>JAVQMF010000058.1:16780357-18022142 GCA_032878935.1 Erythrophleum fordii | reverse complement strand
AGTATGCCTGCACCAATATCAGGAGGAGTACACTGTCTCTTTCGCACTCAACACAAAAACTTCGCCAAACTTTGAAAACAAATATATATATTTCAAAACTGGTAGGTGAGATAGGAAAACATAGTATTCTGTCCATTTCGTGTAGAAATATAAACAGGAACTTAAAAAAGATTAAAAATAACAATGTACTCAGTTCATCATCCATGTACACATTCATCTAGAACTCTAGATGGGCACCCATTGTATTTTTATAAAAATCCTTGTATAATTCGCTTAGACCAAAAACGGAAGAAGTACAAAATGATGGGATCAAGTAACAAGTCAGCTATTAATTATGGTCTTAAAATAACACCACACCCATCCAGAGGCAGATGCTGACATGGCATCTGACCGCTGATGTTGGGCTTGGTCCTACATAATATACATCTCCTTACACTCTCATAAAACTACAAAACTGATTAATCCACAAAAATATATAAATAAAAATTATCCATAAAAAAAATTGGTGTTACTATTTTTTTTTTTCAATTTTTCACCTTGGGTTTGATGATCAGCGTGATCAACAGAGAGGAGCACAGGAACAAGAGGGGCACCTGATCAGACCGTTCTCATTGCAAGCCGTACAGGTCTTGAAGCCCGCCTTCTGTGTGTACATCTTGCGGCTACCGTTACATTCTTCGCAGAGGATGAACCTGTAGCCGCCGCACGCGTTACACGCCCCCAAATCCGCTGCGGGCAAGCCTTCCACGATTTTCTTGAGCTCGCCGGTCTCGTTCAGCTGCCTCACCTCCTCCGCGCCGCCGATGTGCCTCCCGCCTATGAACACGCGCGGGAGCGTCAGCTTCCTATCTCCCAGGATCCCCCTCAGCTCCCTCATGTAACCCACGTCCATTGACACATCTCGCTCGTCCATTCTCACCCGAAACCCTCGCAGAATCGATCGCACGGTCTTGCAATCCTCGAACGTCGACCTCACCACGCGCAAGCTCGTGAAGTACACCGCAATGCATTGCTCCGCTCCCGGAATTGTTATCGGCGGCGGTGGAGGAGGAGGCGGGTCAGGTTGGGCGGTGAGGGTTCTGGTGGGTGGATCCGAAACTGCGGCATCGGATTTGGGTGCGGGGTGGGAGACGGACCTGGGTAGTTTGGGCTGGTGTTGTTGCTGAGTTGACCAGGTTCGGAGGAGCGAGTTGGCGACTCGGACGCGGTGGAATACGGAGGCTTTGCGGCAGGAGGAGGCTTGTGGGGGTTCGTCGAGGCAGAGGGTTTGAATGTCTTTGAAGGAGGAGCAGGAGAAGGTGGTGGAAGGAGACGACGATGACGACGTGTTACGAATCCGAACCGTTGATTTGCCCCACGGTTGCCACATTGAGGGGAGGGAGGAAACGAGCTTTCTTCTACAGCGGAATTGAATTGAAGATTCGCAGAAAATTGGGAGAATTAGGGAATTGAGCTTTGAAGGAGGAGAAATGGAGAAAGAAACTGAATTGGATCGAAAATGGCAGAAAAAGGGGGAACTTGGGAAATGGGTATTGAAGAAGAATTGGGTTTGTTTAGTGTGGGAAAGAGGGTAAGCTGTGATTGCTTAAAGTTTAGGCGATGGTGATTGAAGGAGGAGCTGCAAAAGCGGGTGAATTTGCAGAATGCAAGGCTTGGGCGGCTCTCGGTTTTTTTGTTTGTTTCTCTTTTACACTTTTTAAACTGAGAGAGAGAGAGAGAGAGAGAGAAATGGTGGAATGGAAAGGGATTTGTGTTAAGGTAGTTGAGGAGGGGTTGGTTTTTGTTGCTTTAATGAGGGGGTTAAGAGAGATAAAAGAAGGATGAGAGGTGAGAGGCCCTTGTTAAATAATTGTGTCAAAAATTAAAATGGCCTAATTATAGATGAGAGAAGCCTGATTTTACTTTTCATACAAGGAATCTTTGTATCCTAATAGTAATTTGCGAACACACTGATTCAGAACTAGTCAAAATAGTCCTTTAGACCTCATTAAGTACGAGCACCAACTGGCTTGAAAAGGAGCTTAATCTCTTTAATTAATGATCCAAAATAATTATCACTGGAGTTTTGCTGCTGCTCCGTTAATTTTTATTTTATCACCCTGCATTACCCTTCAAACTTGCCATGACATCAAGTGCTCCATCATTAAATATGTAAATTAAAAGAATTTCACTTAATCTTTTAGTGATTTTTTTAAAATATCATTTTTTAATAATGAGTGGGGTTAGTTTAATTTGTCGTCTGTAATAATATATTTATATTATTTTAATATAAAGTGTAATTGAGATTTGACGTGAAGAACTTCTTATTCCGACAAACTAATGTGAAATGTTTATCGTTAAATTTAATTTTTGCTCTTTTAATTTCACAAAAATAATTTAATCTACGTTGTATTGTATAAATTTTAAATAATTTAATTAAGTCAATATTTGAATCAATTTTTTCATGTAAATAAGTTTTACAGGAAAAACACTTTTAAAATGAGTTTAAAACTTTTAGATTTTAAATGTGAGAAATAAATTTCAACAATTTTTTAAGTTTGAAACTTCGCCTTAGATTGTATGAATATCTTGAATGGAATTAGTTAAAAGGATGGCTCATCAATCATCAATACTACTCATTGCGGGAATGAGTTGCGGGGTTCATGATTTTGGGCTATTTATAATTTATTACTGTATTATAAATTTTTAAGATGCTCATATACTATTTTTTTATTAAGCGTCCAAGTCTGTGTAACGATATATTTTATTTGTTATTGCAGACTCACCCGTGAGTACAACATGATCTTTAACTAGCGTCAAGAAGGGCTAATGTCTTTGTTATGAAAAGTTCAATCTTCTAAGAAGTCAATTTTTATTATATTATTTCAAAATTCATGTGTATAGTAATAAAAAAATTATTCTATATAATTTTTTAAAAGATTTAATTATGTAAAAAAAATCCTCCCCTTAAAAAGTTGAATAACAGTTATATTTTTGATCTTATAGTTTCACTAAATTTTTAATTTAATCCTTATAGTTTAAGAACTTGTGATTAAATTCTCATAGTTTAAATAATTTTAATTTCACCCTTGTTATTATATTTTTATCAATATTTTATCATATATGTGAATTAATTTTATTTTATTATCTATTTTTACTTTTTTTTATTAGTATAATTGTATATATTCAAAGTTTTAAGATAATATCTAATTAATTATATCAACAAATTTTAATAAAATATTATTAAGATTTTAACAACAAGAATTAAATTAAAAAATTTACAAATTATAAAGATTTAATCATAAATTTTTTAAATTATAAGAATTAAATAAAATTAAAAGTATACTTGTTCTTAAAAAACAAAAACACTTGCCATTGCAAGTTAGAAAGAGAAAACAAATGGAAAGAGGATTGTAGATGAGGTCACTTCAGTCGGGCCATGCACCACAATGAGTAGGAACAGAATCAAGGAACAAGGCGTGTTTGGGCAGTACCAAATAATGTCATTGCCTTGCAAAAGCAAAAGGGTTTCAATTCATCTACCCAAGAGCGTGAGTTCTGAAAAGTTTCACATGGAGCCATGGAGTAACAAAAAGTGGAAGGAAAGAGGATGATGGTAAACCCACACATGCCCATGTTGTGTTGCGTTGTGTGTGATTGATTTAACACTTCAGAACAATCCAGAGAAGAAGATGATTATGATTGTGATACTTGCCCTTTTACTCACGTGATCCAATAATATTGTGTTTTGTTCTTGATTTGGGTGCTACACTGGCAGGTTTGACATTTGCCACATCTGGTGCATCCATTGATTTGCTTTTAATTCATCGGTTTCGCACCCACCAGACCACACTCAGAAGACTCTGACAAAATGTGACTCCTCACCACTGTTTACTCCTCCCAGCCTGGCTAGATTGTTTTGCTTTTCAATAAGAATATGCAAAATACGCGCGAGGATTTCTTCGTTGTGTAGACCGGCATGATAAGTTTAAAAGGAACAAAAATAAAAAATTAAATTATATCTCCTCGTTAAAGAACTAGGATCTACGCAGCCCATCGTTCTGCGCAAGGCAATTCGAACACGCAAAATACACAAAATGAATCTTCTTTTATGCAGGTAATTCATATAGGATTCAATAAGAATGAATGTGTATAAAATCACACTTTATTTATATGCGATCACAGAAAACGCGTCTACATCCTTTCCTGTGCCACGTTGCGCATGAAAATCCCCGGTCCATTCCAATCCGAGCCATTCGTGTGATCCAGCATCCCTCGTAGCGACACGTTGTCGGCATATTCTTAATGCACTGTTTCACTCAGTTCAATTTGTTTTTCTTCGTAAGTTTTCAGTGCAATCATGGCCGTCTGTTAGAAAACGGCATCCTTACCGTCCATGTTGCCTGACACGACACCTCCACCGTAAAGGTACCGTCTCGCCCTGTCTCTTGGGCTTGTTCCCATCGGCATGGACATTGCTAATACAAAACAATGCCAAAAATATGATAAGGTAGTTTTCAAATACAGGATTTGTCTATTTTCTCACCTTGTGCTGCAAATGAGATACAGGATTCGTCTATTTTCTTTGATTACAATGCCAAAATATATGACAAGGTAGTTTTGAGAGACGCAAGTAATGAAAAGTCAATATCCAATCGAACAAATTTTGCCATCATTATATATTAATTGATGATGAGCAGTTGAAACACAACACATCAACATAATTGTTGCAATACTACATTGAATAAAGGTAATCAAATGAGAATATTAGTCTACTAGTTATGGGTCAAGTATCCATGCACAAGGAAGGGGTCAGAACTCAGAAGTAACTAGTCATGGCTATAAAAACAAGTAACACCATTTTGCAATGAACAACAGAACCAGAAGCCCCAGCAATGAGAATTGGTTAATGAAAATGGTCATAGTAACTAACGTACCTTACAATATGCTAAATTCCAACGGAAGCATGATTTTTGTATATTTACTAGTCTCACACCAAATCATCTGCATTCATACAAAAGGGTGGATGCATAGACACTTGCCCTTTCATATGAGGATTCCAGTGAGACACTACTGTCACACGACTTTGAAACAAGTAGACCACACTAGATTGAATCAAAAGCAAGTGAACTAATCTTCCGTTTGATGACACAATGCAACATAATTTTTCATTTCAGCCTAAACTTAATAACCCATGACACCGATTTTCATTTCATTTCAGCCTAAACTTAGTAGAAATATTCTCCTTTCTTTTGTTTTCATCTACTCACACTCATCGAGAGACTTCAGTTAATTTTATTATGTAACGAGAATAATTAAAAAAAAAAAAAGAAACTACAGAGAAAAAATAAAAAATAATATGGTAATTAATAATTTTGAGTGATTATATATTTTAAAATAAAATAATTTTTTACTATTTCAAATGGGAAGTTCTTTTTTTTTTTTTGTGGGGGCCAATAAATGAGAAGTTCTTATTTCTTGTTAGATTATGCTTCTACCTAAAAATTATTTTTTTCCCCAAAATGATAGCAAAAAATAAAAAAATCAAAATAAGTAATTTTTGTTAATATATATATATATATATGTTAAAAAAAAGAAAGATATTCTTTGCCCGAATAATAAGGCTCACTATCCCTTTTCTCATCGGTTAGCCTCTGCTACGAAACTATACTCTTCTGAACTTCTCTTGGATTCATCATTGAGATGTAGAAATTTACCAAAGTGCTCAAATTTCATCACCTTCGCCTCACCGGCAAACTTTTCTTCCGTAACAATCTTCAGAATGTTCACAAAAGGGAACCACGTACTTATCAATACAAGCTTATTCAAAATCCTTTTTAAAAATAACTTATTAAGAAAAATAACAAACACATTTTTCATATAATAATTTTATATGAAACTATATACTACATTAAGTGTATATTGTAATTTTAAACCTTCTTAAAAAAATTCGAATACAATTTGAGTTCTTCTAATTTTATAAGAGTTTGAGATTAGTCCATTAATATAACTGTCTTTTCATTTTTTTAAATAATTAAATTTTATCATTTTATCTTATAATTAATCTCAAATTTAATAATATATTAATTTAGATGTCAAATTTAAATCAATAATATTAAATAAATATGTTGAAGTCATTACATTATTAAATCTAACATTAAATTTTATCCAAATCATGAGATAGGAGTAAAATTGGATTATTTTAAAATATAAAAATAATATTATTTATTTTTACATTAAAAGATAAATTAAAATTTTTATAAAATTTGAAGAAATAAAAGTTCGTTTAAAAAAAATTAGAATTGTTTTGTAGACTGCGAATATACGATTTATGATTTATGGGGGGGCACTGTGGTACTTTCATCTGCGAAAATTTGTTCCATCCGGAAACTGGAGCTTGTCCATCGTCTTCGTGGAAGAGAGATAGGTAAGGGTGAAATGGAAGCGAGTTCTGTCACTGCTGAAGCAAGCGAGGCCACCATCACCGTGAATGTCAAGTTCAGTGGGAGGTCGATACCCATTTCAGTGTCACCCGATTCAACCATCAGCGACCTCAAGTCCCTTCTCCTACCTCCCACTAATGTCCTCCCTCGAGGCCAAAAGCTCATCTGTAAAGGTTTTATTTACAGCTTTCTTTCTTCGACCTTTTTTTTTTCCTTCCTCTCTCTCTTTTTGAAGCCATCTTGTCTCTCGCAAGAAACCCTTTATTGATTGATGATCGGGTGTTCTATCAGGAAGAGTTTTGGAGGACTCTCTGACGTTGACGGCATCTGACTTGGCTAATGGCTCCAAGATTATGCTTGTGGCTTCCCAGGGTTTACATCAAGGGGTATTTTGTGGCTTCATATTTCTCTGTTCTTTATTATTATTATTATTCCTTGAGGGTGTCTTTTTTGAGCTATGGAGATAGAATTTAAAGAAATTTTATGGATTTTAGTGTTATTTTTCTTACAGAAAAAAATCATTGCTTCAGTCATAATTAAATCAACTAAATTGAATCAAACTAAACCAATTCAACTGTTCTATAGCAGGATGGATCATCAACTAGATAGGGGGATGATTTCATCATTCAGTTTGGTTATAGGGTGAACCAATGCGGAAAACTATAACAAGCCATTTGAAAGGATATAATAGAAGGATCCTTTAAATACCTGGCTAGTTAGGAACCAATAATCAAGCTTCTTAGCTAAAAAATTATGCTTGTAGAAGCACTATTGAAAGATTACTTTTGATTTATATGACGCTCAAAGCTAATGCAGTTTAAATCCTTCAAGACTTAGTAAGTTCTTTAATCTAATTTCTTTTTGGTAGGATGGTCCAATCTTGAAAAATGCTGAGGTTGTACCCAAGACAAGGAGAGTTAACCACTCAAGCTTGAGTAGTGATATGAAGAAACTTCCTGTTAAGAACAGGTTGGAACGATGGACTGCTACTGGAGTTATAGCATTGTCTGAATGTAACTTGAAGGTAACAAACTGCTGCTGGTTTATCAAATGTTAGTTTCCAATGCTTCCCACATAATCTAACATTTGACACCTTGGTTTTTCTGGGGATTTATTGCTTTAAAATTTCTATAATGTTTCATATAGTTTAATTTGATCTATTGCCAGTGTAAAACTTTTTGACAGTACAAGTAAACAAGGGTCGCATCATTAAAGCATTTAAGGTTTTCTTTAACTATATTAAAAGTCTTAAAATCTTATTCAGTTTGAAGCTCTATTTACACAGCCAGTGAATCACATTTGAATTTAAGTTTAATAACTATTGCAGTAAGACGTAATCTTCAGTTTTGCTTGATGGTATGAATTGAAAGGATATGACCGGGGGATGAAACACTTCAAGCCCCAGGTTGTAAATAGGGGGTTGAAATTTGTTATGTAAGATATTACTGGTAGGTCAATTATAATATTGTTCAGTTCTTCTAGAGTTAATCATGGCTATATATGTTTGTTAGTCATGAGAAACTGTTCTTATCTTAGTGAATAAAGAAAGGAGAGGGAGAAGGAAAGAACCATAGAGGCAAAAGGAAACCCAGGAAGGGGGAAAGAGAAAAAAAAGAAGAAATTTCTTGTGTATTATTGTTTATTACTTGCTAATTTTGGTGTGGAATATCCTCTTATTTTTCCTACTGATGGCAATTTAAATAGGCCATACCTGATGAAGTGTGGGCATGTGGGTCTTCTGGAAGAGTTCTAGATTGCAGCAACAACTCAATTCAAAATGTGCCTGTAAAAATTGAATGCCTTGCTGGTTTAGAGGTAAGTTGAACTTGTCTTTTCCTTTATAGGCTTTTAGTTTTACCTGCGTATGGAAATTTTTAGTGAAGCAGCATTTGACAGCTTGCTACTTTCAAAATGTTATAGAAACTATTCCTTAATGCAAATGAGTTACTGGATGAATCAATTAGCTGGGAAGGACTAACAACTCTGAAGTACCTAACAGTATTATCACTGAACCAGAACCAGTGAGTAAATTTTGTCATTTATGATTTCAGGGTGTTTTTGTGTTGGCTTACCGTCAATAAAATGTCAAATAAATTAACAACAGGACTGCATGTACCTTGCTGATGCCAAAACTGTCCAGAATTTCATGACATATATTGGTGTATCTGGCTTGATGCGTACATTAAATGGATTTTCATTCAACCAAATCATAACATTTTGCTGTAGTTGGTCTCCTGCTCCAAAGATAAAGGGGTAAAAGGAGGAAGTAGATTTGTTTTCTCTGTTTCTAAAATCTTGCCTGTGGAGTCTAATACAAAACTGCTTGGAGTCACTTGCTATATATTTCAGACTAATCTCTCTGAGTTTGGGTACTTTACTTGAGTAATATTACTTCTATCTATCATGCTATCTTTACAACATATTTGAGTGAATGCTTCCATTCTTTCTGCCTGCTAGATCTTTGTGTCAATTCAAGTTGGTCAGGGATTATCAATAATGTCCTTTACATAATTTGCTTGATGAACATGATTTTTTCAGTTTAACAACTTTGCCACCTGCACTGGGATCTCTAACATCTTTAAAGGAGCTGCATGTCTCCAATAATAAGTTGGGTAGCCTCCCTAAGGAAGTAGGACATCTGACGCAACTTGAAGTTTTGCAAGCCAACAATAATAGGTAAATTTGAATTATCTACTTGTTTAAGTGTGGTCATTTATTTTCTCAATACCTTCATGCATTATCAAGTTTGGTCAAACTGGTAACCTTGTTTCTTCATTGCCTTATAGTTTCCTTCTATATTTGGTTTGCGAGGCTGATTTATAGGTTCCTGGTGTGAATGCTGGAGTCTTAAGAACCAGAAATAGAAAATTTTATGTTTAGAATTGCCCGTATACAGAGTTTACAAACACATATATACAAAGTACTCAAAACCTCCTCAGTCCTCTTCCTGTCTCCTTGAATTTCAAAGGAAAACGAAAATAATGATCACTCTTAATTTAGTTTCCAGTAAAAATTATCAACATCATTTAGTTAAGAAGAAAATAAATTTGTGGAGACACGATTTAAAGCTGTCTTTTTTGAGTTGAGTTATAGGAAGAATCTCTCTCAAGATGTGCATGTGTGTTTATGTAGAGGGTCATAAGTGGCCCTTATCCACCTTCCATTCTTTTTCTCAAAATGCAATCCATACTTCACTGGACAAGTCTAATAAATTAGCCAAACCAACTATTTTCCTCATGCGGTTATAACTGTTGCAGAAACACATTTTAAAAAAAATTAAAAGTTGATGTTATTTATGATAGTAAAATAGTTGTGCTGGTAATCACGTCTCTTTTTCTCAGGATGGGTATCATCAGCGAGTTTATAGGAAACTGTTGTTCTCTTGTTGAGGTACATCTGTTGGTCTTCTACCCTCTTTTTCTTCTTTCAGAAACAAGGTAGTTAGGTGATGTAGCATAAACTAAATTGAAAAATAACGGGGATGGTATATATTTTTTAGATTTTATATATAATGCAGTATGCTGATCAAAATTTTCTTGTGGAGCAGGTTGATTTCTCATCGAATTTTCTCTCAGAATTGCCGGAGACATTTAGTAGCTTGAGCAGTTTGAAGGTATTTGCCGACTTTTTAACCAAACAAAAGACAATTAAAGAACCTTCTCCCCTCCGGTTAAGATTGCATGCTAATATATTATCCTTTAATTTTATTGAAGTCCAAGAGCTTTAATTATATGTTGTTGCATTTTCACCCTTGCCCTTGAATATTCCTGAAGGACTGCGTCAGATTGATACATTAAACGAAGCTCTTAATTTCATGCTTTGAAAACTTCATATTGAAGTTTTGTTTACCGACTAGAGTATTTTTCATTTTCCTATCCTTTCCCAAGTTTTTAATCCTACATTACCAACTTTTCCTCCATTCGACTTAGGTAGTGTTTGGATGCGTGGAAAAAGATGGAATAGAATGATTAAAGTGGGTTGGACCATTGCTTGGGACTTCTGGATGGCAAGGGTTCAAAACCTCACTTTTTTTGTTCCTCCAAATTGAGATGGAATGGCTTGTACTTATATTGAAAATACAAATATACCTTCAAAGTTTAATATACTCTTATATGTGGGTTTATTTCATAGGAGTAATATATAAAAAATTTGTCACTTTATTCTATGAACCGTTCTATTAATATTCCTTCCTTTTCTTCAATAAACTCTCAAAAAATAGGATGGCATATAAATTGTTATTCCACTCCATCCTCTCAGAAACTCCCAAACATAGCCTTAGTATTTCTGGTCACTATGTAGGCTCTGCATCTTAGTAACAATGGGATGAAATCTCTTCCATCCAAACTATTCAAGACTTGCCTTCAGCTCTCCACACTGGATCTCCACAATACAGAAATAACAATTGATATCCTTCGCAAGGTGTGAACTTTTGCTGCTTTTTTCTAAGTCATCTCATTTGATTTCATTTCAACAGAACATTTACATCAATGTCTCAGAAACAACAGTTATATGACAGCGTAAGAAAATATCCTTAACCTTCTTGCAGTTTGAAGGGTGGGACAATTTTGATGAGCGTCGTCGCTCAAAGCATCAGAAGCAACTTGATTTCCGAGTTGGGGTTTCTGGAGACTTTGATGAAGGAGCTGATAAAAAATGAACAGATATTGTCTGAGCAAAAAATTAGTGCTGATTAATATGTATTTTACTATTGCTGATGTTATGACATTTTCCAAAATCTTTTTTATTATAATAAATACCAAGTTTCTTATGGGGGAAGATATGCTTCGATTACTTCTCATCTGTAAGTTATGTTCTCTGCGGTATGTGCAGCCCGTATGCTGCTGTAATTTGACTGTAAATCAGTTAAGTACAACCAACTATTTAAAGGGCTTGACTTCTTTTATATATATATATATATATATATATATATATATATATATATATATATATATATATATATATATATTCTATAAAGTTAGAGGAGAATCATTATTTTTTATTATTTATTATTGTAACATTCCCCCCACCCTTGTTTTTAGGTCCCACAAAAATTGAAAAACATAACTCTTTTGAATTATAATTTAGTTATGATTTTGATATTCAAATTTTAAAATTTGATACTTTTCAAGAAGTAAAAACACTACATATCATTTAAAATTTACATTAAAAGCCATTGATTTGTCATGTGATATCTTGTGTTTTATAATCTTAAAATTTTTTCCTTGCATACTTAGCTTTTAGGTGTTAATTTTAATTGATATATAACATTTTTATTTTTTGTAATAGTTTAGGGTAATAAAATGTTATGTTGATAAAGTATTTTACTTTAAAATTCATATATCAAAATTATAATTAAGCTATAATACAAAAAATTATACTTAGTTTCTCCTGAGAAATTTGAAAGATTGCATATTATTATTGTAAGATCAAATGAGAGCCTGAAGCCATGATTATTTTGAGCATTCGAGATATAAAAGGTTCGGAAATTTGCAAATGAAGTCATCCCCAACAAATTTTAATGGTAAGAATTTAGTTCTTAAAAATTTATTGTTAGGAATTTAGTCATTTATATTATAAAATACATTGTGTCCTGATTTTTATTATTTATTGTCATTAATTTAATTAAATTAAGAATAAAATAATATATATTTTAAAACATAGAAATTAAATTGTTTTAGAAATTAATATAATAGTTTATTCACAAGGATAGAAAGTACTCTTTTCTGCCAAAAAATAACAGAAAAGAGAGAAATAATACGAATTACAATTACTCATCCTAACTTGTAAATTAAATATTAATTTGACCACTATTTTAAGAGTACTTTTAGTGTTAATAGTCGCACGCCATATTTATTATCGCAATCAAACGAAGGAGATAAAATTATATTAATTTTTAAAAAATGTGATTAAATTAGACATGATACTTTTCTTATTTTCAAATATCATTATACTCTTTTCCACCAATTTACAATCTGTGAGTAAAATTAACTTTTTATGTAATATGCAATTGATTTTATTCTTGATATGATAGATGTTAAGCTCCAATAATGATATTGTTTTAAATATGATAGTAAAAACAACTAAGTAATTTTATTTTAAATAAACACATACTAGGTTAAAAAAATAACTTTTCACAAAAAATAAATATCAGAGAAATATTTTGCAATATATATCAAATATTAAGAGATTTGAAAAATATTTTTTAAACAAAAATATTAAATATAATTTAGTCATTTCATAAACAAATTAGTGTAACTTACTATAACTTGGGTTCCTTATCAAATGACGACTTAATGATCAACCACTAAACTAGTAGGATTGGGATTCTCTAAGTTTGTCAAGGTAATAATTTTGAAGAGAAAAAAAAAAGTATGTGAGCCAACACTCAAAATTTTAAAAATATAAATCTTTGTTAAACATGAAAATTATTACTATATCAAGCATCATGTTTACAGATATAAAAAATATATATAACTTATTCAGACTAAATTAATAAAACATAAAAAAAAAATTGCAAAATAAAAGCATATGAGCATCGAGAGGCCTTTTTTTTTTTTTTTGAGAACGTGGGGTTTACAAAGAACTCAACAATGCTATAGAGGTGAACCTTCGGGGAAGTCATGTTTTGTTATTATTGAATTTTCTATATGTATAAAATAGAGTTTAAAGTAATCAAGTTTAATCTCTTAATAGGTCGCCCTCTTCGTAACCAAATCCAGAAACATATCTAGACGATGCTTTGTCCGAAAACAAATCCTCTCTTTCAAGATCTAAGACATATTTATTATATATCTGACAATTATTCGCAAATCTTTAAAAAGTGATTAGCAAATAGAAAGGCCCTTAACTAAGACTTTGGTCACAATAGAAAATACTTAAAAAATCTAGGCCGTCTAAATCTTTATAAGATAGTTCAGATTAAAATAATAATAATAACTCATTTTTTTAAAACTATGAATCTTTTTTTTTTCAATTTGAACCGTCTAAAAAAATTCTTTAACAATCTAAATTGTTTGGACATTTCTAGGCAGAGAATCTCAGCTGTTTAAAAAGGAAAAAATAAAGACAACTCCCACACAGTGCTATTTCAAATGTTTGAGAGAACCCAAAATAAATAAATAGAAGGTAAAGGAGACGAGGGACGGCCAGCCCCAGCAACGTTTGGGGAGAAGGGTTCCGAAGCGGCCAAGAGTGATCAATCGAAAAAATAAATCAACAATTACTCCAAACCACACAGTGCTATTTCAAATGTTTGAGAGAACCCAAAATAAATAAATAGAAGGTAAAATTCACCAAATCAACAGGAGACGAGGGATGGCCAAATCCCAGCAACGTTTGGGTTGCTTTTCAATTCATATATGAACTGTGATATCATTAACAATGGGTTTGGGAAACTAATATAAATGTGTAAACGATTACATGCAGCCAACCAGTGATCAATCGGCTGCAGCCTCAAGGAAAATGGTCCATCTTTTGTTCACCAATTCACCAAATCAATGATCAAATCAAACAATTACATGCCAAACCAAAAATTAATGACATGCAGTATTCCTACCATGATCAGAACAGCCCAACCCAGCGGGCAAGAACCACTGCAGCCGAGAATTACAAGGAAAATGGTGAAATGCTTAGACAGGATTGACCACCAATTCACCAAATCAACAGGTGAGGAAGGGATGGGCAAAAACAAATCCGAAAACACGCAAGGAATGGAAGTTGCTTTTCAATTCATATATGAACTGTGATATCATTAACAATGTTGGTTTGGGAAACTAATATAAATGTGTAGAGTTAAACATATGCTGCAACGATAGTCCTCTCATCTAAGATACGTCTCAGACACACCTCATAAGATGAAACAACCTAACGGAAATAAATGGATATCTGAGGGATGTCAATGTCATTATCCTCATCATCCTCACAGGCCACAACAATGTCCACGTGACCACGGTATGGAGGGAGTTCCACCTTGGCCACTTCCCTTGCTAGATCCACTATTTTTTTGTCCATTCGGTCTTTGTGCCTAGGGAACATGCTATTATAGAGCAGGCAGCTTCCGCATGAAATACTGTAAGCGTTCAGGCCTTTTTCCTTCAGCCACTCAAGAAGTTCCCTGAGAGTAGGATTGTCTTTAAGAATCCACCTGTCCCATACTGTCCAACTCATATCCTGATGTTTGATGACCTTAGGGGGAACTGGCTCAGCCATGGAGAAGAGAGGCAGTGCTAGGTTAGCAAACGTGTTTCGATAGTCCTCAAGTTTGTGCCCTCCATCCAAAGCTTTATAGAGCTCAAGGCAGACAAGACCAGTGGCCATGGCAGTTGAGGTTGCAATTGCAGGAATGACACGTCCAGCAATAAACTTGGCTTTAAGCTTGTCAACTTCAGGAATGCTGTAATTTCTGGCCCTCATGTTGGCAAGCCCAGCTATCACATCCATGTGGTAGTTTGTATCATCATCCTGCAGTTTCACATAATCATATATTTTAAATTTTTTGGTGAATTCCACAAAATAATATTGACAATGATGATTTGCCACTTATTTGATGACAATGAATCAAGGAAAAGAGAGAGAGAAAAGGGGGAGGGGGAGCCAAAGCAAGAGATGCAGATGGAAGAGTTCATATATAGCCAGGAACACTGAGGAATAAGGACAGCAAGTAGCACAATATAGAGGGACAATAACCGACCTTCTCAAATTGAATTGGTTTCATCCTAAAACCTGGCGGCAGATTTGTCCGGCACCGCTCTAACTTGATGATTAGATCATTAATAACAGCTGCATCATCTACAGAAGCAGTAGAAAGACTTGTAGCCTTCTCATCGGTCACTATTTTCACATCTTTCTTCGGTTGAAAGTCTGGTACTATCACTTCATCAATTGCTTCGGCCAACTTCTTTGGGTTCTTCACCCAATCAGGGATTGGGATGCCAAATGTTTCTGCTCGCATTATAGAAGCTGCCGTCACAAAATGAAGATGACCTGGATCATCAGCTGAGAACTGCAGTGGATGAGGAAATCTTTTCGGAGCAGACCAAAATGGAGCTCCAGTACTAGTTGCAGCATCCTCAGGAAAAGTATAAATCAACTGCTTCACCCGATCAGCAAAATAATCTTCAAATCTGTGAATGAGAAACCCATGTCTTTGAATGATGTACACGAAGAAAAATTATCATGCTCCCACTACAACATTATTTTAATTTATAAAAGAGAAAAAATAGATGCAATAAAAGGAGCATACTTTAACCGAGCCCATGTGATACAGTCTTCATATGTCTCACACTTTTCCCCATCAAGGCACTCAAGAATGCGCTCCAAGTTATCTCTTGCCTGAGCATCACCAGCATTGTTCATTGCATTAGTATATTCACTTGGATTGGACAAATATGCATTTACTTCAGCTGGAATTTTCTCAAATAAACCCTCAAACTCTGATCGAGCCCACGTCAAGCAGTGATCAATGTTGTGTGGAAATGAGTGTACCGTACACATTGGTGCCTGTTTCTCAGGAGGATCTCTAGAAGCACCATAGTTTTCTGTCAGATGGGGAATGACCATCTGGGTATTGCCTTTCGCTCCAAGGGTCCCTGACTCAAGAAGAGGCTTCTGGAAATACAAGCATCTCTGATCGACATATAGTCTGGCATTCACATTGTCCAAGGCATTAACCACAACACTCAAATTTTCCCAGAACACATCATCAAACACATTTTCAGTTTCAGGGCTGACACGGTTTTGCAGCGCTCCAATATTCAGAGAAGGATTTATAGACACAGCAGCAGATGCAGCAACTGTAGATTTTGCTTGCCCAATATTCCAATCACGGAAGAGGAACTGCCGGCTTAGGTTACTCTTCTCAATAACATCATCATCTGTAATTGTCAGCTTTCCCTGACTTCCACAAGAAACTCCCATCAAGGCAAGATTCTTTAAGAATTCACATCCCAGAGCACCAGCTCCGACAACAAACACTTTAGCATCCTCTAATTTCTTTTGTAACTTAGATCCAAAAACGGAAATCTGTGCATCATAACGGCCATTTACAGGTCTAAAATCATTGGGATCCACTGGTCCTGTGGGAAGTGATTCAACTGAGTCAAAGTAGAAAAACTGCAGGTAAGGAAAGAGAAGTTAAAAACACAATCAGTGGCCGAGTCCAAAAAGGTATGCTAAGCTCTGAAACAAAAGCTCAAGTTACAGAAGCAAATGGCAAAACATGCTAAACCACCATTTTGTACAACAAGCAGACAAATGTATACTTGTTGATTCACTCTTATCTTATTAGCTGCTCTAAACTAAGAAGATAGAGAGAGTAAGATGCAAGAAATTAAATGTACAGCATCCAAGCAAGTCAAAGTCTACTTTGAATTGAGTCTAAAAGAAGAATCAAGTTTAACAAACAGCTTCAACCAACTGATAAAATCTCCTGGTTATTACCCCTTTTTTTATTTTTGGGTGGGGGACGATCAGGTATAGCTTTGTTCATGAGGCATGTTTGTATATATGTAATAGGGAAAGCATGCTATAAATATGCAAATAATCAAAATCTACTATAAAAAAAACGGGCACAGAGTACAATACAACCACAACACAATATTGATACAGGAATATGGCAAATTCTTAAAGTAGAGACACGATACAGCTAGTATAACAATACAAATTCACTAAAAATAAAACTAAAATAAAATTGAGCGATCACAATATGAAATTGGAAGAAAAAAAAAAAGCCTAATTTGCAGAAATATATCATTGCAAATATGAAAAACAAGCTTTGGACTAAATGTTCATGCTGGGATGGCTTTATATGCAACAGGTTGATGGGTAGTAAGCAAGAAATAAAACCAAGCAGTGTCCATTAGACGAGTTTTATTGGTCCCTTATGCAATGCGACATGCAATCCCCTTGCCCAAAGAGACAACATTTCAGTTTAAAACTAATAATGCTGCAGATGATAAAGAGATTCCACCCATACAGCATGATTACTCACAGACACAAGTCATGACACCAACAATATGATATGACAGATTTCATGTCACATCCAACATGTCAGTCACAGACAACTATTAAATTTCTGGGCTTCATAGGATTCAAGTCAAAATATCCCAAACAGTCATATTGATATAATTTAAAGAACACAGGATATTTGCCGAGGTTTGTTTGGAAAAAATAAAAATGACATCAAAATTTGGTGCTTCTAATTCAACCCTATAGCCATAAAAACCTGCACAGCAAAGCTAATTACTTATATAAGCAATAAATAATTCAAACTAACTTTTTTCACATAAGCTCAGCTGCTATGGATCCAAGCACAAGTAAACAGTGTGTTCATCATAGCTCAAGTTCACTTGCAACATATAAAATAATCCCAACACCAGAGGATGTCCACTTGCATACACCCAAATATCATACTAACCTGAAAAAGTGGATGAAACTTCCCAGAGCATGCTTTAACAACCTCTTGTCCAACAATACCACCAAACATGGCAGCCATGGGATTCAAAACTGCCTTAGCACCAAAGGCAAAGTGTCGCAGAAGTTTCGGATTGATATCATCCAATTTTCCATCTCCCAAGCTCTCATTAATATCACCAGCAACAGATATAAGCTTCTGCGCATCATCCTCTGAACCAGTAAGAGGGAAGCGACCCAACTCAGACACAAACTTATCCAAAGCCTGGAATGCCAAGTGCAGCAGAGGTGGGCGATCAAATTTGGAAAAATCACTAAGTAGAAAATCACCAGGATCACTCAGTGCTTCTCTGAGAGTCTTAAATTTCAAAACCTTTGGCTGTTTCACCTGTGTGACAATACCACCTTTTTCATAGGTACTGTAATTTGTAGTGTCCCCTTCAAGAGTAAATGAATATGCTCTAGCATTTTTAACTTTTCTTGGCTTTCCATCATTCAATTCTGTCATACCATGAACTTCAGAGAATACAACAAGATCACCATCCTGAAATTCAAGCCTCTCATCATCAACACAGGATACTAGGGCTGGGTTGTCATTGCTAATTGATGCAATTATCCCTGTATGGGGTTCCTCTCCATCTACATCAAAAACAGTGAACTCAGGCCCAAAATCACAGAACACAGAACCAAAAAGGCCTCTGACTTCAGATTTAATGAAAGCGATTGGAGGCTGATGACTATGGCAGTAATCATTGAACTCAATGGCTTTCTCAAGGCTGATATCAGTGAACACAACAGCCTGCAAAATAAAAAATAAATCAGATAGATATAAATTCATGTTTGCACATAAGCAGACAAACTTCACATTAACTTACACCCTTGTAACATAAAATATGCACTACCTTAAAAGTATAATATATCCATATATCAGACATGATATAAATCCAGAGATAAAGTAAAAAAAATTTAAACTTGGTCTTCTCACATGGCTTTATCATCTGTTACTTCATCTACAAACCAGTAATGTTGATTCATTCTACCACTATAATCAAACAATATAAAGAATATTACTACTGTTATTTTAAGGTGATAAATGCATGCATAATACCATAGAGATAAAGTCAAGAAAATTCGTACTTCACATGATACATTTTATTTACTCTCTAATTAGTGCAATATAATTTGGGAGTATATCACAATATTACTAGAGTTAGGTTATTAGAATTTAGAACACTATTGATTAGCATGTCAGTACTAAGTAGAAAACATGAGCCCATACAACAGTCTAACAGACGTCATTTAGTCAATGTTTCAAACAAATGACAATGGAATGCAAGAAACTATGCAAGTTATTTCATAATTGACAAGTATGCCAAACGAGGGAGACCCTCCAACAGTGCTGTTGAAACCAAACTACCAAAGGACAAACTTAATTGCCTGATATACGGCAGACATACATATAAATTCTTTTAATGGAATAAAAATGAAGTACCAAGAAATATAGGAGTATTAAGAAAGGGACATCGAATTACCTGGAAATTAGAAAGTCGTTCTTTTGTCAGCTTAGTTGTCAAGCTGTGTACAAGCACTGCATTGTTGAGCTCCTGCAACTTACTAACAGAAGCCACTGCCCTGTTTTTACCAACATCATTCTCTGTAAACACAAAATTACTCGACAAATCCCACAGCTCTACATTCCCTTCATCGTGCAAGGTCACGGATTTGACACCAGCAAGAATGAGATTCTTGGCTGCAGGTAATAAAACACACAAGCTTCTTAGAATACGGAAGCATGATTTGGTATTACAGACAGAACGAATATGCCTAGAACCAAATATGACCAAGCCATAGCATAAAGTTACAAACCAACAAATTGTTTCAAATTGCTTAATTATACCGGCTATAGACATTCTGAACTGTTTAGTCAAATTGTTAGGGATATCTGCAGGTACTTGATCATGGAAAGCAACTGGCTTTCTAAGCATCACAGAAGCAAGAGGGCAGGGACGAGAAGCAAATAAGTAAGGTGCAAACAGAAAAAGACAAACCACCCAACTTCCAGAAATCACACAGCTTGAAACAAAGAACGCGCCGGGTAAACTTGCACAAAAATACAGCAGAAATAGCTTCTTGGAAGCAGTACATTGATATACAGATGTATGTAGTCATAAAATTAAACATATTAAAAGGCTACGCTAACAATATAAAGTTTGCAGGAATACATAATCAGCTGGCAATGACTTTCAGATAAATTATTACATGGACAACAAGACAACAAGAATATGAACAGAGTATTAGAGTCCCATACCTATCTACCTCCCTTGATTTTCAAGAACAGATGCAAAAGCGGACTAGTGACCAAATCACCAAAGCAAACAACAACAATCCCATTACTTACAAAATCAACCAATTAATTCTTCTATAAAAAAGAGCTGAAAGGTTGAGGAAGAAAATCAATGGTAGTATTTCACTAAAACGATCACCAAATCAATCATGCATTCGAGTTTTGCAGACTCTTAAATGCTAAAGATTTACCACCAACATCATTCAATAATTACTGTATAACAGAAGGTGCGAAAAATCAATTAGAGCACGGGCATCCCATATCCAATCTAATCATCAAGAAACAACCATCGATCTATGGAAAAGCAACTTGAGGGCGTTCAATGACTATACCAATCTCAACACCAAGACCCTGCATCCCGGAGACGAGGACATTAGACGCAAAGAGTCTCCTCATCGTCTCACGACCATAAACAGCGAGCTGACGGCTGTGAAGATCCTCATCAATATCGGGTGGATTGGAATCACCCAAAGCCATAATTGACGTCCCTTCAACTAAGTTTCCGCTGCTGCTGTAGTTGTTGCTGCTGCTACTGAAGCTCTGGTTCTTGTTGTTCACCGTCGAATCGGCGGTATCGGCAGGCGAGGAGGCAGCGAAACAGTCGATCCGACTCTTCTTAGGAACCGGCGCAGCACCTATGTTGTTCTTGTTGTCAGTCTCTTCTTCTACAACCAATCCTTCACAAGCTCTCTTTCTAGGAAGCATATAGTGCAGTAAACTGCGGAACAAGCCACGACACAGCGTCACCGAGATTATCAACACAAGAACAACAACAAAACCAATCAAGAAGCGATTAACACTATGATCAGCGAAAAGATGACCACCTCCAGAGACAAACCAACAAATGATCAACGGTGTCAAAGCTATAAACCCTAACCGTACCTCTCACATGGATCCAGCTCAAAACAATGAAGCAAAATAAAGAATAATAATCTGGAAATGATACAGGGAAGCTAAGCAACGTACCGATTAGAACTTTGGGAAGAGGGAAGACTAGAATATGATTGGAAGCTGAGAATCAGAGAGAGATCAAGAAGTTTTCTTTGTATGCTTTTATTCGGTTTTGGCTTTATTTAAGAATAAAGAAAATTGAGGAGTGGGGTTTAATATAAGGATGGGGATGAAGATACAGGGAGACGGGCTTTTATGGATTTGCATAACTACGTGTGTCCAGGGTTTTGAGGGCGTACAGACAAAGTGCTGTTTGAGGCCGTCGCTACCATTTCTCTCTAACAGTCTCAGAGAGAGAGAGAGACAGAGACAGAGAGAGAGACAGAGAGTGAGAGAGAGTCAGCTGGTGGGCGTGGGCCTGACCACAGCCACGGGCCTAGGAAGAAAGTGCCGAAGCATAAGCAGGTCGTCGTTTAATTGTCATGGCGTTAGAAACGACGTCGAGTCTGGGTGACTTTGGGGTCCAATGTGTCGTTGGTACTGTTCTCAAGTACCTGCCTTGTAGAACAAGTTAAAACAAGTTGAACGAGAAAGATAATGTAGCGAAAAATCCTCATGCGACGTTTTATCCTATGATCAAATTTACGTAATAATTTGGATGCTCTTCGTTATAAAACATATAAAGTGTATTTGAAGCAAAAGTAAAAATATGTATGAGATTTTTTTTATTTAAAAATATTTAACAAACTTTATATTAAAAAAAATCTAAACTTAAAATTTTTCCTTTTTCACAATAGCATTATTTAATTTATATTACAATATATGAAGGAATTTTCCGACATAAAGGAAAAATGTCATGTAATTTATATATCCTACATATTATGATATGGACAGGATCAAATTATTAGTGTATCAAATAACTACTTAGATTATGTCAACTTTCGGGGTGAAAGACAATATTAGGTTTATATTTCAAAAAGAAATTTGAGTAGGTTAAATAATTTACTTTAATAAACTTTCGGATATCTGTAAATTTTGCTTTGTTTTGGTAAATCTACCGTCCCCAGTCATGGAAACAAATTCTCTGTCTTGGCACTTTTTTGTGCATATCTGATCTAAATATAATTTTTTAAAAAATTTTAAAAAATTTTTTATTTTAAAAAATAAAAATAATCTTTTAAATATAAATTTTTAAAAAATTAATTATTTTAATTAAAAAATAAACAAACAAAATATAAAATTCAGACCGTCCATATCATACGTGTGTGGGCCAATTCTGAAATGCATGAAAATAACATATGAAGGCAACTTAAAATTCGCTCAATAGCCCGATTCAATTTAAGAGTCTGTTTGGAAATTTTATAAATAATAAAACGGAATAATTTGTTTTTTCTTTGCTTGAAAGTTTAATATAAAAATAGAAAAAAATTCTCTTCTTTTTATTAAGAGACTATAGTAAACAAATAAATAAGTTGCTATTATAAATATTAAATTATGATATAATCCCTTTATAGTTATATATGAAAATAAGGAGATTTTATATTATTAGTGAATTGCCGCAAGACAATGCAAGAAACTATTTCAGTTACAAGTTCACTTGATATGTTTTTACAAGGACAAAACTTATATGCTTAATACTTAGATCTCCGATTAAGTAATCACATGTGAATTTCTAATTACTAACACTGTTAGGTTACTGTCAATGTTGAAAAAATAAAATTCCAAAAGCCCCTACACTAACCAAATTCATTCTTTTTGGTCATTCTCATCTTCTCCTGTCAGCACGAGAATTTTTTTGAAAAAGTTACACTTAAGGGATTTAGATATTATAAAATTTATAATAAAATATTTTAAAAATTAAAATTATTATTAAATCTTAAAAAACTTATTATTAAATTTTTGAAAATTACTACAAAATTTTAAAAAATTTGTGATAACTTTGTTCAAATCTTGTACTAGCTTTCTTATAGTAACTTTTTTAAATTATAATAATAATTTTAAATTATAATAATAATTTTAATTTTTAAAACCTTTTATTATAAATTTTATAAAATTTAAATCTTTAAATACAATTTTTCCAATTTTCTTTTCAAACTTGATGACGAAGACTCATGATTCAAAGTAAAATTTTGAAGCACATTTGAAGGCGCACCTCTCTCCCCACCTTTTCTTTTCTTCCTCATGACATTAGCTGGCAGACTATCAGCACTTCTACATCAAATCATATCACATCACAGTGCAAGGGAGTTATGGACATCACTGAACAATCCTATCTGGCTGCAAGAGGGAGAAAGCCATCCCTTGGATATAATAAATCATGCCCATTGTCAGATATCGATGGGATTAAGGAATATCAAAACAGAAAGTAATAAAACTCGCATCTCCGTCGTTCCTGTGGATAAAGCTATTTCTCCAACACTTTGATTTGGGTTTTGCGCCATTTGCTTCCTTGGTTTTTCGCAAGGTCTTTCTCCTCGAGAATTTCCAAAGAACCGTAAGCTGTAAAAAGAGTAGGGGTAGGGTTTCTACCATAAAATTGACTCTACGTCGAGGAAGATGAGGATCTGAGAACCTGAGATTTTAGATTCAAAGAAGGGAACCTCCTCAAGCACAAGAAACACTATAATTGCGATTCAAATTCTTCGGAACTACGAAAGAGAACGAGTTTGGGTAAGGTAGGGGTTTTTGGGATTTTTTTTTTTTTTTGTTTTTGTTTTTAAAGATCAAAAGATAACTCAACAGTGTTAATGATTAAACTAATGAGCTATAAGAAAAATTATATGTAATTAGTTCATTAGAAAAATTTGATGTTATGTATATAAATAATAAAATATAAATATTACCCTTTTTATACTTTTTTCTGGCTTTCTTCAATTAATGTTTCTTTTAATAAAAATTGAAGAGTTTCAAAATCAACGAAAGAGAAATTTGATATGTCAATTTAAATTTAAAGATGATAATTCTATATTTAAAATCAAATTTGTAATACGTTATTTGATATAAAAAATATTAGGAATGAAAATAAAAATAAAAAATAAATAGAATAGATTAAAAATAATTATTATATCTTTATGTTTAAAAAAATAATAAACAGGGACAGATATGATAATTATAATATTTGGTTTAGCTACCAACGGTCGGTGAGGATAAATGAAGAAGAAATTATTTACTTGGAGAGCAAGCATCTTCAACAATATAACAACGTAAAGGAATACTAACAAGTCAAGCTATACAAATTTAATAATAAAAAATCTTAATTCATAAATAAAATTTGGTATTTTTTCTTTGTACTATAAATTTAAAAGAAAACAAAAATAGGTGTTGTAAGTGAAAGGGATGGAAACACTTTCACTTTATTCCATTCTCCTTTTTTTTCACTTTTTAAATTCTCAAAAAAGTTACGTCGTCTTTCTTTCTATTTTATCAAATTTTATCCTTTAAAACGCATTAAATAAAATACATATTAATAAAGAAGTATAATATTCTCTTTAACAAATTACATAATACCCATTTATTATATCAGTCAACCACTTCAAATTTATATTTTGATTGCATAAAACTTGATTAGCGCAGCACTAACATAATAAAAATATCTCCAAAAATTTATAATGTTGATAATTTATTATAAAATAGTAAGTTAAATTAAAATTATTTGTTTCCTTCGTAAAATCATTTATACCCAAGCCAATTTCATCTGACTTTATAGGATCATTGGATTCGTTCAATTTTTTTTTTGTTTTGGGTCCAGTTTGATTCAAATTGAAAGTAGTGTAAAGTATACAATACACATTTGGTTACACTTCTTGCACCCCTAATCTTTTTTTTTTTTCTTTTGGTTTCTGCGTTCATATGCATATTCACAGTCAAAAAAATTTTCTTTATTTAACCCTTTCTACTCCTAAATAATTAGGTGTGGTCTAAGAATAAAGAATGTAGATTATTAAGGGGAGATTTTTAAATTCAAACATCCGTTTGTTTATTTTTCAAAGAGTAAGAAGAAAGCGATTCTTTCTTTCTTCAACTTTGTCCATGTCTCCATCTTCAGATACTTTTAGTTTTATATGTGGGCAAGACTCTTTTTTTTTTTTTTTGGTTTTTTGTGGAACTTAGGCAGGGTCGGTCGGTCGTCTTGCACCTCGTGTTAGATTTTATATGCAATGAAATGCCTATTTACTGGTCAAACAAATCTTAAACCCATTTGTATAATTGCTTATATTATACCTTTTAACTAAAACCTATTTGATAAGAATCTAAGGATGGGCAAAATCCGAAAACGGATTCTCTCCATTTCACGTGTAAGTTGGAGATTATTTCTAGCAATTTTGAGTCATTTGATTCATAAAATAAATTTTGAACTATCTGATCGTATTCAGATAGTTATTTGGTGAGAAAAAAATTTATAAAGAGATTAATAATTTTAATTGTGAGGATAAAAATTTTAACTATAAAAAAAAATTTTAATTGTTTGAACAAAAATTTTAACTTAAAAAAAATTATGCTCTAAAAAATTTAACTATGAAAATAAAACTTTTAACTATGAGAATAAAAATATTTATTGTAAGAACTTTAAATTTTAAAATTATTTTAAAGGTTTAAAAAACTAAAAATATTTTCTCACAATTACGATTTTTTATTCTCACAATTAAAATTTCAATTCTCATAATTAAAATTTTAATCTCTGCAAAATTTTATTTTCATCAAATTATACCCATATGCAATTAAACAACCTAAATTTTGTTGGAAACAATTTTCAAACATAACTTCTAGTTTTTTCTCATCTGGCTTATATGCTAGAGTCATGAACCACATGTAAGATAAAATAAGATAGCAGTATGCCATATTGTTACACTTGGCCACACAGCAAGTGCATTTTACGTAGTTATCTACAAATACAAGTAAATGTCTGGGCAAGTTCAATTCAATAAAGCATTTTAGTACCAACAATATGAAAATGAGTTTCTAGTATGGTTATAAAATTAAAAGAGATTATAATATATTTTCCATGGCTAGACAGAAACTAGATTGCATTCCTCAGATGAATCTCCTTCTATATGCACATCCCATAATAGCTAAATCAACAAGGGTAATAAAACTAAGAAAATCAGGACCTATGCTCATCAGATTTCTTCGTCTTAAATTAGCAAAATTTGCTTTATTGAATGGAAGTTTGACAACTACCCTGGGGTATGATTTGATATAAGTACGTACCATGTTTCTCAATTCATTGGCACTTGACAATAAATAATGAGTAAAAAGGAATTCAATATATGGTAAAATTAACATCATTAATTTTCCTAGCAGCATACCCTATATTAACGGTAAGAGCATTTTATTAATTTAAAAAAAAAAAAGAACACAAGAATACCACATAGATATTTTACATTATTTTGTCTCACTATCAAATTTTATGGTGTACAATGGCAAAGGCATAATAATGACAACAAAATTTATAAGTTGACAACGATAAGCTATCATTGATATCTCAAAGTTCTAATGTTATCAAGTCTTTTCCAAACATGAAGGCTGGGATTAAAAGTAACAACGCTACTATGTTATCAACAAAGAAAATTAGTTAATTTATTATCATGCCTCATTTATATATATATATATATATATATATATATATATATATATATATATATATATATATATATATATATATATATATATATATAATAGTTAACCAAGGAAAAAGTGTAATAAAAAAATCAAACTTCATTGACATAACCTATATCCAAGCAACTTAAATCATTTAGATCCAAATTATCACCTCAAACAAGAAGAGAAAATCAAGAGAATAAGCACAATTATAATATGTCTGAAGTAGAAATGAGGGCACCAATAGCCCATAGTTAAAAATACCAAGTATTTTATTGGTCAAAATGTTATTAGCATAGAACTAGGCATAGTTTTGCAATTTCCCTTTCAACATAGAAGAAATCACATAAATAATAACAATATTGCCTTTATTATCTAGGAAGTCCAGCAACTTTATAATAATGATAAAGATCTAGATCTTAAGTACTAATGATATGATCTTTACAAACATAGTTTGCAAATAATTGGCCCCTCCCCCCACCCCACAAGAAAAAAAACCAATCAAAGATTTCAATCAAGAATTTTTCATTAATTAAAATGTTAATTTTTCTAGGGGCAGTGGGGGGAAACGTAAAGCTAATGACACATAAATGAGACACATGTGTTATCATGATAATTCACCCACCATTTAATGGTCTTTATTTATTATTATTATTATTATTTTATTTATTGTCTTAGTCATTGAATTGTTGAGTCAGCAGACCATCAAATAGCTATTCATTTTCTTCTTAAAAACCAATTTTGACCCAATCTAAGCAAAATAAGGAAGACATGGTCCAACTATAACATGTCAATACTTCATTAGGTTTTTAGAAGTGAGCATTTATCCCAAGCAAATGGTTGTAAGAAAATAAATTCTAATGGAAAATTGGCATGTTGGACTTTCTCCTACTTTAAAACCTCATATTTCAATATGAAAGCATCTAAAATCAAAACTTGCTCTATGCTCTAACTTACTACAATTCTTATAACTATAAAGAGTAAATACTATATTTATGCTAACAACAAATAGGTATTTTATGTAGTAAATCTTAGGTACATAATTAAATCCTTAAAGGCACAACATAACTTGCTAGAAAACAAGCACCCTGGTAAAAGAACAAGGATTAAACTTATTGGCCCCATTCCCATAACATCAAAGCTAAACTTTTTGGCATTAAAATTAGCATCGAGTGTAGCCCAAAAATGTTTCTTCATATATTAGTTTCTGCTACTAGTAGAATGTCCACTAAAGTTTTATTTAAATCCACTATAACTTGTCTTCAAATCACTTAACATTCACAACCAAATCAATATACAAGCCCTAGGCTTTTCTCTTACAACCTTGAAGCATAACTAGCTTGAAACCTTACATCATACCCATTTCAACTCTAATTTATACTCATTATCAATTGTCTTTTCTCATCTATTTACTCATTATGATCCCAACGATAAAGACTAAGGTGATAAACGAGATCAACATATAAATTATGACACAAAACTCCATTACATGAATTAGGTAATAGTAACCTTTTGCATGTAAGCTTAGCAAGCCATAGATACAATTACAAAAAAAATTCTACTACTTTTCTATCCTGTAACAATTAGGATTTAAAAAAATTTAAACTCTGATACTAGCTTTGTTACAATCTAAACCCTATGGCTATGACTGATATATAAATTAAACCAATTTAAGCTAACTTAGTCTAGCAAGCCTTATGGGACATACTCACTTAACCATAATAAAGACTAAAAGAAACTCAATGGTCATACTACATTTTTAAAAGCATGTTTTATTCTAAAAATGAAATCATTTAAGAGTTGCAAAAAATTCAGCAAAACCTCCGATGTAGTATAAATGCTTCATAATTTATACAAATATTCTCAACCTAATAGTTAACACTTTTTTCCAAATAAAAGAAAAAACAAAAATAAAATAAAATGAATGACTTAAAATGACTACAGCTCTCGCATCAAACTATCCAACTCAACACTTGATAGTCATAACATCATAGAATTCTACATTACCAAACACTTGGTAAAAAACGTACCTAATGCATATGAGAGATATGTTAGTTTTAGAGCACTTCACTTGACTATTTGATAATTTTTTAAAAAAATATCAAAAGTGGAGTAAGTCTATCATTGATCAAGGAGTGTATAAATAATAAAATGTGTAAAAGAGAAAATAAGACATGCACATGAGTTTTTTTGCAAATGAGTAAAATTAAATAAAAATAAAATAAAATAATATATGTGCAAGTTCATAAATATTTTGAAAGTTAAATAAATTTATTTAGGTAATAATTAACTTTAGAAAATAATATTTTTATGATAAAAAATATAAATTAATAAAACTCATTGGATAAAGATTGTGTAAGAATATCATATCATGTTACTATTCATAATACCATTATACTTTACTTATTTCTCATCTCTGTGTCATTGAATTTTCCACATTTGAGTATTATCACACTTTTTTTATTTCATAATATAATAGTGTTAACATGTTATTTATCACCCAAAAATTTTTAAATATGTAGTATAAATTAATAATAGAACTCAAGGGAATATAGATAATCCACAGTTAAAAACATTGTCAATGAAAAAAATTGTCTCTATAAATGCTGCACCATGCATTTTATATTATTCGATACAAGATCTAAGTTTTCGATCTTCATAAATAACACACTAAGTATCACATATTAATTAATATGAAACTTAAGTTTTTATATCATAGTTAAAAAGAAAGAATTATTCTCCTTAAATGCCACACTAAACATAAGTAATTTTAAAAAATATTACAAAAATACAAATATAATGATAATTTTCAAATTCAATTAAAATAATAATTTAAAAATATATTAAACTGAAAACATAAATTTAATCTAATTTATACAAATAAATCTCATTGTGAAAATAAAAATACTTTAATAGAAATATAAAACAACAAAATAAAAATTCACTATTCTCATCAATTTACTTATAAAAGTATCATTACTTTTTAAATAATGTAAATAAATAATATATTATAAACAAATAATAATAATAATAGCATTACAAATAAAGATAATTCAAATATATATTATAATTACGAATTAATAAGAAATAAATCAACTTTAAAAAAATTATATAAGAAGAATTAGAATAATAATAATAATAATAATAAAATTTAAATAAAATTTTCCAATATAAAAAAAGGGCACATGTAAGGAGTTTTACCGTCATTTATATTTTGCACCGATAAGTGTGTCACTATTCTCATATTACATATTCATGCGTTTCACCATTATTTATAGTATATTTTATAATTAAAGATTTTTAAAAATTTAAAAATTATTTTCTTATAATAGTAAAATAAGAATTATTTAAAATAATATTTAAAATAAGAAAAATATAATCAATGTCACTATTCTCATATCACACTTTCATGCATTTTACCATTTTTTACAATATATTTTATAATTGAAAATTTTTAAAAGTTTAAAATTTAAAAATTTAAGATTTACTTTCTTATAATAGTAGAATAAGAATTATTTAAAATAATATTTGAGATAAAAAATATATATTTAATATATAAACAAAAGATGCTATCTTATTACTTCCACACTCACTCTTAATTCTTAAGGATTAATAGTCGAGGTTTCTTTGATTGATTCAAGTCACAACTTTAGTTAATAATGCACTTTTAGTATTACTTAAAATTATACTGAGTATAAAATTATCAATTAATTATCTAATTAATATCTTATAATATTAATTTAACTAAATATAAACTATAATAGTTAAAGCCTTAATTTCAATCTAAATTTCTTATAATTATCATTAACTCTAAATCTATAATTTTTAAATTAAATTTCTTAAATTTAAATTGAATTTAAAAATTATTTTATAGAGTTTGCTAGAGAAAGATGAAGGTGTGGGTGTACACCTTAAAAACACAAATCAAGAACCCCTAATATTTTTTTAAGCTCAATTTTGGCCATTAATGGAGGAGAGAAGAGTTGCTTCCATTAAGCTTCATCAAGGCATGGAAAAAGAAGAAGAATGGGGGGAAGAAGGTGAAGAAGGAAGAACAAAAGCCCACATTCACAAAACACCCATGATTGTTTACCAAAGCAAGAAAAAAGACAGGAAGAAAATGGATTAGCTACGGTGGACTTCCAGCAACACCATGCTAGAGAAGAGGGACGGTGGCAACGTGGGTAAGGGACAACGATAGCCCACGACTGAACGGACCTCTTCGTACAGTGGATAAAAGTGTGATGCGTTGTCAGGAAAAAGAAAGAGGGAGGAGAAGAAGAAAAATAGTTTTCTCTTTAGAATAAAATATAAAAAAATTATTTTTCAACTCTAGAAATAGAATAAAAGTTTCATGGAGATTTAGATCTAATAAAAATAATTCATGAATTTGAGATATTAAAGAATAATAGGATAAATATCTAAGTAATTACATAAAGTAATAATTTTTAGACTTTAAAATTTAATTCAGATTAATTATTCTTTTTTACCTTAAGTTAACTTATTTAACATTAATAAATTATTTCTATTTATTATTATTTTTGGGTTATTACAATTATAATACACATTGTAATGTTTCAATATATCAGTCACATCTGTGGGGTTGAATCTTTAACCGTGAAAGTTCAACTAAGGAATCCCAAATACTTATGTGAATATTTCATGGAGTGGATATATAATGGCGTTGAAACTATGTGTATCCACTTGCTTTTTACGAATATCATATGGAAAAATACATCTATATCTTTATTATATAAACACAAGCTTGGTACATATATATGTACCTTTTAATTTGAGTAAGTTACGTGATTTTACTAAATTCCATTTGTTGTCTTTTTTTAAAAAATGATATTTAATTCTTTTTTTCCCCAATAACGTTTTGTGTAATATATTTTTTTAAGAATAAAATTCTTTAATTATATTTATTATTATATTAAAAATAAAATTATACTTTTATATTAGAACTTAATATCAACATCAATTTAGTTATTTTTATTGTTGTATTAAGAATAAAATTATAATTTTATATTTTATAAAAGTTAATTTTTTTAATGAAAATATTTATTATATATAATAAAATATTAAAAAAAAGATGTAATTTCTAAAATTTAAAAATATATATATATATATATATATATAAAGAGACGGCAATTGTGTCTGTGACTGTCAGAGTTAGAGATCATTATTAATGGCCAGCATCTTCCGATACGCTAACTCTAGTGCTACCCGGTCCACACGCAAAGCAAAACAAAACAAAACAAAAAAGCAAAGTTGCATCAGGGCCACTTAAAATAACCTACAGAAATTATCTCAATTCCAATTTAATTACTGTTATATGGTGTTTTAGATCATTTATTCACAAAGCAAAAAAATCAAATAAGTATAAGTTGGCCAACAAGAGTTGACTGAATTAATAAAATCAAGTTGCGTTTATCAAAATATTTCAGGTTCAATTTTTATTAATAATTCTTTGTTAGTAAACATTTAGTACCTTCTATGCGTTACTTTGCTTGTCTTAGAATAATTTATGTATCTCTTAAATTTTAAAAGCCCATTGATAATAATATAATTCTATTAAGACTCCTGATATCATCTTTATTATTTGAGTAAGACCCCATTAATTTTTTAATTAAGACATGATGGGGTTTTGCTTTTATATATGGGGACAACTTATTTATTTAATAAATTGAGTTTAGATTTTATCAATTCATATAATTTTATAAATTCATTAAGGGAACTCGTTTAATCTATTGGTTGAATGGCCCAACTCATGTAACTTGGCCTATTAATCATTTTAAAAATTGTGATACTATTTTAACTCTTATTATTAGAACTAATCCTTTAAAAGAAGATTTAAGTTTTTTTTAATAAAGAAATTTGAAACATTTTATTATTTATTTTGTTTTATTTTAGTTGTTTGATGACACTTAATTATTTTGATTTGATTATTAAAACTTAAAAAATTATTTAAATGTTTAAAGTTTAGATTTGATTGTTTAACATACTCTTTTAGATTTTAAAAATACTTATTATTGTAATAAATGCCATTTAATTTTTTAAAAAAATTATTTTTTTGTGAGAATAAGCTAATTTCTTTAACTCATCTAATAGGGCAGGTTAATTTTTTTAATCTTAATTCATTTAAATAAGTGAATTAAATGGATCAATCACAATAAGTCAATTTATGGGAGTGAGATAAGTCCACTTTAACTACTCTAAATATGTTTGGGAGCCAGAAAATTGAAAATGGAACATATTATTATGATTGTTTTTTCAAACAAGGATATGTTCGATTAATAAAATCAAGTGGCGTTGACTGATTGAATTCAATTCTTACTCATGATTCTTTATTAGTAGTAGGCATTCATTAATTTTTATGCACTTTGTAATAGAGTTGGAACAATTTTGCATTAGAAAATTAATTGAAGGAGGCAGATATTATTATTATTATTATTATTATTGCTCCCAAACTAAAATGAACCGAACATCGAATTCATAAAAGGAATGTGCTGCGACTGTGCCTCGGTTTGAATTGTGGGTTTGTCTTCATTTCCCATTTAATATTTGCAGCTACAAAGGCATGGCTACGTGGGAGTGGCCATCTTCTCCTGCCTTTTTCTCCCTTCCTCTAGATGAATATATTTTAATTTGGGAAAAATCCAAAAGTTAAAATATTTATTAAAAAACAAATTGTGTTGCCCCATCTTCGTTTTAAATTTGCTCAACAAGATTTGTTTTAATGTATCTGTTAAGGGGGACATAAAATATTCATACTGTATATGAATATTTATAAAATTTATTCCTTTTATATTAGCTATAGAAATTTTTATGAATATTTTAAAGGTCTAAGTTCATGTCCGGATAATATTTGTTGCACGTCCAGGTATATAGGACATATATAACCATTTCTTTATATTTAATTATTTATACATATGTATATATTAATATAATATATTATAAAGATTTTGTTAAAAATAATTTTTAAATAAGTTTTGAATTATTTAATAATTATTTAAAACATTTTATTCTTTGTTGTAATTTTAAATGAATAGAGTTATATAAATGATTCTCGATTTAATTTTTTGTTGTATTTTTTTTTTGTATAAGTGAATCTGAGTCTGAAAATTCAAGAATTTTATAAAAAATGAAAAATATATATTATCCATTAAAATGGATTTAAAAATCAGATTTATAATATTTTATAATTTAGACGATGGGAACTGTGTTTGGAGGGAGGACCAACAAATTCGGTAACACGATTTTGGTACATATGTCAATTTCACCCCAAATGTTAACGCCACACACGCAATTCACTTTACCACAACAAAACTCATATTCGTCGACTCATGTCAAATTAATCTTTATCTATATTAATATGATTTTTAGCTTTAATAATATCTCAGTCTCACAATTAATATAAAATAATAATATTTGAAAAATATAAATATAATTTGTAGTGTGAGAGAGTGGAAAATTACTTACTTTTCCACTGCCTTTTATTCCACTTAATTGAAAAAAACTTTGTGATTAACCACATATAAGATAGAATAATATGAAATTAATAATTAATATAGATAAGTGTTTTTATTCATTCAATATATATATATAACCATACAAGAAAACAGACAAGCTTTTGGATTTCTTCCCGCGAGAGAAAGAGGTTAGGTTAAAAGCTTAAAATTAAGTGTGTAGGATTTGAGAAATTATATAATCGAGTAGCAAACTGATGGCACCAGAATTGAAGCCGACACACCAAGTAATGCTCCCACAAGTGACATGAGGGATCCAAATAATGGCACAGCAACGGCTACTCACAAATATATGGATGAGCCTTTTATTATAACTAGGATTGGTGGCGCTGTGCGTGGGGTTTAAGGAAACAAAAAATAAGAAATTTTAAAAAAATTATCACACGATAAATAATTTGAAAATAATAATTTTACAGTAAAAAACAATCTTCCCTTTATTTTATATCTAAATTGATGACAAGAAATCATAGTTTTTTGCGGCATTCACTATTGGCATAAGCATCAAAGCATATTTGGCTATAGGATTGACCAAGGTGGTGGTGTTTATTGCGACTTGTGAACTAAATTTGCCTGTGGGAAGGTTTAGAGTCACCTGGGATTGAACATCTTGGCCAAACATCAAGTACTCCAACATAGCTGCTACTGCATAACCAAGAGTGCATACTGAAAAGCATACAAGCAACACCTGCCAAAACACGAAATGAGAGCGCATGTATATTAATGAGTCATTTAAAAGTCAAATCAACTTAGACCCATTGTTACTTCCAGTGACAGTGGAATAGGTCAACATATTAGTGTATTGGTACTAGAGAACTAGCTTCTGTTTCTCATAGAAGTATAAAGAGTGGGCAAACCTGGTTGAGCATTATAAACAGAAGGCATACAAACTGACAGTAGCAGGAATTCTCCTCCCCCTAAAAATAGTTCACTTCCCATGAAAGCCAGTTCTATCAATAGTGCCATTACACAATAGAGACAAGAGGAAGACAATAGATGCCAAGGCCCTACTTGCAGACCCATAAGAGAGCAGGCTTAGGTCTTGCAAGCACACAGTAGGCAAAATAACAAGTGCAGCAAGAATGGCAAAGAACGTGGTTCCTCCAATTGTTAACCTTCCTATGTCAATGTGGACGTCGGGTATTAGTTTGTTTAAGTTGTCAGCTTCTAGGATGAGGTAGCCTGTGAGAACTAGGTAGACCTCGGAGTTCATGGCTGTGGATACCATCAATTTTCCTTTGTCTCCAAATGCACGTTGGCCTATGTCAGGGAAGGTTTGGGTTCGTGTCCATGCATCTTTGAACTAGTATGCCTGTTTAGTTACAAGCTATGGCGATCAGAAATAGCACTGATATGCTCAGCCATCCCCCCTAAGGTCAGAGCGTACGGTATGGACAATGCCAATTATTGAAAATAAAGCAATGTGAAGTTTTTGATTTATGAGTTTCGATGGTATATATGATAGTGGCTATGAAGTTTTTATTCAAAGACAACGCAGAAGAGAAAGAAAATGTCATCAACTTCCACCCCTTCTCTTTTCTAATCAATTTATCATTTTGAGAAATTACCTATAATTTCTTTAATTATAGCCTAATTACAATTAAAATTTTAATACACGAATTTTAAAACATAATATTTTATTCTTCTAAATTATTATGAAAAGTTAAAATGTTACATATTAATCAAAATCAACTCATAGCAACCATGTGATTTTAAAAGAAATGCAAGTAACGTTACATATTAGTCAAAAATTAACCTAGCGTTTCTGGCCACTATACAGGCTTTGCACCTTAGTAACAATGGGACGAAATCTCTTCCTTCCAAACTATTCAAGACTTGCCTTCAGCTCTCCACACTGGATCTCCAAAATACAGAAATAACAATTGATATCCTTTGCAAGGTATGAACTTTTGCTGCTTTTTTCGAAGGCATCCCATTTGATTTCGTTTCAAGAGAACATTTACATCAATGTCTCAGGAACAACAGTTATATGACAGCATAAGAAAATATGCTTGACCTTCTTGCAGTTTGAAGGGTGGGACAATTTTGCTGAGCATCGTCGCTAAAAGGATCAGAAGCAACTGGATTTCCGAGTTGGAGTTTCTAGAGACTCTGATGAAGGTTCTGATAAAAAATGAACAGATAGTTTAGTTAGTGCTGATTGATATGTATTTTACTATTGCTGATGCTATGACATTTTTCAATATCTTTTTTATCATAATAAATACCAACTTTCTTATTGGGGAAGATATGCTTGGACTACTTCTCATCCGTAAGTTATGTTCCCTGCGCTATGGGCAGCCCGTATGCTGCAGTAATTTGACTGTAAATCAGTCAAGTACAATCAACTGTTTAAAGGGCTTGACCTGTTGTTGCAATTAGAATCTAAGGGAAAAAAAATTTCAGAAACATATAACTCTTTTGAATTATAATTTTGATATTAAAATTTTAAAATCTAACAATTTCAAGAAGTAAAAACATTACATATCATTGAAAATTAACATCTAAAAGCCATTGATATGTCATGTGATATGTTGTGCTTTCATGATCTTATAATATTTTTTTGCACACTTTTTGACTTAGTTTTAGGCCTCAATTTTAATTAATATATAATATTTTTACTTTTTGTGATAGTTTAGGATGATAAAATGTTATATTATGATAGTTTAAAAGGATAAAGTATTATATTTTAAAATTCGTATATCAAAATTATAATTAAGCTGTAATTCAAAAAATTATGCATAGTTTCTCCTTAGAATTTTGGAAGATTGCATATTATTATGGTTAGACCAAATGCGAGCCGAAAGTCATGATTATTTTGAGCATTCGAGATATGAAAGGGTCGGAAATTTGCAAATAGAGTCGTCCCTAAAAAATTTTAATGGTATGAATTTAGTTTTTAAAAATTTATTGTTATCAATTTAGTCATATATATTATACAATATATTTTACTCCTGATTTTTATTATTTATTGCCATTAAATTAATCAAGTTAGGAAAAAAATAATATGTATTTTAAAACATAAGAATTAAATTGTTTTAGAAATTAATATAGTAGTTTATTCAAATAAGCGTAGAAACTACTCTTTTCTTCTTAAAAAATTACAGAAATGAGAGAAATAATACAATTACAAATACTCGTCCTAACTTGCAAATTAAATATTAATTTAACATTATTTTAAGAGTACCTTTGGTGTTAATAATCGCACCTCATATTTAATATCGCATTCAAACGAAGGAGATAAAATTATATTAATTATTTTAAAATTTGACCAAATTATACATGATATATTTTTTATTTCAAAAATAATATTATACTCTTTTAATATATGATATATATTACAAAAAAAAATTTCACCAATTTATAATCTGTGAATAAAGCTAACTTTCTATGTAATATGTGATTGATTTTATTTTTGATATGATAAATGTTAAACTTTAACAGGATGATGATACTGTTTTTAATATGATAATACAATTAGCTAAATAAATTTATTTAAAAAAAACACATACTAGATAAAAAAAATTAATTTTTTTGACAAAAATAAATTAGAGAGAGGAATTTTGCAACATATATCAAACCTTAATAGAATTAAAAAAAAAATTTAAACAAAAATATTAAATATAATTTAATCATTTTATAAACAAATTAGTGTAATTTACTATAGCTTGAGTTCCTCATCAGATGACAACTTACTGATTAAACATTAAGCTAGTAGGATTGGGATTCTCTAAATTTGTCAGAGTAATAATTTTAAAGAGAAAAAAAATAACAGTATGTGAGCCATCACACAAAATTTTAAAAATATAAATCTTTGTCAAACATGAAAATTATTACTATCAAGCATCATGTTTACAGATATAAAAAATATAAAACTTATAAAAATGTGACTAAATTAATAAAACAATAAAAAAAATTGCAGCGCAAAGGCATATGAGCAATGAGCAGTCTTATAGAGTTTTTTTTTTTTTTCGTACAAAGACAACTCGACAATCCTATAGAGATTAACCTTCAGGGAAGTCAAGTTTTTTTATTATTGAATTTTCTACACGTATAAAATATTATTAGACAGAGTTTAAAGTAATCTAATAATTAAAGGTTTAATCTCTCAATAGGTCGACCTCTTTGTAACCAAATCCAGAAACATATTTAAAAGATACTTTGTCCGAAAACAAATCCTCTATTTCAAAATCTAAGACATGCTTTCGCAAATCCTCTTTTATTCGCAAATCTTTAAAAAGCGTGACAAATATCAAGGCTCTTCAAAAAAGGGCCAAAAAAAACAAAGACTACTCCCCCACAGCGCTATTTCAAACGTTTTAGAGAACCCAACAACCAGGAAACCCAATTAAAAAAAAAAGGGGTAAAAGTAAAGGAGTTGAGGGACTGCCAGCCCCAGCAACGTCGGGAAAGAAGGGTTCCGAAGCCGGCCAAGAGTGATCAATTGGCTGAGCCTCAACAAAAGTCCATCTTTCGTTCAACACCCAATGATCAAATCAAACAATTACATGCCAAGCCAAAAATTAATGACATGCAGTATTCCTACCATGATCAGAACAGCCCAACCCAGATGGCAAGAAGCACTGCAGCCGATAGTTATAAGGAAAATGGTGAAATGCATAGATAGGATTGAATTCACCAAATCAACAAATGAGGAAGGGATGGGCAAACACAAATCCAAAAACACGCAAGGAATGGAAGTCGCTTTTCAATTCATATATGAACTGTGATATCATTAACAATGTTGGTTTGGGAAACTAATATAAATGTGGAGAGTTAAACATATGCTGCAACGATAGTCCTCTCATCTAAGATACGTCTCAGACACACCTCATAAGATGAAAACAACCTAACGGAAATAAATGGATATCTGAGGGATGTCAATATCATTATCCTCATCATCCTCGCAGGCCACAACAACGTCCAAGTGCCGACGGTATGGAGGGAGTTCCACCTTGGCCACTTCCCTTGCTAGATCCACTATTTTTTTGTCCATTCGGTCTTTGTGCCTAGGGAACATGCTATTATAAAGCAGGCAGCTTCCGCATGAAATACTGTAAGCGTTCAGGCCTTTTTCCTTCAGCCACTCAAGAAGTTCCCTGAGAGTAGGATTGTCTTTAAGAATCCACCTGTCCCAAACTGTCCAACTCATATCCCGATGTTTGATGACCTTAGGGGGAACTGGCTCAGCCATGGAGAAGAGAGGCAGTGCTAGGTTAGCAAACGTGTTTCGATAGTCCTCGAGTTTGTGCCCTCCATCCAAAGCTTTGTAGAGCTCAAGGCAGACAAGCCCAGTGGCCATGGCAGTTGAGGTTGCAATTGCAGGAATGATACGTCCGGCAATAAACTTGGCTTTAAGCTTGTCAACTTCAGGAATGCTGTAATTTCTTGCCCTCATGTTTGCAAGCCCAGCTATCACGTCCATGTGGTAGTTTGTATCATCATCCTGCAGTTTCACATAATCATCTATTTTAAATTTTTTGGTGAATTCCACAAAATAATTTTGATAATGATGATTTGCCACTTATTTGATGACAATGAATTACATCATCAAGGAAAAGGGAGAAAAATTTTTAAAAAATAAAAAAAGTCAAAGCAAGAGATGCAGATGGAAGAGTTCATATATAGCGCCAGGAACACTGAGGAATAAGGACAGTAAGTAGCAGAATATAGAGGGACAATAACCGACCTTCTCAAATTGAATTGGTTTCATCCTAAAACCTGGCGGCAGATTTGTCCGGCACCGCTCTAACTTGATGATTAGATCATTAATAACAGCTGCATCATCTACAGAAGCAGTAGAAAGACTTGTAGCCTTCTCATCGGTCACTATTTTCACATCTTTCTTTGGTTGAAAGTCTGGTACTATCACTTTATCAATTGCTTCGGCCAACTTCTTTGGGTTCTTCACACAATCAGGGATTGGGATGCCAAATGTTTCTGCTCGCAGTATAGAAGCTGCCATCACAAAATGAAGATGACCTGGATCAGAAGCTGAGAACTGAAGTGGGTGAGGGAATCTCTTTGGAGCAGACCAAAATGGAGCTCCAGTACTAGTTGCAGCATCCTCAGGAAAAGTATAAATCAACTGCTTCACCCGATCAGCAAAATAATCTTCAAACCTGTGAATGAGAAACCCATGTCTATGAATGATGTAAACGAAGAAAAATTATCATGCTCCCACTACAACATTATTTTAATTTATAAAAGAGAACACATAGATGCAATAAAAGTAGCATACTTTAACCGAGCCCATGTAATACAGTCTTCAAATGTCTCACACTTTTCCCTATCAAGGCACTCAAGAATGCGCTCCAAGTTATCTCTTGCCTGAGCATCGCCAGCATTGTTCATTGTGTTGTTATATTCACTTGGATTGGACAAATATGTATTTACTTCAGCTGGAGTTTTCTCAAATAAACCCTCAAACTCTGATCGAGCCCACGTCAAGCAGTGATCAATGTTGTGTGGAAATGAGTGTACGGTACACATTGGTGCCTGTTTCTCAGGAGGATCTCTAGAAGCACCATAGTTTTCTGTCAGGTGGGGAATGACCATCTGGGTATTGCATTTCGCTCCAAGGGTTCCTGACTCAAGAAGAGGCTTCTGGAAATACAAGCATCTCTGATCGACATATAATCTGGCATTCACATTGTCTAAGGCATTAACCACAACACTCAAATTTTCCCAGAACACATCATCAAACACATTTTCAGTTTCAGGGCCGACACGGTTTTGCAGCGCTTCAATATTCAGAGAAGGATTTATAGACACAGCAGCAGATGCAGCAACTGTAGATTTGGCTTGCCCAATATTCCAATCACGGAAGAGGAACTGCCGGCTAAGGTTACTCTTCTCAATAACATCATCATCTGTAATTGTCAGCTTTCCCTGACTTCCACAAGAAACTCCCATCAAGGCAAGATTCTTTAAGAATTCACATCCCAGAGCACCAGCTCCGACAACAAACACTTTAGCATCCTCTAATTTCTTTTGTAACTTGGATCCAAAAACGGAAATCTGTGCATCATAACGGCCATTTACAGGCCTAAAATCGTTGGGATCTACTGGTTCTGTGGGAAGTGATTCAACTGAGTCAAAGTAGAAAAACTGCAGGGAAGGAAAGAAAAGTTAAAACCACAATCACTGGCCAAGTCCACAAAAGTATGCCAAGCTCTGAAACAAAAGCTAAAGTTACAGAAGCAAATGGCAAAACATGCTAAACCACCATTTTGTACAATAATCAGACAAATGTATACTTGTTGATAGACTCTTATCTTATTAGCTGCTCTAAACTAAGAAGATAGAGAGAGTAAGATGCAAGAAATTAAAATGCTACGGGAAGCACACTGTAAACAGATACAGTACAGTATCCAAGCAAGTCAGAGTCTACTTTGAATTTAGTTTAAAAGAAGAATCAAGTTTAACAAACAGCTTCAACCAACTATTTTAAATGCCCTGGTTATTACCCTTTTTTTTTTTGTGGGGAGGGGTTGTTTGAAGAGCCAAGATCAAGGATAGCTTTGTTCATGAGGCATGTATGCATGTATGTAATAGGGAAAGCATGCTATAAGCATGCAAATAATCAAGATCTACAATAAAAAGCAAGGGTACAGAGTACATTGCAAGTACAACACAAAATTGATATCGGGATATGGCAAATTCTTAAAGTAGAGACACAATACAGCTATTTTAACAATAGTACAAATTCATTAAAAATAAAACTAAGTGGATCACAATATGAAATTAAAAAAATCATAGCGTAATTTGCATAATATATTATTGTAAATATCAAAAACAGGTTTTGCGCTAAATTTTCATGGTGGGATGGCTCTATGCAACAGGTTGATGGGTAGTAAGCAAGAAATACAGCTCATTAAGATGAATTTCATTGATCTCATATGCAATGCGACATGCATATGAGACAACACTTCAGTTTGAAACTAATAATGCAGCAGAAGATAGAGAGGTTCTACCTACACAGCATGATTACTGACAGACACAAGACATGACATCAACGCTATGACATGACAGATTTCATGTCACATCCAACATGTCAGTCACAAACAATTATTAAATTTCTGTGCTTCATAGGATTCAAGTCATAATATTCCAAATGGTCACATTGCTATAAGTTAAAGAACACAGGATATTTGCCAAAGTTTTAAAAGAAAAATTGAAATCAAAATTTGATTCTTCTAATTCAACCCCGATAGCCATAAACACCTGCACAGCAAAGCTAATTACTTGTATAAGCAATAAATAATCCAAACTAACTTTTTAACATAAGCTCAGCTGCTGTGGATACAAGCACAAGTAAACTGTGTGTTCATCATAGCTAAAGTTCACTTTCAACATATAAAATGATCCCAGCACCAGAGGATGTTCACTAACATACACCCAAATATCATACTAACCTGAAAAAGTGGATGAAACTTCCCAGAGCATGCTTTAACAACCTCTTGTCCAACAATACCACCAAACATGGCAGCCATGGGATTCAAAACTGCCCTAGCACCAAAGGCAAAGTGTCGCAGAAGTTTAGGATTGATATCATCCAATTTTCCATCTCCCAAGCTCTCATTAATATTGCTGGCAACAGATATAAGCTTCTGTGCATCATCCTCTGACCCAGCAACAGGGAATCGACCCAACTCAGACACAAACTTATCCAAAGCCTGGAATGCCAAGTGCAGCAGAGGTGGGCGATCAAATTTGGAAAAATCACTAAGTAGAAAATCACCAGGATCACTGAGTGCTTCTCTGAGCATCTTAAATTTCAACACCTTTGGCTGTTTCACCTGTGTGACAATACCGGCTTTTTCATAGGTACTGTAATTTGTAGTGTCCTCTTCAAGAGTAAATGAATATGCTCTAGCATTTTTAACTTTTCTTGGCTTTCCATCATTCAATTCTGTCATACCATGAACTTCAGAGAATACAACAAGATCACCATCCTGAAATTCAAGCCTCTCATCATCAACACAGGATACTAGGGCAGGGTTGTCATTGCTAATTGATGCAATTATCCCTGTATGGGGTTCCTCTCCATCCACATCAAAAACAGTGAACTCAGGCCCAAAATCACAGAACACAGAACCAAAAATGCCTCTAACGTCAGATTTAATGAAAGCGATCGGAGGCTGATGACTATGGCAGTAATCATCGAACTCAATGGCTTTCTCAAGACTGATATCAGTGAACACAACAGCCTGCAAAATAATAAATTAAATCAGATAGATAAAACTTCAAGTTTGCACATAAACAGACAAACTTCACATCAACTTACACTCTTGGAGAGTAAAATATGCACAACCTCAGCAGTATAATATATCAACATATATCAAACATGATATAAATCCACAGAGATAAAGTAAAGAAAATTCAAACTTTCTTCTCACATGGCTTTATCATCTATTACTTCATATACAAACCAGTAATGCTGATCCATTCTACCACTATAATCAAAACAATATAAAGAATGTTACTACTATAGTCCTAAGGTGATAAATACATACATAATACCATAGAGATAAAGTCGAGAACATTCATACTTCACATGATATATTTTATTAACTCTAGAAATTAGAGTTTGATTACTAGAATTTAGAACACTATTGATTAGCATGTCAGTACCAAGTTAATGTTTCAAACAAATGACATTGGAATGCAACAAACTATGTAAGTCATTTCATTATTGACATGTATGCCAAACTAGGGAGACCCTCCAACAGTGCTGTTGAAATCCAAACAACCAAAGGACCAACTTAATTGCCTGATATAGAGCAGACATACATATAAATTTTTAATGGAATAAAAATGAAGTATCAAGAAATATAGGAGTATAAAGAAAGGGAGATGGAATTACCTGGAAATTAGAAAGTTCTTCTTTTGTCAGCTTAGTTGTCAAGCTGTGTACAAGCACCGCATTGTTGAGCTCCTGCAACTTACTAACAGAAGCCACTGCCCTGTTTTTACCAACATCATTCTCTGTAAACACAAAATTACTCGACAAATCCCACAGCTCTACATTCCCTTCATCATGCAGGGTAACGGATTTGACACCAGCAAGAATGAGATTCTTGGCTGCAGGTAGTAAAACACACAAACTTCTTAGAATACAGAAGCATGATTTGGTATCGCAGATAAAGAGCTAATACTCATAGAACCAAATATGACCAAGCCATAGCATAAAGTTACAAACCAACAAATTGTTTCAAATTGCTGAATTATACTGGCTATAAACATTCTGAACTGTTTAGTCAAAAATAGAAGGGGTTCAAACATGCAGGGCAGATAACATTAGGGATATGTGCAGGTATTTCTAAGCATCACAGAAGCGAGAGGGCAGGCAAGAGAAGCAAAGAAGTAAGATGCAAACAGAAAAAGACAAACCACCCAACCTTCACAAATCACACAGCTTGAAACAAAGAGGATGCCAGGTAAACTTGCACAAAAATACAACAGAAATAGCTTCTTGGAAGCAGTGCATTGATATACAGATGTATGTAGTCATAAAATTAAACATATCAAAAGCCTAGGTTAACAATATAATGTTTGCAGGAGTTAACATAATCAGCTGGCAATCACTTTCAGAGAATTCATTACATGGGCGACAAGACAACAAGATTATGAATAGAATCCCATACCTATCTACCCCCCTTGATTTTCAAGAACAGATGCATAAGGGGACTAGTGATCAAACCACCAAAGCAAACAACAACAATCCCATTACTTACGAATTCAACCAATTAATTCTTATATACAAAGAGCTGAAAGGTTGAGGGAGAAAATCAATGGTAGCATTTCACTAAAACGGTCACCAAATCAATCTAGCATTCGAGTTTTGCAGAAGGCTAAAGATTTACCACCAACTTCATTCAATAATTACTGTATACCAGAAGGTGCCAAAAATCGATTAGAGCACAGGCATCCCATTTCTAATCTAATCATAAAGAAACAACCATCGATCTATGGAAAAGCAACTTGGAGGGCGTTCAATGACTATACCAATCTCGACACCAAGACCCTGCATCCCGGAGACGAGGACATTTGACGCAAAGAGTCTCCTCATCGTCTCACGACCATACACAGCAAGCTGACGGCTGTGAAGATCCTCATCAATATCGGGCGGATTGGAATCACCCAAGGCCATAATTGACGTCCCTTCAACTAAGTTTCCGCTACTGTTGTTGTTGCTGCTGCTGCTAGTGAAGATCTGGTTGTTGTTGTTCACCGTCGAATCGGCGGTATCGGCAGGCGAGGAGGCAGCTAAACAGTCAATCCGACTCTTCTTAGTAAGCGGCGCAGCACCTATGTTGTTCTTGTTGTCAGTCTCTTCTTTTACAACCAATCCTTCACAAGCTCTCTTTCTAGGAAGCATATAGTACAACAAGCTGCTGAACAAGCCACGACACCACGTCATCGAGATTATCAACACAAGAACAACAACAAAATCAATCAAGAAGCGATTAACATTATGACCAGCATCAGCAAAAAGATGACCACTTCCAAAAACAAACCAACAAATGATCAATGGCGTCAAAGCTATAAACCCTAACCCTACCTCCAACATGGTTCCAGCTCAAAACAATGAAGCAAAACAAAGAATAATAACCTGGAAATGATGCAGCGAAGCTAAGCAACGTACCGATTTGAACTTTGGGAAAAGGGAATAATGGAATATGACTGGAAGCTGAGAATCAGAGAGAAAGATCAAGAAGCTTTTTTTGTTTCCTTTTATTCGGTTTTGGGGTTGTTTAAGAATGAAGAAAATTGACGAGTGGGGTTTACCCCTTGTTTGGTTTGAGGGAGGGTCTCCTTTGTTTGGCACGTGTTTTTGGGGGGAAAGGGGAGAAAGTTTTATTAAATTTTTTTTTTCCTCTCTTCCTCTTCCTCTAATTTGAGAGGATTGGGAGGAAAAGTTAAAAAAAAGACTAAAATATCCTCCTCTTAATTATTAATTTTATATTTTATAAAATTTTTATAAGTATAATTAAGGAAAAATTTTAACTTATCAATTAATATAGGTATATTGTCATATTGAGAAAAAAATAAATATGTCAATATTCATAACTCAGATATATTATAATTTCATAAAATAAAATATATTAAATTATATATTTGTTAAAATAATTATTTAATTAGTTTTATTTATTTACTAATTTTTTTAAATAATTATAATTATAAATAATTTTTGACATTTGTTTAATTTGGTGGTGAACATATTAAATTTTTAAAAATAAAAAAATAATTAATTATATTATCATTACATTTAAAATATATAAGGGATAAAATAGTCTATATATTATTATTTTCCCTCTCCTCCCCTCCTGAACCAAACAATATATCTCCCCTCTCCTCCCCTCCCCTCCCCTTCATTAAAATCCCTCCCCTCCCTTCCATTAAAATTCCTCCCCTTCTCTCCCCTCCGAACTAAACAAAGCCTTAATGTAAGGGGGGAGATGAAGAGACAGGGAGAGGGGCATTTATGGATTTGCATAACTACGTGCGTTTAGGGTTTTGAGGGCGTGAGGACAAGTGCCGTTTGAGGCCGTCAGTACCATTTCTCTCCAACAGTCTCAGAGAGAGAGAGAGACACACACACACACACAGTCAGCTGGGGCTAGGGGCCTATGAACACGAGCCACCAGCCCAGTAAGAAAACGCCGAAGTGAAAGCGACGTCGTCGTTTAATTCTCATGGAGCTAGAAACGACGTTGAGTTTGGGTGAGGTTGCTGTCCAATGTGTCGTTGGTACTGTGCCCATGCACCTGCCTTTGTCGTGGAGAACAAGTTAACGGAAGTTGGACAAGAAAGGTAATGTAGCGAACAATCATCTTGCGACATTTTATCCCGTGATCAAATTTACGTAATAATTTGGATGCCCTTAATTATAAATCATGTAAAATGTCCTTGGAGTAAGCCTAAAAATGTAAATGAGATTCATATTTTTTTTATTCTTTTTTCTTTTATTTTAGCTTTCTTTTACTTTAAAAGTATTTTATAAATCCTGCATTTTAAAAAATCTGAACTTAGAATTTTTCAATTTTTGCAATAGCATTATTTAATTTATATTACAATATATGAAGAAATTTTCGGACATAAAGGAAAAATGTTACGTAAGTTGTATATCCAACGTATTATAATATGGACAGGATCAAATTATTAGTGTATCAAATACCTACTTAGATTATGTCAACTTTGGGGGTGAAAGACAATTTTAGTTTATATTTCAAAAAGAAATTTGAGTAGGTTAAATAATTTACTTTAATAAACTTTTGGAAATCAGCAATATTTGTTTATGTTTTGGCAAATCTACCGTCCCCAATCATACATGTGTGGGCCAATTCTGAAACGCATAAACATAATGTTTGAGGGCAATTTAAAATTCGCTTAATAGCCTAATTCAACTTAAAGAATCTGTTTGGAAATTTTATAAATAAAAAAACGGAATAAATTTATTTTTTTCTTTGCTTAAAAGTTTAATATAAAAATAGATAAAAATTCTCTTCTTTTGTTTTAAGAGACTATAGTAAACAAATAAATAAATAAGTTGCTATGATAATTATAAATATTAAATTATAATATAATCCTTTTATAGTTATATAAGAAATAAGGATATTTATATTATTAGTGACTTTCCACTAGACAATGCAAGAAACTATTTCAGTTACAAGTTCACATAATATGTTTAAATTAGAACACAATTTTTACACTTGACATGATAATCTCTAATCAGCTAACCATATGTGAATTTTTTTTTTTTTTAACAGCTCATTGCTCTAACAACGAATATCACCGAACAATCCTATCTTGCCGCAAAATACAGTCCCCCGGTTTCACTTTTACAGTCAAAGCGAGAAAGCCATCCCTCAAAATGTCTTTTAATATAATCACAGCCACTGTCAGATAGCGATGAAATTAAGGAATATCGAAACAGAAAGTAATAAAACTTCCCACTTCTCCGTCGTTCTTGTGGATAAAGCTATTTCCCCAACGCTTTGATTTGGGTTTTTTGCAATTTGCTTCCTTGGTTCTTCGCAAGATCTTTCTCCTCGAGAGTTTCCAAAGAACTGTAGGCTGAAAAAATGTAGGGTAGGGATGGAGAAAGACGATCGTTCTGCCATAAAATTGACTCTGCATCGAGGAAGATGAGGATCTGAGAACTTGAGATTTTAGTTTCAGAGAGGGGAACCTCCTCGAAGCACAGGAAACACTAGAATTGTAGTTTAAAATCTTCGAAATTATGAAAGAGGACGAGTCTAGGGAAGGGATTTTTGGGATTTTTTGTAATGATTGAAAAGTAATTTATCAGTATTACACTGATTAGGCGAATAAGTTATAAAAATAAGTAAATTAATTAATTAAAAAACTTGATGTTAAGTATATAAACAAAAATATATAAATTCTGTTCCTTTTATAATATTTTGTTTTCTTTAATTAATGTTTCTTTTGATAAAATTTGAAGAGTTTCAAAATTAATGAGAGAGGAATTTTATAGGAAAATTTTAAATTTAAAGATGATAATTCTATATTTGAAATAAAATTTGTAACCAGTCATATGGTGTAAAGAATATTAAGTATAGAAATAATAATAAGAAAGAATTAATAAAAAATGATCATCATTTTTTTGTTTTAAAAAATAATAAAAATAAACAAATATCATTGAATAATTATAATAAAAATATAATAAATTTTATATAAACTTTTTGTTTTTTGTTTTTATTTAGCTGCCAAAGAGGCTGTAACAAAAAATAAAGAGTAAGTTATTTACTTGGAGAGCAAGCATCTTCAACAATACAACAATATAAATTTAGGATAAAGAATAATAACATGTTAAGTTATACATATTTAATAATAAAAATATTATTTGGTAAATAAAAATTGATATTTTCTCTTTTTATAATTGCTTATATTATAGTTTTAGACAAAAACCTATTTGATAAGACTCTAAGGATGGGCAAAATCTGGAAAAGGATTCTCCCCATTCCACGGGTAAACTGGAGGTTATCTTTAGTAATTTTGAATTGTTTAATTCATCTAATAAATTTTGGGTTATCTGATTGTATTTGGATGGCATTTGGTGAAAAGAAAATTTTTGTATAGAGATCAAAATTGTAAGGATAAAAATTTTAGATGTGAGAAAAATTTTTTAAGTATATAAACAAAAGTTTTAACTTAAAAAAATAAACTTGAAATTACGAGGATAAAACTTTTAATTATAAGAAAAAATATTTATTGTAAAAAAATTTTAAATTTTAAAGTTATTTTAAAAGTCTAGACCAAAAAATTATCTTTTCAATAAAAATTTTTTACATTTGTGACTAAAAATTTTTATTTTCACAATAAAAAAATTTATTTTTATAAAATTTTATTTTTACCTAATTCAACCCAAATGGAATTAAATGGCTCAAAATTTGCTAGATGTACTGAACGGTTGTGTTTAGTTTTGTGTTTGTAAAACTTAAAATTATGTTTGTAAGAAAGTAATAATATATTATTTTTATATAAATATAATTTTGAAATGGGATTCAAAATACGCACGTCAGAAAACTCCAATTCATACGTGGAATAAAGAGAATCTGTTTCTGCGAAATTCTCAGACGCTTTTCTTTTCTGTAAAGCAAGGTCAAGGACACATAATCCAAGAAGGTACGAAGCTAAGAAAGGAATCGCCTTTCTCTGGATCCTTATGGAATTCATTCTTTTTTCATTAATTCAGATTTCCTATTTTTCTTTTCTCTACTTATTTCCTACTCATCTTAATTTAAATTATTAGAATAAAATTTAAATGATTCAAATTTGATATTTTTAATTTTTATATTTTTATATTTGTATTAATTTTAAAAAATATAAAATAAAAAATAAAAATAATTTTTTAATTATTATATTTTAAAATAATAATAATTTAAATTAAAAATTTTTAAAAAATAAAAAAACGAATCTGAACCGGATTAAGTAGGGGATCCAGATCCCTTCTTCCATACTTCTCAATTTGGTACCCTTGTCTTTAGTAATTAAAGGTAGCCTTAGCAGAATAAATAAATAAAAAATTAAAGCTAAACATGATAGGCATACCCAGCAGGACCGCTCACCTTCTTATGTCAATTTCACTAGCTTTTAAGATACCCACCCACACCCACTCACCCTTGTTATTATTTTTCTCCCACATATAATTCACTTATTCATTTTTTTTATATCATATCCTTTCAAAAATATTTAAATTAAGCTATTTGAACTCAAAAACAAATGTATCAAATTTGACTCCCTAAAGTGTAAAGTGTAAGGCATAATTTAGAGAAAAGAATAAAAATAAATAATTGTCACAAATATATATATATATATATATATATATAAAGATACATTAGATCAATCTAAATCAAATGCTTTAATTTACAAAAACTATAAAATTTGACTAAAATTGTATATTATAAGTATAACTGACTTCTCTCAAATTACACTGAGAAATTAAAAATGGTGGTAGAATTCAAATGAGTAATTAAAGATTTTTTTTTTTTTAACTTACTTAAAAGGCAAAAGTGATAGAAAAGCTACATGTAAGTGAGTTAAACCTGCCAATTTAATGTTAGGCACTTTAACATGCTTTAACTCATATTATTTTGTGTTATTAACTTTTACGAAGCTACCGTAACAATCTAAAGATTATATTATTAGCTTCAAAAGTACCAATAAAATAACAGTGTTACTAACAACGATAGCTTGATTAGTGTGAAAATAACAATGACAGGCAAGTAGATTTGTCCTTTAATATTTCAATATGGTCAAAATGTGGGCATTACAAAAAAGAGAACAGCGAATACAGTTTAGTTTTCCTGAGGTGAGTAGGCCACATGCATCATGTGCAGCTTCCAGGCCCCATGAATGATTTTGACTGGCGAATCTCTCTGCGTTCTCAACTCGAAACTCAAAACGGCTTCGAAGGTTGGGACATCATGGGCGATCCCATGAAACATGAAACTTGTTGACTCCTCTGATTAATAAATCTGGTAATGTTAAAAAATTAGAACAAGACACCGAGACAACTGCGGATTCATATGTATTTAATATCACCATGCATATCACTAAACGATCTGTTCACATAATTGATTTTAAAAGAAAAGAAGAACTTCGTTAATTCGAATCTGAAGACAATTTGCGAGTTTTATACTTGGGGAATGTCAGCTCCTTATATATTTGATGATAGGAGATGTGTCAAGTAAGGAGGTGGGTTAAGGTGATGGGTGAAATAAGTCGTTTATTATTATTAGATTATAAATTAATGAGAAAAACTGTCATAATTACCTATGAACATGTAATAAACGTTTTTTATTAATTTTTACATTAATAATTCTTGCATTTATCTCACTTGATATATCCCGATATACCCATCCACATAATTTACATTTATTTAAAACGTCTTGTATAAGAAGTAATAATGGGTGTAACACTATACTCCTACACAATATGCATAGCTTTATGAATTCTTTGTTCAAGTAGAGTGAAACGAAAGGAAAAAATTTGAGCGACCATTTTTTAGAAGAGAACAAGAGTTAAGATTCAAAAGGACAAGTTTGTAATACGATGTCAATATCATTTCTCTGTCATGAAAAATAGGGAGTGAAATAAGTGCAGAAATTTTTTTTATACACTCATTGCACCTGTTTAACTATCAGGTTTAAAGAATTAATAAAAACTTATTAAATAATAAAGTTAAAAATAATAAAAATAAATAAACCACACTAGTAATATAAAAATGTTGATATCTTAGAAGTATATTTAAGAATCTATAAGATGTAGACAAGTTAGAGTGGGGATGAAGGCAAACTAAATTCTGACCCTGACAGTTTTCACTTTTCACCACTCAAGAAACACAATCCCCAGGGAGGGACCACGAAACAAATAAAAGAGCCTACCTCGCATTATTCCATTGCTGGTAGGCCCCCACGTCCCTAACACCCCTCGTCTTCGATTCAGTTTCTCTAATATTCATCAAATCATCCTAGTTATCACATGATCATGTGAAGTATCAGAGGTCTTAACCAATCACTAGAAGACGTATTTTAGTATCTCAATCACTGGTGCCATCATGATGGAAAAAATAGTATATGTATGATGGCAAAGACATTTCTAAGAAGGAAACAGTCACGCCGCTGTGTTTTCGTTCTGATGCCATAGGTGATAATACAAATTTGCAATATATATATATATATATATATATATATATATAGGAGACTTTACATCGTCATCACTGCTTTATAAGCGTAAGGCAGTGACTGGCAGTCATATTTTTGTATCAATTGCTATCAACAGATTAGATTCTACTAAGACCTACAGACTTTTTTACCTATTGTTGTTGTTTGGTCGCAGCAATAAAGATAATACTTCTGAGACGTGAGGGCGTTTTGAAGGGGTGTTGTTCCAGCACTGTGTCATGACAGATTTTAGAGTTTGAGGGCAATCCTTCGGGATCTCAGGTCTAAGACCACAAGCAGCAATGCCCACTGCTGCCTGTACAGGTGAATATGCAGAATAAGCTGCCTCACCAGCAACCATTTCCCATATTACCATCCCAAAACTATAAACATTACTCATCCATGTCTCAGTCACGCTCTCCGGGTCACCTGCAATTATCTGTAAACAACAGAATAGAGGTATGGAAAAGCAATTCAGCCTGGGGATTGGGTGATTCATGTCATGAAAGAAAAGGATGCTTAATAAAGAAGGGGAACTGACAAAACAAAAAATCCATAATTCATATGCCAACTATCAGACAGAGGCGCATGAAGTTTCACTTTAATTCAGACTGAAGCCTTTTGTTTTAGAATGTGGTTAAAAGAAGTTACAGGCAAAATTACTTGTTAGCTCTGAGGAAGTTCCTTGCAAGATATCAAATTTACAATATCGAACATTTCATCAATTTTCATTCTTTAAAGAGCATATCTATACATGTCACCAAGGATGCTAGTAACACATCAGTTGAGAAATTCTTCGGGCTTGATTGGGAAAAGTGTGGGGTGGGGTGCGGTGGGTTGTTTACTAATGGGGTGAGGAAGAAAACTCAATCCATCGTTTGGAAGTTTAATAGAAAAAATTGATGGTGATCCACTTACCGTTCTTTGGAAGTTACAATGTCATTAATGGATAGGATGGTATTGAAGAGTAAAATTTCCAATATTACCCTTATGCAATTAAAAAGGAAAGACAAAAGAAAAGGCAAGTGAAATGGGTTAGAAGAGGAAATAAAAAATTATAAGGAATCCAACTATAGAAACCGTCAAATGCGGATCTTAGTAAAAGTGTATCTGACATGCTTACATGTTTATTTATAATTGGTTTAATCTAAATATTCTGTAGACCTGATTTACTCAAGAATTTCTCTTACAAAATATCAGTGCACCTGTGAAGGTGGCAACTTTTCATCTGTGTGAGTGGGCCCAGCTGCACACAAGTGAAACTATGTCACCTGGACAGGTGTGAATTGGTGCGCAACTGATACGTAACAAAACTATCTCTAATGGCTTCCTACTGAATTGTTTTCATTTGTTCTTTTCTGCCTGCACACGAGGTGAGAGGGATTTCTCAGTAGCTTTATCAATAGGACAAATAACTAGAATGCTGGGACAAACATCATGCTAAAGCTTTATGACAGGCGGGCTCCAGTGTGGAATCAATTCTGGTATAATTGGCATTACACATCCACATTGATTTGTTTAAATATACAGAGTGCTTAGATAAAGGTATACATTATATAAAGTGAAAGCAAAAACAATTATTAAGATAGGTTAGGCATGCTCAAACAATGATGCCGAGACAAGTGAGATAAAGTCTCTTTAAAGTGCCGGCAAATTCAGCAATACGCTTCTCATACAATTGACCTAAACAACGTCCTTAAAACACACAAAAGTTACTCTAATTGCTATTTAGTTGAACATCTAGTATGTCTTTATGGTGTTTTATTAGCCCATCAAGAGCAGGCAACATAGATAAAAGAGCTCCAGCATCCAATATTTAAGATTAGAAGTTTAGTCATTACACAAGTGTGAATGAGGGCACACAGAACAACCACAGAGAGAGAGAAGAAAATTCATCCAACAATTTGATCCTAGACATTACTGTGGTTGAAACATTATTGTGATCTGTGACAGTCCAAAAGGCAAGATATAATGTTAACCAGGCATCAGTAAAAACATATCTACCTTGAACGCATGCCAGATATAATGAAATGTTTTAAGAAACCTTGAGTTAGATCGCTAAACATAACATGGTACATCGGCAGAGTTCTAATATAGCTAAAGGAATGATACCAAGTATCGCTATATATAAGCATCACAAGCGAAAATTTGTCTTTGTTTTTTTGTTTTTTTCCCAAATTGGATAGAGTTGAATCCTATAATTACTTTTCATCAGAGCCCAAGTCACGTTAATTATTTAAACAAATTAATGAGACGTCCAGCACATAACAAATTTTGATTGAGGATGAATTTAAATTATCCTTGACAATAGGAGCACTAGTATTTTCTCACACTAGTAATGGTTGGAAACAGATCATTATGTGTCAAAGGTTTTCCTCGAGAAGCAGGCTAAAATCCTGAGAGCCATGTGCATCTACATGCAACATCTGGGGTTTTTAAACTGTTGGGAAAGAGAAAGATCCTATTTTTTGAGAAGGGATAGACCCCATTTTGGGAGCCCGATCTTTAATTTCTCTTTTCTTTAAAGAAGACTACGCATGGCAAAATGCAATACAGAATTACGGATGAATATGTTATATGGGACAAAATTTTTCATAATGGCAACAATTGTTTTGCTAACTGGTAATTAATGTTAGAGGCAAACCTCTGGAGCTAACCACCGATAACCATCAGTCGCGTACTCCATGGCCTCTCCAACACTCTTGCAAGCAGTGACTATACCCATATCTCCGAGGCAAGCATTCCCATGTCGATCCAGTAGAATCCTCTGTGTATTGAGGTCTCTGTATGCAACACCGTGATCATTCATAAATTTCATCCCTTCAGCTACATCAACTGCAATTCTAATGATTTCCTTAGTCTGAAGCTTCTTGTTCTTTAGCATTAAGTCATGAACTGATCCACCTTCCATGAACTTCGTCACCACACATAACCCATGATTCTCATGTATGCAAACACCGCAGAACTGCAGAATGTTTTTGTGCTCACAAGTCATCAGTCCCAGCAGATCTTTACGAAGCTCAAACTCGTAAGAATTTCCTTTGTCACACCCTTTAAACTTCTCGATTCTAACCTTTTTCCCCATGTAGACCCCCTTAAATGAATTGGGTCCAATCTGTTCTATAAAATCAAGACTATCTGAGTTCAACAACCATTTTTCTATCTCATCCCCACCTGACTGAATCATCTGCCATTCATCTATGGATGCAAGAAAAGATGAAGTAGGTAGGGCCATCTGAAGCTGAACCCTTTGGCTCGAATTCTCAAACCCATTTCCAGAATATGTATTGCCACTGTCTTCTTCAATCTCTCCGAGTTCTCTCCCCTTCGAGTTCTCTTCTTGACATCCACAGAGCCCAAAGGGGAGCTTCACAGCCCTAGTTTTGGGCTTTTTCATAGCAAATTTTAAGGCGCTTTCAATCTGGGTTCTGATCAATCTATCATGCCCACGTTGAACAAGAAGAAGGACAATCCCAAGGGTATAACCTTTCTTCTCAAAGATCTGTACCTTCTTGCAGCAAATAGATGAACTATCCAGCGCACTGGACGTTGCCGGCCATGAAATTGGAGAGCTACAAGCAAATGTCAGCTTGAATACAGACCCCTGATTTTCATTGACAAACTCTTCTTGGATTACAATTGCAGGTTGGTCATCTGCTGATGCTTGCTCTATCAACTTCATGTGCAGAAATATATCCTTCATATCGAATTCCGCCTGAGCATAACTGTAAACATGAAGGGAAGTAAAGTGCAAAAGACAGTTAATATGATGCAAAAAATAGGAGAACAAGAAACAACCCATCTTTAGTTTTGATGCTAAAGGCGTAGTCAGAGAGGTAAAAGAAATTACACGAGCTTCTAGCATCGAAGTAAACAAAACCAATCCCTGAAGTGAATTTATTACAACTAAACAGTGTAAGTCCTACCAATTTTTTAAATCTTAATCACCCCCTCCCCAATTCATTTTATCAACATATATTTTATCAGAAACAATTTACATAGAATTTTACTGCCGATTGATTCATGTAACTAATCTCACTTAGTAGAAAAAAGCATTGTCGGCGTGGATTGATTCACGTAGCTAATTCTTATATATTTTATCAGAAACAAACTGAACCCAACGATTCAAACTTAATCAGCATCCCACCTGAGAGGCAACGAATCGTAATGCTTGCGAATGTTGGACACGAGCTTCTCTGGAAGCTGGCTACCAGGATAGAGCTGCGTGAGATTCCGTACAACACTTGCCCACACAACTTTTTGAGAACTATTATCAATCTTAGAAGACGGTTCGCGAGCAGAATCCAGATTGAGTGAGTTCTTCAGCGAGGCTATTGCCTCGGAAACGTTCCGACTCAGCTTCTGCAATTTCTTCTGCATCAGCGACGATTCCTTGGGTCCACTGCTGGAAGAGCTCGCTGAAGTCAGTCCCTCGGATCTATCTTGGGCCCTCATCAGAACCTGTTCCACCATGTCCTCGTCTGTGCTCGCCCGGCTCGACCAACACTCCAAGGCAGCCGCCATTACGCCTCAAAAGAACCAAATGTGGCTCAGACCTAATCTGGATTTTGACCTCTGGTATCTAAAGATTCACAAGGAAGACCCAGGCGATGACAGGGAAGACGGCAGTTTCAGATTTCGGAAGCTTGCCAATCTTTCTGTGATTGAGAGTAGTAAAATTAATACTGGGAAATTTGTCCTCTAAAATTTTTGCCAATAAAATATATTGCAAAGGTTAAATAATTTAAAAATTTATTTTTTTAAGATAAAATTACATTTCCCTGTAAATATATGAATGGATTATGATGAAGGGTTACGAACGAGAAGTTGATGGAAATGGAGTGATTAGAGGGACGATGGTTTCGATTGAAATGAATGGAAATGATGGCCATGTGGTGTCGTCTAGGGAAGAATGTGGGACCAGGTGGTCTGCCCTATGAATATGACCCACGTCATAAAAAAAAGACTTTTTATCCGCGCAGTGTATGAGGCAGATGAATTTTAAGATATTAGCTGCGGCTTATAGTTACTTTCGATTAAGTGGGTCACCAAATAAATCACGTTTTGCTTTTATCTGATTTAGAGTCTTAATTTAAATTACATTTTTAAATATAAATACTGTCATTTGCTACACAAAAGTATTCTTAATAAAAATAAAAAGAGAATAAGAATGTAAATAAAATAAGATAATTATAATTAATATAATATAATATAAAAAATCAAAATATTATTCATATATTTGATTGAATAAAAATAGTGTTAAAATGAAAAAAAATGATAAAAAAATAATAAAAATACTCTTACTTAAAAAAATAATGATGATAAAAGTATAATAAATTTTGTATAAATTAAACATAATAATTATCATTGAATTTAGTTAAAAGAAATTAATTTTATCCCTTTTTTTTTTCTTTTTAGCATTTAGGCAATATCTAACTACCAAACTATATGTAAAAATAAATTTCTTCTCTATTTCTTTCTACCACATGTTACCAAACAGGTTTAAGATGTTGTAGCATACATAAATTTGATATTACGCTTCTTTAATTCTTTTCACTCGTAATTATTGAGGGTGGCTTATACCTTTTTTTGTAGTTTTTTTTTTTAAATTATATAATTATCTCACATGTTGATTAGTATTTAGACTTTTCATTATTTAATACATCTCTAAATTTTAGTTTGGTTCATAATTAATAATTAAAAAAGTTAAAACATATTCTATTTTTTAAATTATATTTAATATTTATATTTTTTCTAAAAATATTTTTCTAAATAAATTCACAAATTTAAAAAATATTCTAAATAAATTCCAACAATGACTTCCTCTTATTAAATATATTTTTATATTTTTTTCTCCTCAACTCAGCATTTCTTATTTGCCTTATCATCAATGTCTTTTTTTCTTCTTTCTTTTCCTTTTCTCTCTTAAAATGGCAATCTTCTCAACACCAATGACACCAACCTCAACATAAAGTTTGATTCTTCATCCATTCAATTCAATTGTTTTGGAAGATAGTTTTTGCATAGTACCTTTAAGCAAAGAAACTCCCACCATAATTGGTGTCATATTAGGTTAAGATTTTCACAAAATATGATGGCATTTTTTATATTATAATTTTATTAGAAAACCTTATAACAATATGAAACTAGCAATTATTCTTGAATCTAGTCCATTTCCATTCATAATTCCACTGATGTTGTAATCAAACTCTAAATCTTCCATCCTTTTAGCCTTTCCTCCATTCATCTTCAATGCTTTTGTCAAATTTGGACAGTGGGCTTGCTGCTTGATAAATTTAATTACATCTACATGTGTAACGTTTACCATTGGTTCTACCCATTTTGTGAAATAATCTATTGCTATAATGATGAAGGTATGTTATTTAGACGAATGAGAGTGAATTTTCCTTACCAAATCCATAGCTCATCCTTTGAATGGCCAAGGTTTAATAATTATATATAATTCATCAGTTGGCAATCTTTGGATGTGATCATGTAGTTGATAACCATCACACCCTTTAGTGTATTTGAAGGAATTAGCTGGAAGCCTATAATGGTTGGCCAATAATAGCCATACTTATGAATCAACCAGCTTATCTTAGATCTTAATTTATAGAAACAATAGATTCCATTATGGACTTTTATCATGACTTTCAAAGTTTTTAACTAGCCTAAGCATTTCAACAACAAACACTTATGGCCTCTTTTATATAAATCATCATCCATTAAAATATATCTTAAGACCTTTTATTTAAGCTTAAAATTTGTTGGGGATGAAGGGTTCTTTAGATAGTTGATCAGTTCCACCTTTTAGATGTCAGCAGCTGGTTGTTAGTCCATTTTAGAAAATTATGTGTTTGGAGGATTTGTTGATCACTTTCAAAATCTATAGATTTGAATCTATAAGCTTTTTAAGCTAAATCGTTAGCTTTGACATTTTCCTCTTAAGATATATGCATAACTATTACATTAACAAATTGTTGGATAAGTGTTAGCCATTTCTTAGTAGTACAAAAATTTAAGATTATTGCATTTGTATTCTCTAATAAGTTATATGATAACTAGCTAATAATCTCTTATTATTTGAATGAATTAAGCCTTTATGGATATCATCAGTCTAAGTCAAACAATCAAAGCCTTGTATTCACTAATTGTTTAAATAACTCTGTTTCAATTAGAACATAAATTTTTCAATTTATCTAGTTGGGCTTGTAATAGTGACCTTTGTCCTGACACCTTTTTGAGTTTTAGATCCATCAAATGTTAATAGCCAAGGTTTAAGCTATACATAATGGGTAGTTTCTTCTAAAGGATCTTTAACATTAAGACATGGATGTTGAACTAAAAAATCAACTAAGTATTGTCCTTTGATAGCCCTAAGTGAAACATATTTTAAAGCAAAAGTATTTAATTTAATAACCTACTTTATTAATCTTCCTTGTAAGATAGATTTATTGAATAAATATTTTATTATGTCAACTTTGCACATAATTAAAACTTTTCTGAATAGAAGATAATATTCAAGTTTTGTATATGTGTAGTACAGAGAAAGACATAATTTTTTTGACTGGAGTATATTTAATTTTTGTATCATTTAATAATTGGCTTAAATTTTATAGTTCCATCCTTAATATCCTATACAAAAAGGCAACCAATAGACTCTTCAGTTGTTGAAATGTAAAATTTTAATGGTTTACTTAGCATGAAAGGTATCAAAATAAGTGCATTAGTCAAGATTTATTTAATTTGCTCGAATGCTGCTTGCTGTTCTTTGCCCTAAACTAACTCATCAATGTTCTTCAACCTTAGTAAAAGAGAGAAAGCTTTTAACTTCCTAGTTAAGTTAGCAAAGAATCTCCTTAAGAATTTTATTTTACCAATCAAGTTCTATAATTCCTTCTTATTTTGCGATGACCTTGCCTTTAAAATTGCATTGGCCTTGTTTTTATCGACTTTAATTCCTTGCTGATATACTAAAAGGGAAAAAACTAATAAATTTTTTAGCTAAAATTCTAAATGCACATTTAGTTGGATTCATCTTCAGGCTATGGAATCTTATCCTTTTAAAGGCTTATTTCATATCAATAAAATGTTAGTCAAAATTTATAAACTTCACTACCATATCATCTATATAAACTTTTATATTTTTATTAATTGAATAATGGAAAATAACATTTATCGCCTATTGGTATATGCCATATGCACAAGTTAAACAGCATTACAAGCCACTCTTAGATATCTAATGCACTGAAGTAATGAAAAGCAATTTTATAGATGTCTCCTTCAATTATAAAAATTTGGTAATAGCTTGAATATTCATCTATAAGTGTAAGAATCTCATAATTGGCGATTGTATCAATTAATATATTTACCATTAGCATGTCATAATCATCTTTGGGAGTTGTTAGATTTAGGTTTTGAAAGTCTATGCAAATCTTGACTTACTTGTCCTTTTTTATGATGGGAATTATGTTTAAAAGCTATTTTATATACCATATAAATCTTGCCTTCAACAACCTGTTTATTTCTTCCTTTATTTTTTACAACATTTTTAAATTAAATCTCTTACTTGCTTCTTGTGTGGTTTAAAGCCTTTCTTAACCAGCAATCAATATTCAACTAACAACTTAGACAACCCAAATATTTTATGGTATTCCCAAGTAAAATAGTCTTTGTGTTGTGTTATAAGATCAATAAGTTGATTTCGGTTTTCTTCATTTAATAAATCACTATCATGTAGATTAATTCTCTTATTTATGTTATTCTAACTTATAGATTTATCTTTATAGTTAAAGCCCTATTAATAGAGATCATATACTAAGCATAAAGAATTTAAGTAAATGAGAATTATTCTTTCCATTCTCCTCCTAATTTTTGTTTCTTGCTTTTGTTATATTTTTATATTTTTATTAGTTTTATAACATGTTGTCAGTACAAGTTTTTAGTAAATTAGTATAAAATATCAATTTTTAAAACTTGTTATTCATTACATTAAGGTATAAAAACCTTTTTTTACTTTATATTATCTATATAAATTTAAAGCTTATTCATATTTATAATATGATTATCAATTTAATATTAGTAAATGTTTTAGAAACCAAGAAACTAAACATGATTAGATAGCTAGTAACTACATTACTTTTGATTTTGGCTATTTTATAACCGATGACTTCATTGTATAAATGAATAGTGCATATATATATATATAGGCATACTTTGATGAGTTAGTGTCTATAAAAGATTTTTTACTATTGTAACGCAAGTTAATAGTTTATGGACTTTATGCTATTGAAGAGTTTTAAAAACCCTTAAGATTCAACATGTTTATGTAAGTTAATGACTATTGATGACTCATGTACAAATTAGAGATTATAGGTTAATAATGTCTAATCATGGTTATTGAAATAAAATTATGTGCAATGGCTGCAATATGACTAAAAGCCATATAGACAAATGACTATTAATATTTTTAAAGTGAATAGACTAAAAGTGACTATAGAGTCTAGACATTTATAAGATGTTAAATGGTTATATTATTTATTTTGACAATTTATTTGTAGATTTTTTAAATTCTAAGAGAGAAGACTAATTACAATTTCTTCTTATATATGATCAATATCTTTCATTATGGTGGAAAATAAAACCAAAAACAAAAGGTATTGATTATTTGCTTTAATTTTTATTCTCTATTGCCATTAAGATTTTTTATATGTGACAATTGAAAAAGTACATCATATACATATGACTTTTAAATTAAACAAATGTATGCATTTCATTATTTAAAATTTTGTTATTTTCTTTTAATTATATTATTTTGTTCCTCATATTGATTGTATAATATCAAAATTTACAATGTTTGAATTCATTATACTTAGCATTTTTTTAGAAAAATGCTTTTTAAAAGTATTTGATGCTGAGTTCGTTGAACTATTATCAATCTAAAAAATATTTGAAAAGAAGAAAATCAAGTATTCTTATAGATTTCCATAGAATGAAAATTATGAAAATGGTCAAATTTACCCATGTGTTTTTATAAAAAGATATAGATCAAAATTTGTTATAATTGCTATATATATTGATGGTTTAAACATTATTAAACATTATTGAAACTTTTTAAAATCTTTAAAAGTATTTCATTATCTGAAATAAGAATTTGATATGAAAGATCTAAAAAAAAAGTTTTGTCTCAATTTACAAATCAAGCACTTAACAAATAAAATTCTTATTTGTTAATTATTATATACTAAAAAGATTTTAAAGTGAATCTATATAAATAAATTATATCAATTGAGTATCTTGATGACTGTAAAATGGCTAAATATAAATAAAAACTCTTTTTGTCTTTGAGAAAATGATGAAGAACTTTATGATTCTGAAGTATCATGTTTTAGTGTTATAAGAGTATTAATATATCTTGCTAATAGTACGTGATTTAATATTGGATTTGCTATAAATTTGTTAGCAAGATTTAATTCTTCTTCAACAAAATACATTGGAATAGAGTTAACATCTATTGTAATATTTTCAAGGGACTATTAATATGTGGTTATTTTATTCAATTGAATCTAGATCATAATTAATTGGTTATGCATATTTTTTGGATCAACATATAGCTTGATTTCAAACATGTTATTTATTTACATGTGAGAATACTATATCATAACACTATATAAAACAAACTTTAGTAGCTATTCTTCAAATCATGCATAAATAATTGCAATATATAATACAAGTCAATATTGTGTTTGGTTGATGTTAATAACCTTACATATTCCAAAAAAAAAAAGTGAGATTTACCTTTAGGAAAAAAAGGATTCCAATTATATTATATGAAAATAATGCAATATGCATAGTCTAGTAAAGAGGAGGATATATTAAAGAGATAAAAAAAAAAACATATTTCACTTAAATTCTTTCTTACTCATAATCTTAATAAGAATGGTGATCTGTTCATGTGATAATCTATCATATTTGTTCATTAAGGCACTACCAACTACTGCATTAGAGAAGTTGATGTACAATATTGAGATGCATCAATTTGAAGATAATAAGTGATATGATCATTAGACTGAGTAAAAGATAAATTGAACTTTTTTTTTTTCCTTTAACCAAGATTTTGTCCTATTAGCTTTTCCTAGTAAGGTTTTTAATAAGGCAAATTATATTATAAATATTGTATACTCTTTTTCCTTTATTAAATTTTTATCCTATAGAGTTTTTCCAAGTAAGGTTTTAATAAGATACATTATATATTAATTAACATTCAATGAGGAGTGTTGCATATAATATAATTATGTGGATGTCTATAATCCCTCAAGAATAACTCTTTAGAATCTTTTTTATATTTAATGGCATATATTCTATAATTCTTAAAAGCTTTATGTATAATTATGTATATTAAATTTCTTTATTTATGTTATTTTAACTCATAGATATATCTTTGATTGAAAATGCTTATAAATAAAAATCATGTCTTAAGCATGAATCATTTAAGAAAATGAAAATTATTTTCTTCATTCTCCTCTCAATTTTCTCTTTTGCTCTGAATATATTTCTTATATTTTTATTAGTTTTATAATAGTAAATACTTTGTTTGACTCTACGATAGGCAAGTACTATGTCACCACGACACGCTTTAGTTGAATATGTGGCTCCTTTAAATGTTATGATATGAACTCTACTGTTACTTTTATTAAATAATGGAGATTAAGCCTATTATGTTGGATCAAATGAGTTGCCTAAATCATAGGCAACTTATGCCTAAAACCAAAATTTGCTTTATTAACTAACAACCTAATCTTAATTTCATTTAATATATTTATACATAATATCATTAGTGATGAATACATGGCAAATGAATTAACGCTTTGAAACAATTTAACTGTCACCCTCATGTCATTTTCTAAATTCCAAATTCCTCATAGTCATTATTATCTTTTTTGCTTAGGCAATAACAGCCCCTAGCTTTTCCTTTTTCTTTCTATTCTTTTTATACCATTTGCCTTTGATTTAAAATTATTCAATCAAATTTATAACATGTTATTCAAATCTACAATAAGAAAGTCAAATATGGATGTTAGCAGATATCCTTAAGGTGAAAAACTTCATTAAAATATCAAATTATTCATATTGGATTATTAAGAATTTATGAACTAAAGCGGAAATGTACTTCAATTAGCCACAATGAAAGATAATCACAATTCTTTTAGTTTGTCTACCAAATCTGCATGTAGTCCTTTGAGTTCTTTTCCCCTTATAATGCACCTTGTTTCTTTGTAATGATGAAATGTTAAAAAGAAAAGAACGTGTATGTGATTTGGGGATCATAACGTTATATAAGTTAATTGTTTATTAACATTTATTATTTCTAATTTGGCCTATCATAAAATTAGAAATAACAATTTAGTATTTAGACAAAAAATCCTACATTTTAATTATATGCATTAAAACCTAAAATTATCCAAAACCTTATTAAATCACTTTAATTGAACTTGATATAATATGATAGTTACATAGTAACCAATATATAAGCTTGCATGGTTAATTAGAATTAACAATTTCCCATTTGGGCTATATGTATCACCTTATAATTATGTATTGAAAAAAAAAAATAGAAAAGCTTTATGGGTACTCAAATTTCGCTATCATTACTAAACACATTTTTAAACAATTCAGTCCATCAATCATGTCAACATAGGATCAAAGTGGCTTTTGCTACATTTATCATAACTAAACCTATCAATGGTCACCTATACCGATATAATTGAATGACATGGATCAAATATAGATGTGTAGCATAGAAATTACATGCAATGTGATTTAAGCATGCGTATTTCCAATTGATCCAACCTTACACTTTAGTGAAATCAATTTTAAATAAGTTTAGACATAAAATAAATGAAATACTTTATAATTGAATTAACATTAACCATAAAATAACCATAACCTATATATAAAATGACAATATAATATTTATATTCTTGATGTCTATATGCTTTAACTTTGTCGAGCTCCTATTATTGTTAGAATATAGCACTGCTAATTTATTGTCACAAAATAACTTGAATGGTTTTTCTATGTCATCCATATTGTGCAACCTGATGACAAAGTTTTATGGCTATATTCTATGACTAGATGCTTCATAACACGCTATAAACTTAGTTGACATGGTGGAAGAAATTGTAAATGTTTGCTTAGCACTATTTCAAGAAATAGCTCCTTCATCAAGTAGATAAATATAGCCTAATGTAGATTTTCAACTATCTTGACATCTAGCAAAATCAAATTTAAACTAAGTCATAATCTCCAATTAATCCAATCTTTTATTATGAGCATGTAATCTTTTCTTCTTCGAAAATACTACATAGCCCATTTGGTTGCTTCCCAATGATCCATTCTTATATTACTTAAATATCTTCCTAGTAATCTAACAATGTACGTAATATTTGGATACGTATAAACCTATGCATACATATGACTCCTTACAACTGAAGCATAAAGTATTTTTTTACATTTTTTTAATTTCAAAATCGTTCTTAGGGCATTGTTTGAGACTAAACTTTTCTCCTTGACAATAGAGGTGTCACTTGGTCTATAATCTTAAATGCCAAATCTATTAAGTACCTTTTATGTATAACTCTTTTGTGACAACCCAAAAATACCTTAAGAACGATCTTGATATATTTGAATCCCTGAGATAAAGGAGATGTCACTAAGATCTTTTATTTCAAATTTTATTGATCAAAATCTATTGATTTTGTGCAATAAAACCTATATCATTAATGGCAAGCAATATGTTATTGACATGCCAACCAGAAAAATGCACCTATTCCCACTAAACTTTTGATATACACAATCATCAACAATATTTATTTCAAAATTGAATGAGACAACAATTTGATGAAACTTGTGATGCCACTGACAAGATGCCTATTTAAGCCTATAAATGGATTTTTTTTTAAATTTTCATACGATTTGCTTTAAATCTCATAAAACAAAGTTTTCTGATTGTAACATATAAATTGTCTCATCAATATCACTTTTAAGAAATACAATCTTTACATCCATTGATGTAACTCAAAGTCAAAATGAGTTACAAGTGTCATTATTGTTTTGAAAGAGTCTTTTAATAAACTAAAAAGAAAGTCTTTTAATAATCGATGCCTTTTTTATAATGAAGCCCTTAGCAACAAGATGTACCTTATATCTCTTAATGTTGCCTTTGAATCCCTCTTAGTCTTAAATATCCATTTTGCAACCAATGGGTTTCGCACTTTCAAGCAATGGAACAAGCTCTCATACGTTATTGTCTTTCACGGACTTGATTTCTTCATTCATGGCATTAATTTACTTTTGAGAGTTAGAACATTCCATGACTTAGACAAAAGTTAATTGGATTATCTTCCACTACTTTAATGTCAACCTCATGTTCCTGGAGAAATACGATGTAATTGTTTGTAACACACTTTTCCTTTCTCTAGTGGATTTTCTTAATGGCATTAGTTTTTGAGGTAATAGAGCTTATTTTTTTGGAATAATTTATTGAATTTGAATGGGAGGTTTAATGATATTATCTAGATCTAGAGTTGCTTTTTGAACAATGTTAAGTATAGCAGCTTGATACAGATTATTGTGAATGGCAATTGGAAGAAGATAAAAATATTTCTCTTCAAAGGCAAAGTTTTTAACCCTTTCTCCCCCCACAAACTCAATATTCTCAAAGAACCAAGTGTTTACCATCTAAAAAATTGATTTAGTCGTAGGATCGTTAAACTTATTACCCCTAAACATCTCAAATTATCCAATAAAATAACAATTGATAGTCCTTGAATCTAGTATAAGGCCTTGCCTTAATTGGATATTCTCAAATGTGTAAGTGCTTCAAACTAGGTTTCTTGCCTGTCCAAAACTCATAAAGGGTCTTAGTAGTTGCCTTAGTTAGAACTCTAATGAGTAAATATGCTGTGGTTTTTAATGCTTCTCCCTAAAGTGACTATGGCAAAGTAAAATGACTAATCATACTCCATACAATGTCTTTAAGCATTTGGTTTCATCTTTTTAACAACATCCTTTATAGTAGGTAAACCTAGTATGATGTATTGTAAATGATACCATTTCTCTAGGAATTTAGTAAATGGTTTTAGACATTATTCACCTAATCCATTATATCTATTGTAGTACTCATTGCCATGGTCATATCTAACATTCTTAATCTTTTTGCTAAGTTGGTTTTTAACTTTAGCTTTACAACTTTTGAACACATCTAATGACTGTGATTTCTCATAGATGAGATAAAGGTAGTCATATCATGAAAAATTATATATGAACGTTATGAAGGATTGTTGACCATTCTAAAAAGTTATAGGAAATGACCTATAAATAAGTTCTAAGACTTCTAAAGCCTTATTGGCACTAAATCTCCTAATATTTGTTTGTTTCCCTTTGATGCAATTAACACATATATCAAAATTCATAAAATCAAGGGGATTGAGAATATCATTGGACATAAATCTTTCAATTCTCCTTTTGGAGATATGACCTAATCTTTTGTGCCATAAAGAAATTGAATTCTTGTTAGTTAATTTGTGCTTTTAGACTTCGTGTGTTGACATGCAATGATTCATTAAAAAAAGGCAATTGTGTCAAGCCAATATATATTGTCGTGATATGATAAAGAATTGGTGCTAACCAATTTTAAATAATGAAAAAGACTAAACTTGCTATTTCCAAATGAACAATAATATCTAATTATGTCCAAAGTAGAAATAGAAACCAAATTCTATCTAAATGACGATATAACAAAAGTCTCATTCAAGTTCAAATAAAATCTAATTTTTAATAGTAATCTAAATGTTCTTATTGCCTCAACCTCCATTGACTTTCCATCACCAATGTAGATGTTTTTTTCACCATTATTGGGCTTTTGACAACTTAAGCAACCTTCCATAACACACACTGATGTGAGTTGTTGCACTAGAATCTATCCATCATGTGTGTCTAAGTACCAAAGTTAAATTAACCTTAAAACAAACAAAATTAAAAAGCATACATTTTTTTGCACATAATGCATGATAATTGATACATTGTTTTTTCTTATGACCTTTAGTTCTGTAGAAGAAACAAGCATCTTCAGTTTGTTCCTTTTGCTGTTTCTTTTATAGTGTTAGACTGCAACTTCCTTATTTTTCTTTATTTTCTTAATCCTTTTGTCCTTAAAGGCAGTGGCTAAGTGAGCACTTTTTGCCTTCTCATATTTCAACCTTTTCTTTTCTTAGACACAATGTAAGATGAACTCATTAAGGGACTAAAAGTCCTTTTGATAGTTATAGCTCATGTTGAATTGGTTGAACTGTGCTGAAAGGGATATCAAAACCAAGTGTACTAATAAGTCCTTAGATAATTCCAACTTGAATGCCTTTAGTTTTGAAGCAAGGTAAAATATTTCTATAATGTACTCCTTTATATTTCCTTTTCCTTTGTGTTTCATTAAAATAAGATTTAACAAAATTATACTAGTTTTAACCTTTCATTCTTAGCAAACCTCCTCTCAAGATCTTCAAGGAAACTTTTAGTCATATCAACCTTGTCAAACATAGTGGCCTGAAATACTTTTGGAATAACATAGTGCTTCATGACCATTAAACTTGTATGATTTGATCATTCCTAGTTTTCAATTTCCTTCTTGTCAATAGATATACTCTTGTCATTAAAAGTAGCAAGTTGATCAACCCTTACATAAGTTTTAGGTCCATGACTTCGATAACAATTAAGACATTCTCTTACCATGCTTTCAAGTTAGTGCCATTAAGTATAGGAATATAATTTCTACTAGCAGAGATATTTCCAATAAAACCAATAATTGAATAGAAAACAAAGCAAAACAAAGCTCACATAAGCATTGTATTATGCAAATATTAAATTCAAATAATGGTAGGGCCTATTACAAGATATTTATCACAATATTAACACTTAGTCTTTTGACAAAAATATCAACTTATAAGTGGTACTTTTAATGTAATGATCAAATATTGACAATAAATTCTTGTTAAACAATTAAACATTTTTTTGGATTGACTTATTATTCACACAAAAACTCTAATAATTATCACATGTTTATAATCATATGTGTGTATGTAAATTGGTTGAATATTGACCTTCTTTTGGGCCAACTGATATCCCCATAAACTACACGCACATAATAATCTTGATATTCCAAAATAAATGACTTCCATAAAAAAAGCTATTTTGATAACATGTTAGTTTAATTAATTTATTTTAGAATATTAAACATCCATAAAAGGAAAATAATTACCAAAATTTGAATCTAAATTGCCCAAAATTTTTTTAAAAGTTAATTGTTAATTTGTCAAAGTCAATGGCCAAAGTCACTAATTAGTCAATTAAAGTCAATGACCCAAAATTATTTTAAAAATCAATGTTGGATCAAGTCAGGTCAACCTAACTTGGATCCTTATCCAACATAAAAGCCATAACCCAAGTTCTTAACGTGTTTTTTTTGGGCTCATTAAAAAAAAGAAGAAGAAAAAAGGGTTAAACCCATATCCTTTTGACCAAGTAAAACAAAATCATAAAAAAATGATAATAATTACCTCAAATAAGCCACTATCAACATTTATCTTTTAACAATAACTCATATCTTTTAATAAAAACCTATATATATTATTTATCCTTTAATAACAATCCATATTCTTTAATAATAACCCATATTTATTATTAAAAACAAAAAAGTAACTATATCTCAACCTGATTATGCCATTGAAATCCAAAAGGAAACAAAGGTCTATTGATGAAAACTAATTATTAATTAAATCCAAATTTTCCTTGAAAATAAATTAATGAATCTAAATTCTTGAAAAAATTAACTAAAATAAATTTAATCAAATTCAAAATTTTGGAAGATAATTGCAAAAGATAATCTAAAATTGTCTTTAATTTTATCAACACTAAATCTAAAATTCTTAAATTTAAGAATTCACGAATATCCATCATATGAGAATACTAAAATATTAGTTTCAATAATTCAACATGAAATGACTCTAATTATCAAATATTCTTAGGGTTTCACCTTCATCAAAATACCAAACTATTTATGTCAAATCATTAAGAATTTATAAACTAAAGCATATGCATACCTAAATGTACTATGATAGGAGATAATCACAATTCTTTTAGTTTGTCACACAAATTTACACGGAATCCTTTATTTTTTTTAGAATTAACTATTTTTTTAATGGTGAGACATCACAAAAAAAAAAAAAAACGCATGTGTAATTTAGGGATAATAACCCCATCTAAGGTAACTGCCTATTAATATTTATTATATTTAATTTGGCTTATCATAAAATTAGAAATAATAGTTTAGTCATTACATATAAAAACTCACACTTTAATTAGATTTATTAAAGCTTAAACTTATCCAAAATCTTATTAGACTACTCTAATTAGGTTTAAGATAATATCAATGATTTGAAAATTGGACCAGTTCGATTGGGAATCGGTCCCTGGTCCAATTCGGTTGCCCCAAAAAATCAACTGGTTAAAAAATTGATCAAGAACCGGTCAAAACCGACCAAAATCAGATCGGTCAAAATTGGTTTGAACCGGTCCGTACCTATTTTTTTAAAATTTTTTCTTATATAAAAAAATAATTTATCCCAAATAATTTTAACAAATTGAAAATAAAAGGTAATAAAAAAGGAGGAGAGAGTTGAAATATATATATAGATATTAAAAAATAGAGAATATCAAAGAAGTAAAATATGAATACATTATTATTTTTTATACTTGATCTCTATTATGTTTATATTCAATTTCCTAATAACATTTCTTTTAAATATAATGTATTTAGCCAAAATTACTATTTAGTTTTTTCTAATTTTTTAATAATAAGTAGAATTTTAATATAATTTAAAAACTGTAAAATAATTTTTGTAATATTTTAAGAAATATTAAATTAATAATCAAATATTTAAAATTTATTAAAATTTATTTTTTACATTAAATTTGTAATATATAAAATTTTAAAAAAATATAATTAATTATTACCGGTTCGACCAATGAACCATGAACCAGTACTTTCACCAATTCAATGATTGGTCCGATTTTAAAAACATTAGATAATATGATAGCTCTCCATACACAATAATCAACATATAGTCCTACATGGTTAATTAGAACCCAAAAATGGAAAGCTCAAAATTTATAAAAGGCTTAATTTTTAAAGAGGACTAAGGGTGTGTTTGGTTGAGGGTTTTTGGAGGGGAGGAAAGGGAAGGAAGGTAAATTTCTCTCCCCTCCAAATTGGGGGGTTTTGGAGGGGAGGAGAGAGGAGGAGAGGGGTATTTTTTAAATTATAATTTACTTTATTACCCTTTAATTTTTTAATATTTTAATATATTAGTATTTAATAAAAATTAAGATAATTTTTTTATCAAAAATTAAAAACAAAAAAAGATTGAAATTTATAATTTTTTTTAAAATATTGATATAAATATTTTTTTTATAAAAAATAAAAATAAAATAATATAAAAGATAAATTTGTCCAAATATAATTACATTCCCTTCCCTTTTAAACTAAATAATAATCTCCCCTCTCTCCGTTAAACTAAATGGAACCTAAAGAGAATTTGTGCTGGCATTGCTGTTGTGGTATATTGTCTCCGAAGTTGCTGCTTCTACATTTTATCTATTCATTGAATGTTTATTGTTGACTCTATCTAAATTCAATTTTATTTTTTATTTTTTTTGGATTATTAGATTGAATTATACCAATCCCTGTATGTTAGCTCATTTTATGTATTTTGATTTCTTAAAACTTTATTTTTTTTTATCATTCCCGTTTCATCAGATGTCCAACATAAGACTTTATTAGCGACATACCAGTAAGTGTTAAATTTCAAAAAAATTCATTTACATATTTATTTTAAGTTAAATGTTTAATATTTAAAATATTCTTTCTCATTCCCAACAATATTTTAAAAATCAAATTGTCTATTGAATTGAACAAACTATTAGATCATAGGTGAATTCAACCCACAGTTAAACCAGATGATTTCTAAAATATATAAAAATTGTAATTAATTAATCTAATAATATATTATATGCTATATTACAAAATTTATATTTAACGTATGACTTTCAAATAAAATGGAAAGAAAAAGAGAGAAATAAGAGAGTGAGAGAAAATGGGAGCTTGCTTTGGCTCCTAAAAGAATTGGTGCAGAAATTGAGTTTAAATATTTTAAATACACTAAATATTATAAAAAGATGATTTTGAACAAAAAAAGAAAACCGTTTTAACAAAAAGAAAAGAAGATAGCATCTTGCTCGTGCCATACCGCCGAGTATTATACCCTTCAACCCGCCGGAAAGGATATGGAAATACGAATCAAATGATACTTTCGTTTTTTGGTAGAAAATACGTTATTATACCATCGGTGAAATGAAAAAAAAAAAAAACGCCTAGAGTTTTCAAGTCTGTAGCATCGGCGACCACACCTTTGGAATTTCGAAGATCTAATGTTCCCCTCGTTCATTCACGCACATTTAGATCGAAATCTCAGTTTTTGACGAAATATTTTGGTTTAATCAGAGTAGAAAAATTGACAGTGTCTTTTTCTCTGATACATATTTAGTGACATTCTCACATCTTTTATGGCTTCCTCCAGTAACAGCAAAGCTGAAGTTGATGCTGACGACGAGGTTCCCGAGGAAGCGGTAAGTTCTCGTGTTGAATATGACCATAGCACTGAACAAAACCCGAACTTAACTTGAATGCAAGCATAATCAATCAGATAAAATGTTGTCGTAATTAATTGATTTCTTCTTTAACGTTTGCTCATAGCAGTCTCGTCGAATTTGTGCTAGCAATGTTAATTTATTCCCTGTCCCTTAATATTAATGCAGCTTGAGCATTTTGATGATTTCACCCTTGCTTCTTCATGGGAAAGGTATTTGTGCTCCTAGTTGAAATTGTTCAGTTATTGATAATCATACCATGTTGGGCCGTGTAAATTAGGCTGTCATATCATTTACCTTAACGGTTTTAACTTTTTATAGGTTTATTTCTGAGATTGAGGCGGTTTGTCGCCTTTGGATGGCTGATGGTCCAAAGAATCTATTGGTAAGGTTGCTTGGTTTTAAAGCTCCATGGACCCATTAACTTTTTTTTCTCCCTGCAAGGGATGTATGTACGCAAGATACATGCAGTATATCCTTACTGTGCATCTAATAATGACTTTAAGACTTTAATAAAATTGTTTTTTCCCCCCAAGTTTCCGCTATCAATTGGTACACCACGTGGGTTTTCCCTCTTCGATCTTCATCCATTTTTGACGATCAGTTTTATATAAAAAGGGCAACTGCTATGTTGCTGGTTCTTAGATGCGGTTTTTAAGGTTATTTGTTGCTTCAGTGTCTTAGATTCAAGGTTCATATTTATAAAATGTAGACAGTAAATAATCATCTGTTCAGTCTTTCATGCATATATGTAATTCTCTTGCCTTGAATACCTCCTGGATAATTCATATGAATATATATATTGTTGCAGAAGGGTGCCGATATAGTTCTGTATGCAAACTCTTGATTTAGATAATTTCTGATACATTTCTTTGAGCACAAGATAGTTTGTTGCTTAGATTTTCTGTACATTATCAAGTTGATAAGGTAATGTATTTGAAATTGTGAGCCAGACACATGAAATTATATAAGGCACTTATATCCCTCTTTTCTTCCTCTCCCAGGCAGTTGTTCCTTTTAGGTGTTTTTTTTTTTTTTTGGGTGTGGGCCAGAGTTCTTTTTAGCATTATAAGAGACAGAATCTGTGCTTACACAGATAGGTGAAAACCCAAAATTGGTTAAATTAATAATGTTAACATGCTCTCTCACACAAAAGCCCCTTGAGATTGATGTGTGAATAAAGCATAGGTCCGTTGTGCTGAATTTAATTCAATGAATGAGGGTGGCCAGTATCACAGTTCTGACCACTTGGTCAAAAAGACTTTGCTACCATGTTAAGGATCAACTCTCCCAAAACCTCATGCTGTTTTGTGAATGCCCAGGGTTGGTTTATTAATATCTCAAGTAGTGCTACAGTCGAATCTTATTCTACTTGTTTATGTTACTTAATCTAAAATCACTATTATGCTATTCTTAAACTGTAATTTGTTTTTAATATGATTTGGATCATCATGCTTCAATTTTATTTGTTACATTGTCTTAAGATCCAGTGTTGGTGGACAGACTGGGTTGTCACCTTTAAAGTTGCATTCTTTTCTCCATTCAAAGCTGATCTCATTTCCGTTTTTGACCTGAATGAAACTCCTTGTAGGAAAAAGGAGCAGTTCTCTTGGAGTGTTTTAGTAATTTGTACAAGGTCAAATCTGAAATGAAGTATGCCATGAAAAGTTATTGCATGGAGTACTATTTTGAGTCCAACCCTGATGGTAATTGTTATTTTTTGTTTTTGAAATTATAGAAGGTTTGATGTAGGGCTCAGGAGATTTGTTATTGTTCTTTCTATCTTGGCTTTTGGTTGATGCAGGCAAAGCTGCAGGATGGAATTTTAATTTGCATGATCTGCAGTTGTGTTTTGGTGTAAAGGAGTTTTTGGTATGTTTTGACACTGTATCTTGCTTTTGATTGGGGATTTTATGTTTTCATGAAGGAAACTCTTTTTTGTCTTGTAAAATGCTAGGTAATTGCTCCTCAAAGTGCAAGTGGTGTGGTGCTTGATGCGCCGGAGGCCAGCAAGCTCTTGAGTGCAATTGCAATTGCTCTTTCAAATTGTTCAAGGTAACTATTGTTTCTTAATCTGTAATGTTTAATGAAATGTGAAAATTTACAATAACTTATGTCTATCGATATATCACATTTTATGTCCTATTGGAAATGGTAACCAAATGTTGCTTCACTTAAATATTGGGCTTCTGTCCTGCCTTTAATTCTTTTCAGTGGAGAGGTAATTGTATTATTGAATAAAAAATGCTAAATCTGTACTAATTATTGAATAAACAGGTTCTTAAAATATCTTGTTAATTGAAATGTAGGTAACTTTAATTTCTCCTTACATTGGTTATGTAGTTTATGGCCAGCATTTGTTCCGGTTCATGATCCTTCTCGGAAAGCATATATTGGAATTCAGAACATGGGAACTGTATTTACAAGAAGATTTGAAGCAGATCGAATTGGTAGCCAGGTTCCAGTAAAACTTATGCATTTGGAGGGGCTATATGAGTTATTTGTAGCCAAGTTTGTGAGTTCCTGCCCCAGTTTGTTTAATTTGATATTTGTTTTATTTTGGTTCCATTATTCTGATTTGCAGTAAACCCATATGTGATCTGATATTCCCTTCCTGTATTATTCTTCTATCATTTGCTCTCCTTTGTTCAACTAGTTGTATAGTGTATTTACGGCTCTAAATCAAGGTTTACCAAATTCGTCAAATGGCCCCTGAAAGGGGGTGATTGATCTTGATACATTTATTCATTATTAACTGAGAGTGGACATTTTTAGGTGTCACATAGCAATTTTTGGAAATTTATGTTTAATTTGCGTGAAAGGATTGACACCAATTCTGTTGTACCTTTCTAAGAAAATTATTTCTATATATATATATATATATATATTCTTAGTATTTTCTGGTTTACTTTACCTCCATATGTTGCACTATTTGCATACATTATCTCTGTCTCCCTGTAAAGTTATACTTGGAAGTTTTATGCAAAAATTTGACTTCTGATTGACACTGTCCTTTAATAATTATCATTTGATATTGTAGGCCTACTCCACATTGGATCTGTCCATTCATCTTTTCAAAGTTCAATTTGCAATGAGGCTAACATACAGAACGCTTCCTTATGATGATGATGATGATATCAAAGGCACAGATGCTGAAATTACAAAATCTGGAGAAAATCATACTGGTGAAACCTCCAACAGGACTCAGTGGGATGATGACTGTTCTTGGAGTGAGTGGTATTCTGCAGAAGATCCTGTGAGAGGTAAACCTGAAGAAGTAGGAACTTATAGATAGAATAGAATTAGGTTTAGGTTCTTACTTGGATGCTGTAGAAAGAATACGATTACTTTTAGGAATATAAAGGACATTACATCTACTTTGTTCATTCATCATGTCTATCCCTTCTTCCTGCCCTTTGACCCAAAATTATTTTCCTTCATTTGTCCTTTTGGGAAGCTTTTTGGTGGTAGGGATACATTCGGTGATATTAGATCTTCTGTTTTGATTAGTAAAAGCTCTCTAAGTTTCATTTTCACCATGAAGCTCCCTATTGTCAATGCCAGTTCCATTTAATTTATGCATAGGCTGCATGCAGGATTTAAATTAATTGCAATATGGTCAGAGAGGATGGTTGAAAGTTCTATGGAAATGGCTGAACTGGAAAATGCTTCACCTCATGAAGCTGAGAAGTGGTTGATCTCTCCAAGTTTCTCTCCAAATTTGTAAGAAACTTAATTGTTATCTGGACTACTGAAATTCCCATGATAAAAAGTTCCTACACTTGCTGCTTATATTAGTAATTATTGTCTATCTGTCATGCGAAGTATATGATAAACAGAAATCAGATTCAGCATGTGATTTTTATAATTGACAAACCTCTGACTTGGTTAATTCCCAAATACAACTCACCCAGAATTTTGACATGATAAGGGTTCAGCTGACTTTATGTGAAGGTAGATCTTTATATTAGTCTGCCATCCCAAACCAAGTGTCAGAATTATCGTTTTCCTCTTTACCAAACTGAATATTTGTTACACTTATGATGGATATGTAGGTTCTATGCAAGTCTTCATTGCCTTTTATATAATGCAAGTCACTACTGATTTCATTTCCTATTTTTAAGCATTTTCTAACGTTCATTGCACAAGTTCATGATTTAACAAATACATCACAAATTTGTTTTATGATAGTAGGAATAAATAGGTATAGCCCATAATTTTTTTTTTCTTGCAATTACTTCTGCAATTCATAATTGAAGTTTGATCCATTTCTTATGATTAAATATATTTCTATCATATAGACTTGAAGGATCCAAAGGAAATCGAATTGGATTTTCTTCCCAGCTTCACCTTCTAGTTGATGCATTGGAAATGTCATTTGAGGCCCAATTTATGGAAGACTTTGTCTCAGGTTTGAATTTTTTAGATGCATTCTGGGGCATTCTTCATTTATTGTTGCAGGCTTTGGGTTTTATTACTTGCTATTTGGTGATGCTATTCGATTTTGGTAGAGGTTCAACATTTTCCCTTCTTCTGGCTTGTGGCAGTAGAAAACCCAGGTTCGGATAATTTAAATTCTTCAATGGTTATACCTTCACCAACGGTCATAGATCGTGTCATGAAAGAACTGTTTCATGAGGGTACTTAACTCTTCTTCCTCTTTATATATTTGCCCTTCATTTGAATGTTATTCATATTTTCAGACAAAAATTATTGTGGCACAGTGAATAAAACAAGAAATTCTCCTATTATTAATTCAGTTATTAAGAGCAATTTTCTGATTTGTCCTGAACACTGAAGGACAAATTGTTTATTGTAATCTTATTGAATAGAGTAAATCAAAGTCATGTATAAATAGTTAAATCTGCTTGTGTATAAAAATTATAAATTAGAATACAAGGATGTGAGCTGTTCATGTTTTTCTGGTATTTTAAACTAATCTTAGTGTTGCATAAGTTCTGCTTAGCTTTGTCCTGGGCAAGACATTGTCGTGTAGACCTACATACACTAAAGGATTATGTAAATACATTATTATGGATATATGTTTTAGCATCAAATGATAATCAAAATTAGAAAAAGCTTTTATGATAGATCTCGCATGTGTCAAACATGTCTAGAAGTGGTAAAAAAGTGCTTGCTAGTGAAAGCTAATAAATTTTGGAGTAAATTACACTCACCTTCTTTTGAGGTTTGTTCAAATGGCACTCTACTCCAAACTTGTCTAAATATTATACTCCATTCCATTTGACTGCTTTTATTGCTTATGAAAGTAAGAGTATGATAGTGAGATTAAGTTGTCAAGATTCTTGTTTTGCCATAAATGCTGATGTAATGTCTGCAGGAGTACAACTCACAGATTTTTTTGATGGTGAACATAAGACTTCTCGAGCTATAAAAGGCGCACCTCTTGAATCTCTTTTTGCACAGTTTTGTTTACATTCTCTTTGGTTTGGCAACTGCAATATACGTGGTATGTACCAAAATTGATTGGGGTTTATTTCTTGTAAAACCTATTAAAGAAGGTAGCAACATTGATCACCTATGAGGCATTGGTTATCTGAGATATCTTGTATGTACTGTATTTTTTATTTGTACGACTTGATTTTGGTCTGTATGCAGCTATTGCTGTGCTATGGATAGAGTTTGTTCGGGAGGTTAGGTGGTGTTGGGAAGAGTCACAACCATTACCCCGAATGCCAGCGAATGGTATAATTGACCTTTCCACTTGTTTGATCAACCAGAAACTTCAGATGGTAATTCATTTTTATCATTGAAAGGTCTTTGTTGAAATATGCTTCTTTCATGCTAATAAGTAGTTATATATATATATATATATATATATATATTATATGAAACTTCATGAATTTTAATTTTGTCTTCTAGAACATTCTTATTTTTCTGTTTTCTCCAATTTGAAGTGGCTTGTTCTCTAGTAATTAATTATAGTGTATTGAGTACAAAAATAAAGTTGTCAATCATTTTGATTTGAAAATCAAATATAATTTTAAGATGTACTTGATGCTTCCCTCACCCCATTCACACACTACCCCTGGATGAAATTTTATAATCAAAATACAACTATTTTGGTTAGCTTGGCCAGAACGATGTATTAGTCTTTATTTGTTATAGCATACATAGTGATAAGGCTAAGAAGGTGCCTGCCATTTACTGTTTTTCTGTTCAGCTTGCTATATGCATTGAGAAGAAGCGGCAATTGAATGAAGATTTTCAAGATTGTCTTGGAAGTGAGGATCATTCAGACTATATGACTGAGGTCACAGACTTAATTTTGTTCTTCTTTTTATTTGTTACATTGATTATTGTGTAAGTAGTAGTTTTTTCTATATTGATTTGTCATGACTCTGGTATTAATTGAATTGCAGGAGGAAAGTGTAGCTGGGGATGACTCATCCAGTATGCAGAAACCCAGTGAAAACTTTTCTGGGAAAGTTGACAGGTGAACTTGCAAGTGAGAGCCAACTTGGTTATTTTCATCCAAATCTGGCTGATAATAAATATTTATGTTGATTGTTAATGTTTTCTTCTTTTTGTGTGTGTGTGTTTTGGCCAGAGGTCTGAACTAAATTAGTTCTGTTAATTTAAGATATTAATTTTCATCTCTTTTAAAGTGTTTCTGACTTGCAAGGAGGTTAATATGAGTGCTCAAATTGATACTACAAATATTTTTATATGCTTTGAAAGTTCTAAATAAAGTCAGAATAAAACAGTTTGCAAAGCCTTTGGTCCTGGTCACTGGCTTTATTAGAACTCCAATTAAGTTTTTGTCTCTAATGCCTGCAACCTTAGATGCAGCATGAATATTTTGCGATATTAATTTATGGCATATTGAAGTAGTGGATAGCAAGGGTTTTTGATACATATCTCGGTGGTCTCTTCTGAATTTCAGATTGTTAACTACATTCTAGTTGTACTTAATTATGCTTTAGAAGCATGTGTTGCTAACAAATAAAAGATCTAGGAAAATACGGTTCTGCAAACAATATTTTATTTACAAATTCAGTAAAAGAAATCCTGCAGTAATTTGTTTTTCAGCACATGTGGTGGAAGAGGTTGATGTAAGATTCTGCATGTCAACTACCATAAAGATGGATTTGCTAATTCACCAGTTTGTGTTTGTTCTCACCCCCTTCCAGCCCCCTCCTGTGCGCATGTGTTCTGTTGAACCATTTGCGTAATAAAGCTTCTGTAGAGAATCCTTTATAATCCTTGCTGAGTTTAGGTTGAAACAAACATGTAATTTGAAAGATTCTGCATTCTGAATATTATTAATCTTGCATCTTAGCTCCCATAATTCTGGTCACCCTTTTATGCAGACTTTGGACATTGGAATCTTTTGGTTTCTTTTCACGCAACCCTCCTTCAGTTTCTTATTCATTCTCTTTAGGATTAATTTTCCAATTACCCTTTCATTGTGAAATTTTAAGACTTTTAAGATTTCCTCAAATATCAGGTTTTGGATTTACAACAAAAGAGGATTAACATGATTTATTGAAGTTGTGGAACCATACAGAGCTTTATTTCCTAATATGCCTGTTATGTCTTTTGCATAATTTGTTACAAAAAATAATTTATTCTTGCACTTCTTAATTGCATGTGGTTTTGGGATAAATTCTTTGGATTTTTGGAGAGCAATTTTGTCCAAGAATTATGGTGGAGTGTTTTGCTTGATTGTTTTAGAATTTCTGGAATGAGAACTGGTAAGACCATGCGGAGATTTGCAATATTGTAGTGATATGGCTAGTGTGGTTGAAGTGTTATAACTTCTAAGGAGAAATTATAGCTAATTAGAAAAGGGAGAAATTTACCGCTATAATTTCTAAGGAGAAATTATAGCTAATTAGAGAAGGGAAAACTTTATAAATTTATTTGCAATGGTATTGTCTACATGGCATCTTTGTGGTGTTTTGCTAGTGGTATATTTAGGATGTATTATCTGACAGTCCAATCAATATATGATGAGATTGGAGAGCTTTACTCTTTTAATTTTATTCTTTTTTGGAATGTTCCCATAGGAGAGAATACCTATCCTACTACTTTTTTTTGTTGCATTTTGGTATAGCTTTTGCTTATCAAATGTATGTTTTCAAAAATAATTGATTTGTACCACAGGTTACAATCTTTTCCTATAATTGCAAATATTTGGAGTTGTTTCCAGCACACTCGGTGCATAACTACTTTGTTCATGCTGCAGCTTTTCAGTTGCTGATGATTCACTTTGTTCTGGACGAACAATAGCCAGAGATGGTAGAAAGCCCGAAGATTTGGGCCTGCCTAATGATAAAAATTCTTCAGAATGCAACAGAAGAGGTTCAGCTGGTATTATTGATTCTATGATGCTTCTCAAGTCATATCAAAGCATGCATGCCCCATACACCCAGGTTTCTCTAACATATAGGCACCACTCAACACTGTCATTATTTCACCATGTTTGTAGAATAAAATTTTTGGATTTTGTTTGCAATCTGCAGGAAGCACCCCTAATGACAGAAGACATGCATGAGGAGCGACTTCAGGCTGTTGAAGCCTTTGGTGATTCATTTGTAAGCTTAAACTCATATGCAATGCATTAACTAATCATTGACTAAAAAAATCTTGGAATGCACGGACCTATCATATAATCATGGGCAAATGACTGGAAATAAGATAAGAACCTCTGTAATATAGATCAAGAATCAAGATATATCCAGCAGTTTTTATGGGGCTAAATGTCAGGATTTGATTGGTGTTGCTTTGGTAATGTACTGCTGTTTAGTGTCTGATTTTCAATTCGAGTAAGTTTGTTGACTCAGGCATTTTGGTGTTCGAGAAAACTATGAATAAGCAGTGAGAGTGACATAGTAGCCTATCCAATGCTAGGTGAAACTATAGGTTCACAGGCATCAGTGGTGTGCCTGACATTACTAGGACATTGTTGTTATAAATTTGTGGTTTATATGATAGATGAAGGATGATCTCCATTATTATTTCCTGAAGCCCATTGCTGATTCTGATATATGCATTTGATCCTGTTTTTCTCACAACTGTAGTGTTTTCATATGTCTGCTTGTACATTTGATTTCTTTATTCAACATTCTTATTGATATATGGAAGTATTTGGTAATTATGAATTATTTATTGTTGTCGCTGATGTTGTTGCTCTTTAACTCTCAAGGGAATGTATAAATACATTAGCCATTGCTGTGATTTACATATATACCATGACATGAGATGTGTTTTTTTCGGTTGTTTTCTGACAATTCAAATCTCTTAACGACCAGGGTAGGAAGTGCACTGGAAAATCAAATGAAAGAGGATAAGCTTTGGATATATAACATGTGAACTAAAAAAAAAATTTTATTTCTGTAATTTCTGTATCAGGTTCCATTTATTGCCTTGTACATTACTTTTGAAGAAAACTTGCCCATACTATATTGGCAAGCCCTGACCTTGAAGACAACATAAAAACTCGCAACAAAGATGCATGAAGTTATGTATGAATGATAGGAACATTGTCTTGACTTGATACAAAGTTATTAAACGTGGGACCCGCCTTTTACCTTGAACTTTATGAAGCTTAATAATTATTTTGAATTTGGTTTACTCATACAATGCTTTGCTTGCAATTTGACATGCTGTAGGATTCATGCATATGCCATTTTCCATGCATATATTACATTGCTACTAATTACAGAAACACTGTGTATTATTCTTTTGCAGAATTTTTCTGCACAGCTGGAGAAGGATATTTTAACTTCAGGTAATAGCAGTAAGCGTCAGCCTTGTAAAGTAATACTCATCAGTGGTAGAGTTATATGACTTGTGATGATATCTGTTGTCATGTGACCCACATGGGTGGGCTACCCTTATCTCCAATTTATTTTTTCTTCCTTTTTTGTCAAACTTCAGAAATTTGAAACTACTTTAAATATTAACTTTTTTTATCTTCCCCTAATAAAATATTCCATGTTCCTGTGAACAAGGTTAGCCAACGAACTCTGATCTCAAAATCATTAACTATTTAATAGAGAAGTAAAAGTGATGTCAATGTGACTTAATGTATATAATCCTATCACTTTCTCATCTAAACTACATTATATTCTTTTCCTCTTTCTTTCAAGAGAGTTGTCTAAATTCGTATTACTTCAAGGATTTTATGAATTCTTGTCTCTAATTAAATCCCGAAATCTTTCTGAGTTATTTGCAACAATTGCATGATGTAGAAATCCAAATATAGAAACGCAATGCAAATAAAATAATTTAAAGGTGGTACTTTTCTTTTGATCTTGTGCCTAGATTCATTACTGTTTCATAAATTATAGATATAACATTTTTTTAAATGGAGTTAATGGTGGCTGCCATGGTGGAATGGCTTTGGGGTTTTGGGGCTTCCTGCTATAAAACCCTGAGGCATGGTGGCTGCTATGGCTGTGGTGGCCATCATCTATGGTGTTTTTGGGGCTTGCCACCGTATGCCATTGATGACACTGTTTTTACTGTAAGAAGTTATATATTGTCAATGCTTTTAGCATGTGGGTGTAAACACACACAAACACATATATTAGTCCTCTTGATGCAATTAATTGTGTTTCTTCCCCTTCTGGCATTGGAGGCGTTATCATCAAAAGTGACGGCTGAAATGAGATTTTGGTTGCTATATCTTCTATTTCCTTTTTCCCTTTTTGATTATTGAGTGGGTAGATCTATTTGTCTCCTTTGGGAAAAAATTGCTTCATGGTCAATAATGAATAACAAAATTCTGTAGCACTAATGATATAAGAGATGTAACTGACCCATAATTGGCTTTGATGGTATTAGACATGTCAGTATTTAAAGCAGCAAATCCAGATGCTGTTTTTGAAGACTTCATTCGGTGGCATTCACCTGGAGATTGGGAAGAGGATGATCTTGAGGACACTGTATCATTAAGTGGTGTTAGCGTTGAGAAGTCCAAAGATAATTGGCCTCCAAGAGGTCGAATTTCAAAGAGAATGTCCGAGCAAGGGAATCTGTGGAGAAAGATTTGGAGTAGTGCCCCTTCTCTTCCTGCTTCTGAACAGAAGCCTCTTCTTGATCCAAATAGAGAAGGAGAAAAAGTAAGTATTTTCCATGAAATGGATATTTTGCTTTGTATGTTGTGCTATAGTGAAGCAGGTTTTTTTTTTCTTAATGAAAGAAGAAATTATACTAAGAAAGAAGAAAGATAAGAGAGAAGAAAGATACAAATTATATTGTGAAGCAGATTCTTACGGTCTTATGGGAAATTTATTCTGTGGACTTCCTTTTTCTATATGCTTCACTATCATCATTTTGATACTATAGCAGCTTAGACCAACATGATTTTACTGGGTTTTTTTTTTTTAAAAAAAGCCACTAGTGTGTGTGTGTGTGTGTGTTTAATTTTTACCTTTGTAGCACACGATTTCTGCATCTTCTTTGGGTTGATTTGACAGCTCAACCATTAAAACTTGTGTAGCCAAAATCTTCATTTATCATTTTATGTGGAGCCAAGTGGTGGATCTTAACAATTCTAGGAGGTCATGTGATCTTCTATATTTTATCTGGGTATAGCAGTAATTTTAACCAACTTCTTGTGGGTGATATCATTTTGACCAGTGTTTGCTAACATTTTTAACTTCCTGAGTTACTGGCTCTCACATATTGCCTTTAAAAGCTACCCACGTTAAGGACTGCTGGGCTTAACCATATGGGATATAATTGACGGCCCACTATGACATGTGACCCTGTCACCCAGCTAAGGTTAGAGAACGTTTTATCAGAGAGAAGGGAAAAAAAATTATATATATATATATATGGAAAAAGGATAATGGTGTTAAATAGTACAAAATAGCTTTCACAGAAAGGAGTAAAATTAGATTTAAGAATTTATGAAGTAAATCTTCTTATCCTCTGTATTGGGAGTAATGGAATCCTCTTGCTTGTGTGAATAATATATTTGAAAAAGAGATATTCTGATTGTTGAAAGAGTTATCATGCACATGTATTATTTTAAATAATAGATTTTTAATATCTGAAGATAAGTTAGCTATAATTTTATTTAGTTCTGATTTTATTTTATATTCCCTTATCTGTCTAATGTGGTTAGGAGAGGATTAGTATAATTTTTTATTAGTTTTTAATCCTCTAGTTTCTTGGGATTGGATTGGGATTGAGCTACTGGATTGTGGTTAGCTGTTTCTCATGTCTGTCCTATATGTATCAAAGGATTCAAAAGAAAATGATTTAGAAAAAACAGAGAAACATTTTCTCTGGTTTCTTGCATCTCTGATTTCAAACATGGTATCAGAGCTTTAAAATTCTTTTTTTTTTTAAAACACCCATCCCTTCCATCACGTGCGACAATCTCATTTGACTCACCCCAAACAGTAAAGTCATTCTTCTCCATCATACATTAGAAGCTTCATCATGTGGTACTTGTCCTTTTCCTATTGCACATCAGAAGCTTCCATCTTGTTGCGACTCTCTCATCCATTTCACCCAAGCCAACAAATTCTGTTGTGCAACTCTCATTAGGACGTTTAAGCCTCCCATTAAAGGCTTCTCCTTCATTTATTTGGCTGTTCCTCTGTTTCGGATATTTCCCTTCCTCCAGTACCACATAATTTCCTTTGGCTCTTTAAGAGCACTACTACCGTATTAGATGCAGAATTTGGGACATCAGGCGTAGCCCAGCCTCCTGTCACTCATGGAGGCCCAATGACTAACTTCGCAACCACCAGAAGTTCCCCATTGACAATCACAAACCAAAGATTCAAGGGGAATAATTACTTGCCGGGGTCACAAGAAGCTTTAATGTACATCAACAACAAAGGCAAAGAGGAGTATGTTATAGGAGAAGATGCTGAATGAACCCGCCATGATAGACCCCAAATATAAAATTTGGTGAGCTAAGACTAATATGATCAAGTCTTGGCTAGTAAATTCCATGACCCCAAAGATTGTAGAGATCTTTCTCCTTCATTGGACGGCAAAAGATGTATGGGAGGCAGTGCAAAAATCATACTCATCAGTGGAGAATATAGCAGCCTTATTTCCAATCAAAGGACTGATTCGTGATTTGAAACAAGGAAAACTGAATGTCACCCCATACTTCAACACTTAAATGAAATATTGGCAGTATCTCAACCTATATGAAGTCCACCAAAGGAAGTGCAGTGAAAGTGCAGAGTACTACAAAAGGTTAGTAGAAAAAGAATGAATTTACACTCTTCTCCCGGGTCTCAATGATATGTTTGAAGATTTTAGGGGTAGACTAATGTTTTCTTGGCCCTTGCCATCATTTGATGAGGTATTTGCATTGATGAAATGGGAGGAGAGTCAAAAACGACTAACACAGGGCACTCCACTCCCAAAAATGGTGTCAGGGTCCTCTGCCATGGTTGCTAAAACTGGTGGTATTGCAGATTTTAAGCAAAAGAAAGGCAACAGACTTTGGGACACACCAAGGAGAAGTGCTAGAAACTTAATGATAAGCCAGCATATTGGAAACCACATTCATAAAGGGAGTATTGAGGCCTTTTGATTAGTGGAGAAGATCAAACTCAGAATTATGGATTCACAGAAGCTAATCTATCCATTAGGGAGCTCTTAGCCCTCTTGCAAAAATTGATGATCAATCAAGGCAAAAGCCCAGAACAAGTGATTGGAATAGGAGTAATGGCACATACAGGTAAACCTTCCATGGCACATTCTAAGACATCCAACTCTTAGATAGTTGATTCAGGTGCCACCGACCATATGACTGGTAATATTTCCATACTCAATGAACTTGTTCCGAATGCTAAGAAATTCTATGTCACTGTCGCTAATAGTATTTTAGCTGAAATAAGTGGTAGAGGAATTGTGCAAATTTTTGATAAGCTAGTTCTAAAAGATGTTCTCTTTGTTCCTTCATTAAAGTACAATCTCCTATTAGTAAGCAATCTTGCTAAAGATTCAAAGTGTGAGACTATTTTTGATGCCTTTGGTTGTTCTTTTTAAGACTTGGAGATGGGAAGGAGGATTAGCAATGCTACAGAGTATGTTGAACTCTACTAGATGGAGGGACCCAAGAAGGAGCGTAATGCTCTAACATCTGTCACTCACTCAAATCAAGAGAATAATGTTTTGTTATGGCACTATAAGTTAGGCCATCCAACTTTCAATTACATGAGAAAAATGTACTTCTATTTGATGAATAAAAGTATTGTGTTTTCCCCATGCAAAATTTTCCAATTATCAAAACATACTAGATCTACTTATCCCTCTCAACCTTACCAATGCACTAAACCTTTTTCTCTCATCTATAGTGATGTGTGGGGCCCCCCAAACATTAACAACATTAATGGGGTATGTTGGTTTGTCACCTTTATAGACGACCACACTAGACTCACATGGATATATGTCCTAAAAGAAAAATCTGAGGAAGCTAGTGTGTTTTAAAATTTCCACAAACTAATCCAGAACTAATTCCAAACTTCATTCAAAATTTTCAGAACTGACAATGGTGGAGAATTCTTCAACACTGTCCTTGATTCTTACCTTACCAACAATGAGATAATTCACCAAAGTTTGTATGTCAATATCCCTCAACAAAATGGGGTCGTTGAACGAAAAAATAAACACTTCTTGGAGGTAGCAAGATCCCTAATCTTAAGCTCTAATGCTCCTAAAAACTACTAGGGAGAGGCTATTTTAACGGCCACATAATTAATAGGATGCCCTGACAAATTTTGAAATTCAGCTCACCTTATCAAAGACTCATTGAACACTATCCCATAAACCAATCCATATCATCTTTTTCCTGCTGAGTTTTTGGATGTATTGCATTTGTTCATAATGACAATGGGGGATAACTTGAACCTATAGCCATTAAATGTATTTTTATTGGCTACTCATCAAACAAAAAAAAGCTACAAATGCTATTTGCCCTTCCCAAGAAAAATGTTCACCACCCTCAATGTCATCTGTTTTTGGAACAACTCCGTCTTACTCCCAAACACCTATTAAGGGAGAGAACTCTACAAATAAAGAAGTAAAATGGCTGTTTGGAAACAATCTTGGACCTTTCCATCCTAAACAGAGCGCACCAAATGAACCAGAACCACCAAATAAACCAGACCCTCCTGACTATCACGAAACACATATCACAGGACTTGAGGCCTGCCCAAGTGCCATACAGAATAGAGAGACAAGTGTCTATAACAGACAAAGGAAAAAAAGAACAGCAAAATGTAGTGACAGAACAGTGAAGGGAGGTGACAAAACAGCAAACAAATAATTGCACAAACTCCAAGCAAAGTCAATCTGATTGCCTTCCTCCAAGGTCTGATCATCAAGAGATCTAGATATTCCCATTGCTCTCAGGAAAGGGGTAAGAAGTTGCACAAATCACCCCAATAGTAATTTTATTTCCTATAACAAGTTGTCTCCTTAGATGTAGGCTTTTGTACATAATATTCACTTGAAAAAATTCACTTTGATTGGTATGAGGCAGCAAAATGACAAGGGTGGTAGGTTGCTATCCAGCAAAATTAGAGGCTCTTAAGAAGAACAAGACATGAGAGATTGTTGACCTCCCTTCTAGTATCCGGTTGGTTGTAAATGGATCTTTACAGTTAAATATAACCTTGATGGAAGTGTTAATTGACATAAGACTAGACTTGATGCCAATGGGTTTACACAAACCCAAAACATTGACTATCAAGAAATGTTGGCCCTTGTTTCGAAGTTCAACACCATCAAGGTTCTCTTGTCTTTCGCTGCAAACCTTGATTGGCCTTTGCATTAGTTAGATGTAAAGAATCCCTTCTTGAATGGAAACCTCGCGAAGGAAGTATTTATGCAAATACCACCAAGCTTAGAGAATACAAGTAGTGGCACTAAGGTCTGCAAACTCTATAAATTGTTGTATGGACTTGAGTAGCCTCCAAAAGTCTAGTTTGAGAGATTCACTAATGCATGGACTTGAGTAGCCTTCGAAAGTCTAGTTTGAGAGATTCACGTAGGTGATTAAGAACCAAGGTTATATTCAATGTCAAATTGATCATACCTTATTTATTAAACACAATGCATAAAGAAAAATTGCAATTTTAATTGTGTATGTAGATGATATTGTAGTAACTGAAGCCTACAATAAAGAAATAGCCAAGTTAATGAAGACTCTTGCAATTGGGTTTGAAATAAAAAAATTTGGGCAACTTGAAATATTTTCTAGGAATGGAAATTGCGAGAAATGAGGAAGGTATTTTAGTGTCACAAAGAAAGTACAATTTGGACTTTTTACAAGAAACAGGTATGTTGAGATGCAAGCCTGCAAACATTCCAAGAGAAGTAGACTACAAGTTGAAGCTCATACAAGGGAGTTCTCTTGTTGACACTTTGAGATATCAAAGACTTGTGGGAAGATTGATTTACTTGTCTCATACTATTTTCTGTAAGTGTAGCCAGCCAATTCATGAACAACTTAGGTTAAAATCACTTGGAGATTCTATACGGGGTCCTTCATTATCTTAAAATGATTCTTAGAAAGAGCTTATTCTCCAAAAGGGGTAACCATAGAGGAGTTGAAATATTTTCATATGCTGACTGGGCTTGGTCTATGATTGATATAAGGTTTACTATTGGTTACTCTACTTTCATTTGAGGTAACTTGGTCACATGGAAGAGTAAAAAGCAACCTGCAGTTGCTCATAATAGTGTAGAGGCTAAGTTTTCTGTACTAGCTCTTAGGATATGTGAAGGAATTTGGTTAATAAGATTTCTCAAGGAACTTGAATTGGGTATTGATTTACCTATGAGAGGCGATGATTGGAATTGTGAAGAATCCTATCCATTATGATAGGACAAAGCATGTAGAAATAGATTGACATTTCATAAAAGAAAATATTGACTTAGGTCTACTTGAGTTGAACTATGTTTCCACTAGCTCACAAGTTATAGATGTTATAACAAAGGCTATCACCAGAGTTAAGTTTGAAGAAGTGACTTCCAAGTTGGGAATAATCAATATATACTCCCTAGCTTGAGGGGGAGTGTTGAAAGAGTTATCATATATGTGTTATTTTAAATAATATATTTTGATATCTAAAGGTAAGTTAGCTATGATTTTATTTAGTTCTGATTTTATTTTATTTTCCCTTATCTGTCCAAGGTGGTTAGGAGATGATTAGTATAATTAAATTTTTTATCAGTTTTTTATCTCTGACTTTCTTGGGATCAGATTGGGATTGAGCTACTGGATTGTGGTTAGCTATTTCCCATATCTATCCCATATGTATCAAAGGATTCAGGAGAAAACAATTGAGAGAAACAGAGAAATATCTTCTCTGGTCTCATGCATCTCTGATTTCAAACACTGATCATTAAGATAAAATTATTATTGAAAATGATGGCCCATAGATACAATCGAGTTAGAAATATAGCTCATGGTATACAACACTTAAGAACAAACATTCACTTCAATGATTAAATATGTGTGAAATGCAGAAGACTAGTTTTTGTTGCTTAGTTTCTTTCTTATAACCAATTTGAACTTGCAAGCATTGCAAGCTGTGAAAATCTTCCCCAGTGTTTCCAGGTAGTGTTTAGGAAATGTCTGGGAATTGAATTCATATTTTCACTCCAACATCAATAATAAGAAAGTCCAACCAACTGTTGTCAAATTAGTATATTGATCTCCAACGCATACCTGGTTCCTCTGTTGATTTTTCAAAAGCTTAAAGCTCAAAGCAAGACCTTAAAAAAATCAGTCTTGCCATTGCATTTTGAAGACTTTCAGAGTATTGACAGCTCTGATTTTTCATCTTATTCATTAGTGAAGAAAAGGCAGCCTATATATAGGGGATTGCTAGCACCAATCCTGCTAGTCAATCGTGATACAAAAGGAAATAAATCACTCTTAAAACTGAGACAATACAGGAATTAAAAGATAATAAAAGGTTGACAAACAAAGTAATAAAAACTAATAAAGATTCATAAAAGACCCAGGAGCAGAGATCATGGTATTAATTCCAAGTTGAAATCAAGGGATTAATTAATGAATTTCCACACATTTACTTTTGGGAGTTAGATGGTGCATCACTTTAGGTTTGAAGTAAGTAACTCCTATTTAGACTATCACATAATCCACTGATTGGGAAAAAAAAAAGGGAAAAGAAGAGCTGAGTTGGAATTTCATTGACCTTTGAAAAGAGTCATGGCCCATCTCACTTTTTAGCTAAACTTTGACAGGCCAATTTCATGTGAGCTCGGTTGGCCCACATTGTTAACCTCGGGTATTCCTTAGAGTAGGTTTATTTGATGAGGCCAAGTACATGAAAGACAGCTAAAAGTTCAAATATTGTAGTTCACTTCACGTGTTAAATATTTTGGTGATCAAGCTGATATTTGTCAAATAAAATTGCATACTGTGTGTGTTGAAAGCAAAGACAGTATATGTGCAAGTATTCGAATTACTTCAGATATGTTCTTCCAATCTCCATGCATCTCGTTTTCAATGTGAGGAAAGAAAAGAGTGTTTGTGCAAGTATTAGGGTTGCTTGAGAATTAAGATACGTTCTCCCAGTCTCCCGTGTCTCGTGTTCTCTCATTTATTTAGCATCCTGAAATTTCCAGGTTCTTCATTACCTGGAAACTCTACGGCCACATCAATTGCTTGAGCAAATGGTTTGTACTGCCTTCAGAGCAGTAGTTGACACATTAAGCCGGACTAGTTATGGAGAACTGGAACAGATGGTGACAAAAATGGACCAACTTTACCTTACCCTGGCATCCGGATTGAAGCCGTTGCAAGGTATCTATTCATTAGTTTCGACTCTTATGTGGAAAAGAATAATATTTAACTTGTAGTTCCATTTTATTGCAGTGAATCGCCTGTCTGCAGATGGTGAGACTATTGAAGACCTGAGACGACTTTGTGTTGTTTTTGAACATGTTGAGAAATTATTGACTCTTGCAGCATCTCTTCACCGTAAGCTTTTACGGGCACCACGCCTCTCTAAAGAAATTTTTAGTGATTTCTACAACTTCTATATTCCAAGAATGGGAACAGGTTTAACAGAAGACATTGTTAATAAGGTGAAATTCCTCTATGCCAACGGCTTGTTTAGATAATAGGAAAACTTAGTTGAAGTTTCTTAATAGTTTGCTATGAAGTTCTGTAATGGAATTATGAAATGTGGAGAATTTTTCTGATGCAATCAAAATATGATGGTTAGTTGACAAAAATGTTTATATATTATGTTTTTATTGGAGAACTTCATTGCAAACATCTAAAAATCTTCACGTAAGTCTTGCCCGACACTAAATCTTCCTGAGCATGGACTGACGTGTAATTTCTATATGCTATTTGCTTATTAGGAGTATGACAATAAACTGGAAATAAGGAATCATGAGAGAGCAGTCGTATCCAATATGTTTAGTCCTCCCACGGCCAATCAGTCTTGGAGAAAAGTTTTGAGCATGGGGAATCTTCTCAACGGCCATGAAGCAATCCTGAGGGAGATTATATTTACTCTGTGCGATGTAGTGAATGGCAATCACTATGCAGCTCGTGATCCTAGGGCTTCTCAAAATGAAATGCAAACTTATCGGATGTATATATGCGGAACATCAAATGACCTCCGGGTAGCACTTTCTGTTGTCTCATGTGATTAATTTATTTAGGGAGTGTTTTAATTACTGTTATGTTTATAAGGAATCAGTCCCTCAGTTTTTTTTTTTGGGGATATTATCTGGTCCTCCTTTAAAGCATCTGACCAGAATCTAATATTTTACTTCTTTTAAGTAAATTAGATTGATCATAAATAAATATATAAATATATGAAGAATTGATTCTATTGAGAAGTGTATCTAACAAGTTTATATGTTCATTTATAATTGGCAAGAACTATTTATTTTTGGAGTGGAGAGACTGCATCTATCTTAGAAATCTTTTCTTTAACCCCCTCTCCAAACCCAAAAACGGAAAAAGGAAAGGAAGGGCGATGTTCTTGTCTGCCTGATTGCCTTGTGAATTCAGTGTAGTATCTTGTACACTCGGGAAACAACCTATCTTTCGTGCGTGATTTCCTAGTCGTGTGATTCCCGTACGAATCTTATTAAATTGGTAATGTGTATTGCAGAAACTCAACTATATTAGACGGTGGAGGAAAGTTCAAATATGTTTGCCATTTTCAGCTCCTCCATACTCTGCTAGTTGTGTGTCAACGTGGTAATACTAATACCCTGACTTCATTGCTTTGTGATCTCCAACAATGTACGCATTGGGAGCCATGGTCTAGATTGTTGGTGTTGAATGGTAGTCCATCTTGAACTAAAGCAGTTCGCGATTTTGATTACATGCATATATTCTACTGTCAACATTTCTTTTATTCATTTTTAAATGTTTATTGTTAGATTTTTAAATAAAAATATAACAAGTTTTATTTAAGAAATTAATAGTAAACATTTAAAAATTACATTTAAATTTTGTTCTAATATATATATATATATATATATATATATATATATATATATATATATATATATATATATATATATATATATATATATTAAAAAAACTCCAATCTTATCCCAAATCCCATTGCTCAAAAAATTAGGGAGACAAATTTTGAAGGTTGTAACTTGGGAAATGAAAACTCATTCCACAACGCAATAAGATGTCGGAAAGTACGAAAGATTGATCGTTCTGTGTAAATGGGGTCATTTTCCGAGAATAACGTGCTTGCAAGTTAGGAACTTGGTTTTCTTTCGGCGTTTGCTGGGACTGAGATAGACGATGGGAGAGGGTAGCCAATTCATCAAAGATCAGTTTTTTCTTTTTGTTTCCAATATCAAATATCAGTTATAAGCAACTAAGTATAAGTGCATTTGATTGGGAGGCTCAATTTAACTTTAGACTAAATTAATGGAGTAATAATTTTTGGAAGTTTACTCTTTTAATTAGCTTTTTCAAAGATAAAATTTCTTGATTTTGTCCCTTAGAATTTTTTTCTAAATTAAAATGATCATTTCATTAGACAAATTTTTTTCAACTAACAAAGGAGAATCCACTTCATTGTTATTTCATTCAAGTGTTTTTTTTTTTTGAAATGGTGTCAATTTAAGGAAATTCTTTTCCAAATGGTACATTTTGACATTCACTTGACATTGTGAAATTTGCCTTAATGACGTTATTTTGGAAGGAAATGTCACCTAGACACATTTAAGTCATGAGTTAATGGCTATTTAAGCTCCCATTTAATGATTTGGAAAAGTATAGAAGGATTATTTTGATTGGAATAAAATTTTTTAAATACTAAATTAAGAGATTTTATTTTTGAAGAAATAAATTAAAATGATAATATTTTTAAAATACTATATCATTAATTTATTTTAAATTTAAGGATTATTTTCATTTTGTTTTTGACAAGGCATTGATTGTTAATTGGTGAAGGTAAAATGAACTTACTTTTAAGTTTAAAATACTATTATAAAATAAATTAAATGTAAATTTAAAAATAACTTAAGACAAACCTATGTAAAAAGTCTATCCAAGGCTATTTCATTCATATTTTTTATAATAAATTTTCAGTAATATTATTCTTTAAAATCAATCCAAAACTCCACACTCCAATTGCATAGTTCCTGCATAAATAACACTTTTTTAACAGTAGTTAGTAAAATCCGCTATTTTGGCTCTCTGTCTCTAGAGAGAGAGAGAGAGAGAGAGAGAGAGAGAGAGAGAGAGATGAGATTTATTGCATTCCCATGCGAAATAAGCTTGGAATGAGTCAGATTGTTTGAATCACCTTTGTAAGGAGTAGTTTAGCTTCACTTGCTTAATTAATCAGGCCAAGATCATTTTATAAAAAAGAGACCCGTTTGATAATCAAAGTTTGGCTTATCACACACAAGTTGATATAGCTATATTCGATATATTAACCATGATGTGTGTATGTGTGTTTTTTCAATGATTTCATTTTATATGTATCTTTATATACGTTTTGCAATTTTTTTTAAAATTTTTCCTTAGCTCCTAGCCATCGAAGGCCTTTTACTGTGAGTTTCAACTCTTTTTTTTTTTTTTTAATTTTTCTTCGCTAAGAAGTTTGATTATACCGGAATTAGATAGGTGTAATGGAGTCAAGTGGGTCCCTAATTACTGCAAATTAGCTCAGCCTAGCTGGGATTTTAAAGCTATATGTTAAGAATGGGCCTATGGTTTATCACGCATGTCAAAATCTATCTAAATCGTAACCTAACCTTGAATGATTTTCATTTGAACAAAATTTAAGTGTAATTTTGATAAGTGTTTGATATGAAGCTTTTTAATAAAATAATGACATGTATTTTTTAAAAAAATCACTATATAATATTGAATTATAAAATTATTTACATTTCATGACTATATTAAAAATTTGATAAAATATTGAAAAATTATACAAGACTGTTCTTCTCATGCATGCTTTTTTATATTACAATTACAAATGAAGCAAAGACCTTAATTTTTTTTTGGAAGAAATTATATTTTATTGATGTTATGTAATTTGTAATATAACGTATATTTTGAAGTCTCACATTGAATAAAAAATAAATTAGTTAAAGGTATATAAAAAATTATTTAATATACTTATATATGACTCACCCTTCAAAGTCCTTTTCTTTTTTGGTTATTATTATTTTTCTAACAATTGATTAGAGTTATTGGCTATCTATACCATGGATTAAAAAAATGGACTGAACTGATCGGTTCGATTGGTTGGATCAGGAACCGGTCTTTAGTTCTCAGTCCGGTTGGCTCAGAAAATCAGTCCATTAAAGAATCGGTCAAAAATCGGTTGAATCGGTCAAACCGGACTGTCTGAAAATCAGTTTAAACCGATCAGCCCAAATTTTTTTTAAAAAAAATTTTTCTTATATAATAGGATAGTTTATCTTGAATAAATTTAATAAATTAAAAATAAAAAATATTAAAAGAAAGAAGGGATTGAAATATAAAAAAAAAATTAAAAAGATAATAGAAAAAAATAAAAAGCATATATTTGGTTATTTTTTGTATTTTCTCTTTATTATGTCCTGTCTTATAGTAACATTTCTTTTAAATATAAAAATATTTGATTAAAATTACCATTGTTTAATGATAAATAGAAGTTTAATACAATTTAAGAAGTTCAAAAATTTAATATTAAATATTTTTAACTTTTAATTATAAGTAGTTTTTTTATTTAAAAAATAATTTTTTAAATATTTTAAGAAATATTGAGTTAATAATTAAATATTTAAAATTTAATAATATTTATTTATTATATTAAAAATTTAATATATAAAATTTTAAAAAATATATTTAATTATTATTGATTCGACTACGATTTAAACACGATTCGACCAATGAATCGTAAATCAATATTTTTATCAGTTCAATAATCCATCTGATTTTAAAACCATTGATCTATACCTTTGATTGATTTCCATGATGACTAATTAGAAGAAATCTTAGGTAGTGGGGGCATCGCACCTATGAAAACTCATATCTCTGAAGAAAGAAGAAACTATCGTGGCTGTTGTGGGGTATTGAGATTGACATCTACATTATCTTAAATTTGTTCGTCTGCAAACAACTCGAACCTATTCGATGATGCGCCTTTAAATTCATTACCAGTGACATGAGGTGTATGAAGAATATTGATGAGGTTATAGAGGTGTTAGCCCTGTAGGCTCATCCTTTCCACTCCATAGAGAATATAGGGTCAAATTAATAAAATAACAATATATTCTTAAAAAATATCTTTTTTTTAACCCAATCCCATTACATATAATTTTATTATAATTTTGATATACTAATTTTAAAATGTAATTTTGTATCTATTAAATTATTATGTATCAATTAAGAGTAAAGTTTCAAAAATTAAGAATTTAGAAAAATGTAGGTTTTGTCAAAAAAAATTAGTTTGATAGAAAAATAATGTAAATATTAGAGATATACAACATCATATGATAATAACATGATTTTTTTGAAAATCAATTTTAACTAATATATAATGTTTCTATTTTTTGTAATAATTAAAGAGATAATGTATTATTTTTTAAAATTTATGTATTAAAATTGTAATTAAACTATATATAATTTATAAAGCTATATGTGGTTTTCTCAAATAAAAAATAGAAATTGATGATCAAATAAGGCTAAGTTAAGACAAGCCATTAAGGTCAACAAACTTTTATTTCGAAAGGTAGGTTATCAAGGAGCAAGTTGGTCCTAGATGATAATTTTGTATATATTGAATGCATTTATGTTATACTTTAAATTTAAAAGTTGTGTATTTAAACAATAGTTACTTCTAAAGGTGTCCTAATGGATTAAGATACTTTACATACTGTATTTAGCAAGTGAATGTGTAGGTAGATAAAAATAAAAATAACAATGAAAAATTAAAAAAATAATTTCAAATACACTCTTACTTTTTTATATTACTCTCTCTCCTACTACATATAGTATAATATTGTACAGGATCTAAAAGTGTGTGATAAAAACTTGAATATGAGGGAAGATAGAGAAAGGACAAAGAGTAAAAATTAAATTTACATCAAATTTGAAAGATTGAATCAGTGTCATGTAAACCTTCTCCTTCTTTTGAAATTTTTCGTTGATAAAATTCTTACATTTGTTTTACCCATACAAGAATGTTCTGGACTGGCATTTGTTAATTAAATTTCAAAGAAAATTCTCCTATCAAGATTTCTACCATATATAAATACACCAATCCTTCGATGAAGATTCCGGATCCTTGCTCTCCATATCCTAACAATCTGATGATCAAAAAATAAAAATAAAAAATTATTTAATTATTGAAGAACCCATAAAAATATATTAATACAATTTTAAATAAATTTATTTTAATATATTTACATATTTTTAATAATTAATTTATTCTACTAATTATAATATATAATATAGGCCAAACCTGTCCAAATAAAATTTCTCCATAATATACAATACACAGGGATATCCAAGTCGGTACAATTTTGTCTCCTTTTCCTGTGTCTATGGTTATTCTTCCCTCAAGAAACAGACACATGATCTCATCAGTGAATTCTGTCTTATCATTTTCTGAAAAATCCAAAATACAAACTGCTATTTAGGTTTCAAATTTTAGTAAGCGATTTGCTTCGTGTCTTATTTTAGAAAGTTCAACCAAACCCAATCCACTTGCAGTATGTCGATTTAAACCTTTGGGGGAAAAAAGAGTGCAGATTTACCCCATGCCCTTTACCAAAGCGTTTTTTAAATCTTCGATTCCAAAACCCTAGAAATCTATAACATATTATCATTGAATATTTATAATATTTCATAATATCTAATAGGAGGCATATTTGTGTAATATAATGCATTGCTAAAGTGACTGCAAGCACGCCAGAAGTTTTGAGATTTTTTTTGGTAAATTTACTTTGCAAAAAAATAATTAAATCAATAATCAATAAAATACATAAGTAGGTTGTTATTTATCTTTGTTTAACATGTTTACATATTTACTCATAATTCATAAATTTAGTTTATTTAACTTTGTAAATTAAATTTGAGAAATTCTTTGAGTAAAATTCATTTACAAAAATTTAATAAGCCAAATTAACAATGAATAAATATATAAAAGTGATAGAAATAAAATTTTTAATTTAAAATAAGTGTGTCAGTGACATCTTTTAATAAAATTCATTGATATTATTAGCTACAAGTATAAGCCCAAATAATTTCAAAGGAAAATTAAGGGAGACAAAAATAGAGAATGAGTTAACTAAAAAATACAAGAGCTCTCTTTCAAGAAGTACTCTCCATTCTAAGCCCTTTTCATTTCTCCATATCTACCTTTGCTAAAGCAACAAACCAAAAGAAAGGGTTCAATACAAGGTTTTTAGCCAAACAAAATGAAATAGCTTAGTTAGAATAGAAATAACAAACACTGTTACCTAAACACACTAATAGATGCTTCTATTAAATTTATTGCCCAACATTCTTTAACAAATCGTTAGCTTAAGCCAAACTTCCATGATGTCACTTTAGCATTATAACATCTCTCATCTATTATAGCCTTTTTTGGGTCTTGTTTATGGTCCTTATCAATTCTTCAATTGAGCCCACCTTATTTGGGTTATTTGTCTCCCTGTGTCTAGCTTCTATATCAATGCTTGGAGCATGAAAAACAACCTTGTCCTCAAGGTTAATATGAGTAAATTTTTAAATGGGTTAATCCACTTATTCTCAAATAGCTTCCTCTCTATGATGGCCAGTCCATTCCATTAGAACTTGTAAAGATCTATTATGACCTTTCTGTTAATCTAATATAGCACACAACTCCATTATCTCCTTCGATTAAGTAACTTGTAGAAGTCAATGTAGGGTCTCCTTGAAATTATTTATCGAGAGATATAAAACACATTATGTATTCTACTGCCTTCTAGTAATAGCAATTTGTAAGTTATTACCCCAACTCTGTCTATAATCTAATAAGGACCAAAGTATCTTTTTGCCAACTTTTAGTTGGTTTGGACACCATTGATGATTCATGATAAGGGTGGAGTTTCAATGAGAACTAATTCCTAACCTTAAAGTGCTTATCTTGGTAATAGAGGTTAACATATTTAATGTAACATTCTTATTTTTAGCCAAATAATAATAATAATAATAATTTATTAAAGAAACTAGGAAGATTAGTCCTTAAAGTTGAATTTGCAAGGGAACGGTCAACTGCCACAAGGATAACAATTGATTAGTATAAGATAAAAAAAGGATAAAATGCGTAACAATCAAACTAGTTAAATATATGAGCAGCCAGTCAATTGGTCAACGTCTAAGTTGACCAAGTCAATGCAATAGTCAATTGGTATAGTTTATAGTTGACTCCAAAATGTGGAGTAGGCCCAACAGTCAATTGGTCTCTCTATCAAATTGATTGGTAAGACCCAGTAAACAAAAAAGTTATTTTAGGGATTTTAAGAGAATTTTGAAGATAAATAAGACATCTATAAATAATATAAAGATAATAAACCAATTAAGGACATTTTAAGACCCAAACAAATAAAGAATTCATTAAGACAAATGGAAATGCATGAGGTAAATATAATTAGTAAAAAGTTTGGGATAAAACTCTAGTTTTAATGAGTTTAAATTATAGTTCTCTCTAGAGGTCAAAATACTATTTTAGCCATGCTGGAAACCTAACCAAATAATACTGCCATGTGTCTTAAAACATGGAGATTTGACAAATTTTGGTTGGAACAAAATTTTGGATTAAAGATCATACAGATATAAAAAGAGAAAAAAAAATTTGAAAGAGAGAGAGAGAGAGATTTACTGAAGGAAGGAACTGACTTTGAAATGCTATAAATAGCCATCCCCTTTAATTCATCCTATGCAACACACAACTCACACACACAAACACCGTACAAACTAAAAGAGTAAGGTGAGAGAGAGGCAAAAAGAGAAACAAAGGGAGTGAATGAAGTAATAAAAGGGAAGAAGTTCAGTGGAAGAAAAGAGGTAATTAAGGAAGTGTTTGCAATTGAAGAAGGAAACTTATATTTAGGTAAGAACATGCCCTCGTCTTTGCATATAACGATAGATGTAACACCATAAATTCTAGCTCATTTCACGATATTCATGAGCTTCATATCATCAATAAATATACCTAATGAAGCAACACCCCTCAAACAATTTCTAGGCTCTATTCTTTCCTTGCAAATATGATTCTTGACTCCTTTTAAACCTCTTGGAGTCATCACACAATTAAAACAAAGGGTCTATCATCTTGTTACTTTCTTAGGTCATAATATGAAATCTAAAGCACCAAATCACTTTTTATGAGTTCTAAGTTTTTTCCCAAGGCCTCTCCTCATTTTCATTCATCAAATATAACTAAAAAATGACCTTAGAAAAATTTAAAACTCTCCCTAGTTATAAGAACCCTCTTTGGTTGAGACATAGAGCTTCCTTGACCTCCTTAGAGTTTTCTTTGTTTTCTTGAAGGAGGAAGCATGTGAGGAGCATCTTAGGGATTTTAAAAACTCATTTAAACTCTTAATTAGACCTAGGAATTATCATAAAAAATCAGAATTTGGAAGGAACACTTGAAACCCTAGAATTTGCATCTGAAATCTAATGGTTATTTTGTTATTTTCTTTGCATATTTTTATTCTTCTCCCTCAAATACCTAAGATTCATGCTTAGTTTGGCTTAAAAATCAGATCCTCCTATGGCTCCTAGGGTTAGGCAAAATGGAGAAGAAAGGTGGGTGAAGATATCAACCATAGAATAAAATTTTATCTAGTTTCCTTACTTAATTTTGCTTGAATCTTGTTTTCTCCAAGCTCTTCTCTTCAAGTCCAAAAATTCCCTTGAGTTTCTCCCTTGAATCAGATTTGTAAACTTCATTTTAATCAAAGGAAATAAAGGAGAATGAAGGAGAGGTGATGTAGATGGAGAAAAGCATGAAAAACTACCATGAAAACATATTTTAAGCTTGAATTTTCTTCTCTTCCTCTTCCTCCTTTGGTGTGCCTCTCTCCTAGGGTTCCTTTTCTGATTTGGGGTAGAATAATTTAAAGCTAAATGGGGGAGAGTGTGAGGCGCCACCTATTTATAGGTAGGAAGAAGTGACTTTTTCAAAAATTCTAATTTTGCCCTTCGTTCTTTATATTTTCGTTTCTCCTTCGTTTTAACTCTTTTTTTAGAACCATCTTTTCTATTATAAAATTTAAGTTTTCAATTTAATAAAATGCTTTTGGAATCACTCAAATTGGAGCTAAAACCTTCCTGAAGTAATTCATCAAAATTCGGGCACACCGATATTGGAAAACATCCATTGGAGGGGATTTAACTGTCCTAGGGCTTCTCATGATTTTCAGGGCCTCTGAGTACTCTGGAAAATTCAAAAATTTTATTTAAAAAGTCTTCCTATGTAAATTCTAAAAATTGCTCAAAATTATGAAAATGCCATTAAGTTTTGTAATATTTTCGTCAAAATTTGTTTCTTCATTATAGATCCATTTTTCCTTCTATTTGAGGCTAAGATTCTCATTTTTAGAAGTCTAAAATGTTACTTAAATTTTTTGGAATCTTAACTAATTCATTCTAGGGGACTTGCTTTGAAAACACGCCTGTTTTTGTCATTTAACGAAAATTGAACATTACAATAGACATATTAAACCTACTCTTCTTCTCCCTCTTCCTCTATTCTTCATCATTATTTTCTCTCTTTAACCTCATTTAGATGATAGAGAAATCATTTCATTATTAGCATATCTTTTAAAGCATTTCACTTTATTAAATACATATTAGATGTCTTATGAAGATTTTTATGAAAGAAAGTAGAGAAAGATTGAAAAAAAAGGAAGTTGTTACAAAGAAGAATGTAAAACAAAGCATGCTCAACCAGTCGACCTATCTATAGATAGTAGTCAACTATTGTGGCATTTTTTAGAAAAAAAAGAAGTACTATAACAAAATAGTTGACCATTTCCTTATGACAAGTTGGTCTGGCTTATTCCTGAAATAGTCAACTAGCCAACTAATGACAAAAGTGAATTATTTTGTAATGCAACAATCAACTAACCTATGACCATATCAGTCAACTATTCACATGAGTAATCAATTGGTTCTTGCATTTTCTTTGTAACAGAAAATGAAGCCAATTTTTAAGATTATGCAAGCATGAATGATGTCTCTTTAAATTCCCTTAGAACTTTAAAGCTTAAATACTAGTATGAATCACTTAAATTCCCCTAAACATGGAATATTTCTACATATGTGACCTTATGCATACCTTGAATAATTCTCTTATACAGATAACCTAAACATTAGATACTTTGACCTTTGATGATGAACTATTAAAAGTATTTAGGACGCGAAAAGACACGACAATCAAGGAAAAGGGTTTCATTAGAAATCATGTAAGCAATATGTTCGCAAATACTCAACTTCTAATTCCCTACATTTATCAACAAATCCTATTATTTACTTCATTATCTTATAGTATGTTACATTTATCTTTAGTATGTACATGCATGAATGACTTAGCATGTGTTGCATAATAAGCATTAAATAATGCTACATTGAATGGTATGTTGCATAATCATATTATTTTCATGATTGATAAAGAAAGGAAATAATAAGCAAAGCAGGCAAGGCAAAATATGAGTATAGAGGGATGTAGTATTTATAAAGGATCGTCTTAAGATATGGGATTCTTTCAGATGTAGAATTTCCAATCTAAAATAATCTTCCAAGGATAAGACTTAAAAGGATAAAGTTCCTACCAGTAAAGATAAGAAAGGAAGAGTATGATCTTTTAGAATTAACTTGGGGGTTAGAGTTCTTCACAATTTTAATCTTGTCCTCCTAAGAATCATTGGAGGGTTAGGAGGCCCTCAAGTGACTTTCAAGTTTTAGGTTTAAGGTTAACATTTGTGGATTCGCTCTAACAGATGCCTTAGGAATATTTACTTCTATTTATAAAATGAAGATTCCATTTATTATAATGGCTAAGGAGACTGGTTTTACCCCTTAACTGCATTGAAAAAATTAGGTCTTATACAAAGTAGTATGGGATGTTTAGTGTATAACTTATAATTAAAAAAATCCAAGCCTATATAAGTAGTATAGGACACTTAGAACATGGCTTGTGCAAATGATTTCTTACACAGAGTAGTGCATTTAAGGTAGGATTATCTATGTCTCCTTACAATGATATGATGATGGCTTGTGCTTAATAAAGCTTATACTGAATTTCTATTTTACAAGTTGTTTTATGATAATATGGTATTCAATGTGCAAATTGCATAATGGTTTTATCGTACATGATATGACATATATTCATAATATAATGGGCATAAATAGATATATAAATGGATAAGTTGTCATGAGATATGTTCATTATGCATATAACAGATGAGTCAGGAAAAAACACTTGCATACCTGTGTATTTGCTTGTATTGTCTTCATCATGCTACTTTTTATGTGTATAAACATAGGAATGCTAAAAATGTTTTCTGCATACATAACAACAAGACTATCACTAGTTTTCCAAAACCCTTAGTATTCTTACTAAGAATGTCAATATTCTCACTACACATGGTGAAATGTTCAATTAAGGATTTATGCTTTATAGACTTAAGGAGACCTAACCTTTGGTATCTAGTTGTAGCAGAATGAAGATGGAGAAACCTTATCTAGCCTATTAAATAACTGTAATGAGAATTATAAGACATCTATGTGTATTCCATTGTCCAACCTAAAAACTAATTATACTTTTATATTAATATCTGAATATTAAGATGACCTTATTTGTAATTATGAATATCATATGCATTAAAAGTAATAGATAGATAGATAATCATATGTCTTTAGAAATTATCTTAGAATTTGAAATAGTCAATAATTAAGAAATAAATTAATAAGATATAAAATTTTTCTTAAAGCTAAGGGGTTACATTTGGTCATTTGTTGTCTAGCTTTTTCCAAGTGCATCTTCAAAGAGCTAAGCAACTGGTCACAAAGTTTAAAATGCTCCTTTATTAGAGTAACAAAGATTATGTTGGGATTATATCCAGGGATGGTTAGAAGAGTTTTATCATACAAAGCTTGGTATGGAGACATCTAAATGATATTGCCACCTTTGATGTGAAGTAATCCTTTGCTACAACTACTGAAGGCATCAATCTCAATGTAAAATAGTTTAATAAAATCAAGTAGTTGGAGTACCAAAGCTATGGTTAAAGCCATTTTAAATGTGTTGTAGCATGCCAATGAAAATAATTTTTTTTCAACAATGCAATTAATAAGGCTGCAATGTGTGCATAATAGTCAATGAACTTGTGATAATAGCTAATAGGACAAAGAAATCCACATAGTTACTTGAGGATGTTAGAGTTGGCCACTGCATTATGGCCATAATTTTTTGAAGATCAGGCTTGACCCTTGATGCTATGACAATATGCCTTGAATACTTAATTGTGTCTTGACAAAATAAGTATTTAGATAAATTACCAAATAAAACATGTTGAGTTAAACATTGCAGCACCAATTCCAAATGTCCTTTGTCAAGACTAAAAAATTTGCAATATATGAAAATATCATCAAAGAACATTACTATAAAATTTTAAAGGAGCAGTGAAAATATCTCATTCATGGTGGCTAAGAACGTAGCTGAAGCATTTGTCAAACTGAAGGCATTACTAAAATGACCAAAGGAAGTTTAAAATGCAATCTTGTGGATGTCATGTAGTGCTATATGGATTTAGTGATAGCCAAAGCAAAGGTCCAGCTTGGAAAACATAATTGCATCATTTACTTCATCCATAATTTCATCGATAGTAAGTATGAGAAAATTGTCCTTAATGGTAATCATATTAAAGGCTTTATAATCAATATAAAAAACTTAAGAACCTTATCTTTTCTTGACCAAAAGCACTAGGGAGGAGAAAGTATTATGGTTTTTTTGAATGATACCATGAGTAAGCATCTCACTTACCATTTTTTCCATTTCTGTGTTTTGAAAATGTGGGTAACTATATGGTTTGACATTTATAAGAGCTACCCCTAGTAACATATAGATATAGTAGTTGTATTCTCGTGAGGAGGGCAAGATAGTAGTTTCTTGAAATACTAAGGCATAATTGGATAACAAATTATGAAATTCAGTAGGGAGTGAAGACATATGAAAATTGTCTAAATTATTAATGAAGGTGATGCTATAACAACAAATGATGGAATGATTGGTAGTAGGTTGTTGAAATTGAGATGGTCATAAAGGTTTGGATCCAAGAAGTAACTGGGCTAAAAGCATAATAGCTATTTGGTTATATGTAAATGCCATAATGAGGTTCTAAAAATTAATGCTAAAAATACCTAATGTTTCCAACCAATCTATACCAAGTACCATGTTAACCCCTCAGATTTCCAAGAAATGAAAATCTACGAAGAACTTATGGCCTTCCAAAGTTAAAAGAACTTGAACACATTAATAAGTGCACTTGTCATATGCTTTATTGCCCACAATCACTCAGAATGGTGTAATAGCCATTTGATGTAAGCTTGGTGTGGTGACAAGGGAGGGTTTGGGGAAATTATATGTAGAACCAATATCAATTAACACATGCACCTTTACATTATTATAACTACCTTGCAACTTGATAGTGTTAGTATGAAACTCCTTATAAAGTGACATCATATTGATCTTAGGCAAGTCAATATTAACATTATAAGAAAAATAACAAAATTCTTGCAAAATTTCTTTATGAGAAAAAATCCCAAAATTCTATGAGAATCATTGTTCTCATAGAAATTTTCATAGATTTTAAGTTGTGAAAAAAAAATACCTGTAGAAATTCACAATTCTTGTAAAAGTTTTTTCGTGAAAACAATTTTCTTTTAGAAAATTTCCAAGATAACATAAAAAAAATTCCATGAGAATATTTTTTCAAAAACTATAATGAAATTTGTGACTTGCAAAATTCTCCTAGTAATTTACAGTGAGAATAAAAAAATTGCTTGTGATATTTTACTGTGAGAACCATAAATAAAAATTGTAAATTTTTATGGTAAATTATATAAGAATATAAAAAAATTTACATTTTTTTTTCTATTCTCGTAGTAATTTACCATGAGAACCACTATAAAAAAAAAAAAAAAAGATTTTTAGTGGTGACAATAGTTACACTAAAAGTTCTTTTTATTTAAAAAAAATTAATGGTGGCTTTGTTTTTTTTAATTTATTTTATAATTCTAACTTAACTACATAGCTATAAATCGAAACACAAAATTAACCACTCACTAAAAGTCAAGGCATATAGTGAAAGTACCATTCATAAGATTTAAAGTGCTTTCTTAGTTAATTATAATCTAGATAATATAAGTAAGTTGTAACACAAATAAAAAAGAAATTCCTTTTTTAGTTAATTAAAGTCTCAAGCATCTATTAATGTTTCATTGAGTCCATATGGAATGAATTAAAAAATAATAATTATATATGACTTGTTGAATGATATTGATTAGAAGGCGCGAAATCAACTTCACTATTTACAAGGCAAGAAGTCAACTTATAAGACAATTAACATGGAGGTGATGTCAAGCAACTGAAGCCTTGTCTTTTGATGTAATTTTTGGAAAGAAACCAATCTATGAGATATACAATGAGGTAAATAGTATTTGGAACCAATTCATGTTCACTAGAAACCTAAAAATAAAATTAAACAAAAAGTAAATGAATGCAAGGAGATTTTATTTATTTGATAAGCATAGAAGAACATTACTTTGCATTTCAAAAATAGAATAAAATAGAACAAATAATATATTCAAAAAAGAAATAGAGAAAACAATTATAACTTTGTAATGACTTGAACATAACATCTAGAGATACTAGAAATTTAAAATTGCAAACAGAAAGAGGAAGTCTTCCACCTAGAAAACAAAAATTCATGCCATTGTCATTTCCTAAATCTTGATACTTTCTTTTCATGTAAAGCCATTGTTTCTTTGGTAGAGTTTAAGGATAAAGACAAATGAAATAGTTAAGGAAACACTCATTGAGAGAACAAAAATTTGGCTTCCTTGTAAATTGTCAGATTGGTGAAAATGCTTCCAGCTCAAGCAATTAATTTCAACATAATAATATAACAAACACAAACATTTGATCCCATAAGGTTGGGGTTAGCTAAATTTGATTACTTTTAGATAAACATTATTTTGGGAATCTCCATGTGAAATACTTTTGATTTACAATACTTTCTAAAATTTCCCATTATATTACTTTAATAACATTTACATGTTCTAAATTAACATGGAACCAAGTACAATAAAAGGGAAAGGCTAAAATCAATATGCAAATATACATATAATTGCTACTATATGTGAAATCAATAAAAGTCTTAGTTAAAATCATTTAAGTCCTACAAGCAATATCCATAGAAGAGTTATACAATCATAGAATTTGCATAAAATTTAATTGGCAAAGGGCATTTAAAGTGATCTTATCTCTCATCATTGAACCTACACAATAATTAGGTAATGTATTTCAAACACCCAATAGCAAAAAGAAGTAAGGATCATATCTTCTATGGATATTGCATAGAATGATTGAATTTTGACTGAAGAGACAAATATGTATTGCAATATGTTGCATTGAAGTACAATGCATAAATAAAAATATGAAGCAATATTTATTAGCAAAAAATGAATCATAAGAAAAAAGCTTTTAGCTTTAAATTATAGTTATTCTAAAAAAAACAAATTGCCATTACTATTATGACACATATTAAAGAAAAGTGCAAAAAGGGGAAGATTCTTACCCTTAGGTACAGCTTTAATTTGGGTAAATATTTATCCAAGTGTTATCTATATTTTTGAAGGCTCGAAAAGATTTTAAGTATTCATCCATATTACATTTCATGTATATAAGCAAATTGGAAACATTTTGTCGGAAGCCATGTTTCAAACATGCATACCAAATTTAAAGTATTTATTCTACATATCTTCCAATATTTCATAAATTGCATAAAATTGCCTTTCAAGAAGATTTGTTGAAGCATTAAAATAACATTTAATTAAAAGAGACCAATAATTAACAACCATAGTTTAAAACTTAATATAATAAGTAGAAAATGACAAAAGTGAAAGCTCAAACAAAGTAGTTTAGGATAATAAATTCAATGTATAGGAGGAAGCAAAATCACCTCAGTTGAGTATAAAAATTTATTACAATATTCAACCTGCTAACTTCTAAGGTTATTTTTTGTTGAACTAGAAAAAGTGAGCAATTAAAAATGTAAATAGATTAGGAAAATTAGCCCCCCAAAAAAAGGAACACATGCTTCAACTATATATAATAGCTCTATAGTTAATGTTGTTGTGTTTGTACAAAGATATGTTCTAGTTTTGTTTGAAACTATCCATTTTATTTAATCACACGCCTTTATTTTTGACAATGAGGCCATACATTTGTAATAGCCACCTGATAGTTTAAATTTACCACTTCCTTTTAAATACTCCATTACTATAATTCGCGACATCAATTAAATATACAAAGGCTTAACTGGAATTACTAGATCTCATATAATGTTAAAAAATGTTAACATTTGATTAATGACTCTTAAAATTTAATATATTGAAAATTAAATCGCATTAATTAGCAAAGTAAAATTTTTATCTAAATTTCTTAAAAGCAAGTATATTGGTTTGGAAAATACTTGAAGATATCTCAAATTGATTAACCTATCTACCACACCAATTTTTTCAATTGGTAAATTACATTTGACAAAAGAATAGGGAGGAAACTTTAAGTTTTAGTATGAAATACCTGTTCACAAAAGCCATTTTACCAATTCTTTTAAAACATCTTCAGTATTAGTAAGTGGCTTTTTTGAATTTGATGTTTCACTATTTGCAACGCTACTATGCTAATTTTTTGGCCTAGCATTATATTGACAAAAGGTGGTGTTGCAAACAATTTTATTAGCATATGGATCGTATAAGTAATAAACTAATAAGTACATTACCAATCACTAAAATTAATCTTATTATCTAAATTATCTAATTGAAATTATAACTAATTAAAATAAATTGAAAGTAGCTAACTCACTCAACAAACACTAATTATTTATAAATGTAAAGTCTCTAAAATTTAGAATCCCTTGTCTATTTTTCTAAGTGTCATTCAAAATAAACTCTTATAACTTAATTCAATTAAATTAAAGGCAATTCTACTAATGTGAGTAAAATTCTCTCTCGAGATAAGTTATTAGGTTTATACTAAGCCCATGTCTACTTTGGTGATTATTAACTTAGTATAAACCCATTACGTATAAAAGATTTATGGCAAATATTCGTAAATATCTCAAATATAACTCATATCTCTATAAAGTTACTATTATTCTAGTGATTTACATTCTAATTGACCTCTCGATCCTTTTACAATACGTCAAATAAATGGTAGCCAGCCTTTCTTAGACAATGTAAAAGAGTAGTAGATTAATTCAATAAAAATTGTCACAAGAGTAATTTAAAACTAGCTTATTTAGTAAATAGGTTTATCTAAATTACAAGTAGAAGAATCTAGCTACACATAATGAAAATAAAGGTAATAATGAAACTAAACAAATATATGTTTAAAGGCTAAGAAAGAGAATTAAAAAAAAAATCGACTGAAGTGATAATTCATTAGCAAAAACTTCACATCTTTTTGTGTATTTGGTGGATCTTTAAAGTAGTCCTTTGAAGTGTTCTTGAGCCTTAACCTACACTTTAGGCCTCTTTTTGAATTTCTCTTTCAAAAATTTGAAGCTACCTTATAAAGAGCGCAGCTTTAGTCAAACATTGGTAGCCTATATCAAGACATCCTAATTACATGGTTTGCCTATCTTCTTCTCTAGTGATTCACTTATTGTGAGGCTTTCACACATGGTCATGTAAATATACATGGCCTGCCCATGTGTAACATTGATTTGCTCAAAACTCCCCTATTTTACATGCACTCCCCTATTTTACATGCACATGCTTGTTAACATAACCAACACGTGTTCCTTACTAAATATGCTTAACTTCTTGTTAATTTGCTCATACTTTTCCACCTTTAACTATTCCTTATTAAATCCAATGTAAACTATATAAAAATTTAAAAATTGGACTTAATTACTTAATTTAATCTCAGAAAAAGCATGAATACTTTACATTTATTAGACTCCCCTTCTTAAGTGCTTTAATATAGAATGTAGGACTTGCAAAAAGAAAAGACAAATTGAAACTAATTATTCTGTTATGATATGTCAACTATAAGAAGCAGGGACATTTGATTGAATACAGCCTTACTCGTCCACTGAGGCCTGATCAAAGAAAATTTCAACCTCCTCTAAGCCTATGTTTATTACTGCCATTACCAATAAGGCCTTTTCCTCTACTTCCTAGATCTCACTTTCCACAAGTGATATTGAATTCCTCTTTAAGCAAGTTCTTTCCTATTCTATTAATACTCCTATTGCCTTAGCCATTACGTCAGATAATGATAATTGATATTTTCATTTTGCTTACTATAATCATATGACTTTTTCATCCTATACCTTTCCCTTTATATTTTTTAGAGACACTATTCAATTTACTCACACTACCGATGGTTCTCTTATGAAAGTGAGTTATAAGGGCCCTAGCTTTTTACCTACGCTCATATTATTTGATGTTATCTTATTCCTAAATTAAATTTTAATCTTATCTCTGTTAAACAACTTTGTAACCTTGGCTATATTTTTACTTTTTCTTCTATGGGATGTTTTGTATAGGATCCTTAGATGGGGTAGATCATTAGGAATAGGCATAAAATTAGCAGATTTATTAAGCTCACTAACCTCCATGTTCCTCAATCCTTCATGCATCTCTTTGTATAGCTTCTACCATCTTTACTCTTCAACTATGGCATTAACATTATAGTTCCCCTAACAAATTGTGACCACTCATTTCTCAAGACATTTTAGATTCTATTAGAGAAGAATCTCTTCATTGTACTTCTTGCTAAATAGATAAAATACCTTCTTTGACTTTTAATAAAAGTACTTTTGCTTTTGCTTTTCCTTTTAATCCTATCCATTTTGATGTTCGGAGACCATCTCCCATACCTACTACGAGAGGTTGTCAATATCTTGTAATATTTGTTGATGATCACTCTCATTTTTACTTAGACATACTTAATAAAAAATTTGCTTAGAAATTCCTCAAATCTACATTAACCTTGCTACTATGGTAAAGACTCAATCTTCTAAATCTATTAAAATTTTTCATTGTGATAATCCTATAAAATAATGTGATTCCAAGCTTTTAACATTTCTTATTGAATAGGGTACTCTTTCTAAATTTCATTATCTTGGCACATTTCAACAAAATGGTCATGCTAAAAGAAAGTATCATCATATTCTTGGCTTTATTCAAGGTATGCTTATCTCCACCTCTTGTCTTGAACATACCTGAGTGAAGCTGCCTTTACTATTATTTATGTCATAATCATTTTCCCTCTTCTATCTTAGGTAATATGTCTCCTTCTTAGTGTCTTTATCATACCTCTCCAAATTATGCCTTTCTTAAAGTTTTTTTGTTGTGCTTGCTTTGTCCTTTTTCAACATCATGATACATTAAAATTGAATGAAATGCTTGCCTATATTGTTTTCTTGGTTACAATACTAAACATAAGGGCTTTTGTTGTTGGGATCCCATTTTCAACATATTTGTATCTCCCATCATGTCATCTTAGGGGAAGATATCATGTTTTCTTTTGTTTTCTAGTTTAAGTCTCTTCCTTCTGCATCCACTCCTCTGTTTACTAATCCTTCTATTAATTTATTTCCTTTTGGTATTAATATTTCAAATGCTTCAAGTACAGGTCCTTCAACTTTCGGCTCCCTTAATGACTCTTAAAGTGAGCTTCAAATAACCTCTAATATTTCTACTCATTTTGATGATTCTTCCTTGCCCGTCGATTCTGCATTAGACATTGCTCTTTCTTCCATGCGTTCATCTTAAGTGAGAACTACTCCCACAATTATCTTAGTAAATATTGTTTTTCTACTATGCTTCATATTCATGAACCACAGTCTTATCAAGAAGCCTGTAAGGATCCTCATTGGCAACAAGCTATACAAAAAGAGCTACAAGCTTTAAAGGCTACTAATACCTGAGACATGGTTGACCTTCCTTTTAATAAGGCACTTGTAGGATGTAAATAGGTTTACAAAATCAAAACTTAGTTAGATAGCTTTGTTGATCATTATAAAGCTTCTTGGTGGCCAAAGGATTCACTCAAGGGTATAGTATTGACTATGAAAAAATGTTTGCTTCTGTTGCTTGCATCACTTTAGTACACCTTTTTTATTGTCACACGAAAATGGGTCCTTAATCAAATGGATGTCTAGAATGCCTTCACTAATGCTAACTTGGAAGATGAAGTCTATATATGCCCACCTCCTATCTACACTTGCCCACCTAACAAGGTTTGTCATTTTTACAAGGCTTTATATGGTTTCAAACAAGGCCATCAAGCCTAGTTTGTGAAATTTAATTCCACCATTAGTTAACTTGAGTTCTTATCTAATCCTCATGACTCCGCTTTCTTTAGCTGTAGGATTGTACAACGTTATGTATTATTACTTCTTTATATTAATGATATGATCATTACAGGCGATGACATGAATAGAATTGTTGACATTAAGGCATCTTTAAGCTGACATTTTGAAATGAAGGATCTTGGTTCTCTCATTTATTTTTTGGGCCTTAAGACCTTTCTTTTATAAATAGTTTCTTTCTTTCACAAGCTAAGTATGCCTTAGATCTTATCTCTCAAGCTAGTTTTACTAATAACTGCACTAATCGAATCCTTTTGAGCTTAATGTTCAGTTTACACCTATGGATGGTATTCTGCTTGATAATCTAACCTTTTATTGGTAGTTAATAGGTAGTTTGATCTATGTCACTGTTACTCACCCAGATATCTCCTATGCTACTTACTTAGTCGGCCAATTCATGTCAGCTTCCCATTCTTCTCATTACGTTATAGTTCTCCATAGTATTTGATATGTGAAGGAAACCTTGTTTCATACACTCTATTTCTCTACATACTTCTATTTAACTCTATAGGTTTACTCAAATGCTGATTGGGGTGGAGAATCCACTGATCACTGCTCGACTACTAGTTATTATATTTTTCTTGGTGATTCTTTCATCTCGTGGCTAAGTAAGAAATAGATCCTATCTTCTCACTCTAGTGCTAAAGTTGAGTATAAAGTTGTTGCTAACACCACTTCTAAAATCTTATGGATCCGTTGGCTACTTGATGATTTGAGTATCTCTCAATCCTTTCCCATTGATCTTTATTGTGATACCTGGAGTGTCATTCAAATTGCTCATAATAATGTTTTTTATGAACGTACCAAATATATTGAAATTGATTGTCACTTTATTTGGCAACACATCACGTGCGATACTTTTTGCTTTATCTTTATTGGGACTCTTGATTAACCTGTTGATTTACTCACCAAATCATATCACCTTGGCCGTGTTCTGACCTTAGTTTTCAAACTCAAGTTAGTTCCTTCTACACCCACTTGAGTTTGAGGGGGAATGTGTGAATATCTTGGCAATATCAAATTATTAGGGATTTGAGTGGTACATAATTTGTGATTATTTATTCTAATTGATTATATCTTTATTATTATGATGTATTTTTCTTTGTAAGCTTAGACTCTACCTATATATATAAACTTGTCTCTATAACTTAATAACATACAATCCTTCAAAATTTTTTGTACTTTCTTTCTTTATTTATAATAGCCCTTTTCATTTCTTTATATTTTCCTTTGCTAAAGCAATATAACAAAATAAAGGGTTCAATACAAGGCTTTTAGCCAAACAAACTAAAATAGTCTAATTAAAATAGAAATAATAAACACGACTACCTAAACACACTATTATATCCTTCTATTAACTTTAGTGCCCAACATTCTCTAAGAAACCATTAGCACATCTCAAACTTCCATCAAGATGTCACTCTAGTGTTATGAAGTCTCTCATTCATATTGTAGTGTGGTCCTCCTCAATTCTTTAGCTAAGCCCACCTCATTTGTTATTTGTCTCCCGCGGTTCAACTTCAACTACAAATACTATTACATATCTATTTATGATTATTTTAGCTATCTTTCTTTTATTATTGTTATTATTATTATTTGGGCCAACTAGCTGCCTTTCTTTTATAAACTTGTACAAAACCTAAGAATCTATCCCCACAATTTCAATTTCCAACTTCTCATTCTAACTTTCCTCGTTAAGTCTGAGCTTTCTTTTTCATCTCCCTTATGCTTGAAATTGAGGGTAGATTTGTTGAATTGCTCAAATACGAGGAATCTCACTGTCTAAGCCCATTGGTAGTTGGGATATCCCCACATTGCCATATCTATCATCCAACACCAATCTCCGATCTCTCTACATGAGTTAGTTTTTATTTCCACCTGCCATTCATTGTATGATTCTAACTGTCACACCCGAAAATGCGACCGCGTGGCGCCAAAATTAAAAATCAAACAAAATTGAAAGCTAAAAAGATAAGAAGAAAATAGCGTACAAATAAATAGGGTTTAGGAGTCGTCACCGAAGTTTTAATTTTGAAAAGGCAAAACTTTGGAAAAAGCCTTTTTGTAAGGAAAATGGTTTGCGAATCAGAAAAATGGATTCGGGAGTCGATTGTGAGTGGAGAATGTATTAGGCACCCCACTACACCCGTTTTTAAGAACAGTTACCCTAAGTTAGTTGTGCAAAATTATATGGCCTTTAGTCTATTCTAATTCTCCCTAACAAATCACATGCAAAGAACAGAAGGAAAAATTTTAAGGAAATAAAATTTAAGAGAAGAAAGAAAACTAAAAGCAAAACAAAAAGAAATTCAAAGAATAAATAAAGAAACGATAATAAAATAAAAGCAATTAAGGAAATAAAATTAAGAAAATAAAATTAAAAGAAAATATTTATTTACAAGGGTGGACTTGACCTAGGATAAAAGCCTAGGGCCTACGTACCCTTTGAAAGGGATCAAAGTCCACGTAGTTCGGTTAGGGATTGTATTTGTTGTTGTTTTTTTTTTTCCTTCGTGTTATGTTTTGTGTTGTCTTTTCTTTTTTTTATGGATTTTTTTTTGTTCTTTATTTTTTAATTTTAATTAATTTTTTTTATTTTTTTCTTTTAGGGATTGTATTTTTTGCGAAAAGACAAAGAAAATAAATTACTTTTTCCTTTAACAAATAAAACAAGTTTTGAAATTGGTTTATATGTTTTGATTTGCTAAAGAAAAATTTAATTTAATTTTTCTTTTCAATTTTTTCTCTTACTTATCCTTTTTTTTTTTTTTGCGTTTCATTCATTTTCCTTTTTTGTTCTTGTATTTATGCCCCTTTTTTTATTTTATTCTTGTTTTTTGTTTTCTTTCTTTTTGTTGTTATTTTTTTTCGTTTTCCATTTTTTTATTTTTTATTTCTTTTTGGTTTTATCATTATTGTTTTTTTTATTTGTTTCTTTTCATTTTTTTGTTTATTGTTTTATTACCTTTTTTTTGCTTTTGTTTGTCTTATTTTGTTTTAATTTTTTTTCTTTTTGTTATTATTTCTTTGTTTTTTTTATTTGTTTCCTTTTTTATTTATTTTGTGTTTTATCTTGTTTTTTTCTTCTTTTTGTTTTTAGTTCTATTTATTTTTGTTTTGTTTGTATTTCTTCTTTTTTTTTTTTTTATCTTTGTCTTCTGTATTTTTTTTTTGCTAATTTTTATTTTGTTTCGTTTTTCTTTTTGTTTTTTCCTATTTTTAGTTCTACTTGTATTTTATTTTTGTTTTTTTTGTTTTTTTATTATTATTTTCTCGTTTTTATTTTTTTGTCTCCTTGTTTTTTTTTTCCTTCCTCTTTTTTTTGGATATTTTTTATTTATTTTTGTGTTTTGTTTTGTTTTGTTTTTAATTTGTTCTTGGTTTTCTTTTTGGTTTTGTTATTTTTTTTGTTTGTTTGTTTTTTTTTATCGGAATTTCAATTGTAATGAAATTTTACTTTCTATTTCTTATTACTGATTGATTTTGTTTTATTTTTCCACTTTTGTTAAATTTTATTCTTTACACATTTTTGGTCTCCTTTCTTTTTTTATTTGGTATATACATTTATATACACGAGCGATTTTGTTTTTCTCCTTTTTTATATCTATGTTTTGAAAATCATTTTGTTTTTTTTTTCTTATACTTTTACTCTTCACTTTTTCCCCAAAAAAAAAGGAAACTCTAAAGGGAAATGTCTCTAAATCTTTAAAACAGTATTCTTTCAAACATTCGCAAAATAAACGTTAGGCAAGTGTTTGAAGTTCACTTAAAAAGCTTTTTTAATCTTTTCCTTTATTGATCTTCTTTTCTTGAAATATTTTCTTTCAAAGTTCATTTGCTGGGGCCGTTGAAACCCAAAACATTAAACATATATTTAAGGCCCAAAAGACACCAAAGAGGCTTATTGCCACATATGGCCTTTTGGTCCATCCCTATTTGCCTAAGGGGATATGAAATCCCACATGACATTGTCTACTGTAAAAGTTGACGGAAAATAAAAAAAGAAAATGATAATAAATAAATAAATATTTACAGACCAAAATAATAGCTTGTATGTGTGTGCTAAGTGTCTAACCAAATTCACTACATCATTTTTGAGTATATTTACAGTATGAAAGGAAGAGAAAATAAAAAGTAGAAAAAAACAAAAAAACAAAGGAGAAATATATACATAGAGATATATATATATATATATATATATAAAAATTACAGATCCCTTGTAACATCCTCAGATCAAATCACCGAGCCACCTAGTGTCCCAAAAATTTAAGCCCCGCACATAATACTCCACTGGCGCCTTGGAACATCAGGCACAGATGAACTAGAGAAATATGAAAGCACAGACAACGCATATAACAATGCCTATTGTTAGGAAGAACACGTGCTATGAATCCAAATTTTTGAAAATTCCCCCCCCCCCGGTTAATAAACATCCTACAGCTAATGGGATGAAGATCTGAGGTCTGTTTCCCGTTCCCCATTCACTGTCACAAAATAAATAAACAGGGAAGCAAAGGGGGACAAATCAAATTGAGTTTGCCTAACAGTGAATCTAATAAGATTCAGCTACCCCCTAATCACCACGAAGCAAAATGGCCAGATGAGACAATTGCCAGTCAAACGAGTTGAGTTAGACACAAACAACTAAATCTAGCAGTTTATTGCAAAATCCAACTCATACAACCCAAAGACTCATATTCATAACAACAGGCTAAACAAGACACACATAAGACATTTTAGAGCTGTTTATCCAATATAGAAATAGGAAAGGAGTGGGAATTCTCATCAAATGCATCAGACTACAATTCTACTCAACCAAATGACCCGAATGGAACCCCACTCCAGTACACGATAAAAATCTACATTCCACATTCTACAGATTCAAGAAGCAAACCAGACAGATGACATTCGAATAACATGAGTCTTAACCCTTTGAAGTAGGCATTCAAATCATCAGTACTCAACATCAATTGAAACAAGTGACATTCAGGACACAGAAGTCTCTGGTTTCAGCACACACACGAATCAGAACTCACACATGGGTTCATTGTTTTGGTGAAAGCACAGAAAACATACCTCGGATTCCTTTCGGTTTGCAAAAAACAAATTGGGCAGATACGCTCCTTCAGTTGAATTCTTCAGCACTAAAACCCAATCAGCATTAGGATGCGGCTCGACTCCCTGATTCAGAACGTTGATCCCTCCTTTCTTAAATCTCTCCTTTTCAACCTTCCTCACTTTGAAATCACTCCCCAACAGAAAACCCCACGCTTCCCTTGTTTTCCTGAAATCGTTCCCCTGTAACCAGAAAATCAACCTAGTGGGGTAATTTCCATTCTATTTCGTCTCAGTTTCTTTCTATCCTAGACGACCTCTCCTCTCAATCTCGCCTTCGTTTTTCCGGAATCAACTCTTTCCAAATATTCCCTCAATATCTCTCCAAAAGAAAAATCTCCCTTCTGCTCCTCATACGGATTCATCGCGTTTCTCTGCTCCACTCACTCGCAGCACCAACGCTCTTCCCGTATGACTTCATTCCATTGCCTTCAAACACGCTCGCGGGAGCAGCACCAGAGCAGAGGGGGGGACCAGCAATCTCCTAGGGTTACCTCGCCTCTGAAGCGTTTCATTACTTTCGGGTTTTGAATCGGGTTAGCGAAGCGGGGAGGGGGAAATCTGGACGTCGTGGGCTGAACCAGCTCCTTCCAAATGGGCTTCAATCCTTTGGCCCTCTTATTTTTTCTGGTCCAATTCTTTCCCTCTTTTTCTTTTTTTTTTTTTGTTTTTGGTTTTATTGTTCATTTCTTTTTATTTTTCCTTTTTCTCTTTTTTTTCTTTGATTTTTCCTTTTGTTCTAATGGTGTTTTTTTTTTTTATTGTTCATTTTTTTTCATTTTTTTTTCTTTTTTCTCTTTTCTTCTTTGATTTTTCCTTTCGTTCTAATTTTAGGAGTAATGGGCCTTTGACTTGATCTATTTTTATTTTTCACTTTTATTGTTTTATTATTATTTTTAATTTATTTTGAGACTTTTTCCTTTGGTGCTCTCTTTTTTTTTTTTTGAGTATGTTAGGCTAAAAATGACTTATTTGATTTTCTTTTTTTTTTGTCTCTTTTATATATATATATATATTTATATTTTATTATTTCTTTCAATTTAATTTTGTTATTATTTTTTGAAGTTTACTTGGATAAAATACGGTGTTCACACTAACAATCTTAAAAAAATAACCTAACCATGAGATGTACGTAAAAGGACAAGTTTTAAATGCAAGGTTTCGAATTTTTGTTACGAAAGTTTATAATATGAATATAATACGTGAATACTTTTTTTAATAAAAAATTTTAAAATTAATATCTAACAAATAACATTAAAATTTTTCTTCTATAAAATCATTAATTTTTTATTTAAAATTCCTTTTTGATCGAGGAATTCATTCCCGCTTAATAATAGTTAGTATTATTTCCATGTCATAAACATTCTTGACTTTGAACAACTGGTTCAATCTGCTTGTGAATGTTGGTTAGATTTTTTTATTTAAGACTGCCAAACTAATCGTTTTAAGCAAACACCAAGTTAACAAAGAATATTTGATCTTGTTTAGCTTGGAATCTTCTCGGATTTCTTTTTTTAAGATACGCTTGTTAGGTCCTTAGTGAGCTTAATCTAATTCAATATCGTATATATAATCTTCGGATATATTCAATATTTATCTCTAATTAGGATATTATGATTTTGGTGATAAATTTTCCCGTGATTTTATTCTTGACAATGCATTACAGGGGAAGAGGAATCCGAGACCCACTACTATAATAAAAGAAATGATCAATATAACCATGATACAGTGTTAATAGAATAATAACAAGCAATTTAAAAGCTTTTGCCATAAATTCACGCGATGATAACTGATTTGAAGAATAATACTTATCAGACAAGTAGGTACCCATTTGATTAGACTAAACCTTAAGCCCGAATAATGTGTGCGCCACTATAGTGCCTGCCTATAATTATTCGTCGCTATTAGATGATTAAGGATATGATCTACATCTCAGAAAGAGAAAGAAAAAGAATATTCGATTAAAATTTCAAACATGGAACGCTAAGGATTCTTGAGCACTCAAAGTTCAAATCCAATGGTGGCTAATTTGTATTGTTCTGATTTCCCAAATCTTGGACTAGATTCTGAATTATCATCACGAATTCATTTGGGCACGTTGTGTTTCATGTGTATGCGACATAGACAAAAAAAATTATTTGAGTAATGTACTATAAAATGTTGACACACCTCTTTTGATGAATCGTACAATATGTTCTACGCTTACTAAAAAGTTCAATCCAATCTTCTTTTTATCTAACGCACATTATATCGCGTTTGAAATTGTTTATAAATTACTTGTGGAATTAATGAATTCTTTTGTAAATAAGTTCGATTCAAATCCAAATTTAAAAAAAAAATAATGATAACAATTTAATTGTAAGTCAAAAGGAACAAATGAGAGATGGATGTATGCTTGAAGTTCATGAGAAAGGAAGGAAAATTTTAAAGATTATTTTGAAAATATATTTAGTCCCTCACGTCAGTGTATAGTTATTAGATTAATTATCTGAGTTCTACATGGTTGTTTAGTTAAAATATTACCTTTAATTTCTTTTTTTGGGAAAAAAAAGGAGATGTTTGATAGAGAAACTAATAAAAGAAAATTGATATAATGAATTCGAATTTTCTGAAATTCGAATTTTCAATCATTAAGTGTACTTCAAAATTTATGTGTGATCATTAGAAAAATATTTTACATCAATTTTGAGGCATATTCAGGTTCTCCATTATAACAACCCTTGATAAAAAGCCGAGGGACAACGAGAAAAGTTGTGGGCGTGACCGTCTACGATAGAATGTGAAGAGAATATTAGGGTTCCTATAATTGGATTGGTACAATCACTCATTACATTGGCCACATATTTACCCGTTTCGTTTTTACCTTCCTTTTTTTTTTTCTTTTGGGTTTCTTTTCATCGCCGTTGTGTCGTATCGATTTTGCCTACTTCCTTATTTCACTTACCAATTTCTAAACCAACTGCAGGAATTCAGCGCGAAAAAGACATAAAGAAGGAGAGAGAGGAGGCGTGATTTTCATCTGTTTCCCTCTGATTCTTCTTCGGTTTTTATTCTTTTGATCTTTCCTGTAAATGTATATAATATAGTTAAGATTAAATACAAAGGATCTAGGCTGAATAATTTCTTCAGCTACTAGGCAAGATATTCTTTCTCAGGAATTAATTGTTATTCGATAATAAAATCAAAAGTAAAATACAATATATTATTTTGTAGTATTATCTATTTTTAGTTGATTATTTTGTGATTAAAAAAATATGTGTTCCATTAATTATTATATGCTTTGCTCTGTTAGTATTTTGATACCGAGAGCAACATCATATTTATATAGAGTAATAGATCGAATGAAAACGGAACACACTACATGAATAGTAAATTGTATTTTAGTTTCAGATTAATGATATTTTCACATAAGGAGTGATCAACTCAAATTGCATGCATAAAAAAATAGTTAAAGTAGATGCAAATAAAATTTAGGCAAAATACATATTAATTGAAGTGAGATTCAATACAGATATTATCAGAATAGATATGTACGTAGATAATATTGAAAAGGTTAGTGTGGGGCTTCTATTATTTAGTCTAAGAAAGCAAAGACAAGGTGTTGCCAGAACGAAATATCAATATTAGGTTTCTTTTAAAATAATTCCTCAATTCATCATTGATTGCTGAATATATAATAATTTAAGCGTATTAAAAATTACGTATTTGAACTTACTTTTATTTTTTTGCGATGTCTTTTCATTGTCAATAAAAGATTAAGTCTATAGTACGCAATAATTTATTAAAATTAATTAGTTAAATTGTATGCATTACGAATTAATTTAGTATACGCATCATCATATATATTAGAAGGAAATATAGAGCAACTCTTTTATTGTTATTATTATTAGTGATGTAATAGCGGATTATTTTGTTGATGTGCTGAATTTTGTTCTATAGATGTTAATTTCTCCGACTCACAAATTTAGATTTAAAGATCATTTTCTGTCCATTGCTGGAAACAATCAAATAAAGGGAAAAAAAAAAAAGACGTTCTTATTGATCTTCTGCCACCACTAACGCCAAATCTTTATCCTCCATTGCTTTAAATTTTGTATTCTCATTTTATGTCTTCGTTCACTGTGCTGAAAGACTTTTAAAATTTTTTTGAGTGTATTGAATTGATATGAATTTAAGTTTATTATGTGAAATCACATATCAAGTTGGACATTTAGCTAATATCAATAATTTAAAATAATATTCTATGAGTATGTAATTTTTTTCTTTATTTGATGTTGCACCACGTATACAATTAGTAGCTTGACAAGCATTAAAGTGTATGTTAATTTTTTGGAATAAAATATTAAAATATAATTAATTTTTGTATGTTTTAAAAGAAATAAAAAAATAGTGAAAAGTTAAGTAACTATCGACTCTCCCCTTATAGCAATAAATAATCACCTTTTTATTAGTTGGTAGTGGTAACTAAATATTTTTTTATTTTATCTATATTAATACGATATGAATTTTAAGACCAAGACACGAGAAGCCCCAAAGCAATATTAGTATAGATATATTGTTCTAATTAATATAAAGTTCGCTTGGCCTATTTCCGTATTTATGGATGTCTGTGTAATTCAGAAAACTATGATGATTTTTAATATCGTAAGTACTTGAGAGAAGTTTCCCTTTTTTTTTTTTTTTTGGGCAGTTTCACTAGGCATGTATGTGATCAACATAAATCAAAGGGCAAAATCAAATGGAATTTAAACAAGATTTGACTATTCCATTAACATAAAAGTGGAGAAAGAATCGAAGGGCAGACAAAAGAAAACTATTTCTTTCGTCTCAATTATATGTTTTACTTGACTTTTGATGCACTTTAAAGTTATTCTTATTTTATTACGAAGAATAATATTAAATTTTTGTCACAATCAGCAGCAAAAAGAATTTAAAAAAATTGTAAACTGAGCGTGTGGAAAAATTTTATTTTTTTTCTTTAACTATAAAAAAGTTAAGGAGAGAAAATAATAAAGTAAAAAAAGAGAAAGAAAAGAAAAAGAAACAAGGGTGATCATCTAACCGTTCTGATTGATGAAGTTGAATAATTAAAATCGACCATGAAAATATTTGAAAAAAAAAGATATTTAAGAATTTAAATTATATAAAATTTATAATAAAAAATCTTTAAAATAAAATTATTCTCAAAAATTAAAATTATTATTATTATTTATTATTAGAATTTTAAAAAAATTACACCTAAATTTAAAAAAAATTATCATTAAAATTATTTAAATTGTAATTTTTTTAAATTTAATAATAAATTTCTTAAATTTTAATAATAATTTTAATCCTTAAAATAATTTTTAATTTTAAAAATTATTTATTACAAATTTTACAAAATTTAAGTTATTAAAAATAATTTTTTTAAAATATTGTCACCTGGCAAAGACCTCATTTATTGCCATCTGATCGACAACAGATGACAGGTGCACGCGTCATATAGCCCGTGTTTATCCAACGCTCCGCTATTCATTCTTACATATAGTCCATTTTTGAAGCGCTTGTGAAACACGGTGGATGATAGAGAGTGGAGAGCAACCAAGAATGAATAGTGAAGGCGTCACGTCCAAAAGGGGCCACCAGGTGAAATTGTAAATACAGTAAAATCAATAGCCCCCCTCTTCTCTCTCCCTCGTTGAGCTGAGCTGAGCTTAGCTTAGCATCAGAGCGCGTCTCTCTCATTCATTCATCTTATACTTTTCACGTCCCATCATCAAAGCCTCCCATTGCCTCTTCTTCTCTTCTCCGTTTCATCCTCCTTAAACCTAAACCCTTCGTTTCTAAACATTCAATCGCCAACAAATTCAACGGAAAAATCTGTTACTTCTTGATCTCATCATGGAATCAGCATCAGGGGGTTCCGGGCCGGGGGCATCCGACCTTAACAGCAAGGAGGGGCCGTCGGGGAATACGACAGCTGCTCCGCAAGCGGAGGGCTCAACATCGCCGGCGCCACCGAGCCGGTACGAGTCGCAGAAGCGACGGGACTGGAACACCTTCTTGCAGTACCTGAGGAACCACAAGCCTCCATTGACCTTGGCGCGGTGCAGTGGAGCTCACGTGATCGAGTTCTTGAAGTACTTGGACCAATTCGGAAAGACCAAGGTTCACATAAACGGGTGCCCTTATTTCGGACACCCGAACCCGCCGGCGCCGTGCGCGTGCCCGTTGAAGCAGGCGTGGGGCAGCCTGGACGCGCTGATCGGAAGGCTGAGAGCGGCCTATGAGGAGAACGGCGGACGGCCGGAGTCGAACCCTTTTGGGGCGAAGGCCGTAAGGATTTACCTGAAAGAAGTCAGGGAAGGACAAGCCAAGGCCAGAGGGATTCCTTATGAGAAGAAGAAGCGGAAAAGGCCTACGGTTACCGCAACTAAGGTGGCTGTCAGCACGTCGGCAGCGAATACTGGTAGCGGCGGTGACGGCGGCAGTAGAGATGACGCTGCTGCAAGCGGTAGGGGTGACGGTGGAGGTGACACCACTGTTAGTGGAGGTGGATGTGTAGCTGCTGCTACAGGTACAGGTACAACGAGTGCTACTGTTACTACTACAACCGTATAGTATTTTAATTTAATCATTTTGATTTTTTTTTTCTCTAGCTTTTTTCACTGCGATCTATTTTAGCTTTCAAGGAAATTAATTGTGATTACGGCCGTATATAAGTCACATATTTATGGGCGATTTCATGAGATTGACTGAATCGACCCCATCAACAAAATTAACTTACTGGAACTATACATATACGTGTATAGCAATCTTGATTACTAGGTTTATCACCAATTGTTTGCTCTTTCTTTTGTTTCGTGGCGTTGATCGAAAGAGCTCAACGAACTGAAGCTACAACGCTTGGGCTAATTTTGCTTCACTTTTCCTATCAACTTAACTACTGGTGTAACCGTGAAAGTATGACAGATAGCTCCAAAAGCCTTTCATTTTCGTGTTGAACTCGTTCTTCGCCTCTCTCTCTTTTAATTTGGGTTACTGTTAAGGGCGGGGGAACTACATTCTCCCCAGGTATATTGTGCCATTAAGGAAACTAGCAAACGCATCATTTATTTGCTTCCATTATGATGTTTCGTTTTCGTCTTGACCTGGTGAGAACTCCAATCGGTATTGTGCATTTGCATATCAGTCTTCTGGTGAAAGTTCGAAGGGTTTGAACTTTGAAACTAAAAATCACTATAACTCTAACTATCCTCTCTTTCTCCCTCAGCTAAATGGAAGGAATTGACCCTTGTTCCATTTATATTTACAATTAAAATTATGTTTTAAAATCATTTTCTTATTTTGCTGCTGCTGCTGGCTAGAGCAAGAAATTAAGGCAACAAACACACAGATCCGGTCAAATAGGTCTAATCCTTCTTTAATATTTAGAAGACTAGTATTACTCCAGGAAACTGTTCATCTGGTCCCCAGGTAGGTTCTCTATCTAGATCTGCTGGCCTCAATCTATCCGCTGTATTGATGCACACGTGCGCTTTTATCATTTTTACACATTCTTCGACTTCTGTTTCAGGTGCTCTTCTTTACAACTTGATCTAAGATTTTGCTGTTGTTGTTGTAGTTGGGTATTAGGATTTTGGCTTATTGTCTTGGTTCTGGGATTTTAACTCATTCATCACCTTCTTATTTTGTTCCTTCCTTTCCTTACCTTTTCTCTGTTTTAAGATACCTATAATTGACATTTCTTTCTGTGATAACAACACCCCTCGAAAAAGATATAGTCTACAAGCATCAATGAAAAGTAAAACTGATCCTTTTGAGATTGCTGCTCTTATTTATTTATTTATTTTTATTTGGGTAACCCCCACCTAAGTATGAAAACGACCACCCGCCAACCGTTCAGTGCTTACATTCTATATTATTATTATTATTATTATCATCATTATTATTATTATTATTATTGTCATTATTATAATCAACCCCTAGCCCCAGTTGATTATGTTCTATTGTTATTATAGCATAGACCCACCAGCCACTCCCGAACAAATCCCCATTTCTGAATTTTTATTAATTTGGATTTTTGGACCATCTACTAAAATCATGATTCAGCATCTACTCATGATCGTAATGTATAGGAATTATTTCTTGTATTACTTTTTTGTTTGGTTCTTCTTTTTCAGGCATTATTTTTTCTTCCTACTCTCTTCTCTCTATATAAAGAATTTGCATTTAGCAGGAACTTTCGCTTTCTGGCCTTTTGTGGAACCACATAATTTCGTATAGGGAACTTTATTTCTCCCTTTCCGTTGTTTTTCCCTTATTACGTGCGGTGGCCACTTTAACCATTTCGATTCTAAAAAGTAAAAAAAAAAAAAAAAAATCCCACCTTTTATCAAGAAATCTATCCTTCTTAATCTTTCCTCCTCCTACTTCAATTATAACAGCAAAATAATTACGTACGAATGGACATATGCGTTTACCCCATTAGAAGTTTTGAAAAAGCACGAAGAGTTGCTTAATTTATGCATTAACCATGCATTTTTTTAAAGAAAATTATTAAAACAACAAATTTGTTACATGGTATTCCTTGTAGCATCATTTTGTCACTTCAAAAAAGACTAATGTAAAACAACTTTATTATTTTTAGTGATTATTCTATGTACTTACTAATTTTTGAGATTAAAGCTAAATACTTTAAAATTTTAGAGACTAAGTTGTTAAATTATTTATTTTTATTGTTACATGGTGGTATTTGATCAATTTAAATGCTCTTTAATTTATCACAAAAGCATATTTTTAATCTCTTAATTTTGTTTTAAGTTTTTTTTTAATTTTGATTTATTTTACATTCGTCCTTTAATTTCAAAAAATTAGTTAAATATTTTCTCTTTTCTAACCCCGGCAATATAAAAAAGGCTGACTAGGATTTGATATGGCTAATCTATATTGAAACTTTAAAATTTAAATCCTCAATCAAACAGTATTCATACAAGGTGAAACTGGACAACGAAACCTATGTCCTCGCATGGGGCACAGCAGCAGCGTCCATGCTCGCTGGACTTTGGGATTATTCGCTTGGTTTTACTTGCTTTTGGTCCCTTCCTTTGAGAATATAGCCGATGTTTCTCACGGAACATGTTCGTGCTCATGGTCAAGTTGCATAACATTTACAATATTAACGCAGGTTGTTGGTAAAATTCAACATGTATAAAGAACATTAAATTAATAAAGCTGACAGTTCATAAACCCAAGTCTTGCAATGCTCCACCCAAAGAATCACTTACAATGCTGTCAGATTACATCTTAGAGTGGAGCCAAGTTAATCTTTTTACACTGTACCCTCTGCTTTGCTCTCAACGTACGGAAAATTGTATTCAAAAGAGAAAACAAACACAGGCAGATATGATCCTTCTCAGCAAGTACAAACTAGTTTTGACCAAAAGAGCCAAAGAGAACCAGTCCCTGATACATAGAGAAAACCACTGCAACACAATCGAATGCCTCTTAAATTAATCGTGCGAAGACACTCTGTTTCTGTGCTGCAGAAGGAGTGCTTTATTACTTTTTTTTTTTTTTTCTTTTAACCAATTTTAAAAGCAGCGTTTAGGCCTTTTAACTTCTAAGTTCTCCCGTGTTGACTTTATGGATAGTTGAAATGACAATGGTTTCAGCCATGTGAGATTTTACCTAGTATTTTCTGTTGAGATTATTGACTGGATTATAGGAAAGAAAACATTTAAATGATTTTTAAAAGCTAATGATGAAAATAAAACAAATGAAAAAGTTAAAATATCAAAATAAAACTAAAGAGAAAGTTAAAAGATAAAAACGCACTTTTGCCTTGACGTATTTAATTTTTGTGGTCTGTCTTAGGTGAAACAATCTGCATGAAGATCAGAAGAATCACAATAATATTTTCTACGTTCTAACTTCAAAAAACCAATAAAATTGTAATATGATAATATGTAGCTATATCATCCTCACAGCTGGACTAACTTGTTTAGGTTATTTGATAGATCCTTCAACTTATATGCTTCCTGCAGTAAGTAGGTCATGAGAACTAGAAAGAGAAAATTTTCAGTTAGCTTGCGAATTTGATCGTGCATGTTTCATCGCCACATAGAAAAGCAATCAATCAAGTGGGATATCAATCAGACTTGTCCATAGCAAACGTACATCATTTAAGAGAGGGCGGTAGTGGGGAGAAAGGGGGTTTTCTGGTAGATGGGATTGGTTATTGGTTTGGAGAATGGTGTGGTGGGGTTGGTTTTTTGATTGCACCATCTCCCTCTATTGCTCTTGTTCTTTTCCGAGACAAAGACCATTTGATTTTGAACAGTGTCATTATTATTGAGGTATGGCTTGGAAAGGCATATATACTAGTTTATAGATAACCCTCTCAAAATGGAGCCTACGAAGGATCACCCACGTGCCGATGTTTTTAGAATCTGAATCATTTAAATTTTTTTTTATAAATTTTTAAAAGAAAAGAGATAAAAAAAGAGAAACAAAATTTTATACATACTCTTACATTTTTATGTCACATCACTTTCTAAAATTTGCAAAAAAGAAATTTATAAAAAAACAGTTTTTGAGGGTCCTTATATATCTGGTTTTAGGAACAGAAATAAACTGACAACACGGGAATGCGTGGGGTACTAGTGCCCCTCTGCCATACACCATTTTGCACCATACATATTTAAGCCTGCGTGATTTTGCCATTCTATGTATGGTGCATTTGCGGACAATTAATAGGGAGTGCCAAAATGGGAGATGGTGATGGGGGCCGATTTTCCAGTTTAGATGACCCTGCTAAAGTACAGCCAAGCTAACCCGCTTTCCCAATTCCGTAGAGGATAGGGAAAGATTGATTTAAAAAAAAAAAAATTATTGAGTTTTTCATCATTTGATTATATTTTGAGATGCGTATATGCATAATATTATAAAAAATTATTTATTATAAAATTTAAGACGATGGTTTTGTGAAAATGCCAGGTCAAATTCTCCATAAAACCCCCTTCGAATCATGTTATGATTTTAAGCTTGACCATCATCTTTTGGTTGTTTTGCACTTATTACTATTATATTTTAATTTCGTTTGAGTTCCTTTTTTTGAAACAATTAAAGGTCTTTCACATTTTGAATCACACTGTATAGAAGAACTTCTTAAGTAGAGGGCCACATTATTTATACTCCTTTGAATAAAAATAAGTTCAAGTCAAATAAAATGAAATCCATACGCTAATAAAAGAATGTTAAGTTATATAATCGGATTTCATATTCAATTACTTGCTACTTCATCATCACATAAAATGAATTACTATATATGAATCACACTTTATCTACTATTACATATATAGTGTTGTGTAGGATTTATTATACGATTTGGCTCTATTTTTTTAATTAACATATAGATAACATAATACACTGAATGTATATAAAAATTTCTACTATCTATAATCTATATTTAGATCATTCCTTATTTCCTATAAATAAATATGGATAAGCATTTATCAGTTAATTCAGATGTTGAGATATGAAGCATTTTAAAGTTATTGAAAAATACTTAAATTTAGTCTTGTTATGAGTTATCTTAACCTTATGTGGTAATATAGATAAACTTTTTTGACATAAAATGTTAATGATTGACATAATGGTTCTGCAAGATGCTTGCTAACAAAGAAAATAAATTAATGAGGTTTGACAAGCATCTAGATGCGTTACTAATTTTTTTTTATTTTTCCAAACAAAAGATTCAGATCAATGCCGCTATTTTAAATTTGTAGCATTGTCAATTAATTATTTACACGAATTACTAACGTTTCACGCTGCTAGTTCATGCAAACAACTCTGTGAATGAGATTAACAAAACTTATCGTTAAGAATGAATTAATGTGTTTTTATAAAGTTTGAATTGATTCAATGACAATGATATTTCAGGAATTAAATTGATAGAGCAAATATTTTGAAGAACCAGAATAATAATTTACCCAATTCTTTCTTAACTCATTGCTTTTTAAATCATTAGGAATAAAAATAATGTTACAAGACTCGTGTGAATAACAAGATAGTAATTACCCCTGCTATTGTTGTATGGGAGTGTGGGTTGCGGTGGTGCAGAGTTTGGATGATTTGGTATGTAGAATTATTAGGAATAAAAACGAAAATAAAAAGTAAAACAATAATTTTGTAGATGAAAAATAATTTGTAGTCTTTATTTTAAAAAATAATAATAAATAAATATTATTAAATAGTACTTATAAAAATATTATTAATATTATAAAAATTTTAGAAAAAGAATCTTTTTCTTTACGGGCTTCTTTGGTATATAAAATAAAGGCAAAATTGCATATAACTCTCATGAATTTTGAATTATGTACAAATAAATCTTTAAACCTTAAAAGTTGGTAAAAAATCCTCTGAACTTTAGATAATGTACAAATAACTTTTTAAAATTTGGATATATATAAATAATCCTTCTAGACTTTAGAAATGTGCAAATAACTCTCTTAAAAAGTGTGACATATGAGGAGAGTTATTTATAAACAATTTAAAGTTTAAGGAGTTATTTGCAAATAATTCAAAATTTAAAAAGATTATCTGTACATATCCAAAGTTTAAAAGATTATCTGCATATTATTTAAAATTTAAAAGAATTCATTGCAAATTTTAAAAATTCATAAAAGTTTTTTTGCATATAAAGTTTAGGGGAGTTATATGTAATTTAGTTTAAAATAAAAATGAAAAGAATAAAAATCAAAATTAAAATTAAAAAAATTAAAACAAAAAATAACTTTTGAATTTTTACTTAAAATAAACATTACTAAATGATAATTAAAAATATATAAATTTTATACAAAATTAATAGAAATGAATCATTTCCTGCTTGCTTACCAAACGAGGGCTAAAGCCACCAAACGGCCCCCAATGCTGATTGTGTTTTGGGATGTGCATCGCGGCTTTCAAATGGTTGGGTGGTTTTATTCTGATGTGAGTGCTGAGTCTCTAAATGCAAGGGGACAAAGGAGTGGAATGCTTGTAAGCAAGAGATCCAATAATTGATTTCGTTGGAGAGCGTGCCACTCTTTTGTTGCGGCAGCGGGATTTTCATTGTTTTAAGTAATGTTTTAAAAATCGGACCGGTCATTGAACCGGTGAAAGCACTGATTCACGGTTTATTGGTCGAACCGTGGTCGAATCGTGGTCGAATCGGTGATAATTAATTATATTTTTTAAAATTTTATATATTAAAATTTTAATATAAAAATAAATTTTAATTATTTAATTATTAATTTAATATTTCTTAAGATATTACAAAAATTATTTAGAGTTTTTAAATTATATTAAAATTCTACTTATTATTAAAAAAATTTAAAAACAAAAACTAAATAGCAATTTTAGCTAAATACATTTTAAAAAAAATGTTATTAAAAAATTGAATATAAACATAATAGAGACTAAGTATAAAAAATAATAAAGTATTTATAGTTTATTTCTTTTATATTCTTTATTTTTTAAATATATATATATATATATATTTTAACTCTCTCTTCTTTTTTTATTGCCTTTTATTTTTAATTTGTTAAAATTATTTGGGATAAATTATTTTGTTATATAAGAAAAAATTAAAAAAAAAAATATGTTCAGACCGGTTCAAACCGGTTTTGACCGGTACGGTTTTGACTAGTTTTGGCCGGTTTTAACCGGTTCTTGACCGGTTTGACCGGTTCTTGACCGATTCTGTAGCCGGCCGGTTTTCCTAAGCCAACCGGACCGGACCAGGGGCCGATTCCCGGTCGAACCGGCCGGTCCGGTCCGATTTTCACATCCATGGTTTTAAGTCAATTTGGTTTTCACAACTTTCATATGAATAAATTACACTATCTAGTGAAAATGTAAAACAAAAATCAGTTTTACAAAATGTATAAGAAAATGAGAACACTATAAAAAGAACTCTATTTTGTAATAGGCATCCAATAGCATAACAAGTTGTTTAGAGCTCTTTTTCAATACTCATATACAATGATGGAATAAGAAAAATTAAGTATATTGCACCATTTTTTGAGGGAAACAAAATGCATTGTATTATTTATACAATTTCAACTTTTCAACGCTTCTATCCGTGTTAATTGAATTAAATCTATGAATTTTTTTAATTAAGGAGTGACTACTCTTACATCATTGCATTTTGGTCCATCCCTACTCATATAGCATTGTCATTATTTATATTTTATCGTGCAGTTTATTTTTTTCCAATAAAAATCATGTATTTTAATTTTAAATCATATAAGGGTATTACTGGTTTGAAAACTCAACTGGCTAAATAATGTCTTTAAAAAAAAGATAAACAGAGTCAAGTTGCGACGACGATCCCAACCAATCTAATCCTATACAGCCCAAAGGTACTAATATATATATATATATATAAATAACTAAAGTGAACAAAAAAATCTTTTTTAAAGACTATTTTATAAGTTTAACCAAAATTTTTTTGACACTTTTTGCAAATTATAAAAAATCAAGAGGGTCAAGACTCTTAACAAACATTTCTTGAGTATGATTATGATATCCATACAAAAAAAAAAAAACTAGATAAGAAATGTGCTTTTTTTTTTGAAATTGTAAGCAAATAACTCAAATTTGAAATCACAAACTACTTTTTTTTTTTTTTTTGGAAAATAGCTAAGAAAACTACTTTTGACATAACGTTCTTTTTGAAAAATTATCTAAAATAAAAAACTTACCTAAATTGTACCACCAAACTCTAAATTGTTGCATTTTGAAGTTTTAACCACTTTATATATATATATATATATATATATTCTTCTTGTTTCTTGCTTTAAACTCACATTTTTTTTACATTTTCTTCTCATTTCCTGTGTACAAATCTCCAAAAAATATATTAAAACAAGTTGTCATATATATAAAATAGTTAATTAATTTCAAATATATGATCATTTAAAGTTTTAAAGTTTTTCAAAAAGAAAATTACAGCAATCGTTTTGGCCTAGCTAGCCACAAACCGAGTTATACTTAGGGAAGGGCAAACCTTGGATCTAAAATTTTTAGCATTTACACCCCTAAAATCATAGTTCAATTATTATAAAAGTATAGTAAACTTTTTCATTGCAAAGTGGTCATATTTAATATGTGATATGATTTTTTATCTTATTGTTTAAATCGGCAGTCAAATAAATTAGTAACACATATGACATTAGTAATGTCTATCATATGTTCAATTTATATTTTAAAAAAACTTAAATTGTATATAATTCTTATAAATTTTAGATTAGGTGCAAATAATCCCTAACCTTCAAAACAATGTATTCTCCTAAATTTTTAAATTTATATAGATAATTCCTCGTCGTTAGTTAGTTTGTTTTTTGACTAATGGAATGTAATACATTAAGAAAATTAACTACAAATAACTTAAAGTTGAGAGGGTTATTTATACATAACTCAAAGTTTAAAGTGGTTATTTGTATGAAAAATAAAATTTAAGAAAATTTATTGCCATTGATACATCACGTTCCACTGACAAAATAACGAATTAACTAATGATAAAAAGATTATTTGTAAATATTTAAAAGGTTATTGGCGATTTATTGTTAAGTTTTAAAGATCAAATAAGGTTTTTTGTATGTAACTTAAAATTTAAAAATTATGTATAATTTAATCTTAAAAAAATAAATAAATAAACTAAGAAAGTTAATCTTTAAAAAAATATATTCACAAACAATTATATGACTTATTATATAGAAAGAATTTCCCTTCAACTATTGAGTGGCAATATTATTTTTTGTTGGATAAGAATAATTGACTTATAAGGATGCCTTGCTTGATTAGAGATCACATTTTGTGGTTTCAATGTCACTTTGGAATTTGTTTAATGCAATTCCCGCAATTGATTGGCACATTATATTGAATACTTTATCCAAAAAAAAAAAAGGAACCAAAAGGGGAAAAAGTACAAGTTTCATTCTCACTCGATTATTTGGGTCTCGGAGATTGCTTATTATTTAAGCAATTAAATATAAATGATCCAAATTCTCTTCATAAGCCGAGTTATTATCACAATAATTGATGACGTATCCACTACTCTCTCCAATTTTATTTTGTTGTATCCCGCAGTGTATGTGGTTCGATTTCGTTCTTCTTTAATTAAATTGGAATTTTATAATTTTTTCTAAATAAAGAATATTATATTTGATACGATAAACATTGTCGTTTTATATTTTAAAAATTTTGATATTAGTGTGGAGAGATTAAAGAATTAATATAAGAAAAGTTGTCTGCTATTTTTATAATGGAAAAAGAGAAGAAAGAATAGATGGGTAGTGGCGTATGATCGCAATCTAAAGTGAGGGGTCAATCAATGATTCACCCCATAATGTCTGTCACGGGATGCTATTACTCTAGGGAAAATTTTTCATAGTTTTATGTGGTAAAAATATTTTTAAAATATTAATAATATAATGTTGAATTATAAAAAATATATATTTATATATATTAAAATATTAAAGAACTTAATAATTTAAATTTAAATTTGGCCAAAAAAATATAAAAATTAAATATCTATATTATAAAATAGTTTTAAGCAAGGAGGCATGATAAGATAAGGATATGGAGGTGGGGTACCATGGGCCACTATGTATCATGACAATTAATTTGCCTTCCTCGTCCAGTCGTCCACTTCCAACAAAACCGGCCTTAATTATGCTTGTTCCCTCAACAACCCCAAACATTATTACCAGGGGCTGCGGCTGAAATTTTGAAGAGTCAACATTGTAAAATATAATAAAAGAGAAATAAATGTTTTAATAAAAAGTAAATATTATATGGAGCAGGGAAGAAGAAGAAATAAACAACAAGATTAAGGGGCCATATGCAATTTATAGAGAATTGTATGCAAATTACATTTTTTGGGGCTATATTTAAATTTTATCAAAATTTTTATATACATATTATAAATTATAAAAATTTAGGAGGCGCCCCTGCCAGTCTCCTTTGGCTCTGCCCCTGACTAGTACACACAAAACCCAATTTCATAACTTAATACATTTCAAATAACTCCCTTAATTACTTCTTTAATATGATATTCTTTCTAAGAAAATCAATAATTAATTAGAGGAAGAACAACGTCTTCTCTTATAAGTACTCTAAGGAAGATAAGAAATTACATTACCACAAAACCAAAATTTGATATATTGATGAATTATAAAATAACTTGCTAGGAAATTCATATGTATTTTCGTCTGAATGAGATCCTGACAAGAAAAAGAACTGGATTGTTGGTGGAGCTTCCTTGCGTTGGTCTGGCGTCAAGTGGGGGATTCATACAGGAAGGGTCCATTATCAGCACGACAAAGTAGTGATTCTGTGCAAGTTTTCGGTAGTGAAGCAAGAATTTGGCGTAGAGAGAGAGAATTTAATGAAAGAAAGTTAGAGGGAGATATTGTAAATGCACAAATAAGATTGTGTACGTGGAATATAATTACTTGGGGAACGCTCTCCAGACTGGACGATGGCTCATGGTTGTGAACGATCGAACGAGACTTGCAAGCCACACAAAGGAGCGAAATTCCGATATGCATTTGATGTTCTAGTTAGAAGTGTGTAACAAACTAAGAAGCACCGATGCGGTAGTGAAGCACGGGGGGTATTGATGCATAAATTAACAAAGCAGATAAATTAACGAAGCATGGGCACAAATTAATGAAGCAAAATTTGGAACAGTCAAATTGTAGATTTTTAATCTTTATCTTCAAATTTAACTGTTCCAAATGGAGAGGCTATTACTGGCTCTAGGGAGGTAAGCAAAAGCATTAACGAAGCAGCACATTAACAAAGTAGAAGCATAAATTAACAAAATTTTCAATTAACTATTACTAGCTCTGAGGAGATAAGTAGAAGCATTAACGAAGCAGAAAGATATTAACGAAGCAGAAGCATAAATTAAACAAGCAGAAGCATAGTTCCTTGTTCTATCAAACAAGCAATCTACTTCGTGCTAGCAGCTAAACGCTCTCCATTCACTGACTTACGTACCGAATGAAGAAGACATTCAAGTTGAATGATTCAAGCTTTAAAACAAAAAATGAAAATAGAAGCCACTAGAAAGAAGAATAAAAAAACGAAAACAAAAGCCACTGGAAAGAAGACGCAATGATTCAAGCTTTAAACCAAAAACGAAAACAGAAGCCACTGGAAAGAAGACGCAATGATTCAAGTTTTAAGCAAAAAACGAAAACAGAAGCCACTAAAACGAAGACTCACCTGCCACAGCCAGAGAAGACGACAGAAATGGACAGCTTGCTGGAGAAGATGACGCAGAACAGAGCAAAGAGACGAGCAGCACGGAGGGAGACGCAGCACAGTGAGACACAATAGGAACCAACGACAAGAGATAAATGAAAACCGGCTCGATCAGTAAGGTAAATGAGGCACAAAACGTTTTGAGCCGTTTCAACGTCGTTTTTTAGCCATTTTGAAATATTTCGGTACGGTAAGAAACGTTTCAAAATATACAGATGAAAATAAAAATGTACGGGATATATTTGTACCCGTATGGTACACGTGTCCGTACCAAACACATATTTGGTACAGGTACGATATCTTATTTGCCATATCGGTGCTTCCTTGGTAACAAATTAGGCAAAATGGTAGCATGGTAAGATTGCCTATTACACTTCTATAGGGGTGGGACGCCTTGTATAGATGTTCAAATGGTAGAGCTTCTTGAGAGTAAATTGATCATTCGTCATTTTATTTTATTCTCTTTTAGAATATTTAATTATATATATATATATATTATAAAATTAGCATACAATTTCAAGTGTAAAAAGATTATTAACAATTTAATTGCATGGTTATTGCTATTTTATTTTTCTAAAATTTAGTATACTAGGTCAATATAATAATTACTTTTTTTAACAGTTGAATTATTGAGAATCACTTTCTATCACAAAGTATTAAAAAAGTGTAAGTATTTTAATTTTTATGCTAGCGTCAGTTCATCTTCCTTGCGCAGGCATGTAGACTCCTAGCAGTACGAGAATCGCGTAATTAGTCCACAAATTAGGCTACGCAATTTCAACACGAATAAGCGAGTATTTTATCCCTCTTGTAAGAAAGGCAACACAAACAGCAAATAAGCTTGAGGTTCTGTTTCTTGTTATTTTTGTCAAAAAGTGAACCATGTACACAAGTTACGTATATGGCATGTATACGTGAAGTTGAAGGGTTGGCAAACGCAAAGTAACGATGCGTAATTTGGTGTAGAATCTGAAACTCAGACAGTGCAGAGCACAGTCCAGTAGACAAAGAAGGAAAGCAAATGGGAAAGGGGCAATCTTAAATCTGTACGAACAAAAAGCATTGAAGTGCAAAGGCTGGTCGCCCCTATATGAATATGTAAACATGTTGAAAGTAAATTTTATTAGAAAATTTAATATATTAAACATATTAATTAATTAATTTTTAATCAACAAAATTTGGTTAAAAATTCCCAAGTAACTATCCAATGAAGCGAGAGGGAACAGAGAATCTCCCCAAAGGAAAAGCTAAACATTGATATGATGTGGGTCCCAACTCCTTTGACAAATTGCGGTTTAGGTCTCCGACACCCATATCCGTGCTCCAGATTTTCACTGACACTCTGTGTGTTCTGAATCTGATGCTCCTTCCTCCTGTCTCAGTACTTCTCTGTCATTTGGGTTTTTCTTTCATGATGGATTAATTTCACCTTCTCAGTTACCTGCCATTGCTACGAACGTAGTTTGCTTACTGAGCGGTAGAAAGTTAAAATATAAATACCGCAGGGACGACGAATGGAATCGTTCATGTAGTACTTGGAGGTTAGGAGGACTCAAGTGTACTACAGGTGTTTTCTTGAATACGGGTATATAGCATGAACAGAAAAGTCTTATAAGTGATTCATTACTTTTTTTTCCACCTGTTGCTTTCGTAGTTCGGCCCTTTCAGATACAAAGAACAGGATCTTTCTGTTCCCGCGTAAACAAGAAGAAATCCGTGTTCCATTTTCTTCTTTATTATGCATTAAGTTGTAACTAACAAATGCCTCTTATGAAGAGGAGTAGATTATTTAATTTTTTAAAATTTTGTTAAAATTATATAGATTTTTTTTTTAATTTTGAAATATATATAAACTTCTTTTAAAATAAAAAGTTAACAGATATTTTATTTTAATTTTAAAATTTTTTACGAAAATATATACCCTCTATTTCATTTTTTTAGTTAAAAAAATCTTTTTAGGTTTAGTAAAAGATATTTTAATAAAAAAAGATAACTTTTTTATTTAAAAACGTGTTATATATATTGAAAATAAAAAAAAACAAATAATTTCAACAAAATTTAGGCGAAATTTGTATACTTTACCCTATAAAAAACCATTTGAGTGAACAGAAACACACCTCATGATTCGTGTTTGAATCTGGCTTGAAATATTTGTAAAGATGTGAAAGCTCTTTTAGCGAACTCTCGAAAAGTTTAGCACCATATATATATAGTCCCCAAATAGAATAGAATACATAGATATTAGTGCAAATTACCATTTGAAATGAGTTTAGTTTTTTCTCCATATTACTTAATCATCTTATAGTATTTCCGTTATTAATTCTAATCAAAATAATAATGTAAAAGTTAAAATAATGAACAATTACATTGTTTGAAGCATATTTTACTTATATTTAAAAAATTTTTTATAATTTGTTATGATTATCACTAAAATTTAACTAACATGTCAAAGTTAAAATTATTCACTTTCTAACAATATCTTTAAAATATTATAAAAATATTCAAAATACAAGTAAAATAGATTTGTGATGGTTGTAATATTTTGGATGTAATATATCAAAAGATGATTAATTAATAATAATAACAAACAAATAACAAGATAATCGAATGGGAGGCTTTAAGCCACACCTTTGGGATGTAGAAACTATAATTAACCCTACATATTGATAGGCGTCAATTTTTTCATTAAATGTAAGATTGTGATATATTCATGAATGTGTACATATATATATATATATAAGCTTATGAGTCCAATTAATGAAGTGGAGGTCCCATGAATGTTTAAGGATTGTAGTCTTGAATATATCCTCACTTCTGATAAGTAGATTTACAATAATAAATAAGAATCACATTTTTCTTGAGAGTCTGTCCCACACTCTGACGATGGGGAATTCTCTTTAACTCCCAACCAGTGCTCTGACATGATTCACCTGCACCAATAAAGATATTTAGAATAAATTAAGATTTGAAAGAGGAAGTGTAAGTGGGAATTACGTGAAATATTCATATCTGCAGAAGCCTCTTATGATCCAATCCAATGGTTATTACTAAGTGATGACTGTTGGAGACTTTTTTGTGGGATAGAAAAGTAGAACGTCGACAGCAGGATTCGAACCTGCGCAGGCAGAGCCCAACAGATTTCGAGTCTGTCTCCTTAACCACTCGGACATATCGACGTTTTAAGTGCCTCACAACAAAAGAAATTAAATATAACTTAACGATTCTGATTATATTCCCCTCCCAAAATAGAAGAATACGAAGTTAAAATCTCAAAAATTAGCCAAAAGTTGCCCTTTTTATCTCTTAATTTTATTTTTTTTAATTTCATTTATTTTTAATTTAATATCTCAATTTCACTATAAATTTTAATTTTGTTTTTTAATTTCATTTAGCTCTAATTTGATTCCTTAATTTTTTTCTCATATTTCACTTTCATCCTTTAATTTCATTTTGTTATAATTTGACCATTAATTTTAAAAGTCTTTTGAAATATTTTTTTCTCCTCTAACACTATTAAATTAAAATGCTTAATAAAAAAGTTTTATGTGAATTATTGATAAAATGAAATTATCAGTTAGATCAGAGCAAATTAGATAAAAATAAAATTAAAGGACAAAAATAAAACTTAGAATAAAATTAAGATACTAAATTAGAATTAAATAAAATTAAAGGATAAAAACAAAATCCAAAATAAAGTTAAGAAAGTAACGTAAAATCAAGTGAAGTTAAAGGATGCAAGCGAAACCTAAAGAAATATTAAGAGGCCAAATTGAAATTAAATAAAGATAAAAAAAATAAAAATAAAATCTAAAATAAAGTTAAAGAACAAAAAGTATATTTTGGCCATAAGATATTTACTTTTGATTGCATAACTTTATTTTAAGTTTTACTTTTGCCTTTTAATTTAATTTAACTTTCATTTTCTCTCTAAATTTTTATCCCAAATTTCACTTTTACCATTTAGTTTTCTTTTATTTTAATATGATCCTTTAACTTTATTCTAAGTTTTACTTTTATCCCTTTTTTTTTTAATTTGGTCCCTTATGTTACATAAACTACTCAAATCTTTTCATTTTCTCTAACTTTACCCGTTATTTAATAAACAGATTATTAGAGTTAAACTACCAGGGAACTATAAATGATTTTTTTATAAAGCATTTTAATTTAATAGTGTTTGAGAGAAGGAAGTTTTGAGTAATTTTTAAAAATTAAAGCACTAAACTAGAACAAAATAAAATTAAGAGATAAAAATAAAAATTCAGAAAAAGTTAAAAGACAAAAGTAAAACCTGAAATTAAATTAAAATTAAATAAAGTTAAAGAATAAAGGTAAAACCTTAATAAATAAAATTTAATAAATCAAAAATATATTTCTTTACATAATTACACATGTAGTTGTTTCATGTCTTAAATAAATAACTTCTCTTTATTCATTATTTTTTTTCTTTCGTTTGAAAACATCATTTTGTTCGCACGAACAAGATCCAGTATACATATATATATATATATATAGAGAGAGAGAGAGAGAGAGAGAGAGAGAGAGAGAGAGAGAGAGATGTGTCCATTCAATTTTGACTTCATCTTAAATTGGATCCATAGCCAAATTCCATTGGGTGTAATCTAATTCCATGTTTATGTAGATCTTTTTTCTTCCCCGATTATATGATGATTTTCTAGTACCATTTGATACGCGTAGTTTATTTGTTATGAATGATATGGAGTTCTTTTGAATCCAGCATCAAATTTTATCACTTTGAATTATTGTAATATTTTAAAATTAATCTGTTTATTTTGCTGCTTTTTTTAAATTTTTTTATATCAAATTATTAGTACATAATTTAACAAAATTTTTTATATTATATATATATATATATATATATTACCCGACCACACAAATATTTATGTATATACACACTTAAAAATATAAGATGAGTAACAGTCATATCAGAATCTGCTCCATTTAGAGTTCTATAAATAATAGAACAAACGAATGCACTTAATTACCAGCATATCATCTTAAATTCTCGTAGTTATTATTTACTGACAACATTTCACATTGTCATTTATCAATGGCAAGGTACGTTAAGAATTTTCCTCTATTTTTACCCTCCTATTTCAGCATATAAGCAAAGCAAACCACAAAATATATACACTAGAGGAGGCAAGCCTTATAATATAAAGAACTGCAAATAAAAATGAAAAGAAAAATTATATAAATTAAAAGCCAATAAGAAATCTAAGACAGATTGCTAACAATGAAAACAAAAGATGCATAGATGCCCCAGAAAATTAAACATATAAAAAGGGACTTTTCAAAAAATTTTAATTGTCATGCTCCTGCCTATGAGAAACAATAGCAACAGTTCACAACTTGGTGTAGGATATGACTGCTTATATAGCAGCATATTGACATTAGTATTACGCATCACGAAGAGCTGCTCTACATCAACAGATTGAATTCTTCACATTCTTCTGTTCCAAGGCATTAACTTCTAGGGCACTACAAATTCAACCATCGCATAATGACCAAAGCCCCTGGGAAAGAAAATTGGAAAATGTGCAAGTCTTAGAAGTCTTGCAATACTTATTTATCACTGATCTTTAAATTCAACAAATTGTTGGACAGAAGTTCTACAAGACTTATCAGCATTTACTCTCATACCACCAACTGACTAAGTATACTGATGGAGTGGTTTGCGAAACAGACCTGGTAAACTTTTAGAGAATACTCTCTGCAAATAGCATGGCTTGAGATATTTATGGATTCAAAGCATGAATTGAAGATGGAAGATTACTTTGACACTGGATGCGGATAGAGCCTTCATTTATATGCATTGGACAGTCAGCTCTGTGGTCCTTCTCACTAATAATTATAGTGTCAACAATATTACGTAAGAGACAGCACTTTTCGAGCATGAAGGCAGGCCAATTTGGGATCACAATAATGTAATTTCCTTGAAGCTTCTTCAAGCTGCAAATATTATCCAAACATATTATAAGCTGGTATTCTTCCTAAGAAGGTATGAAAACAATGACTCAAAGCTTGAAAAACTTAACAATGGACACCAAAGTTCAGGTTTGTTCAAACTCAAGATCAAGCTTTTAGCCATAAGAACTCCAAGCATAGTCAACATATACAGTCTATCTTGAAAATACAAGGCATTTCAAGTGACAAGGTCAACTTCATCTCGATCTGGGGGAACCACATCTAATCTCATCATACTTCTATATTGATTAGGAATCGGAGCCCCAGCATGAACACATAGTTCCACCACAGCTGGGGCCTTGCCATAATACCTCTTCAGATTGTTATTCAAAGCAGGGCCGTTCAGATCCTGAACATGCCAGACATAATTTGGACCCACAAGATCATCTATTGTGGCTTCTTGCCATGCATGTAAACCATTTCGAGACTGATGCTTTGATGCCTTACATATTCTTACCTTGTGTCCCTTAGGACCCACCTGGACCTCAGGACAATATCCACAAGTATTTACAATATATTTCTCCATTATCTTCTTTGCTCCTGATGTCATCTCAAACCAAGAGTTCAGTGTCTTTATACCTAAATTCCTCAATGTTTTCCTTTCTTCATCACTCAACTGGTCTAGACAGATACTGTCATTATCCACCGAATTCTTCATCTCCATCAAATTCTTCGTCTCCTCTATAGGCTTGATCAATATTGAACATGCATCAGCTAAAGAATTGACATTCTCACAGGAAAATTTTCTTTTAGTTTCATCCCCTTCCATGACTGTCTCAAAATCTACAATTCTTCCTTCAATACAATATACAGGTTTTGTTCTCCTTTTAGTGGGATACTTTTCAAGGTCAATACCAGCTTGTATACAGAGTTCTATGATGGCAGGAATACGAGGAACAGTATGCTTCTCATCATGCCCAACTCTTGGTTTACCAACACGGTCAAAAAGATGATAGCATTTTGCAAAGAAGACCACATCTTGAACCCCTCCCCTTCTCCAAACATGCATTGCATTCTGGAAACCACTCTTTGGCCCTGTACACGTCCGAATTTCGTGACCCACATGGCCAATGTGAACCTCATTACAGAATCTAATAAGAGGGAGAAAAAATAAATGTGAATTTAACAAGTGAAAGCAGCTGTAAATTGTTAAATTTGCACTTGAAAACTCCACACAAGTTGAAAGACTAGATCAATAACACAAAATAATCAAGATTCAATATTATGGCGGTTTTAGGTTGACCTATTCATATCCATGTGCTCTAGTTATCACATAAAAATTAGCTCTTCATCTCTTATAATAATGAGATCCTATAGCTTCATATCTTTCCTTATTCATGCTTCATAGGAAATTAATTTTGAGGGGAACCATAAATGAGGTCAATAATCTAGTAATACAACTCCAGAGGCCTTGAGAGACACACTATCCAAATCTTTATGGCCATGAGGGAAGCGAGTGCAAAGAGACACGTAAGAATTTCATTAAAGAACACAGAACTCATTCAGTTGATCAAAATGAAACATCTTAAACTGTGCAGTTCTAACTCTGAATGGCATATAGAAAAATGAGTCCACCAACAAAGTAAGGAAGTAAATGGTAAATGTATGTGGGGCTATCTAGTGTATGTCTAGCAATATGAGAGGAAAGAAAACAAGCGCCAACAATTACCCTTAAAGAAGCCAACTCAAGCTCACTTGTTGACTACAAATCTGATGTTTCACTATGTCTGTAATGAAATATCTCAAATATAAGTTATGACATGAATTGCTTTCTCTATTTAAGGTCAAATTTAAATCCGGATCTTCAAGGGATAATGTTTTCCACTTATATCGATAGCACATATAATCAATAACGTCAAATCTTGCTTAATGGTTGGAATTGGGAATCACAAGAAAATAGAAATCTTTTTCACAGAAAGCTTAAACATGTTGGCAATGCAAGTCAAAACATCACGGGATGCTTATAATGTTTTCCTGTATATGCAATGCAAATCCATATGCCTACTTGCAAGTATGACAATCACTGACTTATTGATATGCAGTATTTGCATGACTTCAAGCTCAAACCAGTAATCATTCATAGTGAGCTTATAAGCAAATCCAAAGCGATGAATTAGCTACCTGCAGCGTTGGACGGGAATTACTTTCACAAGTTCCGACAAACCACAGAGAAGAGACTGACGTGCTTGATAGACTCGATGAGCGACCTCGACGAGTTCAGGAACCAATAACCCATTGTCAGGGGGTTGTTCGAGGATCCGGCAGGCCTGTGCCTTTCGAGCTTCCCTCTCCGCTTTGGCCCTTTGAATCAAAACTTTCATGGGCGTCACATATGGCTTTCTCTCTGACTTCCTCCTACAAGGCTTCGGCACGTCAGAGTACAAAGGGTCTTCTGGGTCGTCTCCATAGTTGAGCCTCCTCTCCGACGAAAACAATAGGTTTCTGTTAAACCGACTAGACAGTGGCTTCAGGAGAGAAATATCCGATACGATTCTGGCTCGCATCTCCCACTGATATTCTGATCAATCTAGCAAGTGGAAGGGGAATACCGCTGCAGCGTGATGATAGCGGAAGGAAGGGGTATAGTGTATGGATACGGTGGAGCTTCGTCGTCAATTAGGACAAGTTACCGGCGAGAAGATGAAAATGGAGGCCCGACCTAGACCAAGAAACTGGCCTGTTTCGAGCCCAGCTTCGGTCCATAGTTTAATGTTAGAACTGGTCCCGGCCCAGTCCTTACCTTACCACTCCTGCACATCCGACTCTCGCCCTCTCCATCTTTGGAAATTGTACTCTTCATAGAAAAGCAGAAGAAAAAGGAAGAGATCATTTCAGTTTTAACTCTTAGCCGCACTCCCAAGAAAAAAAACTGTATATTACAGGCGTAAACAAAGATAATCCATATGAAAGAAATCTAAATTAAAGATTGAAGTCACGTTGATATAACCATCAAATAAATTTCTCCTTTTCTTGTCGTTACCTGTTAATGAACAACGACATGATTTATTCCAATCATCAAGAGAGTAAAGTCAAAATGAGTGTTCTCTAGTGAAATTATATTTCTGCTGAAGATTTAAAGTATCTACTTAATGATGTAGAAAGGAGTCAAAGCATTTAGAATATGTTTGAATTAAAGAGGATGAGTGAAATTTAAATTTTGATATATTTTTTATTTAAAGTTAAATCTAACTTTGAAAAAATGATAAGAAAGAAAGTAAAATGCTTTAAAGTTTGATTAAAAAATTATCAAAATTATAATTTCACATATCTTACCTTATTTTCTCCTCATTCGAAAAGTCCCAAGATTCGTAGCAGAAGCCCTTCCCCAAATCATCATTTATTTCGCAGATAAATCCCCATTATTTTGTGACATCCAAGAAATAACTTCGGGCCAATAATAGGTTAGGCTTTTTTTTTTGGGGGGGGGGGGGGGGGTGTGAAACAGTTAGTTGACGGTGTAAAGGTTAACTTGAAGCATTCTTTTTTTTTGAGTCAACACTCCTCATCGACAGAGAAATCAACTTGCTTCAAGAGTGAGATTTTCTCGTACTAATGGCTAAGATTGATAGTTGAGACTTCCTTTGACAAGTCACAGTAGTAAAAAAAATTTTCTTTTATGAAAAAATGTATCTGATACAGAGTCAAATCTCTTGGCCGTTTGCTGCTTTGATCATGTAGTTTATATAATTTCTAGCTTTCCTCTCTGAGATGGTACTGTTGGTTGCATTCACAAACACGAGTTTGATGATAAAGTAATAACTCATCATAAAGTTTCTACTGATAGCTATAGCAACAAATCACTTTGAAGTCATACAGGATTGGCACATCTATATTGCTCCTGCCATGTTCATCTGGGTTATCCATGATGTGATGGTTGACCTTAGTTGTTCCCATAAGTTTGGCATCATTGGTTCCTTATCACAAACTGAATGCTTAGGCTTTGCATTCGCCATTTGAATAGTATCAAAGAACACTTGGCTGCAACTTTTGGGTACTTCAGTGCCTTTATAAGCTTTACAGATATAGCTTATAAAGTTCTCATAATCCTGTGGCACGAGAAATATCCGACTTTTTAGGAATGGCTTCTGGTTTGAAATTTCACTTTTGTCTATAGCTATTATTCAGCACAAAATTTAGTTGTCATACGTTAATATAGCTTCGTGAAAAATTCATATGCTGGGTATGAAGCATGTTTGGCCTTGGACACAATAGCAGAACTAACCTCATAGAGGGGTTCCCCATTCACAACTACCCACGGAACATACTCATGAGGAGGTTGCAGGACATTTGTTTCAGCTGCATACTCAAGTTCCAGCTGCATAGAAATGGTAAATTCTATTTCAGAAAGTTTTGGCCAAACGAGGATTTATAGATTGAAAGCCATCTGTCATAACTTGTTGACTATCTGGAGACAGTATTAACATTTTGCAGGTTTGGCAATAATTAAAAAAAAAATCTGTTAATATTTGTGAAACTACAAATTGGTAGTTCCATAATATTGCTTTTTGTAATAATTGCAGACTTGCAGCAAAGGAACACTGAGTCTTGTATCAGTAGAAAGTGATTCAAAGATCACCCAACATTACCCGGCCACGGTAAGTTATACAAACAAGGACCATGCCAAAGTAATTGTGAGAATCAGCTTAAATAACTCTTCATTGGTTATGCCATTTATTGACGTGAAGAAAGAAACAGGCAGTACAAGATCACATCACACTGCTAGATAAAACCATTGTCAGAGATATATTCAGTAGTTTAATTAGCAGCAGATTTACTCTCCCAATTTTACAAAACAGAGAAAGGTCTTGTTTACGGAGTTTTATTCTCTACTGAAACTGGGCTCCTCTCAGAAATTTCCATTTTCAACTAGGAACCAAGAAGGCTAAAAAAATTCTTCATCGCTATGAACAGATTACTTAAATGGCATAAGCCACACTCTTGACAGTTCAGCCTATTCGTCAGGTTTCTAGAAAGTTTGTTTCATTTAGCAGTATTTGTGAAACTTCAAAGTATTAAATATTTAGAACATAAATGTTATTTGAGAGAACTTTTAACATTTCCATCTTTTTCTCAATGACATAAGATGGTGTGACCAATAGAAAGTCTTTTATTTTGTAGGTATAGCAGCTTTACGAAAATTGAGACCATACAGTTCCAATCTACAACAATTACTAAGAAAAAATCACAAACTTGGCAGTAACTCCTCTTAGACTAGCAATTTCATGACAAAGAAAGATGCAAATTAGCATGAATTACAAGCTACTAAAATTTAACTTAACGAAGCCCTCACACTAAAGCAAGTATATACGCATTACTATCTCTATAAGAATGAGGTATTGCAAGGATAAACCATTAAAATTTAACAAGAATCAGAGAAAATCACTAACCTCTTTTCCATATCCACTGGTATAGCAATTATCAATAGGTTTAGGATCCAGACCCAATTTTTCAAAACATGATTTCCACTCTCGGTACTTGCGGTCATGCACTAGAGTCTCAACACAATATATGAAAGGAAAATACTCATTCTGCGAAAAAATGAATGTGCTTAAATACTTTTTTTTATAGTAATGTGCTTAAATACTTAACAGTTTGATATACATGTAATATAAAGTTATTGTTATATTGAATCAACAGTATGATCAAAGTAAGTATGCTCTGTGACATTAACATAATAAGAGGAATTTTACTTCATAAACCAATGAAATTTACTGCATTGGAGATTCCTAAATTGAGGCAACCATGCAATGGCCCTTTCTTCAATTTTGTAAGAAAGCGACAATGAGACGGAGTGCTAAGCTCTACACTTAACTTCCAAATTAAATTGTCCATGGATGGTTGGACAATTGCCTCTTTTGCAAGTATGGAAACAGATCATCAAGAAATATATCGCTCCAGTAAATGTTCTATTATCTATAGTTTATAAACCCATTAATATCTTTCTTTTTTCAGCCTAACCAAGTAATCACAGTTCCTTTCATCGCCAGACCCAAATTAAAGAAGCACTAACACTTGTACCAAAAAGGATAAAACGAGAAAAACTAGTGTTCCCCGTGTTTGGACCAGTTTGCGCATTACTTTCTCAGTCACTCTCCTATCAAAGGGAAAGTCTTACCAGTTCAGGCCAGGTATCAATTGCGCACGCTTCCACGGTGTTCAGTAAGCACTCATATGGGCCATGCTGCAATCGCCATGAAACCAAAAAATCAGTGGCATGTTAATCTAGCCAAATGAAGCACATAAACACAGCACTGAGGTGATATTGCCAATTAAGACATAGAGAGAAACAGGCCTCAAGCCAACAAGACAGGGAGAGAAACGAAAATTCAATTCGATGTGAATTTATCGATGATTGGAGCTTTAAAGCGGAAAAAACTAAAAAGGTACCAAAAAATGGAAAACCCACGAAAGAGAGGAGCTCATAGCAAATTGGAGAAGGGAATGTTTGTTTGGAGAACCTGACAATCAAAGGTGTTGTTTCCCCTGAGCTTGGCATTACCCCATGGAACGAGCTTGAGATCGACGATGGAGATAAGGTCGTCCTCGAAGAGCTTAACGAGGTAATTGATGATGAAATTGGCACTGTAAGGGCATAAGCTTTCATAGTACAAACCCAAGGAAACCTTCTGGGAATCGGAGGGTAGGACTCTGGACGGCGACGAAGGAGAGAATAAGGCAAAGAAAGAAAGGCATAAGAGAAGGGAAGGAGTCATTTTCCACGAAGAAACCATGGTTGAAGAACCATGCGAAGAAGATCAGGTAAGCAACGAATCACCTAACTTTTGGTTGTGGTTCAGTGCATTTTTTGAGCGGATGAGAAGATAACGAGCGGGGTGAGTAAACGACGATTTATTCTGCACAGCTGTTCGCTTGCATGCTCGCTCATCGCCGCTCGTTAAATATGTCGTTTTCTCTTATTATTAATTTATTATTGTATTATATATATATATTACTATTATCATCAGGCAGTGGTGTTTGAGTCGATTTACATGTATCGTAAATAATATTTTTAAAACAGGTTTGAGACAATGAGGTAAGAAGAAATTGAAATAAAAAGGGCTAAATAGACTAATTTGTTCAACCCTAAAAAAATATGTTTTTTTTTATTTTATAATATTACATTTTTATATATAATTGAATTTTACTTTTTTTCATGAAAATTTTATCATTATTTAATCAAACATATTCTTTTTTAGATCAAAATAAATTAAAATAGGCCATGAACAGATTAATCTGCCATTTATTTGAAAAAAAAAACTCACATATCGGCCTGTTTAGACATAAATTTAAAATGAGATTATTTGAGCATATATTTTTTCAGCTCATCGTATAAATGAACTAGCGTATCACCATTAGAGGTGAGGAACAGTTGGGTTGATTAACTTAATTAGCAGTCAACATTTGGGTTAAAAAAATATCATCCAAAATCAACATTGTTTCTCATTAAGCCAAAGAAATCGAATTCAAATGAATTAGTGTTAGTTTGGTTAGATTTATTCGAGTTGGGGGAAGAAAACGGAACAAATTCTTACCATGCATCCTTTTTCCAATTGAAACAATGTTTGGCATATATAATCCAATCCAGAAAGGAAACGGGGAAAAAAGCTATAATTCTCCTTCACTTTCTACTGTCCAGCCCACTATCAATTATTGATATACTTATCCATGAAGCAAACGCTTGCTTCATAATTTTTCGCATGTAATGAAGCAAGCTTCTGCCCCCCTTGAGCATTATACAGAAAAAGAAAAACGACGGCAATATGCATATCCAATTATCTAACATAGGGTTGAAGACTCGAGTCTGGAAGTCTGTCTTGATGAAATGAAGAAGACTATGTTACCCAACGGCACAATAAGACCAAAACGACGCCAATTCCGAGAATCTAATTATCAAACACATTATAGGGCTACAAATATTTAAATAACTTGAGGTTGCGATTAGAATAACCAAGCGTGTATAAGTGACCCAGGGGTTTGGTCAACCCAATTATTTCAAATTGGTTAGCTTGGCCAGCCCAATTATTGCTCTAGTTTTTTCTTTCGATTGTCTTAATCTATCTCTCTCTTCATTTCCTTCTCAATTGAATGCTTTTCTTCTTCTCGATTCCTCAACCTCTCAGCTCTCGTTCTTTCTCAACTCTCTCTACCCACTCTTGTGCTGTTTTGATCTATTTTTTCACAATTATTTGAGAGTCTTAAAAGGAGCTTGATAGATTTGAAATGCATTGTTTTATTAAAAATTAAAAAAAAAAGTCAAAGCTTAAAAAAGGGGTGTAAAACCCAAGTGAGATGCCAAACTGTAGATGGCTTGTAAATAATTCAATTTGCTCTTCCTTTTATATATTGATATATATATATATATATATTATATGCTGAAAACAATTTGACGTTGGATAAGAAAAAATAAAGCAATTTATATTATTGGAGTAATTTTAATGAGTAAATTCTTCTGTGTAATTACAAAAGTGATCACAATAATATAATCACTATGCGGTCCAACTAGAACAGGACAAGTAGCGCTGACATAACAAATTTAGTCTTTAATGTTTTTTTAGTTTATTAATGAATGTAAGAAATTAATTTTTACGCTTGGGGCTTTTTTTTTTTGTATTTTTTGTAATGTCATCCAATCAGTCGACTTTTTCGGGTTAGCGCCAAGTGTGCTGGTGTGGTTGAGACACATAATGATTGCACTGAAGAATGAACCATTTTAATAATCTTATAAGTTTTTTTAACTAAATTATGCAATGTGAATATATATATATATATATATATATATATATATATATATGTAAAACAAATAGTCAAATGTAATTTTTTTGCTCATTAATTCAATTTAATATTCAATACTCTTCCAATGACTTTTTAACTCTGTTTATATATCTATTAAAAGTATTTAGGGAGTTGCTAACTTTGAAACAGTACCAAATCCATTCATCTCAAACCCTGTCTTATTTTTTTTTTAATTTTTTTTTACTTTCTACATTTTTTTAATATATTGTATCCTGCCCGTGATGCACGGATAAGATAAATCTAGTTATTATAATGTTAAAAACTAATGACTACAGTACTTGACCACAAATTCTATTGGGCAATTTTTTTTTTTTTTATTTAAAGACTCTGTTTTTCTTTAATTTTTTGTTAATTTCAACAGAATGCTGGGTTTGAAACCCCGTGTTCTGTAATATATCAGGACGGGGGGGCAATTCGGGGGGCGCAAAAAATAATATATTATTAATACAGTATATTAAATAGTATTTTTAATAAATACTATCAAATAATTTTTTTTTTTTGATAGACCCGACGAGGCTAAAAGCCTAAAAACAAAAAAACTGAAAACTACAAGGAAAGGAATTACCAACATAATCGACCGTCGAAGCTAGACTGAGGAAGGAAAGAATACACTCTGATACTATGGTTCACCAACAGATCTGCACGCTTGTTTGCTTCTCTAGAACTTAGTATATCAACGGTTCAATTTAATATATTATTTAATTAAAAATATAAAATATTAAAAAAAATAAAAAAATTGTAAATTATGATTTTATTGATAAAATTATGTTTTCAATTATTGTTTAATTTTTTTAACTTATTTGTATGATAAAATTATTCTCGTAGTCTTATAAAATTAAGAATCTTATAAAACATTATATCAACTAAATTAGGTGTATTAATATACAGTAAAAAATCATAAATTCAACCGTTTGTGTTATTTTTAAGTATATGAAAATCAATAATAAAAATGATAACAAATATTTATTGAAATAAATATTTCGTTATAAAAAATTTATAACTTTAGCCTTTTGTTATGAATACCTTACTAACATAACATTCTTGTAGATCTAGAATGAATCTGCCCACATTGTTAAACCTTATATTATTAGAGTAACTTCACTGAGTTTAAACAAGCTAACAATGGGTAATATAGATTCATAAATATAAAATAAAAAATTAAATGATAATCAGTCACAAGCAAATAAACACATTGATATTAGAATGTAATCATTAAAATTCATGACTTTACCATTCTTTATTATTCCCTGGCAGCTGCAAACTATCTTATTTTTCCTCTTAGTTGATATAGAAAAGAATTTATAACCCCATCCATTGTTTCAAATAATACAACTCATTATTATTGAATTAAACTTCAGCGCTTTTCAAGTTTCTTTAAAATAAAAAACAATGAGATTTATTTAAAAACTTGAAAAGCTAAATTTATAAAATTTTTCTTGGTAAAAAGAATTATTTCAATAAATATTTGTTATGCTTTTTTATTATTGATTCTATTTATTTAAAAATAATATAAAAGGTTAAATCTATAATTTTTTTAATCATAAATCAACACATTTAACTAAGTTGAGATTTTTTTTGCTATACAATCATTAATTTTATAAGACTAAGAAAATATTTTTATTAAGCAAATAAATTAAAAAAATTAAATTATAATTCAAAAGATAACATTACCAATAAAATTATAATTTTTAAAAATTTTATTTTAATATTTTATATTAAAAATTAAATAACATAATAAATTAAGCCAATAATATTTTGCAAGACTACACTTTTACTACCAGAATCTACAATCAAAGTATGATATATGCATAGTTATTTAATAAAAATATGATAAATATATCACTTAATTTAAAAAATTATATAATTATTTGTAAAAATCATATATTTGTTATATTTTGATTAAGAAATTTGACAATAAAATATAAAAAATTATATATAAATTTATACTATATTGATATATATTTAATAGTATTTATTTAAAAATATTATTTAATCTAATATACTAAAATACACTATATTAAATAATATATTATATTAAAAGTTAAATAAATTATATTATAATAGTTATTTTAATATTTTATATTAAAATTTAATTAAAATATAACATTTTAAATAATATATTATTTTATCCCATCCCATTCCCTCATGCTTTCTGAAATTAAACCTTTTGGCATACAATCATGTGAAATTAGATTCTTTGTCACAAAATCATACAATTAAAAAGGAGTGGCACAGAAAAACAAGGGTAAAGGTGAGTATGAGACTCATTTTCTTTATTTACAATTATTATTATTATTATTTTATTTCTTTTTAATTACATTATATACAATAAATTTGTAATTTGTAATTATAGAGAATCCAAATGCCATGCCTAACCCCACCCTACCTCGAGTCGAAATCCTTTCTTGTTGGATGCGAGTAGAAAGTTATTTTGTTAGAGGGAAATAAAAGAAAGAAGAGACAGTTAGTAAAAAGAAAAGAAGTATATTTATATTTCTCACTTTTGATCTCTTTTCAATTGAACGATCTGTTGAGCAAAAGAAGATTCAAATTATGTATACTTTGTATTCTTTTAAATAAAAAAATGAGTAAATAAGATAATAATTAAATATTATAATTATTAATTTTTGGCAGGGTAATAAGTAACAACAATGTTCAAAAACCGCCTTCCAACAGTTTCACTGGAATTTCCGGATCAAAACGGCTATGATTTGTGGAGTGCGGTGATGAATACAAACGAAGCCCATTTTCCGTTACGTCTTAACTGTATCCTCACGTCACCCCGTGCCAGCCACGCGCTACTTCGCAATAAGTGATCCTCACCGTCCACGTGCTTCCTCATCAACGGTCAAAAATCTCCTAAAGCCACCTGAGAATCTTCATCTTCCCCTTTCTTGCATTGCCAACTTCATTTTCTCCGTTTCGTTGCATCATTTGTTCTCTCCTCTGGTCTCTCCCTGTCTTTTCAAAATGCTTCTAACCAATTCTTCCGTCTCAGTCTCGCTCTCACAGAGAGCCAAGCTTCCCTCTTCTCTGTCTCTTCATGCTTCCGTTCTCGATTCTGTGAATACCCCGAACTGTATGTCCGCTGTGAGATTCTCCAAGAGAGATGTGGCTGGTAGGATTGCGATCCAGGCCTCTAAGGATGCTCATAATCGACCCATTTGGGATGTAGTTTTCGAACCCCTCGAGGAAGTGAAAAAGGAGCTCCTTATCATTCCCACTAAGCCACAAGCATCACTGGCTCGTCAAAAGTACACTAACCAGTGTGAGGACGCCCTCAACGAACAGATCAAGTGGGCTTCACATTCTTGTTATATTTTAATCGTGATTGTATTTTGTTGTGTGCTTTTATGGCTCCATTTTATCAGTGATATACTGATATCTGACTGATTTTTCTTCTTCTTCTTCTTCTTCTTCTTCTTCTTCTTTTTAATTATGGACAATCCTTTCAATTCATGGAGTCTTTGTTCTATCTTCCTCCAACTTCCTGGGTCAGTTTATTCTTCCTTTCTGCATTTAATTCTTAGAATTGAGGCTAAATTTACTTTCCTTATAGGAATATTTGGCAAGCGTCGATATATATGATCTTGTTTTTCTTCATCATTATTATCTATGGGTCACATTAGTGAAACGTTAAGGTGATCAGAGAGAGCTTTATAGTCTTATTTCTGGGTTGTTCTTTCTTTATATCCTTTTGGGCCTTTGGCAAATAGCGAAAATTGCATCTACTACTAGCAGCATTGATAGCCCTTACCATGCTGACTACTTTAGTAATGATGGTAGGAAAAATAACCTCGGGTTTTCTTCCATTTTCTTACCCCTTCAAGTTACGAATGCAACATGTTTTCACTTTGTGTCTGCTCGAGGGAAATAAAAATTTCCTTAATTCTGCAAGTATTTTATTGTAGTTTTTCTTTTCTTTGAATCAGTGTGGAATACAGTATCTCCTACGTGTATCATGCTATGTATGCCTACTTTGACAGAGACAATGTTGCTCTCAAGGGACTAGCCAAGTATCTACTCTAAAATCCTAAGTTCCTTCGTACTTATGAGTTTGCTTCTAAAGTGATTGTTGATAAATTAGTAAATTACATAGAATTTTTTTAGATTTTTCAAGGATTCGAGTGTAGAAGAAAGACAGCATGCTGAGAAATTGATGGAATACCAGGTGTTTGTTGCATTGCATTGCTTTTTCTTTTCCTAACTCAAAATATTATTTAATTATTCATTAAATCCTAAGTTCATCTTGTTAAATTTTCTGATGATTACCAGAATAAAAGAGGAGGAAGGGTTAAGTTGCAGTCAATGCTGATGCCATTTTCAGAGTATGATCATGTAGAAAAGGGTGACGCATTAAATGGTAAGTTATGTAGATAATGCCTTTTATTATGATCATAGAGATTATTAGTAATCAAAGTCTATAAATAACATATAAAATTAGTCACGAGGATGATTTTGATTTTGGGAAATTTTTCCATATTTATATAAGAACAAATTATTTGTTTAGAGCTTCGAGAGTGCGGTTAAACTTCGTGGTAATAATTTATTCCAGTTTTGTCCTTCTAAATATTCAATTTCTGAATTTTGTTGTACTATGCTTTATACTTCGTCCTCCTTATCAGTGAGGTTGTCAATGTGAGCTTGATATATGAGAATTATACATGAGGCATCCCTGATAGTCTTGTTTCGTGCATTTGTGGCTTTCTGTTATTTCTGTAACCATAATTGCTTGACTCAGCATGCGGCTTATGACTTATGAGAGTGCTTATACGGTTTGCCCTGTTATGCAGCAATGGAACTTGCATTGTCTTTGGAAAAGCTGAACAATGAAAAACTTCTTTATCTACACAGGGTAAATCACATCCTTCTCTTTTCCCTAATTGAATTGCCTAATCTGAATTCATTATATAGATCTTTCGTTGATTGTTAATTTTTACACAATAAGACAATGTTGCTCAAAATGGATTTTATCACTGATGCAGTTGGCAAATGAGAACGATGATGTGCAACTCGTTGATTTTATTGAAAGTGAGTTTCTTGCCGATCAGGTAAAGCAACTCCCTGTGTGATTCTTGTTCTTAGGACATTGGAAAGATCATGTATCAAAATATAATTGTTTTCTTCCTTATTTTCTATCTGCACCAGGTCGAATCCATTCGGAAGATCTCAGAATATGTGGCTCAGTTAAGAAGGGTGGGCAAAGGATATGGTAATTGCTACTCAAGTCTGAAACCACACTATTGATTTGTATACATGCTTCTTGCCTGTTGAATTAAAGTAATTGATTGGTGGACTTGCAGGTGTCTGGCACTTTGATCAGATGCTCCTTCATGAGGGTGAGGCTGCATGATGTATACCGACAACTACAACTGGACTAATAGCCCCCTTTCCCGGGGATCCCCTTTCCCCTTCAATGAAAAGACATGTTTCTTTTTGAAGGTATAGTCCCTGGAAATGGTTTAAATTTTTCTTTTTTGTTTTTTTGGCCTAAGGGAAATGGTTAGGTTAATTTTACCATGAATTCTAGTAACGGCTAGGCCTGTGAGCTTCTGCATATAAGACTATTTGACCAAAGAAGCTATGATGAAAACATGGTCTATATTATTCTATTCTTAGATGACCAGTGCTGCCAAATTCAAACTAACAAGTCCCTGCTTGAACACACACAACTCCTAGTCTTCTATAGATAATTTATAAGTAGGACTCGAGCTAGTGGATGCAATGATTATAGCCATAATGCTGATGAAGCCCTTTCTGCCTCGCCTCAGCCTAGCTTCTTCAATGATACTGAGCTTAATACCCTTTCCACTTGGTAAAGAAACCCATGGTTTTGAGCCCTGACCAATAATGAAAACGTTTTACAGGCTTGGACATGGATGGCGTCGAAGGTGCCCATATGCTTTTCCCTCTTCTTTATGATCCCGACTCGTCCTCTGTTCCTTCCACCTGTCACCATTACAACGTTTCCAACTTCAAACTTTATGAACTCAGTGATCTTTCTCTAGGTCCAGCTTGATGGTATCATTGGCTTTGATAAGTAGATCAGGATATCTGATGGGTCGTCCATCGTATGTGTTCAGAAAGGGAATACCCCTTTTCCCAAACTGCTCTGATCTTACCTTACAGAGCTTGAACTACAAAGAAATTTGGAGTACTAAACTGGGTCAATGACTTATTCATAAACAGAGGGAAAAGAAACCAACCTTTGCCTCGTCCTCTGTTATTGATTGCAGGCGAAAACGACCCTTGGCACTATAGAGGAGTCTGAAGTTCTCGTTCGTTTTTGGAATGGATCCAACATCTGAAAAATTAAACGCATAATCAGTAGTAGGAAACTAAGAATCATAGACGCGGACACACAACATCAATTCCCCAAACCATCAAATATTCAAGTATAATTTGATTTCATGTCATGTTTGATACAAATATAATATACGCGTGTAATTTGGCGTAACATCATATGTGATACGAATATAATATACGGTATTCATAGTTAACAGTTGCTTATCCCCACCAAAGATACAGACACATACAGAATTTGTAGCTCGCGAGGAAATGAAAATATACCCACAAAGCCTGCAGAGTACTTCTGATCAGTTCTAACTTTTCCATCAACCAAAACATGTTGCTGCATGAGAACTGAAATGACCTCGCGGTATACAAGTGCATATTTAAGCTTGTTTCGCAGGATAAGGATTGAGTGGCAGACACTCTCTAGCTTGTGAGGTTCAGGAGATGGCTTGGGAGCCTACACGGAAGCATATGGAAGATGAATACTACTTAAGTAATTAAGTTTCATCATTAATTTTGAGTCTAAATCTGAAGAAAACCTGCACTTTAAAAAAAGTAAAATCTTGCTTAGAAAAGCATCTCCAAGCTTGTCAAGCATCCTGTGCCTGGGAGCATTGATCTTCTTCAAGTGCTTCTTCTTCTTCGAACATTAAATGAAAAAATCTTAAACATATATAATGTGTTAAAATTAAAGAAAAAAATATAAAATATTATTTTTTAAAAAATATATCTATTTCTTTACGTTATTTTAATTTCCAATACATCAAGCGTATCTAAGAGTCTTTGTTAAAAATGAAAATTGAGTTTTGAAATGTTATATTGCTTTTTTTTTTTAATATTTCTTAATTTTTAAAAAAAATTAATTTTTTTTTCTAACACTTTCGAAATTCTTAACAATTATTTTTAATTTTGTAATCAACTAAGACTGTTGAGCTAAAGGTTTTAAAATACATTTTTTAAAAAAATCAACTTCTTAAAAAGTTTAGTCTCCTGATTTCTTTTATATGTTCTGCCCGATTATCTAGATATCTTTATGGCTTCTCCCAGCTACAGAACTTGTAACTTTATATTTATATTGACCAAAATTAATGGTTATTACCGTTTATAATTGTAATTTTAATTTGTAGAAATTGGTCATATATAAGTTACTGTTCAATTTTGATATCATAATGTATATAATCGGAAAATCATGTGATTTAATAGTAGTGGCGAGTAAATATTTCCGGTCACAATATATGAGTCCTTTAATATATCTCAACTGTGTCACATTAATTTTTAGGCCTTTTAAAAAAAAATTTGAAGGTGGCTTGTTTGTGAAAAGCTATGATGTAAGTTGAGTCATTTTCACTAATATGTGAAAATATCAAGTATTTTGTAAATTTTGTTCCCTCTTATTGACATAAATGATGAGGTAATAAAAGTGTATTTTGCATTAAAATACTTCTAGTGTTTGATGGTGGTGCTCAGATACCGACTATAATTAAGCCAGTAACTAGGATATGATGATAAACTTTCTGATAACTGATTGTGACAAAATATAGACTCGGAAGGTCACATTTCGCATAATATTTTTGGAGAAACTTTTTATAATTTATTCACTCCAATTAAAGTACACCAACACTCTCTTAACAAATCGACGGACTCTTCCATAACCCAACACAGCCAAATACAACTTCATTCAAGCAAGGACTCTAGCAAAAGATAATTAAATACGGTATATCTTCCCCGCATGAGTTTATTGAAACAGCATGAACAGGTAACAACAGGGAGAAACACTGCAATGCCTTCGATCGGATGGGTCTCGCTTTTGAGCTCCATAAAATTAAGCCCACGACAGTTACGATGTGCAACGACCTCCGTCTAATCTTTTAGGCTAGAATGTAAAAAATTTCTTTTAACTTAAAAGTTGTGTTTTTTATTTTATTTAACTCTAAAAGTTGATTATATATGTCCTAAATTTTTAATTTTGTGTAAAATAACTCTTCTATTATTATTTTTATTTAAAATCTTAACGTCACTTGTTGATATACGTTGAAAGAAACCATATCAAACAAAATATAAATTCGACTGTGGCAGATAAGCAAATAATGACTTGTCATTCCATGGGCTATATTCAGAATGGTTTCTGGAAGCTGGGAGCTCTTTCCAAAAATGGCCCTCCTATTTGCTATTTATTTTTTGTTGTGAGCTTGTTTTCAGAAGCTTCCCTTGATCAGATACATGTTATCCAAAGATGATTAGATGTTTTTTGTGCCTCCTCAGGCCAAAAAGTCAATGCCTTGAAGACCAAAGTGTTGTGCCGGATACTTTACCTGTTGTTAAGCCCAACTCCTCTTCTTCAAATCTTTGGAGAGGCATTTGTAAGGCTTGGAGTGACTTATCCAAAGGTTCGCAGTGGTACCTTAGGGAATGGTGCTGGAGTTGGATACTTGCTAGACCCGTGGGTTCATGACTTCCCTAGATATGTCTCTCCCGCACTGACATATGGGAGGAAATCTAACACGACCCCGTTGCGGCTTTCATCAGTACTATTTCTAGCAAATGGTGTTGGTCTTGCTTTAATGTATTGTTAAGGTTATTCCTCCTGCGCCCACAGTAATGTAGATGACTCCATTCCTTTCTCTGGCTCTTAACTCGCAACCGTGCTTCGATGACTCTGTGGCAGAGGTTCGTTAACCCGAGGGTTTGGAGAGTCTTTTGAATAGCCGCTTTAGGATTGGATTAGCTTCAATCTCCGAGGCAATTTGGGTGAGACTGCTCGTTCGAGGTTGTTCATGACTTGTTTGCACTATATATGTTCATAAAAATGTAACGGCTCTGAGCACAAAATGAAGTACAACCTGACTAGTAGACACGAACGCCTCATTGGTTGGATCTTCCCTCCTTTTGATTGATTGGGTGAATTTAATACTGATGGCTCGGTTCGTAGTAATGCATGGCAACGTCAAGTACATGGGTCATTGGTTTTGCTCAGAACTTGGGGGGTCAGTATCACTATCCTTGAGCTTTGGGGAATTTGGTCTGTTATTCAGATATCTTGGCGTGTGGGTTTTAAGAAACTCATTGTGGAGTTAGGCTCTTCTACTGCCGTCAATATATATGACTATTAATTATTGTCCGCCTATACATCCGCGTTTGAGCTTCGTTCGAAGGATTAGGACCTGGTTAAACGGTAATTGGCAAGTTAAACTGTGGTGTGGTACTGGAAAGTAATGGAGTAGGCTTGGGGTTTAATGAGAATGGCTGTTTGGAAGAGGATGGATACTTCGGATGGTTGGGCTAGTGCTTTCTAGAGTTGGGCATGTTTTTGCTCATGGTGTTTAGCTAGTGAGACGGCATGAAAATAGGATTGGCGTTGGGCTAACTGTAATTCACACCATAGGTGTTTCTTTAAGCCTGAAACAATGAAGCTTATAAGCCATGATTCACATAGACCAGTGACTTCGGTGAAAATTGATTGCCTAGCATTCTTCTAGAGTGTCTACTTGTAAGACAACCTCAACTTCCTACGGAGTAGTTTTACACCGCGTTGATGGTTTCCCCTTTTTTTTTTTCCCACTCCTACTAATGGCCCTGCTCTTTTTCTTGGAGCACAAAAATGAAACGGCTCTAAAATTATCTTTTCGAAAATTTTCAACTCATAATCTGTAACGTTATAATTAGTTAAACAGGTTTAACATATGAAAGCATCTAGGAACTAAATATATAGCTGTAGGCAATTAAATTGCTCATTAAAATTTGCCATCTCATAAATTTTAAGTCAATCACAATCTCATTTGGGGAAGAATATGACCCACGGAATCTTTTAATGACAAATAATATAATTGCTTATGTCATTAAAAGGGTTTAGAAAATAAATACATAGCAATCAATCAAACATTGTCACATACGCGCATGGTGACACTTCAAAGCCAATCAAATTCAAGCCATGGGTCATTTTAAACAATGGCTGAATATTGGCGGGTATAATTTCATCATTATAGCCAATCACACTGGGGCATATAACTATTTCTTAATAAAAAATAAAATGAGGAGATACTTTGAAGTAGTTGAATGCGCATTACAACAAAAACGTGAATTAGCGAGGGATTCGGTCGAGAAAATGGTAAATTCAAACGAAAATATATTATTTTCTTATTGAAAAATTAGTTGCATTATTAGTCAAATTTTTGTTAGTTGGTAAATGATTACCGATTGAACTTGCAGTAGGGAAACAATAAATTTCAATTAATTTGCAACTCTTGTATCATTTTTAAATCGATTAAAAATTGGTCAGGCAGTGTTTGATCAATTTTAAATTGTGGACCAATTTTTTTGTAAAATTTACTGCTTCATTTTCTATTTCTAAATTTCATCTCCACACTTCATTTATTCTTTTTCTTCTTCTTCTTTTTTATCCTTTTGCAATTATTCTTCCTTTTCGTCTTCATAATCTTGTGCACTTATTCTTCCTCTTCTTCTTGTAAATTTGGAACATACAAATGAAAAACAAATGAAAAGAGCTTTAGCTTTACTTAAAGTCAGAATAAGAATTGTAATTGAGAATACAAAGAAAAAGTGTAAGAAGGATAGCAGCTTCATACAAAGAAATAAAAAAAAAAAAGAGAAAATCAAAATATATGAGTTTTATTTTCAAAGCTTATGCTTCAAAGATACCTTTAGACATACCTTTAAACACGAAGAAGAAGAGAAATTTAAGTCATATTATCTAGATTATCAAATAAATTTAAAATCACAAATTGAAACTAAAAACAACAAGATTCACTAGCAACGAGCTTATTAATAAATGAAAAAGGGCTATGGAATCTAAATTTCTTTATTTAGGTCATAAGCATCACTTAGAATGAATTTTGCAACTAAATTTAATTAAATTAATGGCAATTCTACTAAAATAAATAAAATTTTCTCTTGAGATAAATCACAATGCTCATATTAAGCCTATGTCTATAAGGGATAAATACAAGATAATACTCACAAACTACTCAAATGCAATTCGTATCTTTATAAAATTATTATTTAAATTTATTGTTATAGTGATCTATGATGTGATTGACCTCTTAATCCTCTTATAATACTTCAGATAAACAATGACCAACCATTCATGAACAAGAGAAAAAGAACAATAGATTAATTCAAATGAAATTGTCATAAGAGCATTCCAAATTCAACTCAATCACTAAATAGATTCATTTAAATTCTAGATCTAAAATATGGTTAATCATCATGAAATCAATGGTAAAGAAATAATGAAAATGAACATATCCATAATCCAAAAACTTAAAAAAAGAGCAAAGATGAAACTAATGGCTGAAGTTAGTGATCCTTTAGTAGAAGCTTCAAATCTCTTCAAATGTCCAGTAGATCTCCAAAACTTCCCTTCTAAAAATTCCCTCCTCCATTATGCTTCTCTCAATCTATTCTCTGCTATCTTCCCCAAGTTTCATAATAGCCTCACAAAAATGGTTTCAATTTAGTTGCACACAAGCAACCTATGTCGACATCACCTAAATGCAAAACTTGCCCATTTTAGCTTCTAGTGATTACTTTGATTTAGGGTCTTCATACACAACCATGTAGTTGCACATGACTAGCCCATGTGCACCCTTGGATTTCTTAGAATGCCCTATTTTCCTACATGCCCCTAGTAATTTGCATTGGAAGCTATGTTGAGCACTAAATTATTGCATTGGAAGCTATGTTGAGCACTAAATTATCTCTATTTCATGTATTGCTACTAATAACTCTTAATTCAAAACACATGTAAATTGCATAAAATGCAACTAAGTTAATCATAAAATTCCATAGTTTCATACAATTAAATTGGTGTAATTTACACCAAACAAATTCCCTTAAACTTGATTCTTTGTTATTTTTCCTTGAGCAAACTAAACTTGGTGCAATTCAAATTATGCTTAAATCTTGCTCAAGATACTTTAATAAATATCTAAGTTATCAAATGCAACTCTTAATAAAACACACTAATCAAATCTAAATCAATGATAGTATTAGGTAAACATAAGACTAAGCACACACCTTTATTTTCATTTCAATTCATAACACTTTTCAACAATTACAAGAATTTTGTAGCTTATAAAACGAATCCATGCATAATTCACCCAACAACCTTTTCTTTTCTTAACCTCAGGAAACAACATAAGAAAATTTTATATTATTATCAATTCCTTTTCAATAAGTGTGTTTTATATTCATCTCATTTTTCACAAGTTATATATATATATATATATATATATATATCTCTCTCTCTCTCTCTCCATAAATACTTGCATTAGGTTTAACAAAAGGAAAGAAAAAAGAGTTTATTATACAATCTGTAACTATGCTCCTACTACTACATCCTTATGATTATCCAGGAAACATTGTTTCAATTAATTACTCAGAATGAAGAGCGCTTAACTTTAATTTATAACATACTACACCCTTTTAAATTAAATAGTGTGAATAAAAGAACAACACTAATATAAACAACATATGCATTCATCAAACATCATCATCAGAATTATTTAGTATAATACGGCTTAGATAAGATGAAAGTTTGCTCAATTCAAAAACAAAAATCAATTTGAGTTAACTTTCCCCTAAACTTAGCATTGGACTTGTCTACAAGTAAACCAAAGATATGCAACACAAGATAAAGGACAGGATAATAGAAAATCCTTTAAGTGAGAGTGTTCCTTTGAATCATTGAAACTTTAACTAGTCACCAACTAAATGAAAATGGTGCCTAACATAATAAAAGGCAGAAATTAAAAACAAAACCACACATAAACTAAAACACATTGAAATGAACTATAATTAGAAAAGAAAAAAAGAAGAGAAGTAGTTCTAAGTTATAGTTATTAGCTTGACTTTTAAAATTCTCATGGTTAGGGAGGTCAAAAGGTATAAACGACAACTTTCTCTAGCATTCCTCTAACTTAGAAAGACTTGAATTGCTGTTCACTATCCTTAAATATGTCTAAAGGTTTATTCTTCATTGTACCGACACCATTAAAAAGAAATTCCTTTGTCTCGTAAACTTGTAGTAAAGGATTAAGGGTTGTTACTTTTATTGTAGAAATAGCCTTTATTTTAGTCTTATGGATGCACCTTAAGGAATTCCTTCAAACACTCCTTGCATTACCAAGAAGAGAAAAATCATCCTAACCATGACGAATAGGCCTTTAGATCAACCGAGCTCGCCAGTAAGGGATGAAATGGACTATCAAACCATTTTGGGATCAGAGGGATTGCTTCTCGGATTGTTGGGTGGTGATCGAACAAATCAACTGATAGCTAGCGGATAGGACATTAATGAATCAATAATAGAGCGATCTATACTAGACTCATAGAAGAAGACAAAGGTGTAAAGCGGTAGTTTAGTTAGCTAGTAGGTTTAACTATGGTTTAAACTGTCTACAACGAGAGGTTTATTTGTAGTTTTTAGAAATTGTGGTCACTTTATGGTTTAACTGTGGTTTTGCAACCATAGTTAAACCTTTGGTTTAGCCGCGGTTTGTAATAACTACAACTAAACTATTTTAGCATCAATTAAAAAAAATTCAATGACTTATACATTATATAAGCAAAGCAAGGAAAAAGAAATGTCATTTCGCTTAGAAATCAACTAGATTTTTTGACAAAAAATAGTATAAGTTCTTTTGAAATTAATATATATAAATGTTCACAGTAGACCAAACCAAAAATGTAAATACCTCATAGCCATTTTCAAACTTCAAATGACAAACTAGTTAAGAAAAATGAACACCAAATATAAGTATACATTCAATTTTCTTTCTTTTTCTTCTTCTTCCATTTGTAGGAGACAACTAGATCATTGTATTTAAAATGTATTAGGTTGGTTTGCTTGTACAAGCATTTCAACCAATTCTCTCATGGTGGGTCTCTTCAAACTATGTTCTTAAACATAAAGCATAACCATAAAGAACACATGTTTTGCTTCATCTAAAGGGATATTATTGTGTAGCCTCTCATCAAGGATCTTTACCATTTTTTCTTTACTCCAATTGGTTTGAATCTTGGTCCATTGGATAATGTCCAGCCCTTCTTCTCCAAAATTATCCACTAGCCTTCTCCCTATTATCAACTCTAATCTCTATAACTATAGATATCACTCTTCTTGTCAACTTTCAATGTGTAAGTGTACTCTTTTTCTAAACATAACATAATTCAAATTAGCATACCCTTATTGAAAAGCTTCTATATAATAAAAAAGGAGAAGCTTCAATTCCATCTTTCACAAGTAAAAATTAAGTATCAAAAACTCAAAAAGTGCATAAATTATTTATGTAATTGCATAATTGGCCACTAGCATAATAATAAGACAAAGAAAGACTTTGGGGTTTGAAAATTTCTCTCTTATATCCTATTATATGGTTTCAATAAAAATTAAAAATAGGACATGGCAAATTAATAATCTGCATAAGTAACTTTAAGTGATTGATAAAGGGGAATAAGGACAATTTTTTTGGTTAAGATGGCGAATGATCTACTTATACTTTGAGCACGACTAGTAATTATAATTTATTTATGTACATCATCATCTTTCATATCAAATCTCTAGCACTATATTATTGATAAAGTGCAAGCACATAATTTGCTCATGTAAGTAATATCTATGTTGTAATCGCTCCATACATTTGTGATGAGCATACCTTTCCTCCAACAAAAGGAAAAACAAAAGAACAAAGAAAGAATGGAATAAGAAATTAGCATGATACTCACAAATCAATATTATTGTAATTCTAAACCCTAAACTAAAAAAAAAATCCCCCAGTTAAGAATAGGATCACATAAACAACACATATCTACTTTGTTGCAAAAATAGGATCTTGACCTTCAACCATAAGATCTTTTTTTGTCATATCAAGGCTAAGCATGTTTTGGGTATGATATATGGATTTCTCCTTTCTCCCCTTCATGAGTGGAAGGTGTAACATCATAAATTCTAGATCATTTCATACCAATCATAAGCTTCACATCATCATTCTCATGAGAGCACATGAAAAAGAGAATGAAAATAACGGGTTTATTTGTGTTACGTCATGCTTAAAAATTTGCAATCAGTGTCGCATGAACTGTGTGAGCTCATACTATTCATTCTCATATTTAATTATATCATTATAACTCATCTGCATCACAAAAACATGCCCACAACTCATGGAAACCGAAATGGAGCATGGAATATGAAGATTCATTCTCAGCTAGATTTGCTCCATTTTCTGACCAAATTTGAAAAATTATAACTAAATCTAGAAAAATTAAAATCATGCAATCTTAGTCATTCTGGAAAGCTTAGGATATCTAATTTACATTAAAAATATGCCTAGACTATAACATATATCATAAAGGATGTTTGACATCCAAAATAGTTCAAAGATCTGACTGAATTCTGGAACTATCACAGAATTCTGTAGAAAATTTTGAAAATATCCAATTAATTCCAAAAAACTCTAATCCATGCAAATAATACCAATCTAGAAAGCTGTAGATGTTAACTAGGGAGGAAAAATATCTCCAAATTAGTTCATGAAGCCCAGACCTCGAAATTCAATAGAATAGTACTTCTGGTTGGACAAAATTACTGATACTGGACAAAAACTTCAAAAATTCATATCTCCCTCTCTAGACCTCCAAATGAGGTGCTTCTAGTTGACAAAAATCACTGTGATATCTAATTTCTTTGCATAAAATTTCATAGCAATTAGACATCATTTGAGTCTCGTGTGATAGAATGCAAATTTAGACCAAATGAATAGTGCAGCAAATCAGAAACCATAAAAATTGTCAATTTTAAAAAATCATCAAATATTCTATAGACCTCCAAAAATTATAATCTTTACCTTTCCAGAAAGCTCTCAATGAGATCTAATTGCATGCCAAATTTCAGATCAAGACTAACTCATTTGGCCAAAAAGTGAAATAGGGTTTCATAATGGTTAATTTTGGCTCCATATAGGGTACCAAAGTTGCCAAATGGATTTTCCTTAATGTTGACACCTTTTAGGTAAGTCTAAAAGTACATTTGAGACTTGTGTGAGCTACCCAAATGATCCCAAACCTCATGCATCTCATTTGCCATTCAACCTATACTTATGCACACTTCCATCATGCTTTCATATTACATACTTTAGCATCTCATACTCAAAATACATGCTAGAGATCATACATCATATTCATATATTTAAACATCAAGAAATATCATATTTACATATGTCTCAAGGATCATAGACCATTTACAATATCATATACATCAAGAAACATAATTATGGTTCTAAAATGGATAAAGCTAGGCATAAACTTGTCAATCTCTCTTCTTCATTCTTGTTAGCTCCCTTTACCATAGCTACTTCGTCCTCCTAGCATGTTAGATCATTAGAGAGGAGGGGATGAGATTCAAAGAATCCTAATAGCTCATCTTCCATTCAATCATACATAATATGTGCAAAGCAAGCTTTACAAATGCATGCATGGAGAAAATGGAAGTCATGGACATTTTAAAAGCGAACTTGGCATGTGAACAAATCATACAAAACATTCAAGAGCTCACCAAATGTTTGGATTGGCCTTACACTTTTCTTTATGGACATTGAATTTGCCTCACCTATTCTTTAAGAGCTTTGGACTCAACCATACTCTTGAGAGCCCACTTTGTTTTTGGGAGACTCTTTATCTTATCTCAACTAAGCTCAAGGGTTCTTGGCTCATCTTCACTAAAGAGAAGAGTTCTTAGCCTCTTCACACTCAAGCAAACTCAAAACAAACATCATATACTCATTTAGAAACATAACACAGTATCAAGAATCATAACATATAAAGGCATGCTATTATACTTTTCATAACTTGAAAATACCCATACACACATTCTAAAAGAAGCTAAATACACATCCATGCATGAGAAAAGGTGGAGAGAGTTACCTTGTGTACACTCACACACTTTTTCCTTGAAATTCAAGCCTCCTCTTTCGACCACACACCCACAAATTGGTGGAGATGATTTCTCTTGGCTTAGATACAATTTATGGGAGCCAATTAGGTTCATGAAACACATTTTAAGGTCACATAACTAGGTGAGACACTAGATTGCTCTAAAACCCCTATTATGGTCCATAAAGGTACCTAATAAAGTAACACCCCTCAAATAATTTTTAAGCCTCATTCTTTCCTCTCAAATATGATTCTTGACTCTTTTTAAGCCTCTTGGAGTGATCACACCATTAAAACAAAGGGCCTAACATCATGTTGCTTCTTTAGGTCATAATATGGAACTTAAAACACCAACTCACTTTCTATGAGTTTTAAATTTTTTCCAAGGCCTCCTCTCATATTCATTCATCATATATGACTCAAGAATGACCTTAGAAAAATTTAAAACTCTCCCTAGTTAGGAGAACCCATATAGGCTGAGGCTATGAAGTATATTAGGTTCCATGAAGTTTTCTTTGTTTTCTCAAGGGAAGAAGTATATAGGGAGACTCTTAGGGATCTTGGGAGCTCATTTAAACTCTTACTTAGGTTTAGGAATCATCATACAAAATCAAATTTTATAAGGTGCAATTGAAACCTTAGAATTTATATCTTGAAATCTAATGATTTTTTGTTAATTCTCTTTGCATATTTTTAATCTCCACACCTTTTTTCCTTAGATTCATGCTTGGTTCTACCTAAAAATCATCTCCTCCAAGGGTTTTCTCAAGTGGGGTGAAATGGTGGAGAAGGGAATAAAAAATGACAACCATAGAAAGAGAAATTACCTTGTTTTCTTACTTTTTCTCACTTGAATCTTGTGTTCTTTGAGCTCCTCTCTTCAAATCCAAAATTTTCCCTCAATTTCTCCCTTAAAATAGATTTATAAACTTCATTATAATCATAGGAAACAAAGGAGAATGGAGGAGAAGAGGTTTGGAAAAGAAAGAGCATGAAAAACTATGAAAATCCATACTTTTCTACCTTGAATTTCTCCTCCTTTTCTTCCTCCTCTTGTGTGCCTCATCCCCTAAGGTTTTCTTCTATTTTTGGGTAGAACATGGTCGTGCATAATGAAGGGAGAAGAAGGGTGCATTATATATATATAGGTGGGAATAAGTTACACTTTTCAAAAATTTTCATTTTGCATTTTGTCCTTGGCATTTTCGTTTCTCCTTCATTTTAGCTCCTTTTTTAGAACCATCTTTTCCATTATGAAATTTAGGTTCCTGATTAAGTAAAATGCCTTTGGAATTACTCAAATCTGAGCTAAAATCTTTTTGAACGAATTCGTCAAAGTTTGGATATACCAACGTTAGAAAACGTCCATCAGAGGGGTTTTAACTGTCTCTGGGCTTTCTATAGTTTTCAGGACCTCTGAGAACTCCGAAAAACTCAAAACTTTCATTTAAAAAAACCCTCCTATGTGAATTCCAAAAATTTCTCAAAATTATGAAAATACTATTATATTTTGTAGGCATTTTGTAAGAAATTATTTCTTCATTTTAGCTCCGTTTTTCTTTCCATCTGAGCCTGGGATTCTCATTTTTAGGAGTCTACAATGCTTTCTAAATTTTTTGGGACCTTGACCACATTATCTTGGGGGACATCCTTTTGTATTCCTTAAAATAGATTTATAAATTTCATTATAATCATAGGAAACAAAGGAGAATGGAGGAGAAGAGGTTTGGAAGAAAAAGAGCATGAAAAACCATGAAAATCTATACCTTTCTACCTTGAATTTCTCCTCCTTTTCTTTCTCTTCTTGTATGCCTCATCTCCTAGGGTTTTCTTCTAGTTTTGGGTAGAACATGGTCGTGCATAATAAAGGGAGAAGAAGGGTGCATCATATATATAGGTGGGAATAAGTTACACTTTTCAAAAATTTCCATTTTGCCTTTCGTCCTTAGCATTTTTGTTTCTCCTTCATTTTAGCTCTTTTTTGAGAACCGTCTTTTCCATTATGAAATTTAAGTTCCCAATTAAGTAAAATACCTTTGGAATCACTCAAATCTGAGCTAAAACATTCTCGAACGAATTCGTCAAAGTTTGGGTACACCAATGTTGGAAAATGTCCACCAGAGGGGTTTTAACTGTCCTGAGGCTTTCCATAATTTTCAGGGCCTCTAAAAACCCCGGAGAACTTAAAACTTTCATTTAAAAAAGCCCTCCTATATGAATTCTAAAAATTGCTCAAAATTACAAAAATACTATTACATTTCGTAGGCTTTTCGTAAGAAATTGTTTCTTCATTCTAGCTCCATTTTTCTTCCCGTCTGAACTTGAGATTCTCATTTTTAGGAGTCTAGAATGCTTTTCAAATTTTTTGGGACCTTAACCATATCATCTTGGGGGACTTCCTTTTGTATTCGGTAAGGGTGTTCACTGTGCCCAAGCTTGTTCGGTCAAATTGGGTCGGATTGGGCCAGACATAAAAATTTTTTTAAAAAAAATTTAGGGCTAGGCCAGGCATTGGGCCAACTCTTAGGGCAATAAAGGCTTGGCTCGACCTTAAAAATAAATTTATTTTTTAAAAAAATATTTTTTTAATGAAAATTTATATCAAATTTTAATTTTTTTAAGAATAAAATATAATTTTCTAAAAACTTATATACAAATTTTTTTAAGTATTATTTTATAATTTCATAATAAATTTAGGTTGCCCTTAAAAGATATATTAATATAATCAAATCTAAAAAAATAAAAAAAATATATTTTTTATAAAGATTTATTCCAAAATTTTAATTTTTTAAAGATAAAATGTAATTTTATAAAGATTTATATAAAATTTTTTTTTTCTAAAGTTATTTTATAATTTTTATAATTAATTAAAAAAAATTGGGCTCCCCAATTTAGCCCAGCCCTGCCCTATATTAAATTAGGCTGGGCTGGGCTGGGTTCGGGCTAGGGCAACGGGCTTCAATTTTGAAGCCCTTCTAAAATAGGACTGGGCATCGGGCACAGCCAAAGCTCTACCCGATCCGACCCATGTACACCCCTAGTATCTGGTGAATTTCATTCGTTTACGGAGAAACTGTACATTACGTTTCTCATTTTCTTTAGTTTTCGGAGAATCGGATATTATAGAAGAAAATTTGTCAATAAAAAATAAACATTCATGTTAACCAAAAAAAAAATTTGTATATTCTAATTTTCTTTGTAGGCAGGACAACAAGATCCAACCATAGACATACACATTATAAAAAGACATAAGGTAAATCTTTATTTTCATTATACACTTATTGCAAAACATGGTTGAGTATAGTATTTCAACATACCAAAAGATTCCACTGATTAAATTGAGCATCAATAGTCTATAGCAAGTTACCCTTGTGTAGCAGTCCAGCATCTATTGTAGTCTGATAAGTATATTACACTTAAATAGATATAATTTTAAGATTTTAAATAATATAAATTTTAGATATTATATGGATAATAAGCTGATTTTATATATCTCTCTTTTCATAGTTAATTATAGAAAATAAAAGAAATTGTATTACATAGGTTATCCATATTCTTTTTTTAGATTTGAAGTAATATAAATTTTAGATATTATATGGATAATAAGCTGATTATATATATATATATATCTTTCCATCGCTAGTTAGAGAAAATAAAAGAAATTTTATTACATAACTTATCCATATTCCCTTTTTAATATTTGTACAGAAATAAGATAAAGATAGAGAGATGTGTCAAGAGAAATAATAAGGGACATATAAGCAGAACAAACATGTAGAAGACGCGACAAAGAAAATCTATAAAAGTAAAGGTTAGGAGCATACAAAGAACAACTCAAACTCAAGATCTATTATTATTCCTCTCTTCCCATATATTTTCTTCATTTTTTTTTTCTTTTTACCTCTTTATAAATTTTTGTAAAATTTTTCTTGAATTTTTCAAAACTATAAGTGGCTAATTTTTTAGTTTCTTACTCCAGGTTATTGAGGGTGTAGCTCAACAAATAATTTATGAGAGTCTTGATCTATTTATTTTCTTTCTTAAGTATTGAATTATTTTCTATTTTTATGGCATTATTTTTAGGTAATTCAAACTGATACCTTATTTTAGTTGAATAATTACTGCTATATGAATTTATAAATTCATACTTGTTCATTAAATTTAATAGAATAGCAATACAATACATTTGATAAACTAAAATTGTCTTTGTGTAGTGACGAAAACGTTTCTTCCATTTTAAATATGCGAGCATATGTATTGTTGAATGATGATTGGTGACTTTTCTTGTTTTTAACACTATTCATGATTTAAATTCTGAGAGGTCATTCGAGATTAATTAATGAATAAGCTTTAATTGGAAAACGTGTTCTCATTAAATACCATTAAGAAAGAGTAAAACATCAGAGCTAATTGATGTTCATAACTAATTTATTTTAGAAGAAAAATTATTTATATTTCTTTTGAAGTTTTCAATGATCAAATTGGTTAAGCTAAACTTGAAATAAACTTTGGCTAAAAGTTGTTTGCATTGAATTTTTTTAAAAAATATTTTCTAAATTTATTTATTACTATTTTATTAAAAAGAAAAATCTCCCTTATTTTTTCTTCTATATTTTAATTTCGGGTTAAATAATTTGATTAGTCTCTGTGGAGTATGACCATACTCACTTTATCTACGATAAAAATTATTTTGAGAATAGGAAATTATTTTTGGTGGTTTTGACACTCATCAAATTTTGGTCAAGGACTAGTGTCATTGTTTAATCTGAATTTTTTTGAAAAAATTTATACCTCGTTCTTCTCACATAGGTGAATTAATATTTGATTCTAAGATAGAGAAGACAATTCAAAAGTTAAGAAAAGAGACAAAGCAGCACAAGGTAACTTGTACTTCTATTCCTAATAACGATTTATTTGTTAATTTGTCTAAATCCTTTAAGGAACCTAAAAAGATGGCTAAAGTTGAGCCAACTTTAAGAAGTATGGCTAATCCATATATGAACTAGCATGTAATGTCCAGTTTTCGTTAAACGACGGAAACAAGCACATTTTCAAAGCAAGTCTCCTGAGATGAGTGATTCAAGGCCAAATAAAATTTGAATAAAATTTTAAATAATAGAAAATGATGATTTGAGCCTTGAGTTGCCTAAAAATCGGAGTTGGAGTGATTCAAAAAATTTGCCAAAAGGCCAGTGCATTTTCGTAAATAAGGGGACTTTTTGGAAAACATACAAAAGGGCTTTTTAAATGAAATTTTTAAGTTCTCTAGGGTTCTCAGAGGCCCTGAAAATCATAGGAAGTCCCGGGACCGGTAAAGACCCTCCGGTGTAATTTTTTCAATGTCAGTTGACTAGAATTTTGACTGATTCATTCGGAAAGGTTTTAGCTCTGATTTGAGTGATTCCAAAGCCATTTTTCTTAATTGGGAACCTAAATTTTATAATAGAAAAGACGGTTCTAAAAAAAGAGCTAAAACGAAGGAGAAACAAAAATACAAAGTATGAAGGGCAAATTTGGAATTTTTTAAAAAGTCACTTTCTCCTCCCTATATATAGGTGGCACCCCACTTTCCTCCCCATTTGGAATCATAAAATTTTGTATAATTTCAGAAGGGAGAGCTAGGGTTTTGGGCGCACCAAGAGAGAAGGAGAAGGAGAAGAAATTCTAAGGTAAAGGTAGGTTTTTATGTATGTTTTCATGCTTTTTCTCCACCAATTTCTTCTCCCTAAAATTTTTGAAGTTTTGAGGGCTGTTTTGAATGGAGAATAGAGGGGAAAGTTCAAAATTCAAGTAAGAAGGTCAAGAAAAGCAAGAACAAGTAAGGAAATTCAAGGAAAACAAGGTATTTTGCAATTCTTCCACTTGGTCTTCTTCCTCCCTTCTCTTGAGCATTTCGACCTAGACTTAGACAAACCTAAGGAGTCAGATTTTTAGCCAAACCAAAGGTGATTCTTAGGTATTTGATAGAGAGGAATAAGAATATGCAAAGAAAACCAAGAAATAGGCATTAGAAATCAAGATGCAAAACCTAGGGTTTTAAGTGCACCTTCCAATTTCTGAATTTGTATGATGCTTCCTTGGTCTAAGTTAGAGTATAAATGAGTTTTTGAGACACCAAAGATGCTCCTCACAAACTTCCTCCTTCAAGAAAAGCAAGAGAACCCCAAGAAGCCCTAAACCTAGGCATGTCTCGGCTAAGAAGAGTTCTAGGTGTAGGGGAGAGTTTTAAATTTTTCTAAGGCCATTCTTGAGTCATATTTGATGAATGAAAATGAGGGGAGGCCTTGGAATAAATTTAGAACTCATGGAAAGTAATTTGGTGTCTTAAGTTCCATAATATGACCTAAAAAAGTAACATGGTGCTAGGCCTTTTGTTTTAATGATATGATGACTCCAAGAGGCTTAAAAGGAGTCAAGAATCATATTTGAAAAGAAAGAATGAGGTCTAGAAATCATTTGAGGAGTGTTGCTTTATTAGGTGTCAATATGGACCATAATGAAACCTATAGAGCAATATAGTGTTTCATTAAGTTGTGTAGCCTTAGAATGTGATTTATGAACTTAATTGGCTCCCATAATTTGTAGCTAGGCCAAGAGAAACTCTCTCTACTAACTTGTGGGTGTGTGGTCGAAAGAGGAGGCTTGAAAACTAAAGAAAAAGTGTGTGTTTGTATACAAGGTAGCTCTCTCCACCTTCTCTCATGCATGGATGTGTGTTTAGCTTGTTTTAGAATGTGTGTAAGTGTATTTTCAAGCTATGAAAAGTATGTTAGCATGCCTTTATATACCATGATCCTTGATGTCATGTTATATTTTTAAATGACTACATGATGTTTGTATGAGTTTGCTTGAGTGTAGAGAGGCCAAGAACACTTCCCTTGGGTAAGGATATGCCAAAAACCCTTGAGTTTGGTTGAGACAAAGTAAAGAGTCTCCCAAAAGCAAAGTGGGATCCCAAGAGTATGGTTGAGTCTAAAGTGCTCAAAGAATGGATGAGGCAAGTCCAAAATCCATGAGGAGAAGTGTGAGGCCAATCCAAACACTCTGTGAGTTCTTGAATATCTTATATGATTGATTCACATGCCAAGGTTACTTCTAAAATGTCTATGATTTATACCTTCTTCATGTATACATTTGTGAAACTTGCTTTGCACATATTATGTATGATTAAATGGGAGATGAGCTATTGGGATTCTTTGAATCTCATCCCCTCCTCTCCAATAATCTAACATACTAGGTGGACCAAGCAATTATGGTGAAGGGAGCCAACAACCTTGAAGAGGGACAAGTGATAAGCTTATGTGTTATTTTGTGTATTTTGGAACCATAATGATGGTCCATCATGTATATAATAATGTATATGCACTATGAACATGGAGACACGTGTAAATATACTAGTATGTGATGTTGAGATGTATGATTTCCACATATGACCACTAGCCTATGTTTTGAGTATGTAATGCCATGGTATGAGAATGTAAAGGTTGATGAATATGTGTATGAATGTAGGTTGAATGGCCAAAATGAATTGCATGAGGTTTGGAACCATTTGAACAGCTCATACAAGTCTCAAATAAGCTTTTAAACTTGCTCAAAAGGTGCCAAGACCAAGGGAAATTTATTTGGCAATTTTGATACCCAATATGGAACCAAAATTGACCATAATGGAACCCTATATCACTTTTTAGCCAAATGAGCTAGTCTTGCCCTGAAATTTGGCATAAAATTAGGTCTCATTGAAAGTTTTTTGAGAAGCTAAAGAACATAATTTTCAGAACTCTAGGGAATATTTGATGAATTTTCAAAGTTGAGATTTTTCATGGATTCTGGTATAGGTACTGTTCATACTAGCAGTTTTGTATTCTGTGTCACCCGATATCCAAATAGTATCCAATACTTGTAAAATTTTATATGCATAAATTATAGGTCATAAGCTTTCTATGGCTACTAAGATCACCTCATTTGGAGGTTTTAGTAGAGAGTTATGCATGTTTGAAGTTAACTGTCAGTATCAGTAGCGCCCTAGGAGTTCAGTTACTGTTCCATAGGTTCCCGATGGCTAAACGTATCTATTTCATTGTAGAATTATTTTTAGCATTAATTTAACATCTGTAACTTTTCAGAATGACTAAATGTGTATGATTTCAATTTTTATAGAATTAGTTATGAATTTTAGAAGTTTATATCAGTAAACTGAAGAACAGCCCAGTAAGCCAGCAACCTCTGTAGCTTTTTGGATGTCAAAAGTCCTGTGTGATAAATGTTGTGACTTGGGAATATTTTTAGTGTAAAGTAAGCATCCTAAGCTTTCCAGAACGATCAAGATTGTATGATTTTAAAGTTTCTAGATTTAGTTATGATTTTCCGAAATTGGGCTAGAAAATGGAGCAAATTTGGCCAAAAATATGCTTGCTTATTTTGAGCTCCACTTTGATCTCCATGGGTTGTAGTCATGTTTTTGTGATGCAAATGAGTTGTAATAATGAAATTAAATATAAGAAAGTATAGTATAAGCTCATACAGTCCACGTGACACCGAATTGAATTTTTTAGATATAGTGCAATGCGAAAAAGTCTATTATTTTCATTCCCTTTTTCCCATGCTCTTATGGGATTGACAATACAAAGCTTATAAATGGCATGAAATGAGCTAGAAGTTATGGTGTTACACAGCAGCCCTTGTGCATAGAATTTCCAAATAAGGAGGTAAATTTCAAACTTAAGTCTAGTTTAATTCATTTATTATTTACCTTTCATGGGCTTGTAGGTGAGGACTCTCACAAGCACCTAAAAGAGTTCCATGTAGTCTGCTCTAGTATGAAGCCTTTAAGCGTGACTGAAGAGCAGATCAAATAATGAGCTTTTCCATTTTCACTAATAGACAAAGCAAATGATTGGTTGTATTATCTTCCGCTAGGGTCAATTACAACTTAGGACCAATTAAAGAAGTTATTTCTTAAAATGTTTTGTCCCAATTTCTAAAGCCATAGCAATTAGAAAAGAGATTTGTGGCATTCACAGATATAATAGAAAGATCCTCTATGAGTATTGGAAGAGGTTCAATCTGTTGGGAATTCCGAGACACGCTGCAAAAAATTAAAATTTATAAACCCAAATTCCTTCTAGTAGATCCACTAATATCATTTAAATCGAGTAGATCTAGAAATATTTATCTTTAGTACGTGATACTTCTTTCACCGTCGAATCTTAAGAATTGATCTTCAGATTTACTCCCTCTACCGATATCCACATGAATGGTTGCTTAACTCGAACGACATGCTAACGCTTCTGACCAATGTTCATACATATTCTTGCTAGAGAAGACACTCTTCTCTTTCTCTCTCTAGGGTTTTTTTTCTTTTCTCTCTTAGAGTTGTATTTTTTTTGTCATTTTAAGAAACCCTAACCTCCTTTTCTTTTTATAGAAGTATTTCATTAGAATTTTAGATATATTTGATTAATTTAAAATATATTATTTTAAATCAAATCAAATCTTAATTAAATAAATTAATTTAAATTTAAATCTATCTAATGGACTAAATTTAACTAATTATTTAATATAAATCTAGAACTAAATTCTAATTTACTTTATCTCGTAAATTAAATTTAAATCTATTATATAGACTTAAATTTAAAACTAATTCATTTAAATTAATTAAAGGATATATATATATATTTCAAACATATAAATATATATGTTTCAAATTTTATAAATTATATATATATATATATATTTATAAAATTCTTTCACTCTGGATTGAACGTGACATTCATTGAATATAGATACAATTTTAGATTTAATGAATTTAGATATTTTAGCTCGAGTTGACTCATTCTTGTGTGCGACTCTATAGGCCCATATGACGTTGGCAGTGGGCTAATGACATTATTTGGCCTACAAGTCATAAGTAACTTCTAGCAAGATATTATGACTAGCCAAATCATATAGGGATCAGTGATCTGATGCAACCTATCATATAACTCTATCACATCTCTTTTGTCATCCAATATCTAGATCAAGTATGAGGTTTGAAAATGTCATCCTTATCTTATTCGATCGTCACTTTCTCGATCTATGTACAGACTGACAATACAAATGGAAACCCTTCTATTCGAGCACAGCCATATATTTCTTAGTCTCACTCATCGAGGGGCCCAGAAATATCTTTCTATTAATCAGAGGGACAAATTTCATCTTGACCATTCATCTTCTTCTACACGAATTCCACTATGCCCGATCATAGCTTTTATAATTACTCAGATAAAGATAACTTTTAATTATGCCAAAACATAGTGTTTCTCATGTTGGAAACTATGGTGATCTTAAGTCTAAGGGCTCGGTGATACAATTATATATGAGGTATGCTTATGAGTTAATTTATGTAGCTATCTCATAACGGGTTGATCCAGCATCTTATTTCCCAATAAGTGCCTATAATTTTGATTCGTATTTATATACATGATTAACACATAATCATTAATCAAAATCATATTAGTCTTAGTTGATCATCATTCCCACAATGATGATCGACTAGAGATATTTAGAATAATCAATATGATTTATCTAAAAATATTATTATATATAACATTCAAACAATATAATAATGTAATAAAAAAACTATTATTTCTTAATAAAGTAAAATGTTTACAATACAATAATTGGCCTATGGCATAATCTTTAAAATAATCAACTTTGTGCTAGTTGTTCGCATCACCAAATATCAGACCAATTATTAATTCAATACTTTTATGGATGTTTGCTTCTAAATAATAGAAATATGATGGATGCCTCTAGTGAAGGAGCACTGGTGGATAAGACATTAGCTCAAGCTAAGGAGTTGATTACTAAAGTGACAGCCAACACTCAATAGTTTGGGATTTGCCAAAACCCTCTAACTAAAAGGGTAAATGAGGTAAGTATAGATTCTATTGAATAAAAATGCAATAAACTTACTCCTCTTATACAGAAAATGGTTGCAGGAGGTTAGCAACAAGTTAAGGTTTGTGAGATTTACTTATATGTTGATCACCCTATAGATATGTGCCTGACTCTCCAAGAAGATGGACAAGTTAATGCTGTAAGGGGATTTCAAAATCAGCAATTCCAAAAGAAATATGATCATTATGCTTCCGCCTACAATCCTGGATGGAAAGAGTATCCAAACCTTAGATATAGGCAAAGATCTAACACTTTTTAGCAATCTAATTACTGACCAAGGAAACAGGCTCCTGCACCTCAACCTTCTCCTCCTAAGTCAAGTATGTCCCTAAAACAAATAGTTTTCACTTTGGCTACTAAAATGCAACAATTTCAACAAGAAATCTATCATACTTAACTTAGAGAACCAGATGAGCTAGTTAGCTACAAATGTAGAAAAGCTGGAAGGTCAGCATTCTACAAGATTTCTATCTCAGCCTAAAGTAAATCCAAAACAAAATGCCAGTGCTATTACTTTAAAAAGCAACAAAAGGCAAAAAGAGTTTGAAAAGAAGGCTCCAAAATATGCTGAAGATGAAAATTTGGAAAAGGAGATAAACATGCCTCTATAAGAGAACTCAAAACCATACCAAACCAAGTAGCCAATAGTCATCCCTCCTCCTTTTCCAAGTAGACTATCAAAGTTTAAGAAAGAGTAGTAAAAGAAATAGATCTTGGAGGTTTTTAGAAAAATAGAAATTAATATTTTCCTCCTTGATGCTATTAAACAAGTGCCTAGATATGCAAAGTTTCTTAAAAAATTATGCACTAGTAAAAGAAAGTTGAAGGGAGTTGAGAAGATTTACATTAGAGAGAACGTGTCTGCAATCTTCCAAATGAAGTTGTCCATAAAATGTAAAGACCTAAGTGTGTTTACTATCCCTTGCAAAATAGGTAATCTTAAAATTGAGAAAGTAATGGTAGACTTAGGAGCTTCAATAAATGTGATGCTTAGTTCGATTTATTGTTCTTTGAATATGGGACCACTTAAAGAAATTGGTGTTATTATTCAATTAGCTGATAAATCTAATGTATATCCAGAAGGAGTCTTAGAAGATGTTTTAGTACAAGTTAATCAGTTAGTCTTTCTGGTTGATTATTATATTTTAGATATGAAAGATTACCATTCTTCTAACTTAGTACCAATTTTGCTAAGAAGACTATTTTTGTAAACATCAAAAATAAAAATAGATGTTGCAAAAGGCACATTAACTATGGAATTTGATGACAAAGTAAAAACATTCAATATATATGATACCATGAGATATCTTACTAATATTAATTCTATTTTTATAATTGATATTATTGACTCATTGACACAACAGGTTTTTAAGCTAACATGTGAAGAAAAATTGCAACTAATAATCAGTGAGAGTTTTAATAATAAAAAATTAAAATCTCTTAACAAGAAATTTGTCATTAATGGGGAATTGAATAAGTCAATTTTTAAGTTAGAATAATTCAAAATTGTCATGTATAATATTTCTTATATTGATCTTTCATTATCTCACAACAAGTTACTTTCATTTGTTTTGCAAGTACTTAAATTAAAACTAAAAGAGTTGCCAGGTTATTTAAAATGTAATATCATATATATCTAACCCCATTCATGGCATTCATAAGCTCCATATCATCATGTTCATAAGAGCACATGAAAAAGGAACTAACAATAATGGATTTAATCGCGTTACATCATACTTAAAAATTTATAATTAGTGTCACATGGACTGTGTGGGTTCATACCATACATCCTTATATTTAAATCCATCATTATAACTCATTTGCATCATAAAATCTTACTCATGACTCAAGGAAACTGAAATGGAGTATAAATTGAACTTATTGAATTTCGGCCAGATTTGCCTCCATTCTATCCAAAACTTTGGAAAATCCTAACTAAATCTAGAAAAATAAAAATCATATAATCTTAGTCATTCTAGAAATCTTGGGATGTCTACTTCATGCTAAAAATATGAACAAGTCACAATATCCCACACACAGAGCACTTAACATGTGAAATAGTCTGGAGGTTGGTCTAGGTCCTGATGCTATCACAATTTATTGATATAAACTTCAAAAATGTCCAATTAATTTCAGAAAATTCCAATTCATACAAATAATACTAATTTGGAAAGCTATGAATATTAAATTTATGGTAAAAATAGACACAGACTAGAGAAAGCACGTTCAGCCACTAAAATTCAATAGAACAATGACTCAGGTCGTGTTGTACTACTGTTGCTATTCAAGAAATTCAAAAATTTATATCTCTTAGCTCAGACCTCCAAATGCATTTTTTTTAGTTCCTACAAGTCACTGTGAATGTCTAATTTCTGTTTATAAAATTTCATAGCCATTGTACCACGTTTACCCTTCGGATGACACAATTACACAACTGACCAAATGAACAATACTTGTGCAAATCTGAAATTCTGATATCAACTTTGAAAAATTATAAAAAAATTCCACAAACCTCCAAATGACCTGATCTTTATCATTTCAAAAAGCTCTAGGAAGATCTAATTGTATGCCAAATTTCAAATCAAGAAGAGGTCATTTGATTAGACTTTGACATAAGGGGGCAAAGTGACAATTTTTTGTGTTAAAAGAGGGCTCCAAGGGTTCAAATTTGCTTCTCCTACTCCTAAGGCTCTATAAGCACGTGGGAAAGCATCAACATAGGCTATCAAACATGGCTCAAATGTGTAACAACCTAGATTTGCAAAACTCACTCTTTCACACTGAAACATACACCATATACATAATGCCAAAATCTTGCTATTCATACCAAAAAGTTGCTACATTATTCAATATAGTTCTAATTCTCATACATATACAATATGTTCATACATTTACAAGTATTCATAAGTGCATACACCATGTACATTATTAGATTACATTTCTTGACAATAAAATGGTGACAAAATGACTATTTCACAAGTCCTTTGCTAATTTCCCTATCTTCAAGCTTGGTGGCTCCCATTTCTTTGTTCACTTGGTCCACCTAGCATATTAGGACATTCAAGAGGAGAGAGTGAGATTCAAGAATCTCAATAGCTCTTCTCCCATTTTATCACACATAATATGTGCAAGCAAGTTCTATGAATGCATGTGTGGGAAAAATAGAAGTCATAAACATTTAAAATCAAGCTTGGCATAGAAATACATCATACAAAGCATTCAAGAGCTCATCAAGTATTTGGATTGGCCTCACACTTCTCTCCATGGTATTTGGACTTGTCTCACCCATTCTTTGAAATCTTTAGACTCAACCATACTCTTTAGGAGTCCACTTTGCTTTTGGGAGACCCTTTACTTTGTCTCAACCAAACTCAAAGGTTTTTGGCTCATCTTCACCATGGTGAAGAGTTCTTGGTCTCTTCAACCTCAAGCAAGCTCAACCACACATCATATATTCATTTGAAAGCATAATATGGCGTCAAGAGTCATGGTATATAAGAGCATACTAGCATACTTTTCATAGCTAAAAAATATACCTACATATATTATAAAACAAGCTAAACATACATCCATACATGAGAGAAGGTGGAGAGAGTTACCTTGTACAAATCTACACACTTTTCTCCTTGGATTTCCCTCCTTTACCTCTGCTATACACCCACAATTTGGTGGAGATGGTTTCTCTTGGTCTAGACATGATTTAAGGGAGCTAATTAAGTTCATAAAACATATTCTAAAACTATACAATTTGCTTGAACCTTAGATTACTCTATATGTTTCATTATGGTCCATAATGGTGCCTAATGAAGCAACATTCTTCAAATAACTTCTAGGCCTCATTCTTTCTTCTCAATTATGATCCTTGACTCCTTTTAAGCCTCTTGGAGTAACCACACCATTAAAACAAAGGGCCTAGTACTATGTTGCTTCTTTAGGTCATAATATGGAACCTATGACTCTAATTCTCTTTCTTTGAGTTCTAAATTTTTCCTAAGGACTTTACTCATCTTCATTCATCAAATGTGATTCAAAAATGGCCTTAGAAAAATTTAAAACTCTCCCTAGCACCATGAACATGGTTTGGTCGAGACTATAAAGCTTAATGGCCTCTTTGGAGATGCTTTTGTTTTCTTTAAGGAGGAAGCTCATGGGGAGTATCTTAGGGGTTTCAAGAGCTTATTTAGACTCTTAATTAAGTCTAGGAAGTATCACATAAATTCAGAATTTAGAAGGTGCATTTGGAACCCTAAGCATTGCACCTTGATTTCTAATAGCTATTTTATGATTTTCTTTGCATATTTGTATTCTTCTCCATTAATTACCTAAGATTCACCCTTGGTTTGGTTAAAAATTTAACTCCCTAAGGCTATCCTATATATGGCTGAAACATGCACAAAGAGAGGGGGAAGGAAGACCAAATGGAAGGATTGCATAATACCTTGTTTTCCTTGCTTTTCTTTGCTTGTTCTTTGCCATCCTTAGCCTCCCTACTTTATTTTCAAAATTTCCCCTCTATTATCCCTTTAAAACAGCCCTCACAACTTCAAAAAGATCATGGAGAAGAAGAAGGAAAAAGGGAAGAAGAGGTTAGCTAAGGTGAAGCATGAAAAACTAAGAAATTTTCTTACCTTTGGCTTGAATTTTCTCTCCCTTTTCTTCTACTCTTGGGGCACCTAGAAGAGCAGAATATTTTTCTATCTTGGGGCAGCAAGAAGTTCGACCAAATAAAGGAGAAGAAACGTGAGAAATAAAGAGAGTTCAAGAAGCTTTAAGAATTCTAATAATTCCTATTTTGTCCTTCATTCTTTGCATTTTCGTTTCTCCTTTGTTTTAGCTCCTTTTTGAGAACCATCTTTTCCATCATAACAAATAGGTTCCCAATTTAATAAAATACCTTTGTAATCACTCAAATCGGAGCTAAAACCTTCCCGAATGAATCTGTCAAAATTCAGGTTAACTGACGTCAGAAAGAGTACACCGGAGGAGCTTTATCTGTCTCGAGGCTTCCCATGATTTTTGGGGCCTCTGAGAATCTTTGGTAACTAAAAATTTTTATTTAAAAAGCCCTTTTAGGTGTTTTTCCAAAATTACACTTATTTATGAAAATATCACTGATCTTTCGACAAATTTTTCGAATCACTTTAGCCCTAGTTTCTAAGCAACTTAAGGCTCAAATCCTCATTTTCTATTATTTAGAATTTTATTCTAATTTTTGTTGGCCTTAAATAACTCACCTCAGGGGACTTGCTTTGAAAACTAACTCATTTCGGTGTTTTACAAAAAATCGGACGTTACATAAAATAAGCTTATTTAGGTGATGACTAAACTTTACTAGTGATAATTTCTAACAAACTAGCTCTTTTAGAGGAAAAAAAGTTAGTTAGAGTCATCAAGGAATACAAAGAAGCTATTGGGTGGACGATTACAAATATAAAAAACGTAAGCCCTTTTATGTGTATGCATCACATACTATTAGAAGAAGGCTATAAAACTTTAAGGGAAGCTAAATGTGGTCTTAACATATTAATGATGGAGTAGTTAAAAGGGATTTTTTGAAGCTACTTGATGCTAGTATGATTTTTTTCAATTTTTGACAATAAATGGGTAAGCCTAATTCAGGTAGTACCTAAAAAAATTGGCTTCACAATAATTAAGAATGATAATGGTAAGTTAATTCCAACTTGTGTGCAAAATGGATGGAGAGTCTGTGTAGATTATAAGAAGTTAAATGTTTCAATTAAAAAAGATCCTTTTCTATTATCTTTTATTAATCAAATGCTTGAAAGATTAGCTAGTTGTTCTCATTATTACTATTTAGATGATTTTTCAGGTTTTAATCAAATTCCTATAGCACCTAAGGATTAAGAGAAGACAGGATTCATGTGCCCTTTTGCTTACCGTCACATGCCATTTGGTTTGTGCAATACTCCAGCAATATTTCAAAAATGTATGGTCAATATTTTTTCAAGCTATATAAATAAATATTATAAAGGTATTCATAGATGATTCTATCGATTATGGGAATTCATTTGATAACTGTCTAAAAATTTTGATTAAAGTGCTTAAATGATGCATTAAAACTAATATAATGCTTAATTATGAAAAAGGTCATTTTATGGTTGATCAAGGATTAATACTAGGCCATATATCTTTAAGGAGAATAAAGGTTGATAAGTCAAAAATTGATTTAATTAGATCCTTACCTTATCTTACATCAGTGCAGGAATTGTATTTTTTCCTTAGTTATACATGTTTTTATTGAAGGTTTATAAAAGACCTCTCAAAGATCTCTCATCTTCTCTATAAGTTGTTGCAAAAAGATGCCCTTTTGATTTTGATGAAAATTGCAAAAAGGCATTTGACTAGTTGAAAGAGTTGCTGACTTTAGCCCCTATCATTCAACCACTAAATTGGAAGTACCTTTTTGAAATTACGTATGATGCCAGCAATTATGCGATAGGAGCAAGTCAAAAGGTTAGGAAGAATGTTCATGCTGTATATTATGCCTCAAGGACACTAGACAATACCTAGAGAAATTATTTTACAATAGAAAAAGAGCTATTTGCTATAGTATTTACTTTAGAAAAATTTTGGTCATACTTATTGTGTACTAAAGTTATTATTTTTTTAGATCATGTAGCTCTTAAATATTTGCTTGGCAAAAAGGAAGCTAAACCCTACTTGATAAGATGGATTATATTATTACAAGAATTTGACACAAAGATTAGGGATAAGAAAGGAGTGAAAAATGCAGTTGCAGATAATTTGAGCTAATTGGTACTTAATAAGGAGCCCGGACCACTTCAAGATGCATTCCAATATAAGCATTTCTTTAAGGTTAAAAATTTAACACCTTGGTATGTTGATATAGTAAATTATTTGGTTATTAGAACACTCCTCAATGATTTGATTAAGGCACAAAAAGATAAAATCAAAAGTGAGTCTAAATATTGGATAACCTATATTTATGGAAATATTATTCTGACTAAATAATTTGCAAGTGTGTTTTTGAAATTGAAATTCCATCAATCTTAAAATTTTGTCATTCATATACATGTGGTGGACATTTTGGCCCAAAAAGAACAACTCAAAAAGTGTTAGAATATGGATTATATTGGCTAAATTTATTTCGTGACTCATATTTGTTTTGTGAAGTATATAATAATTGCTAAAAGAGAAGTAGTTTAGGCCATAAATATCAAATGCCATTAAACTAGACTTTAGTATGTAAAATTTTTTATGTATGGAGAATCAATTTTATGGGACCTTTTTCCATCATCTTTTGGTAATTCTTATATTTTTTTAGCTGTTGACTATGTTTCAAAATGAGTGAAAGTAAAAGCCACTAGATCCAATGATATTAAAACTATTGTTAGTTTTATCAAGAGTCATATTTTTACTAAGTACGGAGTACCCAAAGTAATCATTAGTGATTGAGGCACTCACTTTTGCAACTGTGTAGTTGAAAGCTTGCTAAAGAAATATAATGTGACTTATAGAATTTCAAGAGCCTACCATCCACAAACAAGTAATCAAGCGAAGGTGTTTAACAGAGAGATTAAATTGATTCTTGAAAAGATTGTCAACCCAAATAGGAAAGATTGGAGCACTTGACTAGATAATACTTTCTGGATATATAGAACTATATATAAAACTTATATTGGTATGTCTCTATATCACCTAATTTTTGGTAAACCCTACCACCTTCTTATAGAATTAGAGCATAAGGCCTATTAAGCTATTAAACAATGCAATATGACTATGGATAAGGTAGGTGCATATAGGAAGTTATAGTTGCAATTTAGAATATATCAAGAAAAGACCAAGCTTTATTATGATAAACATATTTTTAGAAAGAATTTTGAAATCAGTCAAAACGTTCTCTTATTTCATTATAGACTTAAACTCTTTTTTGAAAAATTAAGTTCTTGTTGGGTTGGACCATTTGTTGTTACTAAGGTATTTCCTTATAGTGCATTTGAAATTTATAGCCTTCGCATTGATAAAATATTTAAGGTTAATGGATATCGTCTAAAACCTTATTATGAAGGATTTCAGGGGAGTAACTTAGAAGTAATTGAGTTGCAACTCTCGATTTATAGAAATTGAGTAATGAGGCATTCTGTCTGCCATAAACATTAAATAGAAGCACTTATGGGAGGCAACCCACAATTAAAACAAAACAAAACAAAATAAAAAATTTTAGTCATTTTAATTTTATCTAATTTTTTGTTTTATTTAATAAGTCCCCCACATTCTAAGTAATGCCTCTCCTTTTTATTTATTTTGTTGTCCCCTTTATTTTGATTAAGAGTTACTACTTTTCCCCTCTAAACTTGTTACAGGTACACTATAGGAAGCTTTAAAGATATCGAACTGTAATAAAGCCATCCATAAACTTGGAGAGTCTCAGTTCCCTCTTCTCTTTACCTTTATATATAACTACAACACTGAGGTGTTGATTTTAAGTGTGATGAAAGGTTTTAGTTGATTTTTATAATTATAATTTCTACTCTTTTTGGTAATTATACTGAGTTTGAGAGAAGTTTGATAATTTTTTAAAAAGAAAAAAAATTTTGTTACTATTTCTTATTATTCTCTTATCTTAATAAGTTAGTTGTTATTTATAAATTTTTGAGTTATTTAATTTTGAAATTAAGTGGTAAAGCAATTAATCCATAAATCATGAGCATAATTCAAGAACTTAATTTAAGCATTGTTGTCTGATTGTGTGCCATGTGAATAAGTAATTGAGTAGGAAGAGCCACTTATTATATATTTATCTTTGAATTTATATCTTTAAATCAATTTTTACATACTTAATACTATTAAGGTGAAGATATGATTCAAAGCACTAAAAAAAAAAGAGTGAGCTAATTCCCACTCCGCTGGCTTAAGCTGCACTTAGTAATTGGGAGTCTTCATCACCAATGTTGACACTCACATCAAATAGTGCAGTTAAGGCCATGAGTGTGCAAAGCATCTTGGTACAACGAGTTATGTGAGCTTGAGTAATTAGACCTTTGTATCACTAATATAAAGCTTCGCATCAAAAGAGCATGTAACAACCTAAGAAAGAAACTTTTAAAAAAAAATCTTTTACCTCCACTCGACAATAAATAAAAAATATATATAAGTTTGGGAGAGCTGAATTAAAGGATTTTAATAATCTCTATTATGCAATTTGTGTGTATACATGATTGATTGGGGCATTGTAAATATTTAGAAATATATTGTAATTTTCAATCTTTTTACTCAGCCAACTATTTGCATTGATCACATTTTAGACATGCACATAGACACACTAAGGTTACTTGATGATTGTAAGTGATAAGTGGGTGAAAGCTTAACTACAATTTTTTTTTATTAAATAACTCATCTATTTATTTATAACAGCTTGTTATTAATGAAGAGTATAAGAAATAATATCATCTCATTGAGCTAAGTGATAAAATCTCTAACTATATAATAGTTGCTTAAGGACAAGCAATGATTTAAGTGTGGGAGAGTTTGATGAGTATATTTTACATACTTAAATAGATATAATTTTGAGATTTTAAGTAATATAAATTTTAGATATTATATGAATAATAAACTGATTCTATATATATCTCTTTTCATCATTAGTTAAAAAAAATAAAGAAAATTCTATTACATAACTTATCAATATTCCCTTTTTAGATTTGACGTAATATAAATTTTAAATGTTATATGAATAATAAGCTAAGTCTATATATATATATATATTTATAATTAGTTAGAGAAAATAAAGAGAATGCTTATCCATATAATTTTTTTAATATTTGTACAAAAATAAGAAAAAAATAAAGATATATGTCAAGAGAAATAGTAAGGGACGTACGAGCATAACAAACATGTAGAAAACACAGCAAAGAAGGCTTTTAAAAGTAGAGGTTGATGACACACAAAGAACAACTCATATTTAAGATTTATTCTCATTCCTTTCTTCCCTTATATTCTTTTCATTTTCTTTTTTTGTCTACTTTTTTACAAATTTCTGTAGAATTTTTCTTGAGTTCTTCAAAGACACAAGTGACTAATTTTTTAGTTTCCTAATCAAGGTTATTGAGGGTCTAACTTATTGAATAATTTGTGAGAATATTGATTTATTTGTTTTTCTCTTCTTGAGTATTGAAATATTTTTTATTTTTATAATATTATTATTCAGTTAATTTAAATTGATACCTTATTTTATCTTAATAATTACTCCTATCTGAATTTGTGAATTTGTACTTATTCATTAGATGTAGTAAAGTAGCAATTCAATATCTTTGATAAATCAAAATTATCTTTGTGTATTGAGGAAAATATTTCCTCCATTTTAAACATGCGAGCATATGTATTGTAGAATAATAATGGGTGACTTTTTTTATTCTTAACATTATTCATTATTTAAATTCTAAAAGCTCAATTGGGATTAATTAATGAATAAGGTTTAATTAAAAAATTTATTCCCTTTAAACACCCTTAAGGAAGAGTAAAACATCATAGCTAATTGATATTCATAACCAATATATTTTACAAGAGAAGTTATTTATATATTTTTGGAGTTTTCAATGATTAAATTGGTTAAGTTAGACCTTAACTAAACTTTAGTTAAGAGTTGTTTGCATTAAATTCTTTTTAAAAATATTTTCTGAATTTATTTATTGCTATTTTATTAAAAAGAAAACTCTCCCTTATTTTCTTTTTTCTATATTTTAATTTTGGGTTAATATTGCTTTTTTTTTTTTTGAAAGCATATACACAAGTATATGTATCGCAACAATAATAAAGTGATAAATAGAGTATCATTCCCACAAAGATTTGTCACTAAGATAATTGTTAAGTATTAAAAATTGTACACCTTAATCTAAATTAAGCCAACAATAAAAGGTGATATGAAATTAAATTAAACTAAAGACATAAAAAAAAATTAGAGACACCATTCTAGATGAAGTTAGAAAGCAAAATGATTTGGTATTATGACTCCCTCTAATATTTCATATGAACTAATTATCTCTCTTCATCTTGCTCTTAATGTCATTAATAGCCTAGAACTCTAATTTACCTATAAGCATATTCTGAATTACATATAGGCATTCCCCTAACCAATCCATAATTCCTTATGCAATTATTAGAGAATTAATTAAGAATAAGTCCTAATATGACTATATGAGGCCGATAGGTATATTCCTATCCCACAAGCAAATAAATCCACTCAATTGTAAGTTTCATGAACTCACACTATCTAATCCATGGTCAAGTCTTAAAATCCCTTTTTCAAATTCGTTTAGGCTACCCAAATCATCTAATGGTTTTCACACACTTAGAAATATGAAACACAAGGATTAAGTAATTAAATTATACCATTAATTGCAAATAACGATAGTAATTGTAACATATTACAAGTTAGAGTTTATCATAATCCTAAATCAACAAGTTTAGCTCATAATTACAAGAAATAGCAATATCAAGAATAAAGCATAAACTCTATAGGTAAAGAAACACAAGGAAAAGCAAGGGAAAAAGAGAAAAACGAATTTAATCAATGAATCTTCCTTAAACCCAAACTTCTTCCATGGTATTTGAAGCTCCAAACCTTTCATTCTTCTTTCCAAAACCTTCGGAATGACGGCCTCCCCTCGAAGAAGTGTTGGAAGCCCTTTAAAACCCTAAAAAACACAGCCAAAAATGGTGCGTTTTGTATTTTTTACGAATTGTGTTGCAGCATAGATGAATTTCTTTCAGCAGTGGTGAAAAGCGTCGCGGTGCGAAATTTTACACCGCGGCCAAGTAAGCTTCTATTTCTCCATGCGCCACAGTGCTTAATTTTGTCGCCGCGATGCTAAATTTTCTTCAGTAGCGGTTTTGAGTGCCATTTTTTGCTCTTTTGTCTTTTCTTCTTTGTTTTTTCCTTTTTCTTTTTGATCATTTTCCAACAAATCTCAATACTTGTTCTTTGCATTTCAAAACTTCTAAACTTGTTTCTTTATAATTGTAATCCTATAAAAATATAAAATTTATCTAATTAATATTTATAATCTACCAACAAAGATTAAATAATTTAGCAACATAAAAATATAAATAAAAACACAAAATACAACTTAGCTAAAATGAAAAAAAAATCAAAAGTGAAGAAATAAAACCAAAACTTACTAAATACTAACTTAACTAACATTTATTAATTTTATAAATAAAAAACATAAAATAAGTTCAATATTCATATAATAAATCTCTTAAAATATTGAGAAAATCATAACAATCTAGGATTTATCAGTTAAATAATTTAGTTAGTCTGTGTGGAATACAACCCTACTTACTTTATCTATGATAAAAATTATTTTGAGAATAGGAAATTATTTTTAATGGCTTCAACACCTATCACAATCCTTAACTCTGAGAGTCTTCCTAAAACCTGAATGTTAAATTGTTAAGACTTGGCAAGAAATGAGTCCTTAAATACAAAGCATAAACTGACACATGGTGATGCTTCTTAGAAATAAAATGTACAAAAATAAAAAATAAAAAGCTAAACAAATATCATGATGAAGCATAAACTAGAAAAATCCAATCTGCCTGCAATTATAATAATCTTTTCATTCTTATATACTTTAACGAGGGTTTGTTATACTTTAGTCTTTTTTTTTTTAAGGAGAAATGTGCTACAAAATATCTTATTTTATGCCTTAAATAAAAAATTTTCATGCCTTAGATTAAGAAATAAGTCAAGAAATCAACAAGGAAGGAATAGGATGAAAATGGAAGGAAGAAAAAGGGAGAGAGGAGGAAAATGAGAAATGGAAAGGAAGCTCATTATTCTCAGATGTGATTCCCTTCATATCTCTTGTTGCTTTCAAACTTGCAAGTGTAGGTTGCCAGTTTGTGTAGGTGGAGGTCATTTTTCATAGGGTAGAAGCCATCATTGGGTTCATAGGAGTACAAGTCACTGTTCATCAATTTAGGAGAGGTTTGTCAATTTTGGGTTAGAAATGTTTAAATTTGATTTAGAGGGTAGGATAGGTAAAGATAAATTAAGGTGTAAGCTGAGGTTTAAGCTATAGTTATTTATAGCCATAACTAAGGCATTGGCTTAGATGCAAGTATTTTAAAATTATAGTTAGGCCTTAGGTTTAGCTGTGGTTCCAAAACCACAGCTAGACCATTAGGCCTAATTATGATTACCAAAACCATAGCTTGACTACTGGGCCTAATGGTGATTGTAGAAATTGCAGCTAAACCCTGTCTTAGCCATGATTTTCAAAATTGTAGCTAAATATCTATTTTTTTTAGTAGTGTTTATGTATCCCTTATTAACTTGTCACACATATCAAGTCTATGACAATCCTCTCTGGAAGATGGGGTTATTATGTCTTTGAATATCTTAAATTTAATTGCTTCCTCCCTAACCTTTAAGGTTAATATTTCATTTCTCACATCAATATTAACACTAATTATTACTAAGAATGGCCTACCAAAAATCAATAACATTATTGTGTCTTCTTTTACATCAAGAACTATAAAATCCACAGAGAGATAAAATTTATTAACCTTTACCAAGGGATTTTCTAACATTCTCATAGGTCACTTAACTGATCTATTTGCTAGTTGCAATGTTACATTTGTAGGCTTTAATTCTCCCAAGCCAAATCTCCTACAAATAGATAAAAGTATCAAGCTAACACTACCTCTTAAATCACATAGTGCACAATAAAAAAATACATTATCAATGACATGAGGAATGGAAAAACTCCTTAAATCAGTGAGCTTAGGTGGTAGCTTATTTTGTATGATCGCACTACACTCCTCCATGAGTGCAATAATAGCACAATCCTTTAGCTTTCTTTTATTTGACAAAATCTCCTTTAGAAACTTTACATAAGTTAGCATTTGAGCTAAAGTATTTGCAAAAAGAATATTTATGTAAATCTGTTTAAAAATATTTAAAATCTTGTTAAACTGTTTATCTAACTTTTACTATTTCAATCTTTGAGAAAATGGAATTGGAGGCATATATGGCTTGACTAGTGATGGTGATTGAGTTATCTCAACTTTATCTTCTTCAATCTAAATTAAATTGCCATTTAGTGTTTTCTCAACAACTTCATTCTGCTTTATGGAATGCTTAGCCTAATCAAGAATCTTTCCTAATTATCTACCACTTCTCAAAGTGACTATATTGCATTGATCTTTAGGATTAATCTTATTTTTGCTAGGCAAGTGGCTTTGAGCTTTGGTATTGGATGAATTAGCCAACTAACTTAACTACATTCTCATATTTCTATTATGACTATCCAGTTGATCCAACTTGGACTCCAACTTCTCAATTCTATTAGTACCAACATTGCAAAACTTTTCAAATGCAATTTTCCAACCTTATTCTAAATTTGAACTCCTTTATTCCTGGGCTGCTTGAATGGTCTACCTTGGTTTCTTTAATTACTTTAATGATTCTAATTCCCTCACGCTAAGTTAGGATAATTTTTCCATCTAGGATTATAGGTAGCTAAATAAAGGTTGTTTATGGTCTAAGATTGTTTAATGTATATTGCATTTAGCCAAAAGCATAAGATCTAGCCAAATTGTCCTAACATTCACTATGTGGATTATTATTGCCACAGAGTTTACAACTAAATTAAGATGGAGAATTTAAGATTGCATTGACACTAATGTGATCAAATCTCTTCATAAGTATATCAAACTTAGTATCAAATTTGGAATTTAACACATGAAGATTCTTTATTTCTATAACATTAAATACTCTTCTTTGTCTTTCACTAGGCCAATTATAATGATTTGTAGCCATTTCTTCAATGATATCAACCACGTTATTTGCATCTTTTACCAGTAGAGATCGACTCGCTATAAGATCTAAATTAACTCAGAGCAGCTATTTTAGCCTATAGTAGAATGTTTGCACTAACATCCAGTTCTAGATGCCATAATTTAAGCATTGCCTTTGCAAATTTTTAAATCTCTCCCAAGCTAGATATAAATATTTCCCATTGTATTGTAAGAAACTTTGCATGTGACTTCTCATTCTACTAGTCTTGCCTAATAGAACATGTTTTGCTAGAAATGCATATGAAAGCTTGTCTTATGTGGTAAACAATTGAGAAGGCATAAAATCCAACCATAATGCAGCTTTGTCTCTAGGTGAAAATGGAAACAATTAAAGTCTAATTGCATTTGTTAAAACTCCATTCATTTTCATGGTGTCACAAATCCACAAAAATCGAGTTGCATGTGCATTGAGATCTTTAAACAGTCCTCCTCCAAATTCATTCTATTGTACCATTTGGATCATCTCAAACTTAACTTCAAAGTTATTAGCTATAATTGTTGGGCTAACTATATTGTTATTCAATCCATGTGTGTTTGCCATGACAAAATCTAACATAAGTTAGTAGCAATGGTTAAGAACAACTCTAACTTCTAAGTGCACATTGTCTACTAGACTCTCTATTTGATGTATTGGTTGATGTTCTTACAGAGCATCTCCTTGCCTACGTCTAACATAAAGTATGCATTTTGGCTTAGGATTAGCCTTTAGAAAAGCAACATCAAATGAGTGACTCATACTTCTCAATTTCCTGAAAGAAGAAACTAGAAAATTAAACAAAGATAAAAATTGAATAAAAAATGAAAATAATGAAAAATAAAACATCTAGATCAATAGGAAAAAAAATTTAAATTGATATTAATGTGCCTTTATTAGCAACAGCGTTAAAAACTTGTGTTAATTTCACAAATGCATAGGTTGCATAAGCAATAATAAAGTGAGTATATTATCATTCCATCGAGAAAGGCATCAATTACCCATTACTAAAATTTAAATCCTATTATCTTGATTGTTAGATGAATTAATTGAAACTAAGAACAACAAGATTTACTAATAAAAAACTTATTTATAAATAAAAAAGGCTCTAAAATCTAGATTCCTCTATTTATGTCATAAGCGTCACTTGAATTGAACTATTGCAACTAAATTCAATTGAATTAACAACAATTCTACTAATATATATGAAATTCCCTCATGAGATAAATCACAATGCTTATATTAAGCTTATGTTTACAAGGAATAAATACAAGATAATACTCACAAACTACTCATATGCAACTCATATCTTTATAAAATTTTCTAGTGATCTATATTACAATTGACTTTTCAATCCTCCCATAATATATCATATAAATGGTGACCAGCCATTAATGAACAAGAGAAAAAGAGTAATGGATTAATTAAAAAAAAAATTGTCATAAGAGCATTCCAAGTTCAACTCAATTAGTAAATAGATTCATCTAAATTCCAAATCTAAGTCTAGCTACTCATCATGAAAATCAATGGCAAAGAAACAATGAAAATGAGCAAATCTATAATCCAAAAGCTAAAGAAAAGAGTAAAGATTAAATTGATAGTTGAAGTTAGCAATTCCTTCGTAGAAGCTTTAGATCTCCTTTTACGTCGAATAGATCTCTAGAGCTTCCTTTCAAAGTGTTCCTTCATCCATTATGCTTTTCTCAATCTATCCTTTACTCTCGTCCTTAGGTTTTGCAATTACCTTATAAAAATGCTTTCTATTTGGTTGCACACTAGCAACTTGTGTAGACATCACCTAAATGCATAGCTTGCCCGTGTTAGCTTTTAGTGATTACTTTGATTTAAGGCCTTTACACACAAATGTGTAGTTGCACACAACCAACCCACGTGTGGTCCTAGATTACTCAGAATGTCCTCTTTTTTTGCATGCATATGGTGATTTGCATTGAAGGTTGTGTAGAACACCAAATTGTCTCTCTTTTCAATTAAAAAGTTCACATACTATTACTAGCAACTCTTGATTCAAAACACATGCAAATTGCATAAGATACAACGGAATTAATTATAAAATTTCATATTCTCATGTAATTAAATAAGTGTAATTTACAACTAACATCGAACAAACATCAATCGGCCATTATGGTAGACCAAAGTTCAGTTAACCTTTATGGCCAACTGAACATTCATTATCAAACTTAAAGCACTAGTCAAAATCCTACAAAACCATGTGAATTGCAAATTTTTTTAGAGCAATTACAACTTTTATAATTTTTCCTTTTGAAAAGTAGTCGAAACAAAACTATAAATTGAAAAAAAGAAAAAAGAAATACATTCAATTAGAAATCAAACAGATTTAGTCAATATATACTAATAATGCTATAGTGGCAACATGACTCTATACCTAAAACTTTATTATAAAGGCTTAAGCCATTTGCAAAGAAGGAAGAAATTTGAGATCGTCAAAGCAAAGTCAAGCAAAATTCTCCAAAAATATGGATTTTGATCTCTTCAATGTTAAAATTAGCCAATTTGTGATTCATACTTCTTCAAGGCCTCCAATCAATATCAACCAAAGAGAATAGTTTGCATTAATTGAAAAAGCATTTAAGTCTTCAAGTTGTTTTGATCAATTAAGCTTATCCAAATTCAAGAACTCTTCTTAACTTGAAGTTTATTTTAAGATTTTACATCTAATTAAAGAATTAGACTCTTTCAAAGAATTAGTAAATTATTTATTCTTTAATAAATTAAGAATTATATTAGAGGTTCCACTTCTTCAAATTAATAAAGAATTATTTGTCTCTGAAATTTATCCTATCTTATTTTCCACGAAATTTGTGTGCACAATAGCATTTATAAAAATTTGAGTTGTGGTTGTTTGTAATATATTAAATGATATGTTATTCAAAACAAATGTGAATTGCATAAGATACAACTGAATTAATTATAAAATTTCATATTTCCATGTAATTAAATTGGTGTAATTTACACCTAACATGGACTAAACTTCAATCTACCATTATGGTCGATCAAAGTTCAGTCGACCTTTATGGCTAATTGAATGTCCGTTATCAAACCTAAAACACCTGCCAAAATCTTGCAAAACCATGTGAATTTTAGTCTTTTGAAGAGTAATTGCAACTTTTATAATTTTTCCTTCTGAAAATTAATTGAAAACAAAACTATAAATTGAAAAAAGAAATACATTCAATTTGAAATCTGTCATATTCAATTGATATTTACTAGTCTTATTATAGTGACAACATGACTCTATACCCAAAACTTTATTATAGGGGCTTGAGCCATTTGCAAAGAAGGAAAAAATTTGAGATCTTCAAAGCAAAATCAGGCAAAATTCTCTAAAAATATGGATTTTGATCTCTTCAATGTTAAAATTAGCCCGTTTGTGATTCACACTTCTTCAAGTCCTCGAATCAATATCAACCAAAGAGAATAGTTTGCATTAATTGAAAAGGCATTTAAGCCTTCAAATTGTTTCAATCAATTAAGCATATCCAAATTCAAGAACTCTTCCCAACTTGAAGTTTATTTTAAGATTTTATATCTAATTAAAGAATCAGACTCTTTCAAACCTTTGAGTTAAAATTAAATCGAAGAGAAGAATCAGTAAATTATTTATTCTTCAATAAATTAAGAATTATATTATAGGTTCCACTTCTTCAAATTAATAAAAAATTATTTGTTTCTCAAATTTATCCTGTCTTATTTTCCACGAAATTTGTGTGCACAATAGCATTTATCAAAATTGAGTTGTGGTTGTTTGTAGTATATTAAATGATACGTTATTCAATTTCTATATAAATAGGACTATATTTAAATAATAATTTGCTGATTAGTGCGCTTAATGACGTAGTCATTACGTCCAACATCGTATTCAATTTTATGAGCAGATATGATGACTCCAGTAGTTGTAACGAATTTCACGTGCGCTTGGCCATGACTGATCATTTGAGTGTGTCACTGCTTTCAACTCTACATAATGACGACTAAGTAAACAATTATTAAATACTTCAATTTTATTTCGAAACTTCGGATCAATTTCTTTGGGCTTTGTATTATTCTTTCTTCGGTGCGGATACTTTTCAGCCCAACTTGATTTGTGTGTGGCTGAGACAAACCCGCTAGAGTGAGAGATAAAATGTTTCATAATAAATTCTTAAGCTAATTGATTTGTTCTTGTTATAGCTGATAAAATTAATCATTCATAAACTTGTAATTATATTAAAATAATTTTAACTATATTTTTTAATGTTTTTTTGTGATTGATATATTTGTTAATTTTTTATAATTAAAGTTTCAAGAATTTGATTATGTTAAGTGGTTGTAACTTCCTGCATAATCGAGATAGAGATACGAGTCTGGCAAAACTTTTCATAATTTATTCACCTCAAACAAGAATAAAAGCACTGTTACAGAAATCTAGAGACTTTTAACTACTAATTGAAGGACTCTTCCATGTTAACCCAATAACCCCATACAGCCAAAGATAATTTCACTCAAGCAGGGACGTACCCTAGCTAGTAACAGATAATCAAATGCAACACATTATCTTCCACAGAAGAGTTTATTGAAACAGCAGAACGGTAACAACAAATTTCAAACACGGTGTGAAATTGTGAAACACTGCAATGCCTTGGGATGTATCCAGCTTTTATGCTCCATCTGAGTCCACAACTGTTCCAAGGTAACTGCAACGAGTACATCATTCAAAAGGCAACAAATTTGAGGAAAAATAAGAAAATGAAATTAAAAATAAACATTTTGTTTTCCACTTTGGTTCAAGCGGGAAAGGAGAGAATAAGGATGATGTTGATAATGTACCAGTTATGGCCCGCAACGTTAATGGATCTAATCTTTTACTATGAGCTTGCAGTCCTTCTTCACCTCGTCCAAATTTTCAAGTATTTCGACCATTTCTTTGCAAATTTCCACCTCTTGTAAGGCAGTGGAGGAACACAGCTCATTAGGGAGTTGGGTCAAGTATTCGCACTGTTTGATGACTAGATGTCGAAGCTGAGGCATTGCACCTTGCCCCAGTTTCCATGTCTTACAGCCCAAACTAGTCATTTGAAACACTTGGAGTTGGTCGAACCCAGCGGGGACGCTTAAGCAGTCAAACTTGTATGGATGTTCAAATCCCCTTACTTTCAAATACTGGAGGCTGGGAAGATTTCCCAAAGCATTCATGCTCTCTTCTGTCAAGACGTAAACCTTTAGCAAAGTTATTTTGGTGAGGTTTGGCGGAAACTGGTCACTTTTTGCAAAGTCCGGAGGCCTAAATATTATTTTCAGTGTATTCAAATGTGTCAAGCACTGGAGGCTTTTAAACAACAATTTCAGTCGATCCCTTTCATCCGTCAAGCCGCCTTCGAGTCCCAATTTTCTCAGATTGGGGAACCTTCCCTCTTCCAGGAGAAGCACATTTTTCCTATTAAGAGCAATGGTGCAGAGTGTTTGGAGATGCGAGAAAATTTGTGAATTTGGAAATTTGGATAGGGCTACTTCCCCGGAGATATAAAGATGCCTTAGTTGCTTTAGCTTCCACATGCAATCCGGGAATGATCTCGCTGAGCAATTCCTCATGTCCAACGTCTCTAGATTCCAAAGTTCGCAAATAGAATCCTTCATGTAGAAAGGAGATTTCGCGTCTACTCTTAGGTACCTCAGATGAATCAACTTGTCTAGTTTTTCGGGGAAGGAGAAGCTGCTCACCTCCCCAGCATCCAGCACTCGTATCAGCTTGAAGTGCTTGAGAAGCCATTTCTGGGCACTATAACCAAAACTATATTTCTCTTGTTGGCCGAAACAGAATAATGAGCGGGTGAAGGAATGATCACAAGAACTTGCGGAAATATAAGATGGTGTGCTACAATGGACGGATAGTCTTCTGGGTTTGCACTTCATGGTAATGTTGTTACTGGTGAAAATTTCGAAGAACTTGTCCTTGTTGCTCTCAGAAATGCAAAGCTCCCGGAGAAGATCGTGGATTCGACATGTTTTAGGTCCCCCATCGGTCCTCTTAGTTGCCACTTGGACCAAGTTACGATGAATGAGCTCCTTTAAGTAGTCTTTGTCAGCAACCTCCTCTACACTTTTGTTCTTCTTGTGCTCTACCAATCCTTCGGCTATCCATAGATGGATCAATTGCCTGACAGGGATCTCATAGTCTTCTGGATAAATGCCAAGATACAGAAAGCAAGGCTTCAACCATCGAGGCAAGTTGTCGTAGCTGAGTTTCAGTATATCCTTCACACGACCCACCTCATCCTCAGCTATTTTCGAAATGACGTCTTCGTTGATGTCCCTCCATTCTGCTTTTGACCTCTCCTTTTGTTGTAGAAGCCCAGCCACTACCAAAATGGAAAGTGGTAATCCCTTGCATTTTGCAACCATCTTTTTGGCCGGATCCTTCAGTTCCTCAGGGCAGTGCTCCTCTCCTCGAAACACCTTCTTGCAGAAAAGAATCCAGCTGTCTTCCTCGTTGAGGGGAGGAAGTTTGTAGGGATTAGAATGGCTGGTATAGAAAGCCACCTCACGACTCGTGATTAATATTCGGCTACTGTTTTTCTCATCGGGAAATGCATCTTGAATCTCGTTCCACACTTGCATTTTCCATATATCGTCGAGCACTATCAGGTACCTGGCGCCCTTCAAGCATTTTCGCAACATCATCTTCAGCACGCCAACCACTTCCTCTTCACTTTGCTTATCATTCTCATTGTCCGCCTTGCGGTTGATGATCTTATCTTCGGGTACAGACTTCAAACATCTGAGTAGGCTTAGCAAAACATCCCTGGGTCTGAAATCTTCAGACACATAAGCCCAGGCGCAATAGTCAAAGTGATTTTTGACGTTGTCTTCTTTGAAGACCTTACGAGCAAGGGTGGTCTTCCCCAATCCACCCATACCGACGATGGACACGACTTCACGACGCGAACTCCCTTCTCTGAGAAGCTCGATAACCTCCTTTGCGTAATTGTCAAACCCCACTACCTCATCTTCCTCTACATTCTCTCTAAGCTTGCGCAACGACTCATCTATCTTTAATTCCACTCCTGTAGATTCGCCTTTCTTAATACCGTACTCGTCTTTTTTGTGGTAGATCTCGTCGATACTCTTATTTAGATTATCTATTTTGTCGTTGACTTCATGAAGCATTTTTCCGTAGTCAATGCTATGAAAAGCCTTGCCTATCAGGGTTCTTCTGCTCTGCTGGGTTCTGTAGGCAACGTAGTTGTCAATCACATCCTGGGCTTCGTTAACGTCATCTCTGATTTGTTCGATCACGGCTTTCACTTCATGGTTGTTCCGTTTCCCCTCGGTGTCTCGGAGGAACCCATTTATTAGGTTGAGCTTTTTCTGGAGAGGTTCGATTTTGTCCTGCACGCCAGAAAGCAATTCTACTTCGTCTCGAAGTAGTTGGGTTATGTTGTTCAACAGGAAGGGAACAACGGCATCCACCACCGCCATTTCCTTTGCCAAAAGAAGCGTAACTAATTAAGCGCTCAGTTGGGAAGAAGAGAAGTAGGAGCAAGAATAGAAAAGTTATGGCATGAGGGTAGAATGAATTTGGGGAGGGAAACAGATGGATACTGCGGATGGGATTACTTGGAGTCCAATGGTGCATATTCCAAGACATTATGACACCATATTTATACAGGGTAGCAGGGGATAATCACAAGGCCACATTCTAATTTAAAAAAAAAAAAAAGACTTTGGAAGTCTTCGTCTTTTTGAGTAGAGAGGCTCGAATTAGTTAATATTTAGCGAAAATTATACTCTGAGAAATATTTAAATTACACTAATTTTTTATTTTAAAAGTTTAAACTTTTTTCTAAATTAAAGAATGTATTATATTAATTTTTTCTATATTAAAAGATAAATTATAATTATATATATTTTCACCAAAATATCTTTATATATATTATTTATATAGTATAATAAGTATTAAATATATTTTAATTAATAAAAAATAGTCAATTTTAAAATTTTAGAATAATTAATTTTATTACTTTCAACATAATATAAATAGTATTAAAATAAAACTCTAAAAAGTATTTTTTTAATAATTTATTTTTTATATAAGAAATTAATATTATATAGAGTACCAGAGGATATCCAAATGTCCACTGTATATTTTTGAGATATGATCTGAAATGTTTAAATTTTATTTAGATAGTTTAGATTATATATTTTATATTTTTTAATTTAAATCATTATTTTTAAAAAAATTTATAATTAAACAATTATTTTTATTTTATGTTTTACTTCTTTTAAAATAAAAAATATCAAAATTAAAAAAAATAAACTATTCAAATCTAATTTAAACGAGATCAAATATGCATCTTTTAGACATCTTTAAACATAAATATGTAGGGTATCCAATTCCAAGTAGTAGGCCATGGTCACAAGATCACGTTTTAATTAAAAAAAATGACTTCGATCCATAGAGTCTTTGTCTTTTTTCTCAAATCCTTGAGAGTAGGGAGGCGCGAATTGGCTCTTGTGAGAAATATTTAAATTATATTGTTTTTATTTAAAAATTCACACTTTTTCTAAATTAAAGAATGCATTATATTATATTAAAAGATAAGTTATAATTACATATATTTTGATCAAAATATCTATATATATATATATATTATTTATATAATATAATAAGTATTAAATATATTTTGACCAATATAAAATAGTCAACTTTTTAAATTTGGAATAATTAATTTTATAACTTTCAATACAATATAAATAACATTAAAATAAAATTTTAAAAAGTAGTTTTTAATAATTTATTTTTAAGATATTTTGATCATATTATAATTTCAAAGAGATTTATATATATTTCATAATAGATGAAAGACCTATATAATTAAAATATCTCTCAAAGAAGATAGAATAATCTATTATAATATTTAAGCTTATTTTCAATAATTATAATAATACGAACTTCGGACAATAATTTATAAGTATTGGATCAGCTCACTGTGCTAAGGCTTGACAAACTTTCTTTGGATTCAATAAATTAAAAAAATGATTAATTCCTTTTCAATTTCAAATATATATATATATATAAATCGAAAAAATATTTTATATACATGGAACATTTGGTGCGTGTTCACATTGTATATATATCTCATTTAAGAAATCATTGTATGGACTTAGTCCATAGATTTGAATAAAATATATTGATTAGTCAAAAATAATATTGCTAATTAATTTAATCCAACTCCTAATATATACATATATATATATATATACACGAGTATTTTTTTTTACTTAATGTATGCCAAAAATTAATAAATTAAGTGTTTGCAAAAATTTCTCATCAACCATGTTCCATTACCTATTAACTAAATGGCTTCAATGTTTTGGCCAAAGAAAAAAATTGCCTTCAATGCAAACTCAATTCAAGTTGGCGTTCAGTGCCCCCAAAAAAAAAAAATCTCAAGTTGGCATTAACAAACGTTAGGTAGCAGGGGAATGGAGAGAAAATTTGCTTGATGACTTAATCATTTGGAATAAAGAATACACAAGTTCTTGGACTATGCTCATGACTAATTCTTGATCCTATTTTAACATATTGATATCGTTTATAGTTTGTGCAATTTGCAATGCGGTGGTTGAATTGTTGTTTTCATTATAATCAATATTAATGTAATCCCTACTCTTAATGTATGTATGAGTATTTTTATTGACTTAATATATACCAAAAATTAACGAATTAAATCGTCTGCAGAAATTTCTCATCAATCATGTTCCATTATCTATTAACCAAATGCCTTGAATGCTTTGTATATATGTACACATACATACATATACATATATGTTATACATATAGATATGTATATCTATATACACATATATTTATATATGTGTGTATATATATATGAGTTGCCTTCCACATCATTAATTAAGCAATAATTGAGAGAAGTTCAAGGGCATGATGCTATAGCATAATTTATATTTCATTCTCCATTTGGGGCAAAAGTATCTTTTTCCTAGCTTTATCCATTGAATATGACCTTTCCTAGATATCTTGATGGGAAGCACTTAACAATGCAAGTTAGATAAAGGATTCTATCAAAAAACTTCTCAACTATACCAAATAGTCTTTTAATTTTTTTCCCTTACCATTTTAGTCTCCTTTCCCATAGATACATCCAGACTAAATAGCGTGTCAATTGAAGTTGGCATTAATAAATGTCAGGTAGAATGGGAGGGAAGAGAGAATTTGCATGATGACTTAATCATACAGAACAAAGAATACCCAAATTATTGGCTTTTGCTTGCCCATATGCTCATAACTATTTTATTTATTAGACCTATTGGTTGTTTAAAAACAAGTCAGACCTATTTAACAAAATTGTACAAAACTTGGGCTCAGATTCGGGCTAATAAAAAAAGTCTGATCCAGCCCGACCTGTTTAATAAAATATGGTTTTAAAAAGTTGTGTTTAATTAGATGTACAACGCCTTCGTATATGCCTTTTTTTTTTTTTTCCAATCGTTTACTATGCTTGTCTATACTTCTGATGCACTGCATGAAAATTTATTGATCATAGCTAGTGGGTGTATGTTTAAATCCTGAACAGCATCGACTAACGTGAGAGCCATGGTTTCCACTATGATTATGTGTTGTGAGCTGAAATATGTTAAGGCCTAGTGTTTGATTCATCATACTAGAATAATGATATGATTTCGTTTCCAACTTGAGTGTTTGTCTATTTCCACATTTGAATCATTGATTTATATGACTGTGTCATTATATAATAACTATTAAAGAAGAATATTGGATAAGAAAATGCGATTCTTCAGATCACCTTTATGTCATAAAAGTGACATCGTCTATTTAATAATGAAAAAACAAAATCAAACTGATGACTTCATTCCCAATTCTACTTGTAGACATTGAAACCATAAAATATTAATATTAGTATTTTTATTAAATGAGCTAGGTTCAGTTCGGATTGAGTTTGAAAAGAAGCTTAAATTCAATTCATTTTTTATTGAAATTTTTCAGAAACAGGTCATTCTTTATTAAGCACCTCAGTTGGGAAGAACAAAAAGAGGAGGAAGAATAGAGAAGTTATGGTATGAGGATAGAATAAATTTGGGGAAGGGAACAGATGGATATTGCGAATGGGATGACTTGGAGTCCAATGGTGCATATTCCAAGACATTAAGACACCATATTTATAGAGTAGCTGGGGATATCCAGATGTCCGCTTTGAGACGTGATCAGTTTAATTGAATGGGTATCACCACTTTACTGATGGCGGAAAGAATTCCAGGAGATCATCTAGTATAATTTGTAAAATAATTCTTAATTAAATGAAAAGATTGTCAGTACTTTTATTATTTTTTTAAATTTATAGTTAAGAATTATTTTTATTTATATTTTATTTCTTTTAAAATAAAAAATATGAAAATTAAAGAAAAAATTTTAATTATTAAAATCTAATTTAGATAATTTAAATTAATTATACCCTCTGCACATCTTTAAAAATATACAAAGGATAATAAGGGATAGTCATAAGGTGACATTTTAATTTAAAAAATGACTTGGATCTCTAAAGTCTTTGTCTTTTTGGTCAAATCCTTGGGAGTAAGGAGTCGCGAATTAGTTATACACACTTGTGAGAATTATTTAAATTATACTATTTTTTATTTTAAAAATTTATACTTTTTAAAATTAAAGAACACATTATATTAATTTTTTTATATTAAAAAATACAGAAGATCATCTCTCAATATAATTTATGAAATAATTCTCAATCAAATGAAAAGATTGCCAGTATTTTTATTATTTTTTAATCTATAGTTAAAAAATTATTTTTATTTTATATTTTATTTCTTTTAAAATAAAAATATCAAAATTAAAGAAAAAAATTTAGACTGTTACAATCTAATTTAGATAATTCAAATCAATTATACCCTCTGCATATCCTTAAAAATATACAAATGATAACCGGGGAGAGTCACAAGATGACATTTTAATTAAAAAAATGACTTGGATCTCTGAAGTTTTGTTTTTGTTTTTTTTTTTTTTGTCAAATCTTTGGGAGTAACACACAAGGTGACATTTTTATTAAAAATATGACTTGGGTCGCTAAGTCTTCGTCTTTTTTGTCAAATCCTTGGGAGTAGGGAGGCGTGAATTAGTTTGTGTGAAGTATTTAAATTATACTATTTTTTATTTCAAGAATTTACATTTTTTTAAACTAAAAAATGCATTATATTATTTTTTATATTAAAAGATAAATTATAATTATATATTTTTTGATTAAAATATTTACATATATTATTTATGTAATATAACAAATATTAAATGTATTTTGACCAATATAAAATAGTTAATTTTTTAAATTTAGAATAACTAATTTTATGATTTTTAACACAATATAAATGATATTGAAATAAAAATTTAAAAATAATTATTTTAATAATTTATTTTTATAAAATAAATTAATAACATTTTAAAGATATTTTAGTCATATTATAGTTTTAAAGAGATTTACATATATTTCATAATAAATGAGATATTTATATAATTTAAACATCTTTTAAAGAAGGAAAAATAATCTACTCTAATGTTTAAGCTTATTTTCAATAATTATAATAATACGAGCTTTGAACAATAATTTACAAGTCTTGGATCAGCTGACTATGCTAAGGCTTGACAAACTTTTTCTTTCTTTGGATTCAGTAAATTCAAAAAATGATTAATTCCTTTTCAACTTCAAAAATATATATATAAAAAAAATTGAAAAAAATATTTTATATACATGGAACATTTGGTGCGCGTTCACATTGTATATATATATCTCATTTAAGAAATCATTGTAGTCTATAAATTTTAATAAAATATATTGATTAGTCAAAAATAATATTGCTAATTAATGTAATCCCTACTCCTAATCTATATAAATACACAAGTATTTTTTTTACTAAATATATACAAAAAATTAATAAATTAAATGTCTGTAACAACATCCATAAGACACATATCAAGTTTTTTATGCATTGACATACTAATAATATAACAAAGTGTGATTGCATTCATCACAGGAGAATAAATGAATTCATAATCAATTCCAAATCTTTGTGAGACCCTTGTGTGACAAGTCGTGTTTTATATTTCACAACTTCATTTGTCTCATTTCATTTATGCATAAATACTCATTTGTACCCAATGTGTATTATACCTTCAAGTTCAATTTTGCTTGAATTGCGTCTTTCCATTTTGGCCAATCACATCTATGTCGACACTCATCGACGAATGTTGGTTCATGATCTTCATTATCACTTATAATATTAAACGCTATAGAGTATGCAAAAATGTTGTCAATAACTATTTTCTTACGGTTAAATCTTTTTCCCCTAGAAACATAATTTATTGAGATATCTTTATTTTTATCAGTTTCAGGTACCTAAACTTTTTCTGGAGTTATGTTACTTGTTATATCTTTAGATTCTTTAAGAACATCTATTTCTTCAATGGGCTAATTACAAATAATTGTTCTTTTCGTTTTGTGGAGGTTTTTATCTTTTGAACCAATTGGTCTGCCACGCTTCTGGCGTGCTTTGGACTCTTTAGCTATTTCAGTTACAAATTGTCCTTCAGGGACTTCAATTCTTACAGGAGCATTGGCAGTTGGTATATGTGATTTTGTCACTCTCTTTAGGTTAGTAAATGCATCTGACAGTTGATTTGTTATATTTTATAAGTGAATTATCTTTTGAACTTCAAGTTCATATTACTTTGTGTGAGGATTAAGATATATCAAAGTATTCCATGTAATTTCTTTCAGTAGTTGCTTATCTTTTTCTCCCCATAATGTTAGGAAAACTAACCTGTCAAAATGACAATCAGCAAAATATCTTGTAAATACATCTCCTGTCATTGGTTCAAGATATCTTATAATAAACGGATAATCATATCCAACATATATTCTTAACCTTCTTTAAGGTCTCATCTTAGTATGTTGTGGTAGAGCTATTGAAACATATACTACACATACAAAAATTTTAAGATGAGAAATATTTGATTTCTGACCATAAGCCAATTATAAAGGGTAGTATTTATAATAATTTATTGGTCTTATGCGTATAAGTGTTGCTGCATGCAAAATTGCATATCTTCAAGCAAAAACAAGGAGATTCATTCTCATTAGTAAAGGTCTAGCAATCAATTGAAGTCATTTAATAAATGATTTAGCTAAACCATTTTGTGTACGAACATGAGTTACAGGATATTTAACATGTATTCCAATTGACATGCAATAGTTATTAAAAGTTTGTGAAGAAAATTCTCTAATATTATCAAGTTGAATAGACTTAATAGTATAATCTGAAAATTGTGTTCTTAATCGAATAATTTGAATAAGTAATCTTACAAACGCTAGGTTGCGAGTTGAAAACAAGTATATATAAGACCATCTGATAGATGCATTTATTAATATCATAAAATATCTAAATAGTCCAAACGGTGGATAAATAGGCTCACAAATGTCACCATGTATACGTTCTAGAAAAGTTAGAGACTCAGTTCCAACTTTATTTAGTGATGGCTTAATAAGTAATTTGCCTCGGGTGCCTATGTGAATTTTCAATAATTTTTTGCATTATTATTGTTCTGGGATGCCCCAACCGTTCATGCCAAATGGTAAATAATTTTAAATCTATAAACTTTTGGTTTATAGTTGCATGTATTTCAATTATACTAATTTTTGTATAGTACAAACCAGAAGAGAAAGTTGATAATTTTGCTAGTATCTTTTTCTTACCAGAAATAATACTCGTGACATAAAGGTATTCATTATTTCCTTCACACACAGTTCTGTATGATATTTATTACGATGAATATCTTTAAAACTTAACAAATTTCTTTGAGACTTAGAAGAAAATAGAGCATTATTTACGATAAATCTTGTTCTTTCCTGTAATATAATAATAGCTATTCTAAACCTTTCAATTAAACTTGTACTACCAAAAATTATAGTAATATAAGCTTTACCCAAATTTATTTGAGAAAAATATTTTTTATCTTTTGAGATCCTATGGGTGCTTGCATTATCTGCAAGACATATATCTTCATTCATTTTTTAAAAATTAAGCAAAATAAAAGTATAAGAAACATTATAAAAACTCATTTAAAATTTCATATAAACTTATAATTATAAAAACAATTACAAATACACCCTTATTTTAAGTATTAATATTTTCTTATAGGTTGGTAAAGAAATCTAATACATCTAAGTGTGTAGTATTTATGGGATCATTAGCAAAATCATTATATAGATTAGCAAAATTGGTCTCAACATCTTTTTTCTTTTCTTTTATTGATGCTTGATAGAGATCAACAAGATGATTTATTATATGATAGGTATGTGACTAATATCCATTCATATCACAACAATAGCATGAATTTTTTAAATTCTTCACTTGTTTCTTTTGTCCACTTGTGCTTCCTTGTTTTTCTTCTCTTTTATTTCACTTCTGGTGGTAAGCAACATTCTTATGATAAGGAGCATTATTTTTTCCTCGGCCACGTCCACGATCTCGACCATGACCATAGTCTCGTCCATTATTATTAATCACAATCACAGTCACATTCACTTTAGGGAATGAAGTAGAACTAGTTAGATGGGTTTCATAATTTTTCATTAGTAGCTCGTTATTTTATTTAGTCACAAGAAGGTATGAAATTAATTGTAAGTATTTTTTAAACCCTTTTTCTCTATATTGCTATTGCAGGAGTATATTAAAGGCATGAAAAGTAGAAAAAGTTTTCTCTAACATATCATTTTCAGTAATTATTTCTTAGCATAATTTTAATTAAGAGCTAATACGAAACATTGTAGAGTTATACTCACTGATTGATTTAAAATCTTGCAATTGTAAATGCATCTAGTCATAATGAGCTTTTGGAAGAATAATAATTTTCTAATGGTCATATCTCTCTTTCAAACTATTCCAGAGTATGAGTAGATCTTTCACTGTAAGATATTTAGATTTCAACCCCTTATGGAGGTGATGACGAAGGAAAATCATCGCCTTAACCCGATTTTTCATTGACTCATTATTTCCTTCTTTGATAATATTTCTAAAACCCATTTGCATCAAGGTGAATTTCAACATCTAAAATTTAAGACAAATAATTCTTGCCTGAAAGATCAAGGGCCACAAATTCAAGTTTCGTAAAATTTAACATGTAATTCAAATAAAATAAAACTAATAGAAAAATTAATGAGTAAAATAGAAAGATCTTACCTTTCTTGCTTAAATGATCAAGAGTAAATTCATACTGATAACGTGTTATAAAACAACTTAGGAAATAGAAAAAAGAGGATTTAGAGAAAAATATAGAATAAGAGAAATGTTTTTTAAATTTTTATTCATCACTTTCAATGCAAATGGGATGCATATTTATAGTTATAAATTTGTAACTCCAAAAGGTCACATTCTAAATGTAAAATAATATATCATAAAGTAGGGCATAAAGATGAAAAATGAATATCTAAAGAGTTACAATTCTTGAAGCCAAAGGGTTACAATTCTTGGAGGAGATGATCATCCACATAAAGAATCACATAAATAATGGAATTATAACATATCTTTCAATGAATTTGGGAGTTAAAATACTAAAGGGTCATCCACCATAATAGATGAATTTATAATAATACAAGTATTTTTATTGACTTAATATATACTAGAAATTAACGAATTAAAGCATTTGTAGAAATCTCTCGTCAATCACGTTCCATTATCTATTAACCAAATGCTTTGAATGCTTTGTATATATGTACATATACATACGTATGCATATATATATACATATATATCTATGGATATATATATATATATGAATTTCCTTCCACTTCAGTAATTAAGCAATCATTGAGAGAAGTTCAAGGGCATAAAGCTAAAGCATAATTTATATTTCGTTTGTCATTTAGGGCAAAATTGTCTTTTGACTAGCTTTTATCCATTGAATATGACCTTTCATAGATATCTTGATGGAAAACACTAAATGATGCACGATAGATAAAGGATTCTATTAAAAAAAAATTTCAATTATACCGAATGGTTTTGTAATTACCATTTTAGTCTCCTTTACCATAGATACATCCAGGCTAAATAGGGTGCCAATTCAATTTGGCATTAATAAATGTTAGGTGGAATGGGAGGGAAGAGAAAATTTGCATGGTGACTTAATCACACAAAATAAAGAATACCCAAATTATTGGCTTTTGCTTGCCTATATGCTCATAACTAATTTTTTTTTATTAGACCTATAGGTTGTTTAAAAACAAGTCAGACTTGTTTAATAAAATTATACAGAACTTGGGCTTAGATTCGGGCTAATAAAAAAAACATGGCCCAACTTGACCTGTTTAATACCATAAGGGCCTGTTTGGTGCAATGTATAAGCTTTAATAGTATAAGGTAATACAATACATTAAAAGGTTATCAGGCGTTTGGAATACCTAATGTATTGTATTACCTTATCCATCATATTCTTTTTATCCATCAAAACACTAGATAATTTAATCAGGTCTGAGGGGGTGGGATAAGCCCTGATTAGATTATGATGTATAAGCCTTTTAAAATTTTTCCCTTGCAGCCCTGCACTCTACTGTCTTTCTCGTCTCACTGTTATCTTTTTCTCTCGAGGTTCTTGTTCGCAGGCATTGAAGCTCCTTCTCCTTTGCTTATCGCAGACCTCCCAGTCGTCCTTTTCTCAATCCTCTGTGGAAGCGTCTTGGGGTAGATAAGACCTAGCTATAGAAGGAGAGTTGAGAAAAGAGATAGAGGGTTAGCGGCTAAGGACGAGAGAGAGAGAGAGAACGAACGAGAGAGCCCGAAGAGAGAGATGAGGGAGGTGAACGGAGAGAAAAAGAAAGCAATTGGTGATAAGGAGGAGTTCAAATGATAAGAGTAAGGTAAGTCACGTCGTCTGCCTCTTCCTTCTGGCTTTCCCATGGTTTGACGTCAGATGCATTGTTTTGTGGTGGCTTTATCTTGCTTTTATCAATAGGCTGTAGTGGTGTATAACGTTGATCCTACTCTGAGGTATGCTCTGCTGTTGTTTCTTGTTTACAAATTTTTAATATGATTGGATGATTGATGGGTTGTGCAGAATCACGTTTCAGTAGACAAAGGCTTAGAAAAATCAGGATATGAATGCATGTGGTTAATGGTTGTGTAGGAAGGTTGCATGCGATTTGTGCTGAAACTGTTCCTGATATGAAGTTGGTCTAAATGGGTAAGCTAATCCCTTGCAGTCTCATTAATACATAAAAGAGCATCCTTTGCTACCCTAATTCTGGATAAGAGAAAGAAGAAATAGTCTAACTTCCAAAGTAAGTTCCTCAACATGGCTAGAAGAAGGACGCTAATCAAAGCTCTGCTTTCAAGAAAAAGAAGATAAGCCAAAAACGTGAAGTAGAGGGATCCCATCCTGACGGATGAGCTGCTCCCTCCCCCGGTTCACTACCACTACCCGGTCTTCCCTTTTAATTGATAGCTTCCGCTGGAGCACTTGCCTTCGTGATGAATCCCTTGAGCTTTTACTATCTTTTTGCTTCTTCTTGCTAGCCTTCGATTGTATGGTTTCCTGTATCGCTCTTGTCAAGCTCCAGCCCGATCCCTGTGATCTCGTACTTCTGCTTTTGTTTTCTTTTGTTTTATTTTTTTTAGTTTTAGTTTTTTATTTTTACTTTTTATTTTTGGTTTTGTTTTTAGGATTCAAATGCTTTACCATGGTTATTAGGACGTATGTGTTTGGTGTGTTTTGGTTCCTATTTTAGGTTTTACATCATTTTTTTTAAATTTTCATTAGTGTTTATCATGTGTGTTAGGTCACTCCTTTTTTCAATTCATATGCCCACATTTATATTTTGTTTTGTATATTAATAATTCTCTACTTGTGAGATTTTTTAAGTCTTTCTTTTATATGTTGTATTGTATTCATGAGAAAGTTACCATATTACAATTTTGTTTCTCATATTACAGTTTTGCAAAATGATGTTTATTTTTATTAATGAGTAGTTTTAAATATTTAGGTGTTGTGGATCCTAATAAAAAGCTTGATCTAAATCGATGGCTAAATGACCCAAATGGATGGCTTAATGATATAAGTAAGCTACTTAACGTCATGTCAGTGTATTTGATGTTGGAACAAACCTTTTTGGATATGGTAATTACATGTATTATATCATATCTTCATGTCATTCATATGGCTCAAGGACAACATGAGAAATTATCCTTAAGGCGACGGGTGATACCAAAGGTAAAGGAAAAATCAAGGGTAGAATTCATAAGGAGGTTAATAAATGATGATGTTGCATGTGTGGAACAACTCCGAATGGATACTTATACATTTCGGGTGTTGTGTTCTCTTTTACGTGTTAAGGGTAGGCTAAAGGAAGATGGGTTAGTATCAATAGAAGAACAAGTTGCTATGTTCTTATACATATTAGCTCACCACACTAAAAATCGTGTAATCAAGTTTAAATTCCAACGTTCAGGGGAAACTATTAGTAGATACTTCAATTTAGTGTTGAATTCTGTGTTGAGGTTGCAAGGAAATTTACTTAGGGCACCAGAGCCAGTTCCTGAGGATTGCATTGATGATAGGTGGAAATGGTTCAAGGTATGAACTATGATAGGGAATTGTATTTTTTAAATTTTTTCATTTTGATTTAATATTATAACAAGTCATTTGCTTGTTTTTTTTAGGGTTATCTTGGAGCTTTAGATGGAACCTATATTAATATTAATGTTCCTGAGGTTGATAAACCAAGATATAGAAGTCGAAAAGGCGAAATTGCTACAAATGTATTAGGAGTATGCTCACGAGACATGAAATTTATATATGTATTGCCTGGTTGGGAGAGTTCAGCTTCGGATGTTAGGGTATTACGCGATGCAATTAATAGGAGAAATAGCCTTAAGGTTCCAACTGGTAAGAATGTTAAAACTATTTTTAAATTAATAACCTTATTATAATAAAAATATTGATTTTATATTTGGTTCATGAAATAGGATACTACTATTTGGTAGATGCTGGATATACTAATGAAGAAGGGTTCCTTGCCCCTTATAGAGGAACCTGTTACCAGCTCAGTGAGTGGAGACGTGGACATGTCCTAGCAACTCCTCAAGAAATATTTAATAAGCGACATGCTCAAGTTAGGAATGTGATAGAAAGAACATTCGAGCTATTGAAGATGCGTTGGGCAATTCTTAGGAGTCCAAGTTATTATCCTGTTAAAACTCACAATTGAATTATTATTACTTGTTGCCTATTACACAATTTGATTAGGAGGGAGATGCATGTAAATCCATTAGAAATAGAGTTGGATAACATGCCAATTGATGAAAAGATCAAGGCAAAACCACATGATACCATAGAAACCATTGAACCAAGTGAAGCATAGAGTGCATGGAGAGATGCATTGGCAAATGAGATGTATAATGAATGGATTGTTCATCGAGGCTATACCTAGACTTGTTATTGTATCTTTTGAGTTTTATCGTACCCTAAAGATTTTTTGCACTTTTATATTTTAGTTGATTAAGTTTATGGTGTACTTTTATAACCATTTTGATTGTTTGAGGTTGTAATGTACTTTTGTTAAATTTTTTGTTGAGTTTTGGTTATTAAATTTTATTAAGTTTATGGTCTACTTGTATTTTTTGTTGAAGTTGTAATATATTTGATAGGTATGGCATCTAAAAGTACTCAACAAGCTAGCAAAGTTAAAGGAGAACATAAGGGTTGGAGTGATGAGGAATTTGAGGCATTCCTATGCTTTTTAGAGGCAGTTGCCTTAAAAAAAAAAGAGCTTATGCTGGCCAATTTAAACCAGGTACTTTCAAATGGTTGAAACAGAAGTTGGAGGCAAAATTTCCTGAATCTGGCATAAAGGTGAAGCCACATATTGAGTCAATTATGAATAGGCTTAAAACAGAGTATAGTAATTTATATGATATGTTGAACAAAAGTGGGTTTGGATGGGATGATGTGCATAAGGAGATTTTAGTTGATAGTGATGATGTTTGGAATGCTTACATCCAAGTGAATAAGGTTTTTAAATTTTTAAAATAGTTGTGTCATATATTCCTTTACTTTTCTTTTCTTTAACAACAATATGACTATATGTGTGTTATATGTATGCAAAAAGATGTAAACTTGAAAAATTATAGAACCAAAGTTTTTCCTTACTATGAACGCTTGTTGGTCATCTTTGGAAATGATCGTACTACTGGAAAAAGTGCTGAAGCTCCTGCTGATGTAGTTGAGGATTTGGATAATGAAGAACACACTAATGGAAACAATGACACTACTGAACTTTTAGAAAAAGTCATTCGGTTGAGTGATGATGACATTGAACATGTCAATCAATCAATGTCTATGGGTCAAACTAAAAATAAGGAAAAAATAAGTCATTCTGAAGGTAGACGGGTGAGAAAAAAGTTAAGAGGAAAAAATATGTTAGCAAAAAGTATGGATAATTTTGCCAATAAACTTGTGGATGTCGTTGGAAAATCTGCTGATAGGATGGGTGCCATGGCTGAAAGTGTCAAGTGTATGGCCAAAGGTGTGAAGGTTGTAAAAAAATTTTGTGATGATTCACGAGCTATTGCTAATGAACTAATGAAATTAGAGGACCTTACACCTAGAGAACGCAATAAGGCTAGCCGTTTACTTATGCAAAACCTCTCCCTAGTGCATTTATTTTGGGGTTTTCAAGGTGAACATAGAGTTCAATTTGTAAAGGATTTGCTTGAAGATAACTAAAATTTATGGTATTTGATGTTAAAACTTGGTGGTATTTACACTTTTGTGGTGTTTGTAGAGCCTTGGTTATGATAGCCTTTTTTGCATACTTAATTAATTTATTAGTGTTTCTTTTTTCTTTGATAAATAGAATTAAGATATTTGTTATATTATGTGACGCATTTAAAAACTAGGTAGCCATATAAATTCTTATGATGAAATTTTGTTGTCAAGTTGAACTTTATGAAAAGCCTTTAAAAAAAAAGATTATTGAATGTATATATCGAGCCTAAATTTTTTTATTTTTCGTATATCAGAAATTTTAATTTTTAAAAGAAAATTAATATAGCATCACAAATTTTTAAAAATATAATATATTTATAAGTAAAGAATATTTATTGTCAAAATGGTTAATCTTTATCCTATTCAATGTTATTTTGTGTTGCACCAAACATCGTATAGTATTACAATTTTATCAGGCCTTATCTTATCAGCCTTTATGCTATTAGACCTTATCCAATGCAGTGTATCAAACGGGTCCTAAGATTAATTAAAATGGTTTTAAAAAAGTGTCGTGTCTAATTAGATGTACAACGCTTCCATGTGTGTGTGTGTGTATATATATATATATATTTAATTGTTTACTGTACTCATCTATGCTTCTGATGCACTGCATGGAAATTGATCATAGCTAGTGGTTGTATGTTTAAATCCTGAAAAGCATCGACTAACGTGAGAGCCATGGTTTCCACTATAATTATGTGTTGTGAGCTGAAATATGTTAAGGCCTAATGTTTGATTCATCGTACTAGAATAATGATATGATTTCGTGTCCAACTTGAGTATTTGTCTATTTCCACATTTGAATCATTGACTTACATGACTGTGTCATTATATAATAACTATTAATGAAGAATATTGGATAAGAAAATGTGATTCTTCATTTCACCTTTACGTCACAATAGTGGCATGGTCTATTTAATAATGAAAAAAGAAAAATCAAACTGATGACTTCATTTCCAATTCTACTTGTCGATGTTGAAACCATAAAATATTAATATTAGTAATTAATTAAAAAATTATTATTAAATGACATAGGTTCGTTCAGATTGAGTTCAAAAAGATGTTTGAATTCAATTCATTTTTTATTCAAATTTTTTAGAAACAAATCATTTTTTATTAAAATTTTCTTTTGAACTCATATTCATTTTTTTTTATATTGGATAGACTTTTCAACTTATAATCAACTTTTTTTAATCCTATTTTAGCATTAATAATTTCATATCGTTTATAATTTGTACAAGTTGCAATGTGGAGGGTGAATTGTCGTTTTTATTATAACTAACATTAACAAATACCACTTGTATTTGTTATATGTTGCCTAATTATTTTTTAATTGCATATATAATATAATTATTAGAAACTCATTTTATAAGCAAACTTCTCCAATTATATATATATATATATATAAAATAAAGGATAATATAGAAGTATTGATCCAACAATATCGATCAGTATTAAACATTGTTAAAAAAAAATTGAACCAGACTAGCTGGTTGACCGGTTGGATTGAGAATTGGTCCTTGGTCCAGTTTGGTTAGTTCAAAAAATCAATTAAGCAAAGAATCGATAAAAAACTGGTTAAATTGGTCAAAAACTAACTGAACTGGTTAAAACCGAATCAGCTGAAAATCGGTTAAAACTGGTCAGTACATTTTTTTTTTGAATTTTTCTTATAGAATAAGATAGTTTATTTTAAATAAATTTGACAAATTAAAAATAGAAAATACTAAAAAAAAGAGGAGGTTGTAATATAGAAAAATTAAAAAAAGATAATATAAAATAAATAAAAAACATATACTTGGTTATTTTTGGTGTTTCCTTTTCATTATGTCTCATTTCTTGATAGTATTTCTCTTAAATATAAAAATGTTTGGCTAAAATTGCTATTGTTTAATGATAAATGAAATTTTAATACAATTTAAGAACTCAAAAAATTTAATATTAAACATTGTTAACTTATAATTATAGGTAGTTTTTGTTTTTTAATTAAAAAATAATCTCTCAAACATTTTAAAAAAGATTGAGTTAATAATCAAATATTTAAAATTTACTCATATTTATTTGTTATATTAAAAGTTTAATATATAAAATATAAAAATACATATTTAATTATTATGAGTTTGACCACAATTTAACCACGGTTCGACTAATGAACTGTGAACTAATGAAGTCACTAGTTCAATGACCGGTTTGATTTTAAAAATATTAGTATTAAAACAATTATTAATCTAAGGCTTTCATGTCATGCCCCTTTTTAACCTTATATTTATATTTACTAAGATTATATTTGATTAAATGATATAAATGAGTAGGAAATATAAAAAATGAGTAAGTAGGATAAAAAATATTTTTTTCTTATATTTTTAACAAGATTTGATAATTAAAATAATAATTTGATGAATGGAATAAAAATTATAAAACATAATAAATATTATACAAACTATATCAAGAGATTACATTCATCATTATGCCAACCACTACAAGACAAAATATTAATTTTGAGGGTCATAAGTATTAAAAAAGGTATCTTTGACTGTCAATAATTGTTTTATTAACAACCATTTAACTATCGATAAATGTGGACAAAGTTTTGTAAAAAAAAAATATCAATGACTAATGACCATTGATAAAAATTTCAAAGTATTTTCGACAATTATCAACCATCAAAAATACCCTTACCAAATTTTTGGAACAATTTCAACGGCCAATAAAAATAACAATCATAAACAACATTTTTGACAATTATGATCGTTAAAAAAAGTATCAAAACAATTTCAACCGTTATTAAAAATGACAAACATAGATAACATTTTTAACAATTATAACTGTAAAAAAAAGTATCAATAATAATTTTTAATTCATATTTTTTTACATTGTTCTTTTTCTTATATTGGTAAGTAGCTTTTTAATTAATAATATTATTTATAGAAATGTTTATAATGCAAATAATTTAAATATTTTAGATGACCTTAACATGTATCATCAATCAAAAGTTTTCCTTCCAATAGATGAGTAATGTATTAATTGCAAAAGTATTTAAAATATAAAACTTCATGTCAATTAAAATGTTTATGAAATAAATTTAAAATAATTAAAATATTATCTAATTTCTAACAAATGTTCCATGCCCAATTGAATAAGAGAAAATTAACACTAGAGATGCAAAGTTCATTCACTTCCAATCTACAAGAAAAAAAAAAGTTTTAATTAATAACAATAATAGCATCAACAATACATCATCAAGTTCTAAAAGAAGACATAGTACTAGAAAAATGTCATATGTAAATATTTTTCATGTGAAAGCTTCATGTGGAAATTGTTACACCCAATAGAAACAAATGAAACCCTTTATAACAGCAAAGGATAACAGAGGATCATTAAAGAATTGGGATGTCACACAATACCAAAAGAAAATCATTATCTTTTGATGGCTTTTTGGGATTTTTTAGATAGGAATATATAATGTACCAATTGATAAAAAGAATAATAAATTATCATTGCCATTCTATTATAAAAACAATAATTAGCAATGACGTACCACTTTGTTTTGAGCTTAAAAGACTTGAAAGACTTTGAAGATTTAATCAAAACCAACATATAGACTTTGAAGATCCATAAAATTGACCCTAAAAAAAAATTATATGTACATGAATAATCAAACTCATGTAAATGGACATATGATGGTAGGGAGTCTAACAAAAGATGAATAATTTAAACAGCTATTACATATAATTTATATCAAAAGTTGAAAGACTTGGAATAACTAGTCTTACATTCACTCTCTGTTTAAACTATCACATGAACAAATAAGATTTGCAACCTAAAACCAAAAGTTGAATTTTAGATAAACATAAGGGAAGTGAAGAAAGAAAAGTAGAGAACCTCGAAGGATGAAGAACATGCTACTTGGAGATGATGAGGGCAGTGAAGGTGAGAAGAGATCCAATAAAGAGGGGAATGAGGTAAAGATGCATACAAGTAGAGTAAAGGTGCAAAGACACACCAGCAAACAAATAGCATAATCTAAGATCCAAAGATGCTTTGAAGAAGAGAGATGGTAACTACTCGTCAATAAATCCTCATAAGCGTTAAAATAGTACTTTAAAATTATTTTTAAAAAAGATAAATATCATATTTCAACCCATTTGTCGATAAAAGAGGCAAAAAGGAAGCTAATGTTGCATAATCTTTGGCATGAAGCAACAACGCTGAAAATAGCATTTTTAAATTGACAGTCAATACTAAGAGTTGATAAAAGAGATTTTCTCAATTTTAAGTTTTGACCATCAAAATTAACTTATGAAAAATGCTGATCTATTCTTTTTGTAGTGAATTGAACATCATCTAAAATTCATAGCACCTATGTCAGAAACTTTAGAATAAGGTCTATCAAAAATTAATAATGGGCCTAGACAAAAAATTGGACGCTATTAACTCATACAATATAAATAATTACAAAATTTTTATAAAATTTTATTTGTTAAATGAGCCAACACATGTTATTTAATTATAATATATAATATAAAGTTATAAACTCTCAATATAGATTATTATACTTTTAGGCTAAAGGCTGATTTTATGGTTTTGTTTGTGAATGCTGTAATTTTTTAAAACCAGTTACTAACTCGTGCGATATACAAGGGGTTTATTTTTTTATTGGGGATTTTAAAATTTTAAGAAGAAAATTTGATATTTAAATTACTTATTAGTTGTCTTTAAAGGAAAATAATTGATACCAATGGGCCATATAGTTTAAGTTTTAAATGAGATGTTTTTAAAAGTCACTTAGGTTCATAAATCAGTTGAAATGAATAGAATTATACATCAAATTAGTAAATTTATCTAGTCTATGTATTATAAATATTGCAATTGGGAAGTGGGCTAAATATTGATGACAGGAGAAACGGAATTGTGACCGGATCTTGTTCAATTGTTGTTGATAACGGGTATATAAAAATAATTATAGTATTTGAGAGAGAATTACATAATTAAAAAAAGGGAAAAGTAATTTTAGTTGTAGATGGAATCAGATTTCAGTTCAAACCGAAGTAAATATATGAGAAAGATGTTTTCTTATGTAGTAGTCAATTCCTTAATTATCTGTAAGAAAAAAGGTAATGAAGAAAAATTTCTATATAACAAAAACCTTTATAAATATGTATACAAATTAGTGTTAAGTAGAAAATTACATTAAAAAAAATTGACAATTTTACCAGGTATTTGCAATATCGTAATTTTTGTTTATTCACCTATAACAGTTGTGTTAGTAACTGATGTATATCTAAAACATGAACTAAGATAGAAAATTTTAAATTTCTATTCATAAGTTTAGCCTGGATATTTTATAGGAGAAGTGGAATGAAGAAATTTTTATGAGTGACACAACAGACAGGTGTTATTTCTGAGTGAGATACAAGATAGGTGTTATTTATTGCAATTTTTTCTTGGTAACGTGGAGTAAAAAGTGATTGAATGATGGCTGTAAGTATCAGATAAATTTGTTGGATTGGGCTTAGATGGATAAGTTATGGTCGTTAGTTAAAGGGCTAGGTTTATATTTTTTCATTATCCTCAAGTGATTTGATAAGTTAGATATTCAAATTAAGGTGTTCGTATATCTATGGTGGAGATTATAAAATGAAAATGCAATGTACAAACAGTAAGGCAAAAAATGAAAAATAAGTTAAGAACTGAGAAAGTGCTATATTATTGCTGTAGATGGCAAAAAGGATGTCTTGATGGATAAAGAAATTAGCAAAAGCAAAAGTTAGGTTGCTTTAAGATTGAGAAGCTGGGACACGGATATATCAATAAATAGAGTACTTCAAAAAGAAATTTGTATTTTAGTATATGTAAACACAAATTCATGCTGCATCAGTCAGAAGTTAAGAGAAACTATAGAAATATGTATATAGTTGATAGATAAAGATTAAAAGAAACGTAGAACACCCCCCGGAAATATTTATTTCCTGTGAGATACAAAAATTGGAAATTGTTAGTTAAAAATTAGAGGCCAACAAAGAGAAACAAATTTAATATATGCAGGTAAAATAATTATGTCAATGAATCTGGAATTTGTACCATGTCGTGAGGATGTTGTCTAAATCCACGAGGAATGGAAACATGAATCTTGGTAGCTACAATAGCCAGGAGAGAGTCTTGATCATTTGGTTTTGTACGGATTGAGGAATGAAAGTACATGTGCGATTAGTTTAGCAATTTGAGGAAAAGTACTAGTGAATTGTGTATTTCCAGGAAATGTCTAAATCCAGATGTAGAAAGTACGTCAATCACCTGATGATTCATCTCAAGTAGTAATACGAAGCTAAATACATTGACATTTAAGTGTAAGTGAGTAAGTTAGAAAGTAATATGAAATATAGTAATATTTGAAGATAAGGAAGGGTATGCGGAGATGTTTGTTATACCTGAGGTATCAAAAGCAGCATCTCCAAATTGAAATGGCAAGATTGTTTTGTTGTTCTTCTTGTGAAAACAAATTGCACACAAATCTGCAGCAGGTTGATATAATGAATAAAAAAATTTGAAATGTGAATCACAAGTTTTGTAGAAACGTATATTAGAAGCAATAGAAGTTTTTAATGTTAGATATAGATGGTAAAGTATTAATGTATTTAAGTGAATGTTGTTCACATCTACTAACCTTTAGAGAATCAGCTAGAAATTTTGAAAGACTTCTTTAAAGGCAGCATTTTTTCTTGTTGTGAGAGGTTCATTGTCGGAATCATGAATAAAAATTTTCAGACCAGGTTCATTTTTAACTCTCGAATTAGCAATATATAATTGTTCATAAGTAAAAACTAGTTTTGGCAAATACAAGCCAACATTGGCTAGATTGTCCTTGACTTTTGTTGGTAGTTATTGCAAAGGAAATCGCTAAAGAAAAAAAAAGTGGTCTTCTGTTTAATTTGAAAGGTCACCTTCTGTCAGATGATGAGATGAACTGATATTCATTCTTGGAATAAAGACCTTTTGTCCAACCATATTTCCAATTATAATCATGGATTCAATGACATGCTTTCCTAATTGAGTAATGATAAGCCAAGTGCCATGGTATAATCTTATAGATTGGTCAATGTTTTTAGTTAGCATGATTGGAATCCTTACCTTTAATGTCAGCTTATGAGGTGGTAAGCCAGAGCAAGTAATGCTATTAAAAAATTCAGGCGTGTAGAAAATAGTATCATTTGCGAAAAGCATGATACAACCTTTTTTTTTTTTTGTATTTTGATGATGTAATTAAACATGACTTGCACGATTTGAAAGCAGTGTAAGTAAAAGGAAAAAAAGATGTAAACATTTAAGTGGAAGAAAACCTTTATTTGTTCCTGTTTGTTCAGTTGTTCCACTCAATGTTCTATATCTTGTACTTTGTCTCATCATGTTGGCCCTTGTGGTCTCAGTATCTGCTACGGAGGAGATATTGCTTGGTTTATAAAAGTTAGCTAAAAAATAAGAACTACAGTAAGAGCTTAGTTTATTCACTAAATATGTAGTAATTGAATATGATCATTTCTTATAATATATAGCTATAAAATCAAAGGAGTTATCAAAGTTGATTTGTTGAATTTAATTAGGAGCAATAAGAGAAGAACAGCAACAAAGTACACGTTTGCTTGAATGATTTAATATGGAACACAATATATATAACACTGGAAGGATATTGACCTTGGAATATCACCACCATAGATGGGTAATAGACGTGAATAATTTACCTTCATTACTGGGTAACTTAATTGGTTGCATTGTTGACTTGCAGTCTAGCAAATTCAAACGCGTCAAAGAAGAACTGAATGGAAAGATTAAATGTGACTATTATGAAAGGAAAATGAAGTCAAACACCTGCGTAAAAATAGCAGGTATATCGTAAGAGAAGGTGTCATCATAGGCATTGATAGTCAACGTTACAATGTAATTAATTGCGGGAATGAGCAAATAATTCATTCAATCAAATTATACCGGTATGAAGTTAAAAGAGTCCTATGTTTTATATTATTAAAGAAGCTGTTTCACTGATGAGTATGGTTGGAATGGTCAGTGCTTCACAAGGACAGTGAGAAAATAATTAGTAAAGGAGTTGATAGACAAACTTGAAAAGCAGCCGTTAAAAGTCCTTTAAAAGGAAATAATATCAAATGCAAGGAGAAAAGCTTGATAGAAAAACCGGCGCTCTATAACGACAGATATAATATTGGGAGATAATAGAAACAGGATGTATGAAGTCAGTAAAATCCAGAACAGTGATGTTCATTGCTCAATATATTTGTATGATGTTAACACTGAATTGTGCTCCATGGTTTATTTGTCAGAATTCCCAAAGAAATGGAGAACTCTAACGTCTGTAAGCGGATGCAGCCCTAAGAGAAGCTAGAAAAAATTGTGGGTAGTCATAGAAAAGACCAGTAAGAGAGAGGAGTAAATCATGATAATTCTCTTGGTGCTTTTTATAACTTAGACGCTATTGAGAATTATAATAATTTAGACAAAAAATTTATTTATCTGAACGGGTTAAGTACCCTGTAGAGCTCGATGTGAGAACGAACTTGAAAACATTGATTATTTAGCTTGTTTAATTAAGTACAAAACCAATTCACATCGATGAATAAGTATGTAGAATATAAAACGATTTCAAAATATGTTAAAAGAATCCATAGCGTTACATTCCAAGGGAAGAATTTGCGAAAATGACAGTGTCTTTTCCAATCAGACGAATGGATGAATGAATGTTAAACCTTTGTTACAACTGAGAAAATTTAGGGATTTGAGGATTAAACAGGATTTTCGTAGTATTCCACGAATTTGATATTTGAATACCACCAATAATAATTGTAGGCGCGAATAAATTTAATTTGGCTGACAGTAAAAACAAAAGTGTAAAGCACAAGATACAAATAATACAGTCGTTTGGCTCAATTCTTGCAAGTTGCAGGACAACAAATATGCTTGGATCTATGCACCGATCAATGTACTGAGCAGCAACTGAAGCAATCTCGCCAAAAAGAATACAAGAGTTGCAATTATTGTTGTATAACACAGGAAGCAAAAGAATGAATAAAAGCATATAATGTATGAGATAGAAATCAAAAGACTCTCATCTTCCAAAATTAAGAAGCAACTTATGGGTGCTGCCATTTCCGTCAGATTCATCCAATGAACCAAATGTTTTTCAGTTGCCCAATAATATCTACGTAAACATAAGTATAATTGGTGATAAATTAACATTGCAATATGAGAGTAAAGAGTTGAGAATAAAAAAATTGACAAACTTATCAAGATATCCGTGGGAATTTTGTTCTGCAGGATATCAGCAATGTGATAGAAATCAAAAGCTTTTATAGATATTGGAGATTCGCATTCCTTTACATTAGTCGCACAATTGAAGGAAGTTTTAAATCGGTTTCTGATCGCCCTATACTGATCAGTATTAAGTTCAACAATAAAGTTCTCAACGTGGTAAAAATTTCCTTTCAAAAGGGACTCAAGTTATTGAGCAATGAGTCGTTTCATAGTCACAAAGGCCTTAATCTTTGTTCCCTGAAAATGCAGCAAAGAAAGCTTAAGCAAGTAGGAAAAAGTGGTAATTTATTAAGATGGAGAAGTGATTTTATCAAACACGCATGTTCATCCAGAAGCCAATTAATTAAATTGTACGGCATATGCAAAAAGAAGGAAGACATCATCGCCAAAGACAAAGTCTATCACATTAAAAAATAAGGGAAACAAGACAGGTTAAAGAGAAGGAAGAACGAAATGGAAATTCGTATCAGCATCAATTAACCGTTGTTGAGAATTGCCGTGGCAATGAGCAACTATGGAATGATGTATACGATTGCTACCACGGTCAAGAGTCATGGAAAATGCACAAAAACTTGATAGTAATACCCAAAAATAAACAGTATAACTAGTGGAGATTCCATGAAAGGTAATGCTAGATTTAAGATATGATAGACTTAATATCACCATCATAATCACATGAAAGAATACAACTTATATTAAAGGTATATAATAATAAAGTTATTAGATAAAATTTGCGTAAATATTGTAAAATATAAAAAAAAACTCATCAATCATTAAATATAAATATTTGGACAAAATTATATACATATATTAAATATTTGGATATTCATTATTTATATTTAATATATACATTATCTAAGATTAACATATTGTGGATGTATTTGATGATTTTACATATGAAAAGTCTTCCACTTAATATATTAAATTAATTGGATTCATGAATGTTAAAAGAAAGTAAAAAATTAAGACTCCTTATAGGATGAGTCATAAAAACTATAAATAGAATTCTTGATCCCTCTCTTCACTTATTACTAAAAATTTGTACAACTCTTATCCTCTTACTCTTATCGTCTTACAAGTATCCTAATCTTATTTGAGTAACATGAGAAAAAGTTAAAGTGCTATCTAATTTAAAATGCTTTGATTATATTGGTTATAATTATAATTTGTTATAGTTCAAGGTATATCATTTATTTATTTTTTAATTTTTGGAACTACATATATTTCTTAAATATCTTGTTTAAACATTATAGTACATATCTGATTATGATTACAATCAATGATCCAAATATAAAATTTTTTAACATTTGATATTAGAGCTTGATTTTTGGCATGTAATTATAATTATATTAAGGTTCATTTGTGTAATATGTTGAGTTCTTTATAATTGTTTTGTTTTTACCAAAATGAAGTAAAACATATCCATATGTGATTTATTACACCAATACTAAAAGTTGTAACTATAAAATGTTTATGCTCAGAGGCATAATTATTTTATAACTATATAATAATTTTGAGTTGTTTTATGCCCAAAGATATTTACCATGTCAAATTAAATATTAATAAAATAAATAAAGTTTATCATTTTTTAGTGAACAATTGCATGTCATATTTTATCTCAAAGGATATGTATGATGATGATTACTCAAATAAAGTAGATGGAAATGAATACAGTAATCACTATTGGAGTGAATCAATTGCATGTCATATTTATTCTAAAGAATATGTATAATGATGCACTAGATTGCTCTTGAATTATCACACAATATATTTACGAATTATATCATATTATGGCTCAAGCTATCTCTATAGGTTGTCTCTCAGGGTATATGTCAAATATCCTAGAGTTAAATAGCTCTAATTTTGGATATTGGTAGGAACAATTACTGATCACATTAGAAAGAAAATATTTTATCATTTTATTGATAATTTTTCACATTATGGTTACCTTTATTTTCTTAAAAAAAAGTTTGGTGCCTTTGAAATTTTTAAAATTTTTAAAGTTGAAGTTGAAAATCAACTAGAAAAGAAGATAAAAGTTACAAGATCTAATAGGGATTATCAATATTATGGGAAATACAACAAAACTTATCATAATTTAGGCCTATTTGTTAGATTCCTAAAAAAAAATGGCACTATTGAGAGATATAATAATACCTTATTAGATATGACTATGTATATGATAAGTAATTTAACTTTACCTTTATTCTCATGGATAGAGGCAATTAAAATGGTGATATATATTTTAAATCGTGTTCCTACAAAAATTATCTCTAAAATTGCTTATAAGTTGTGGGTAGGTAGGAAATCAAGTTTAAATTACCTTTGCGTTTGGGATTGTCCTACTAAAGCAAGACTTTATAATTCCCATGAAAAGAAATTAAATTTTAGAATGATAAATTGTTATTTGATTGGTTATCCTAAAAGAACCAAAGGATATAATTTTATTATCCTAATTATTATACTAGAATTGTTTAAACAAATACAGCAAAGTTCTTTGAAAATAGAATTGATAATAAGTGTCATGAATCAAGAAAAGTGATATTATCTCTAATTGAAGAATCAACTAGTTTATTAATTGAAAATTTCAAAAATATTCAAACTAGTTTGGAGATACTAGCTCTAATAGAAAATAGTAACCCCATTATTCATTCTATTAAAGAAAGTATACATGATCAAAAAAATATAGTTCATTCAAAATTACTAAAGCATTCTCAAATAGTAAGAAAGCAACTATTCCAGATAACTATATGGTTTACTTATAAGACCAAAATTTTTACATTGGAATTAAAGATGATCTAATGACATTTTCACCAGCCATAAGACATGAAAATTTTGATAATTGGTTAAATGCCATAAGAGATGAAATGACACCAATGCAGAAAAATAAAGTCTAGAAATTGGTTAATTTGTTTGATGAGATTTTTCCAATTCAATATAAATAGATTTTCAGAATCAAAAAAGGCTCTAAAAGCAATATTGATGACTATAAGACTAGATTGATGTTAGAACACAACCTTTTTTTTCGTACCAAAGAAAAATTCTTTTTAGATTTTTTATTTAAATTTTAAAATATCTTAATATTAAAATTATAAAAGAGATTATTATTATTATTATTATTATTATTATTATTATTATTATCTACTTTAACTCCCAAAAGCCTTCTTTTTCTTCACATTTGTGCGTCTTTCCACATTATCACTCTGTCACCTTCTATTTTTATTAATGAACTCGACCGTGGTGCCAAAATGGAGTTGCAAGAAGCTCTATTTATATAAAACCCCACCCAATCAAATTTTGCCATTTTATTACAGCAATGATTATGGCTTATTAATTGAAATGTTTTATTAGAGTAAGTCAGCTGGAGGAGTTTGTGATCATGCCAATTGGATGATTCTAATCTTCTTGATTCCTTCCTAAATTCATGTATTAATGGCTTCAATTTCATGGCTTCATTTGCATCTTTCCTAATAATGGCTTATATATATTATATTATTTCTATTACTTTTTGCAAGCCTTATTATGTTAATATATTATTATATTGATATAATAATTCTTACACTTTCATGATATATGTTTTACAAATTTTGAAATCTTGTTTTGTAATAATTAATTGTGTTTTTTATACTTTTAATTAGTTATAAACTTTTTCTTCTCTTTTTTATTTAAATAAGTTTTATTAAAATTTATTTATTACTTCATAAGATAATAAATTAGGTATAATCTCACTAATTAGTGTATGATTATATTATCATGTTTTCTATTAATTTTTACTAAACATAAAAAATAAGAAATATTTTTACTAAATTTTTAATCAATCATCACAAAATTTAATAATAATAACAATAATGATAATACTTCCCCATATGAGATGTTGTAAATAAGTATTTCAATTCACAAAACATAACTTGATTAGAGGACGATGCTATCCAAAAAAAAAAAAATTAGGGGTTGGGGTAGCCCTCACATGTCAAACTTATGAAAAGTCACACGTGGGCCTTGTTGACCTTGGTTGGAGGTTGTTTTTAACCTCCAATTGTGTCAACCCATGGGTTATAAGTGGACTTTGAAATCTATTATGAACCTGAGCCCTTTTAGCCTTTCTTAACCCCATCTTTCATGCCACAAAAGCCATATCTTAATGAAGTTGAGCTTTTCTAATAGATTTGGAGCATTAATCGAACAAAAAGGCAAGAAAAATGGAAGGGGAAAAAAATCAAATTTAAGAATCAAGTTTTGAAGCAACAAACCTGAAATGTTTTCCTTCAATTTTTCTTGTCTTCCAAAGCATTTTAATGAAATTAAACACTTTAAAAAGACTTATAATCATATAAGGAAGCTCTTATATACCAAGAATTGAATTTAACTTCATTTAATTCAAGATTACGAATTTCAAATATATGATAATATTGAAAATCTATAGATTAAATTCTTTTACATTAAATCTACATGGTAGACAAATCATATGTCAATAAAAAGTTAGTAATAAGAGATTTAAAACCCTAAACTAATTTTCACAAATCAGGTAAGCAAAAGCATGAAAATAAATGTCTAAATTGTGCCATTAAACACAAACTTTTGAAGTTCAAAAATCATGTAATTTGCCTCTCATACTATATGTAATAGTATTATACTAATATCAAGCAGATTTAGAAAGTATAAAAATAAAGGATTGATTTTCATGATATTTATAACACGAAATAAATTTAATATAGAAAATTATCAACTTGTTAAGGCTTTGGCATTTTAAATCTAGTATGCTACAAACTAAATCTTTCTTGCTGTCAATTAGATCATTCTTTTTATGACTGTCTAGTATATAACAGCTTTCATGAAGATAAGTGCATGAAAAATTAAAGTTAGATATGGGATCTAACTTTCTCTAGATAATGTTTAATTAGGCCATCTCATCATGGATTTCAGTAATACTTAATAGTTTACACTTTTTAACCATTAACTATACTTAATTAAAAACATTGTATTAAGCCCAATAACCATATAATCATAGAATAAATTTTAGGCCTATAATATTTCATTGGACTATTAGCCAACTAATATTTAAAAAATAAAAATTATACAATTAATATAAGTTCACAAATAAAAATAATTCCAACATTCTTGACTTGCATCACATAAACATAAGGATTTATATAAATTACTTAACATGATTAGTGTTCCAAATAATTTACTACAATATATATAGGATTTTATTGTCCAAAGTAAAACTTGTACTTTAAACCATATATTGACATATCATGTAGCAAAGCCTAATGTTCAAAAAGAAGCAAATATGCAACATGAAATGCATTAACATAATTATCCAAGTGACATAAATAGGACACAACCAAACTAATCATAACTTACCTAATTGAAGAACGAGTAGGGTTTCATACTCAAGCAACTTCAAAATCAAAACCTATAAGCGTATGAGGCAAAACTAGGTCTTTAGACAACTTTTGACTTTTAGCTTCCAAATAATTTAGAATATATACTTTTCCAAAAATTAAGATGTTATGTATTATATTCGACTATCCTCTTAGAAATGCTATCAAAGCACACCTAATGCTTATTTTTATTTAAGCTAATTCTATCTTTATCAATAACAATTAAAATTATTCATAACTCAGATAATAAACCCATCAATTTATCTTACTATTCTTTTTTTCACCAACAATTGAGAAAAAGAAGTGAACTTATCAAAGAAAAAATAAATAAATATATAATAGTTGAACTACACATGATGTTTGTATAATAATTTAGTAACTTCACAAATCTTACTTGTCTACTTTTACCTCCGATAAACCTTTAATTTTGGTTAAGTGCAGTGGAATGCCTTATCAAAACATCAATGTCATTACAGATTCATCATTATTGCTACTATCTGCATCAGATGTATGACGAATTAAGCTTCAAAAAGCAGATTATTTGTGTTGCAAGATTTTCAATTTACTATTTAAGAAATTAGAAGAAGAAGTAAACCCCTTTGTAGTCCCCATCGACAAGCCACTTAGGCTGAAATCTGTGTGGAACTTGATTCTTAAGAATGTCACTCCCGCTGAATCCTTTACCCAGTGGTAAATGACCCTGAATGAGAACATTCATAATGATAATTAGTCAGCAAAATGGCAGTTCATAAATCATAAAAATTGCCCTATGAGCTTTTAACCATTTGTGACCTTCATATTCAAATATATGTCAACGCTTATAATTATTATACATGACTATCGCCACCTAAACAAAGCCAAATTTCAACTTTCTCCACCTACAACGAAGTAAACACATAGATTCCTTCTGTTTACTCACTATCTCCCCCTAAAACAAAGCCAATTTTCAAATCACACAAAAAAGAAAAAGAAAAAGAAAAAGAAAAAGAAATAAATGCCATACCTGCTTAGATCGAGATTCTACAAAAAGCAAAGGCTGTCGTTCATCTCTGACACTATTCCTAAGGTAAAACAGGAATAAAAAGATGGAGAAAACATAATTTGAAATTTGAAAGAGAATGTTGTATAGTTAGACGGTGCTAGGAGATAATTTTCTTGCTTGAAAGAGAGAATATATGATTAAAAGATTTTAAAATTGAAATTTGAAAGAAAAATTGTGCATAAATGGTAGAGTATGAATACGCATAGAATTTTAGAAAAAGTAGAAAAAAGGTCCACTAACAAAAATGAACAGTATTTCAGATTTTACTTTGATTATATATCATAGATTAGTAATGTTATTATCCCCTCATTGGTTTTGAAATTTGTTTGAAATGAATTTTTGAATTGAATAAGAAGTCCAAAAAAAAAAAATTAGTGTTTGAAGTGAAGGTAATAGCCCGCGTGCTCTAATTTATTTTTGGATAATATAGTTACTTTTTTTGCATGTAAAAGAAATATCAATTATGGGTAAATATAGCAATAAGACAGGTTGGGATGAATTTTTTGACTACCAATTCCCGTCCCATTTTTTCTTGCCTGGTCCATTATCTCGCAATTTTTCGAAAAAAAAAAAAATTAAGAACTTATATTATATAAAATTTATAATAAAAAATTTTAAAAATTAAAATTATTATTAAAGACATCATTGCTATCAAATTTTAAAAGATTTATTATTAATTTTAAAAAATTTACTATTGGACGTAGAGAAATACTAAACTTTCTTATACTTAATAATAAATTTTTTAAGATTGATAACAAATTTTTTAAAAGCTGATATTAATTATTACTCTTAAAAATAATTTTAATTTTTAAAATTTTTTATTATAAATTTTATATAACGTGAGCCTTTATATGCATTTTTTTTTTCAAAAGTTTTACCTTTTTCCTCGTTACTAAACCCGCAAGTAGCTTAGAAATTCAAACCTGAGCCTCTAGCATGAGTGGTATCATCGTCCTGTCAAATTCCCTCAAGTTATACTTAACTATCATACGCCTAATTTTATATAAATTTATAAAAATCGAACCGAGGCTTCCATTATGCATGTCAACAACCTAAAGAAATTCCATCCCTTTTTTTAAGTAAGCAATATTAGTCAAAATGGTTTTTAAACTTAATGGATGAAAGATAAAACTTTAATTTGATTCATTTATAAATATCAATTTCATTATATATATATATATATAACAAAAGAAAAATGATAAATACCCAATTTTTTTAAAATTAATGTTCATATATAAATTTCTTAATAAAAAATTATGAATTCCTAAGCGAAAGATCTGATACCACACACAAGCAATACTTTAATAATGCAAATCAAATCCTAAAATTGCTTAAATTGTAATAGTCGTAAAGCTTATTGATTTCTATTCATTGCTTTTATAATGATAGAATTCATGAATTATAAATAATTCATAGAATCTTGAAATCTTATAAAATTTTGCAAATAATATACATTCGGTCAAATCAAATTGGCAAATTACATACCTTGATTCACCATTTAATTGTTCAGAACATGTAGTAAATTCTCTTGATCAATTTTTTTTTTTTTAATTTAGAGGAAAATGGTGTTATATCTGTTGGCTTTCTTTATTTTCATGTTAAATTAAAGATGAAGAGAGAATGTAAATCTTTTATAAACAAAGACAGTAACTGTTTCTTAAATAATTTTTTATTATTTAATAACTCTTTATTATCAGATAACTCCTTAATTACTCACTTCTACTAAGTGGCTAGTTATATTAGAAAATCACCCCTTAAACTAACCAATAAAAATTTACCACATTTAATGTTTGTTCATTTAACCAATTAAATAATAACCACTTAAATTAATATCATTCTCCCCACTTAAGTCTTTCAAACCCCTCTAAATCTTTCACCTTTCACCTTAACAAAGTTCCATCTTCTATCTATTTACCTTTAATTCTCCCCTATCCCTTCCTAATTTGTTTTTTTTTTTGGTACCATATGGACCCGTCTACCCTAACTTATAAAATACGATAGAAATAATCTTATAGCTCTTGATTCGCGGTCACAAAAAACGGCCACCTTGATAGTTTTGCTAGAATTTGCATTGAAGCTTCACTGATCAGTCTCTTAAGAGCATTTAAACATTTTTCTCAGTGTTAAAAAACCGTTGCCAGTAAGCTAAATTAAATTCAACAATAATATCCCAAATACATTAGATTGCTTTGCCTTTATATAAATATATATATATATATTATGTATTAAATAATATATTATAAATCAATTGGCCTCATTTATAAATCTATACTTTAGTTTGTCTTAATATTGAAATAAGACTTTTTTTAAACCAAGTCTGACCCTTGGGCTTAAAAGCAATGTTTAGGCCTTGATTAAATAGGGCATCATTCAAACAACCCAATGGGTCGCGTCATATTTGACCATTTCTAACTGTGTATTTGGCTGTACATTGCAGAATAAAAAAATCACATTTGCAACCTTTTATATGCAGATGTAACAAATTATTATTTCTGTCCAAACCGCGTTTCCACTTTCTGCACTGCATAGCCAAACACACACTAAATTGTCCAAGTAATTGCACATATTTTAAGAACAGAACTATGGTTTTCTCTTGTATATATGCTAAACTTAAATGCAAATACATAATTTGTTCTGATAACTACAAACAAAATTGTCTTTACGTTGGGACAAAACAAAACATTCATTTTTTCGGGTCAATGACTTGTAACATCTTTTAATATATATATATATATATATCAGGCCCAATATTCTTGTGACTTGGTTATATTCTTCATATTGGGCGCAATATTGAGTTTGGATAAAATGTTAAGCCCACCACTAAAACGGGTCCAAGTTTCTACACATTTTGTCAAACAAATTTCGACCGAAAAAAGAAAGAATATTGAATGTGGGTTTTAGGCTTGGGCTTAAGTTTTAGATTTAAAATCCTCTTAAAATGAACTTGGACCCAAGGGATAAATTTTATCGTTAGAGGTTCGAACTTGGTCTGATCTTGGTTTGTATTATCAATGTTAGTTTTTTTCATTAAAAAAGAAATCACCATCAATTAAATAATTTATCAATATAATTAGGGTTTGCAAAATTTTCCTCATTTGTTTATTTACTACACTCATATTTAACCCCAACGACAAAAAAACCACCAAAAAAAAAAATCAACTCCTAGGCATTGTATATCCTTAAATAAATATGACACGTTCTAACCAAGTTATCATGATATTTCTGTAGGTAAGGATCATCTTACACCAATATTTATTTTATAAAAATAAAATAATTACAAAATATATTAGTTAAGTTAAAATTTTAAAGTATTTAATATATATATTTTAAAATTTTTTATAACTACAATCAATAATTAAAATTTATAAAAAATTTCAATACATATTGAACTGGACTATTATTTTAATTCCTTAACTTATTCATTTATTTTAAATTGATCTATTAATTGTCTTTTCTTTTCATTTATTTTCTCAAATTTTAATTTATATTATTTTATTTCTTAAATTTATATAATATTTTAAAATAATTTTTTTATTTTATTTTATTATTTTTATTATTTTTTAAATTTTATAGTTTTTCTTATGAATGTAATAAAAATGAATATAGAATAAATTAAAAAGTAAATTCAAATTAATTAATTAATTAAGCAAGGGAGATACTTGTTATGTGTTGTTTGGGTACACGCAATGACCAAGGAGCCTATGAGAAATATCTAGGAACCAGGTCTATATACTCCAAGATCATTCGTGCCCAATTATCTAAACCCTTCTCTCCCTTCTGGTACCAACAAACCCTAGATCGGATCATGTCCGGGTTCTTTGGTCAAGACGGCGGAGGCTCTGCGCCTCCGTCCTATGGAGCTAGCGGTGGATATGGTGCTGCTGCCGGAGGTTATGGAGGCGGTCGTGGGGGAGGAGGATATCAAGAGGGCGGCGGCGGTGGAGGAGGAAGAGGATATCAAGGGGGTGGTTACGGAGGCGGAGGCTATGGAGGAGGCAGTGCTGGTGGTGGATATGGCGGTGATGATGGTGGAGGTTATGCTGGAAAGGGCAGCGTTGGTGGTGGATATGGTGGTAACGATGGCGGAGGTTATGGAGGAAAGAGCGGGTACGGAGGAAATGATGGCGGAGGTTATGGAGGGAAGGGCAGTGGCGGAGGCCAAGGTGGTCGAGGTGATGGGGGTTATGGTGGAGGAGCTGGAGGATACGGTGGTCGAGGTATGTATTATCTTGCTTGCTTCGTTGGTTTATTTTCAACTCGATCATGTCCTAATTTTATGTGAATTGCAGGTGGTGGTGGTGGATATCAAGGCGGAGATCGCGGTGGACGGGGAGGAGGGCGAGGCGGACGCGGTGGAGGTGGTAGAGACGGAGATTGGCGTTGCCCTAACCCAAGGTTTGAGATTCTTCACTTTGATTTACTCCGCCATTGTTACCTTTTCTATGGAATCTTTTGTTTTGGAATAATTCTAGGTGGGGATTTCTTTCTGTTGACTCATACTATTTTGCATTTGATTGGAAATTGCTATATATAGTTGTGGTAATTTGAACTTTGCGAGAAGGGTTGAATGTAACAAATGCGGTGCACCATCTCCTTCTGGTGCTAATGATCGAGGTGGCAGTGGTGGTTATGACAGGGGAGGAAGAGGTGGGGGATATGGCAATAATCGGGGTGGTAGATCTGGTAACTATGATGGAGGAAGAGGTAACGACTATAACAGCAGTAGGAATAATAACAATGATGGTAGAGGAGGCAATAGGGGTGGCTCTTTTAGTGGTAATCAAGGCAGAGAAGATGGTGGATTTGTTCAAGTTCGTCCTCCTACAGCCCAATCTTATGGTGGTGCTGGTGGAAACTACCCACCCACTTATGATTCTTATGGTGGAAATGTAAATTATGGATCAGATGCAGTTCCTCCACCTACAAGCTATACTGGTGGACCCACATCATACCCTCCATCTTATGGGGGTAATTCAGCCGGATATGATGGTGGTCATGGTTCTGGTAGTCAAGGTGGATTTGGTGGAGCTCCTCCTCCTGAACCCCCGGCTAAGGTGAAGCAGTGTGATGAAAATTGTGGGGATTCTTGCGACAACGCTAGAATCTACATATCAAACTTACCACCTGATGTGACTATTGAAGAATTGAGGGAACTTTTTGGAGGCATTGGACAAGTAATGTTCTCATCTGTTGATTTCTGCACAAGCTTATTATATAGAGAAGCATTTCTGTCAATTTTCAATAAGGAACATTTTACATTAAATTGCCTTTTTCAGACTAAAATACATCTTATTTTTTGGTTCCCATGCATGCTTACATGGATTGTAACAGCTAACCTGATTTTCTTAAGAAATAACAATCACTGTGTCTGCTGCTCATTCTCTCTTTTTTTTCCTGGATTTTTTTTTTTTGGGTTGGGGGGGGGGGGGGGGAGGATCTTCTGAAATTTACTTCTCTTCGTTAACTACAGAGGCAGTACCAGAATGTGGCAGAGTTTTTTGTGCATATGCTGAAAATATGTGAATTTTGTGAAGTGTAATGCCTTTTGCTAACAGTGCTCTTTAATTTAGGTTGGAAGAATAAAGCAGAAGAGGGGATATAAAGATCAGTGGCCTTGGAACATAAAAATATACACAGATGAGAAAGGAAACAATAAGGGTGATGCTTGCCTTGCCTATGAAGATCCCTCTGCTGCACATTCTGCTGGCGGTTTTTACAATAGTACTATAGCATAATCTGCTGTTATTAATGTATCTGTAATGTTTCTCATAGAAAGAAATGCTTATTATGAATCTCTGCATTTCAGATTTTGATTTGAGGGGCTTCAAAATCAGTGTTACAATGGCAGAGAAATCTGCACCAAGGGCTCCACCTGCATATGGCCATGGGTATTTTTGATCAATCTTTCTACACACACAAACATACAGGACGTAGTTGTGTCTACACCTGACTCTAAATAAGTGCTTTTAATTTAATTAGCTGTAGCATTGAGTGAATACTGGGATTCATATTTCAGTTTATGCTGATTACTGGTTCCCCCATGAGCATTGAGTTTTGTTTTGTTTTCCTTGACAAAAACTTTTTGAGCGTTTTTTGTTTTGGCCCTTAGATTTCTTGAAGAGCAGGTTTTGAGGTCATTTGTTGAATTTTCTCTTTACCTATTTATCAAAAGAAAATGTTATAAAATACATATATATAAGTATATATATATAAAAGATAAAATTATGTTCCATTTTTACTTAGATGTTGTATGTTGCACATCAACAATTATTCACATTTTCCGTTTTCTACTTTTATATGAACTGTTCATGTTTATAGAAGGTTAATTGATTTCTTGTCAGCTTTCAGCCATTCTCTTCTTATTATTTTTAATATTAATTGTTTCTTGTGATATAGGGGCAATAGGGGTGGCTACAGTGGAGATAGACGCAGAGACAACTATAGAGATGGAGGTAACTCTGGGCCTGATAGGCGTGATCACTATGGTGGGAACCGTTCGCGTCCATACTGAGCCTCACAATGAGCATTTTATGTACTATGAATTGTGATCTGAGGGATTTAGTATATTCAGTTGGCTGGTTTCTTGAAATGGAAGCAAAGAGGTAGGTTGTTCACTTACTTTGAGCAGGACCTCTTCGCTCCTTTTTGTTTCATTTGTTACTAGCTGGTGGGTTCTTGTAGTCAGGGTTTAATTTGATCATGTGAATGTTTTTCTAGAGGCAAGTGGATAGTCTCCAAATTGCTTGCTGCTAAGGTAGGTTGATTATGTCAGGTGAGTGCTACTCTCATGAAAACGTGCTTTATACTTGCTTGGAATTTGAACCACATGTCATTATGTGGGTATATGCTTGCTTTCATGGCTCATCCCATGTGGCATCTGGTACAAGCAGGTGATGGCGTTAATAGAATGTTTGTGTCAGTTGTAGTTTGATGGATCAATAAATCCCAATTAGGAAGTTTTTCTGAGTGTTGTTATTATTATTATTTTTAATAGGGAAATAGTGATATGGGTTGACTATTACATTTAGCCTTATGTTTATTGATGTTGCTTTGCATAGTAGTGCATACTATGAGTACCTATATAATCATTAAATCATGAGTTTCAAATTCACGGCCTGTTGGAATGAGATGCTGTGGGACTGGGCCTTCTTCAAGAAGTCTTGTATTGGTCCTCAGGTTACTCATTGTCTGGTTGGAGAACTTTTGAAATGTATGTGCTTGTTGCCAAGCAGTTTAGGATAGAACTATGTTAAGCTGGGCAGCTAATTATATAGGTTATCAAACAATGCATTAAAATTGCATCTCTTTTTTAATCGGTAAAAGTTATAACTAAGCAGTTTTGCTGGAAATTTATTATTGAGAATTATTTGAAAAGAGTGCACAGAGTTTCCATATCAGTAATAAGATTAGACAATTGGTGAAATTGCATGTTTTAGGCTACAACTACAATAAGTGCTTTATTTCATTTATTTGCTTTGCGTTATTTCAATTTTGGCTTCATTCAACAAGTTTCATTATGTGAATTTTAAGTTGTGCATTTTTTGTATGGTAGCCATTTCTGGTGGCTGGATTAAGTGAAAAATGGTACATAAAATCTATCAATATATCATGCTGCTTGCTATTGATGTCAAATGAAATCGCAAGTTATATCATTGAAAAAAAGATTTTAAGGTCTGGTTTTGGTGTTGCTATTTGGCGTGTTTGTTGTCTTGCGTTCTGTTTTCATTAGATATTGTACATCAAGAATTGTGAGAGATTTTGCTTTCATATTCGTTTGTCTCCATGGAAAAGGGATGGGCAAAATATTAAGGTTCTATGAATACGTAAAATTTATCTTCTAGATGTGGAGACTTCTATTGATGTTTTAGGGGTCCGGGTATTGGGTATCTATTTTATTTTTTGGGGGCAATCCTTATATTCTAAATCAAAACATGATAAGTATATGATTTTTAAATTAAGCTATGCATATGTTATATTTTAATTGAAAAATTATATGGTTGTGATATTTTAATTAAGAAACATAATAGTAATTGAATCTACATCTAATCCTTATATATATATATATATATATATATATATGCACACACATTTATATATAGTAGTTAATAAAACATATTATAAAAGTGCAAAAAAAAAAAATTAAATAGCAGTTTATGAGTTCTGAATTATATTAATAGTTTGGTATTTTGTTCTCTGATTTTCTATAAGCAGTTTTAAGCAAATAAATTTCAGTTGGGGAAAAAAATGTGTTCATTTAAAAAAATTTTCCATGTACATGGGGTTCAGGTCGTGGAAGTTAATTATTCAATGAGAATGGGGAAATTTCTATTTGCTAAATATAGGTTTGGAAATGAGAAATACAAATGATGAATCTGGCCAAAAATAAAGAAAGAATAGCTGAGTTTTAAACTTTGTATTTACGTGAAAAGATGGGTGCACATATGGTTGGCCAATTAGGATGAAGGAATGCATGGATTGAAAGCTGATATTTTAGCTCTCTATTAAGACGGCTGTGTATGATTTGGCTGCCAGACAGTAATGTCAACTTGTAATCCTATGTGGTGTAGTCGCAGCAGCTTTTGTCTGTTTGCTATTCCCTGCATGCTTGATTCTGATTCTACGTGATCAACGAGAACGTATACGATGGTAGGAAGTGCTTGATTTTGTGGTTAAAATGGAACCCCTTTGGGTTTGTATGCTTGTTATTATTTGCAAGCCTCTCGCGCTGGTCTAGTAACGGCACATAGGGCTTCCATTTTGTAAGATGTCAAATCTACCTAGACTTCAAATAAGCAGGTCTTGCAGGATGGTGTGAGGAATGTCTGATTTGTGCAGTATCATCGTTTTTCTCCCTCCAAGAAACTCCTTGGCGCAGCCTAACTGTTGTTTAACTTGATAAAGTATAAGTAATATAAGGTTCTGTTCGCAAAGTTGAAATAATGGTGGTATTATTCGAGTGTGTGCATGTCCGTCCTCACTAATCTACAAGATACCTTCGAAGAAATTAAATTTTTAGGACATCTGGCGTGATAATGGTAAAGTTTATTTTATGGGTAGTTGGGAGTTATTGTGTGTCAACTTGTCCTCCTAATTTCTATTTATTAACAATATGTGGAAGTTATTTTCAAGTGCAATATAAATTTTTATATTGTAATTGTCCTGTTGCGTTTGTGCCATTGATAAGAGAAGGGCGCTTAATCAATTTAGATGGTAAAGGCTCACGTGATTCTTTGGCCCCGCCGATCTAGATACTAGTTTTATTTTCGACTTGAAAAATTAATGTTCAGACATTTATTTGAAAACGAGATTTCACCTGTGTTTTCATTGAAAAAGATGTTAGTTTAGGAAAAGAGATGAGACATTCAAAAAGTATTAAGATTAAAAGAGTGTGAGAAGGAAGAAATTGGTTGAGATTGTCAGTTAATATGATTTTGACTAGATGAAGAATAATGATAATGCTTGTGTTCATAGGGTTTTCAACGTACAGCAATTGAGGCATATTCTTCAAATAATATGCAATTGATGGAGTTATGACTGAAGGGGTGATACACCAATGGAAGTAGTTAATAAAAAAAGTGGTTGTGGAGAAGCTTTATACTGTAAATAAATGTCTTGCAAAAACACTTTTCATCCACAATGGTTAGTAGGATTTATGTGTGTGTCTGCCCATTTCTGTTGAAGATCATCAGGGGATATATAGCTTTTAATATATTCAATGACATTTGGCAGGAGAAAGTCAATAGATTTAAACAGATATATTTTCACGTTGATACAAAATCATGTTATATGGAAGGGAAAAGAAGATATAAATCTATAAGACAGCTCTTTGGGAATTTCTCTTATAAGACGTTAACAACACAGAAAAAGTCAAAATGGTTTTAAGCTATTGCAGCATTACATGGTTTTGTATAGGTGCTATTGTTAAAGCAAATGTGAAAAAGTATGGATTGTTGGTTTAACAAAGAAATTCTCAATAATGTAACACTTTCCTTCTGCCAACTGTGGGATGAAGACGAGGATAAAATTCTTTATGCTAATCCTTGCATGGATTTTTGAGTTGTGTGTGCAAAGTAGGAAAAATGAGAGAGAATTAAAAAAAAAAAGTCAGATATAAGATATCTATGTGTATTTGTTATAATGAGAACAGTAATTTAAACTGAAGTGGGTAAACATCTTGGTCAAGAAACAAAGAGTTAATATTGGTAATCTCATGGGGCAGAAAGGGTTTCCTTGCAATCCAGAGAATTCGGATGTAGATTTTACGGGTCTCTCTTTTTGCCTTGATGTTTTTCATTAAGTCAAACTTGTTCAAAGCTATGACTTAATAATAAGGAACTCAATCACAACTTCCAAACAAATAAACTTTACATTGTTTGTCTAAGACCTTTATTTATTAACAAAAGTGCCAAAAAAAAGTGATCATTCCCTGAAAGACCACTAAAATGACTAGTCCTTCAAATGGCATAACATGTATAATTTGTAAATAATTAGTTTATAGCATATGAGCATTAAAAAAAAATTATTCTAGGCAAAGTAAGGCTCAATGCAACTAAAGGAAAGTGAAGGAAAGTTTAACAATGGTGGGCAACATAAACCACTTATAATTTTTATAGTAGAAGAAATAAAACAAAATGGGCAATAGATTTTGTATTAGAAAATGAGGAAAAACAAAAAACTAACAAAATCAATATGGAAACTTCTTAGGATTTCAGAAATAGTAAAAGGCAACAGAATTGATCTTATATTATCAAACTTGGTATGTTCGAAGATCAGGTTTGATTCAAAAACCTTATCAAGAAGAGAACTTGGCAGACGTCCAAAGAGCAAAAACACAAATACAGAAATGAAGATGAAGAAAGTAAGAATGTTACTTTAGACAAGTCAATTGATACATTTAGATTTAAAAAATATTTTCACCCACCAAATAAGCTGGGTAGGTATAGAGAGTAGAGAAGAAAATCTCAAAAAGTATGTCAACTATTCATTTAGGAACAATCAAAAGAATTAGGTTGGACGGATTGAAATGAATGGTGCCACCAGAAGAAAAAAAATAAGAAGGAAGAAAGAAAGGGGAAAAAAAGGAGGGGATAAAAAAAAGCACAACAAACAGGGATGAATCGTAAAAAAGTAATAATGGCCAATGAACTTTTAAAAGATGTAATAGCATATAATAGAAGATTAGAACAAAACTCTACTATTATATATGATATTTCGTATCGGTTTTAAAAATATTGTTTTAAGTAAATTTATAAGTTTTGAAAACGTTTGAAATAAATTCCAATGGCTGAAGTTAAATTAGTTTTGTTAAATATGCTGTGCGATGTTTGAAATCTTTCCTTTTTTTAAAATCTTTTCTTACATGTTGATTAGGATCTTTTTATTTTTGTTGGCATGTTGATCAAAATAAGATTTTGGCCTAAAAATTAGAAGTCATCCAATATACAAGTGGCTTAATTTTGGCTTGTCTACTAAATGGATGATGGTCCTTTTTTTTTTTTTTTTCTGGGGTGATACAATGCATGGTGGTTTTAAAGTCATCTATGGTGCTTTTAAAAAACAACTTTAGTGAAATCTTTCATCATTAAATTTAGAATTAAAAAAAATCTATTGGATAAAATAGCAAGATGTTGGCTTGGTCAAACTATGTTACAACCAATTGCCAGCGTGGTAAACAGTTGGGAAAACCGTTCTCTAATTTCAAAAAACCTAGGTAAAAAGATTTTAAAAAATACATGCTTATCATTATTTAGGAGTTTTGACATAGTACTCTTTTTCATTTTCTTAACAAATTTTAGCTGGAACTAATACATATTTACCTTAGTTTAAGATTTTGGATTCAAACAGAGTCTCTTCTGGACATTTGCATGGGGAGTTCTTTCTGGTTCTTTTCTGTATTTTCTAATTTCTTGACTCTATATGCTTCTTTTTATAAGGGGGGAAAAGTCATTTTGCCATAGAAGTAAGTCTTCTCACTACTATTCGAGTCTTTAGACAACTACTATTAACATTATGAAGTTAATGATTTAAACATTTAAAATGATTATCCTTTATTTAAATTTTTTTTTTTTTGCTAATTCATTGAGAAAGAAGAAAGAAGATCAAGACATTTTATTTAAATATGTTTAAATGGATGGAGACATTTTTACGCTTTAACTTTTATAATTTATTCTCCTATCATCTTTTATTTCAAATTTATATTTTTGTCATAAATTTATTACGTTATTAAAGACATTCGCCCTTTTAAATATGTAACTTTCACTTCATTCATTCTCACGAATTTAACCATAAATATAAAATTATCATCTCTATATTTAAATTTTTATATGAAAAATTTCGCCATTTCTCTAATTTTTGAACTCTTGGTTTTTATTAATCTCTTCTGTTGATATTGCATTCAAATACTGGAATCATGTTTATTAGAAAAGTCAGTGACCCAAAAAAAAAAAAAAATACACTCAGAAAAAAGAAATATAAAAGCGTATAGGTTAGTAACTTTAGTAATTTCATGCATCACCTTAAAATAATCAACTGGTTATATGAACTATCTCATTTAAGTACGCCGGTTCAAAGAATATTATCTATAATAATTATCTTTTCATTTATTTTTAATATAACTCGTAAACAAAGAAAAATTATTTATTTTTATTAAAATGTCAGATAATGAGAAGATAAATTTATTCCATGTTATTTTTTTACTCTTTCTATTTCTGTTGATTTTGATCCAGTCATCTATTATTTATGGAGCTTTCAAAAATAAACTTAGGTTTGCGGGTTAAAATTTTAGTGACTCTTTGGTTTAACTTCTTTAAATGACCTAAAGTATATTTATATTCAAAGAGAAATTATTTTAGACCTAATTCTTATATAAATTTAGTTCTGTAAAGACTAATTGATCAAGTCATTAAAAAATAATTAACAGATATACATAAATTATTTTTAATTAATATAATTTACCAATTTTTAATATTCGGAATCCATATACGTTTCACGTTGGTTAAATAAATCTGTTGCAAAAGGTCTGCAGTGTTCATTTTTTCTGACTCATTTCAATTTCAAGCTTCTTCAACTTCCTTACCGCCAAAAATGCCACACTCAGCTCAAGAACAACTCTCGCTCCTTCGCTCCTTAATCAATGCCAGAAGGTCATCTTTCCCTTTCTTCTTAAATTCTCTCTTTCTTTTTGATCGCTGACGAAGTCGAAATTTATTTATCTCAGTTTCGATGATGCGACGCTTCGAATACTTCAATCTCTTTTGTTCTCCAGAGATGTGAAATCGTCAATGCAAGTTCGACATAGCGTCACAGAGTTCCTCAGATCCCAGTCCCTTTCTGTTATTCGTTCAATTGCCTCAAAAACTGTCCAGGAGAAGCTTTTCATCCTCGATTTTTTGGTACGAGCTTTTGCTATCGTCGGCGATGTAGAGGTACTTCTATTCGTGTGTCCTTTTGCTGCGAGTCAGAACTGAAATTTGACTTGTGTTGGTGACTTTATTTGCTTCTGCACTTTTATTTGGTATACTTTTAAATCTGATCTTAGTTATGGCTTCTGATGAATTATTTAAAGCAAGTGCTGTTATGGAACTATTTGGCAACGATGTGTTTCCGTATGCCTTTCCACAGAGTTGCTTAGCTTTGAGATACGAGGCTTTAATTATGAGAAAACTCAAGTCCGCAAGTTGTCAATGGCTAGATGTATCGTCTGTGGAATGGTTAACTTTTGTGGAAGACGCGCTGCATAACGGTTTTCATTCCATTGCAGAAAAGGTATATGTTGTATGTGTAATGTATATAGCACAATTCCCCTGCGTGCGTTGTACTACAGTTGTTCCATACTCTAGCAATTTTATTCATCTTTATATCAGTGCAGATTAAGATTTAGAAATCAGGAAGTAGTTTTGATTCAGTCTTCTGGTTTTAAATCCGAGTGAGTTAGTTTTTCTGCATGCTTCCTAATCCCTATCTGTAATTGCTCTCCTATTTGAGAATTAGGCATGTGAACATGCATTATTGTGCCTTGGGAAGAATGATGTTCTAGAGCTTGGACCAGATACATTTTCTGAAAATGTTGAAGCAATTAGGACGATTACAAGGCTCAAGAACTGCGCAATGACAGCAATGACATCTGTTGCTTCACGCTCTGGTATCTCCTCATCTGTTATATTAATTTCTTGTGAAGATTCATGCCATTATTCTTCAGCATGAATCTTGTGAGAACAGTGGCGTCAGTGTGACTCATTTTCGGATACCGTGCTGCTAATGTCGGCAAGTTCTTTGGGCTTATTGCTGTTTGCACCGTATTGTAGAGCAACCTGGCTTGTCAATGAGCCCCTGTTGCTGCAGTACTCTTATCACAGAGGACAACTAGGACTATGTCTGCTGTTGATAATGCGGTTGCTTTGCATACGATCTTTAATGGCATTAATAACTCATGTCTTGAGATGAGTTTCCACCTGGCATGAATACTATACATTCTTTTATATGAATATGCATTAGGTGATATAAATTTAATGCGCACCATTTGTCTACGCTACTACACACTGAATTGTGAGATATTTTGTCTATGATTTAAAGAAAACAAATTGTCCTTAAGCCTAATTATGCTTATTTAATAATTTTAATTACTGTGTAGAAAGAAGGAGGCCTAATTTCGGTCATCTTTATATGCATTAAACATAAGAGAGGTAGAAATGTGCTTGGTAAAAGTGATAATGAGAGGAATGAAGAATTGACAAGGGTTTGGACAAGTGTCTTAGATTCATAAGAAATGAGAAGAAGAGATGCATCTAAACAAATGGTGTACAAATACCTTGTCAGTTTTCATTTCTCCCAATTATATATTATTAAATTCTTGTAACTTGAGCAGAAAATGGATGCTTTAATCTGGTAAAAGATCCATGCCAGTGTTAAAAACCACTACACTTTTTGCATGCCCTTTAAACATTAGGAAGCTTCAGGGCTTACTGTATCTTGACAAGGATATATCAGACGTCTTTCAAAATATAGTTGTTATGATCTAGAAGCAGGCTAAATGCCTTTTTATTTTTTTGGTTCAAGTTCCCTTGGCTTTTCTTTTTTAATTGCTCGTACGTCTCTTATCTGTCTGCAATCTGCTGTTGGTAGTTATAACGTGAGGGAGCTTCTTTTTCTTTATCTCATGCCTTTGTCCTTGTGTATGTTATGAAATAAACTCCCCAATATCTCATTTGGATGACTTATCTGGAAACTGTATATAATCTAAGCTTAATGAGTATTCATTTCTTCATTGGAAATTGTGTTTTATTATGTCAGTTCAGGTGCAAGCAGTGGAGTACCTAAAAAGGAGAACAACTGAACAGGGAAAGTCGAATTTAATCGACGAAGAAAAACGATGTCTAGCAAGCACGTCCTTTAGAAATGGAATTAAGAGGCAGAATATGCGGAAGTTAAATGAACTACGGAGCCTTCTGCAGATCAATGATAAATAAGTTGGACATCAACCAAATTTGTCGTTAATTTTTTAACGCGTGGCTTTGCACTTATTCACTGATTAAGCATATTCTAGCTCATCAAATTGCATGCTTCCTTTGATTCGAGTGTTGACACTTAATTGGTCAGAGTTTATACATGTATAAGAGTAAGGATCCTAAAGTTTTTAATTCTATATTTTTTGGTAAAATTAAAAAATAATAATAATATAAAAAAGTGAAAGTATGTATAAGATTTATTTATTTTTCCTTAGTTTATTCTCTATTCTTTCTTTAAATTTTATAAGAACTTTATTGTAATAACAGAAAAGAAATAATGTCAATAATAATATTAAGTATATAATAATAGTAATGGAAAAAATTTAGAAATAATTTGTTAATATTAAACAAAATTATTTTATGGTAGAAAATATTAATTAATTAATTTAAATTAAATTTTAAAGTTTAAAAATTATTTTATAAAACTACTTGGATATTTATTCTATATCCAATATAATTTTTCTATATCTCAAAACTTTTAAATAAATACCTTTTATTAGATCTAAATATTTATGAGATTCTATTTAAAATTTTGGATTCAAGAATAATTTAATTGACATATTGTAGAAAACGCTAAATCCTTCTTTTTCTTTTTCTCTTTCTCTCCTCTCTCTTCCCTCTCTCACGCATGTAGGCAAGTAGCTACAGTGGTGTTCGGATTGTCTACTCGGCAGGTTATAAAACACGCGATGCTTTTATATGAAACGATACCATTTTGGATTTAATGAAACGGCGCGATTTGGCAGCAATCCTAAGATCTAAAAGTGCAATCATAGCCATTTGTTATGGTGCAATCCCAGGCATCCCTTGAAGCAGTTGAAACTTAGCGTTTTTGTGCGGGAAAATTATGCATTCCAAGCCCTGTTTCATTGTCTCCTCCTTCAACGTATTGTGCTGCAACATTTGAACGGGAAAGAGCAACATTTCTACTCCATTTGTGAAGGTTAGAGAACACACAGCATAAAAACACAACTTGAAGCTTGTTTGTTGGGTGAGTCTTACATTTGATCCTTTAGATATTTTAATAGATTAATAATAAACATAACTCCATTTAAACAATAAATATAAATTTATTTAGCCATAAATCTGATTTTTTTCCTAGAAATAATAAAAGAGTTTTATATTTTTCATTTATTTAATTGAAATAATCAAACTTTTCCTCTGTTATTGAAATATGCGAAGAAAGATAATCAATATGGAAAAAAGTTGTTGAGGCAAATTTCATTCTTTAAGTTAACTCGATGAAGAAAGTGTAGTTTACAAAGATTGCTTATTTTGAATAATGAAAAAGGATTGCTTGGTCTGAATAATCTTTGCTCAGCACCTTTGTGATTTTAAAAATTTTTTGTTAGTGGAAACAGGAGGACAAACTTTTTGTTAGTGGAAATACTCTTGGGTACCATCTTCATCTGATGTAGAAATAACACGTGAAAGATGCAAATGTTGATATTGCTAATTAAAATTTATGGTGTATGGTTATCTTTATCTTAATTGGCAAATTTATCATAAATTTAACTGATATATGATATTTTTTAAATTTATCATACTCTCTATCAAGACCTAAATTAATTTTGCCTTTCTTTGTTTTTAAAGGAACCAATCTATGGAGGATGATTTGACTCCTAGGTTAGCTAAGGAATTCGACAGTCTAGAAGAAGCATGAAAGTTTTGGGTTATTTATGATGGAAAAACTGGTTTTGGAGCAAGGAAACATACTTTTACCAAGAGTAGAAAAGATGGTTTGATCATTTCATATAGATATGTCTGCTGCAAAGAAAGTTGGCGAAAAAAAGACAAAAGAGATGTTATGACTATCAATCCTCGGCCCGAAACAAGAACAGGATGTAAAGCAAAAATGGGAGTTGCACGTGTGAATGATAAGTATAAAATTGATGTCTTTATTGAGGAACATAACCACTCGCTTCATCTTCTTGAAACAGTTTATATGTTGCCTTCACAACGTAAGTTAATCGAAGTTCAAGCCTACCAAATAGAGTTGGCAGAGGATGCTGGGATCCAACAGAAATCATCGTTTAAGTTGATGAGCAAACATGCTGGAGGAAGGGCTAACCTTGGTTACACCTGATTGGATGCTAAAAACTATTCTAAAAGGCAGAAAAGCATGGTTTATGGAAAAGTTTGATGTTTATTATGATATTTTCAAAAACAGTACTAAAAAAATCCATCATTTTACTATGCATATCAAATGGATAAGGAAGAGCAAATAACAAATGTTTTCTGGGCTAATGTACACATGTTAATTGATTATGCATATTTTGGTGAAGTAGTGTCAATGGACATAACATACAGCACCAATCGCGATCATAGGCCACTTGTAATATTTTCAAGCTTTAATTATTATAAAGGAGCAGTCATTTTTTGTGCCACTTACTATATGATGAAACAATAGAATCATTTAAGTGGCTACTAGAAACCTTTTTGGAGGCATACAAGAAAAAAAAAAGCCACTTACAATCTTTACTGATCAAGATCAAGCAATGGCAAAAGCCTTACATGAAATCCTTCCAAAGACAAAGCATGGATTATGTGCATGGCACTTGAAGCAAAATGGCATCAAGCATCGTGGGAATTTGATAAAGCATGGATCACACTTTTTGTCTAATTTCTCAAAGTGTATGCATGAGTATGTGGAGGAGACACAATTTGAGATTGCATGGAACCACTTACTAGAAACTTACAATGTCCAAGATAACACATGGCTTAAGTCAATCTACAACATAAAGGGGAAATAGGCAAAGTGTCATATGAACAATATTGTTACATTGGGGATGCAAAGCACACAATTATCTGAGAGTCTGAATGCTAATATAAAGAGTTGCATAAAACCAGATATAGATATTAATCAGTTTTTCAAGCATTTTGAATGTGTTGTGGAGGATAAAAGATACAATGAATTAATTCATGAGTTTGAATCACGACAGAAAATGCCATGATTGATTATCCAAAGTCCACCCATGCTTCGGCAACTTGCTCAGATTTACACAGCCCTTGTCTTTAAGTTATTTCAAGAATAGTGGGATCTATTTGTAGCTACTTGCATAACTCACAAAAACGAGATAGGTCTAATGTTTGAATATGTTGTTAATATGGTTGACGAAGAGGGAAAATGGATTGTTCATTTTGATCTTAGCAATAGATCAATTTTATGCAGTTGTGGGAAGTTTGAAACTTGGGGAATATTATGTTGTCATGCTTTGAAGGTATATGATGTTAATGATATGAAAAAACTTCCTGAATAATATATCCTTAAGAGATGAACAAAAGAAGCAAAGAACAGTATAATACATGATATTAGGGGAAATAAGGTGTAAGCAGATCCTAAGCATCCCATTATGATTAGATTAGCTTTTGAGTCATTTGACTATCCAAAAACATTTTCACTGGTGCATAAGGGTGTGGAAGAATTGAGCAAGCAAGTGGCAGAGTTTTGCTCTACCTTAAAAAGTCCAAATAACGATAGCGGTCTGGGTACAACACCTTCGACAGATGGCATTGTGCAACCAAGGGGATTTAAAAAGAGAGATAGCATTATAAGGAAAAAATGACTAAAGAGTTGACAAGAGAAACTATTAAAAAAAAGAAGAAAACTAACTTCCACAGTCGATAATTCACAAAATCACTTAACTATGGTATGGGTATATATCACTGGATCCACTTTATGACCATTATTCAAGCAATATTAATGAAACTTTTTTCTTTTAGGAGGATCAAATGCAAGCAAGCACTTTTAGCATTATACCTTTAACGCAACATGGAATAATGACTTTAGGACCTCTAACATCAAATGATTTTACTTTTACTCAAATGTTGATGGTTAGTATAAATAACATCTTTTGAAAGAAACTTTAATTATGTTAGATATTTAGTGTCAATGTTGTGAAATATATTTATTTGCTTTGCAGGCACCACTTGATTGTCCTATACCATCATTAGAAGTATTAGAGTTTAGTGAAGATATCTTAAGAGGTACGTAAGAATAAAATAACTTTAATAGAAAAATTGCAAAATATTCAACTTTATTGAAACAAAAGATTATTACAAGAAATTCTTTATCACAATGGAATGCTACAATTTGAAAAAAAAAATTGAGATATACAACATGTCTTTATCATAGTTTGTTTCATTTTCAGTATACCCAGTACACAACAAATGGCCTCATGCAACATTACTTGTCTTCTATGCAAATGTAGGTCCAACAAATTTTTTAGCCAAAGAAGCAAGTCATAATCAGGCTCAGATCAATACCACAAAAGCAAAACTTTCAACAGTTTAAAGCAAATACAAGCACTTCCACTGAAACTGGCAACTGGCTTCATGCACTGTAAACTGTTCAATTATTCTTTCGGTTGCAATTGCATATGCAATTGTTATTTTGTTTCCAATTGTACACAAAAATTGGAGCAACCCTGCATTGGCATAGAAATAAAGTTATATGTCATATATGACAAGCTTCCTAGCATTAAATTATGATATTTTCTACTACAGAAAAATTAAATGAACACTTTGCAACATATTATTGTTCAGATTCAGAAATAAACTTCAAAATTTATAAGTTTAGATTGTGATTGTGAAGTCACATTAAAGTGTTTGATTTCAATTCAAAGAAGCAAGAAAACTGAAATGCTTGTTCCACCTTGGACCACTCTGGATACTTAATCTTTTTCTCCTCCTTTTGCCATTCTCCTGAATCTAACCATCAATCTCAATCTTGACATCAGCAATAATCTATTTTGGTATTTGCATTTTTCATTAAATTGAGCTATCTCATTGAATTCACAATTCAATTCATATACCAAATTCATATACCAAATAAGTAATTAATTGAGCTATCTCATTGAATTCAGCATATAAGCATAGTATCAGCATTAAGAACAGTATTAACATCAGCAAGCAATTCAACCAATTTAACTCAAATAACTAAATAACTGAGATATGTCATTGAATTCAAACATTCTCAGACACAGCATATCTCATTCTGACAATAGACATAGGCATTCAATTCAGATATCTCATACAAGCAACAAACACAAACATTCATCTGCAACAGACACAGACATTCTTAGCCATTACAAGCAGGTTAGTTCCTGTAATGTTGATCTGAGCCACTACAATTTCCTTATGAAAGCATTCCATTGTGATGAAACTACAAATTGAAACGTTTAGCATACAGGCTTCTGAAGCATTCCACTGTCATGAAGCATCCATTAGGAAAAAAATTCAGGATACTAATATCAGCCACTACAATTTGCTTATGGAAACTTTATAATTGAAATTGAATCTAGGTTTGAACAAAAAACAAAATTGAACCTACAAATTGAATAAAAAATAAAATTGAAACGATAAGGGAAGGGGAAAAAAATTAAACTAGAACAATAATCTGTTGCAAGACCTTTGCTCTTAAAGCTACAAATTGAAACAAAAAGGCAAGGAGAAAGGGAAAAAATTGAAGACATCCCAGATCTTTGCTCTCAAATAAGAAGACTTTGATCTCCCTATTTGATTTGGGTTGAAGCTTCTTCATGGACGTTGCATTGGAGCTTTTTCATGGACGTCGTGGGCTTCAGAAGACCTGGAGGTGCCGAGTGTTGGATGACTTATTCCCGAAAGTTATGGGCTTTAAGAGACTTTGAGGTGACAAGAACTTCTTCACAGCCGCTGTGTTTGATAGAGATGCTTAATCTGTTTGGGCGTTGAAGGTAGTTCAGGTCAAAAGCCGAAGCATAGAACCCCCTGCTATAAATGCTCATTTAGATGAAACGAAACGAACGGCTAGATGGCATTCTCAAATGAAAGGTTGAGATCATCTCATTAAATCCAAGACGGTGTCATTTCGTATAAAAACATCGCATGCTTTGCAACCTGCCGAGTAAACAATCCAGACGCGACTACAGTGTCATTCTTTTCTAATCAGAAAACCCACATCGTCTCCTTCCTTCACTAAAAAATGCAACGCCTTGTCCCTTTTTCAGCCAGTCTCAAGTTACCGTTCAGCCACCACCACATTTTGCTTCAGCCACTAACATCAGCCATGCTGCATAGTCCTCACGTAGTTATTGTACATGTGGAGGTTGTGGGTGGTGACTTTTCTCCTCTCTCTCACCTCATTCATTTCCTTTCAAATAGATGGTTTCCTCATCTCATTTTTCTCCAAATTTTGTTCTCCTTCGACTGCATTAAAGATATGAAATTTTCAGCTTCTTCCTCCCATCATTGATGGTTGAGATAGGACTTTAAGGGCTCCGTTTAATTCACAGCAACGTAATCTCTTTACATAATTTGTATAATTTTTATTATATCTTTATATTTATTATTCTATCTACTAAATTATTTTTTAAAAAATAGGGATAAAATAGTTATTTCTTATCTTACTTATCCATACTTACTCATATTTTATATTCTCTTTACTATTACATCCTTCAATCAAACATAACATAAAATTTAGGAATTCTTGAATTGTGTCCTTTTAAGGTGTGTACCTACACTTCCATCTTCCTTTATCAAATTTTACAAGATAATTTTTAAATTAAATTGGAATTTAAGAAACTTAATTTGAGAAATTAAAATTTGAAGTTAACGATAATGATAGAAAATTAAAATTAAAATTTGATACTTTATTTATTATAAATTTTGTTTGGTTAAATTAATAAGATAAGATGTCAATTGAATAATTAGTTAATAAGTTTCTATTCAATAAGTTTTAGACATGGCTAAAAATATTCCATTAATTGAGATTGTGTTTGAGTCAATAAAAGGGAGCTCTATTATTAGTCTTTAATGGTAAGTATGTAAATAGTAAGATAACATTTTTTGTTTGTATCTTATATTTTTCTCATTTCAAATGTTATTTTAAACAATTCTTATTATGTTGTTGTTATAAGAAAACAAACTTTAAATCTTTAAAAATCTTTAATTACAAAATATATGATAAATAATGATGAAATTTATAAATGTATAACATGAGAATGTTTTTATAAATGCAAAGTGTAAATGATAATAAAACTTCTGATATATTATTTTTTTTATATACCATAAATTTTTATTTAAATTATCTGCGAAAATAATTTAATTAGTACTTTATTCTAATCTGGATAGAAAAAAATTTAGATTTTTTTTCTTCCTTCTTTTTTATTTTTCTCTCCTCTCTTTTCCCTCTCTCATGCACGCACGTAGCTAAAGTGCCACTTTTCTTCTCTAAATAGAAAACCCACTTCCTTCCTTCACCAAAAACGCAACACCTTGTCCCTTTTTTAGCTAGCCTCAAGTCGCCGTTCAGCCACCACCACATTTTGCTTCAGCCATTGCCATTAGCCTGACTACACAGTCCTCATGCAGTTGGTGTTCATCATGTGGAGGCCATGGATGATGAGTTTTCCCTTCTCTCTCACCTCTTGTCATTTCCTTTCAAATAACTTTGTTTCCTCTTCTTGTTTTTCTCCAAATTTGTTGCCCCTTGATTGCATTAAAGATATGAAATTTTTAGCTTCTTCCTCCCACTCTTACTGGCCAAAAGTGAGCTTGAAAATTTGGGGATTCTTAAATTGTGTCCCTAAGGTATACATCTAAACTCCCATCTTCCTTTACTAAGTTTCACAAGGTAATTTTTTAAATTAAATTTAAATTTAAAAAACTTAATTTTGGAAAATCTAAGTCTAGGGTTAATGATGGTGATAGAAATTTAGATTAACATTTGGGGCTTTAATTATTATAAATTGTGTTTAATTAAATTAATAATATAGAGTGTCAAGTGAATAGTTAGTTGATAAATTTATATTCAATACATTTTTAGTCAATAAATTTATGCTCAATGTATTTTTAGACATCACCAAGAATACTCCATTGGTTGTTCCTTATGTCAATAAGAGGGACCCCACTATTGGTTCTTAATGTTGAGTATGTAAAAAACAAGGTAGCACATTTCATTTGCATCTTATGTCTTTCTTGTCTCAAATATCATTTTAAATAATTATTATTCTACTATTATGGAAAAGCATACCTTAAACTTGTAAAAATCTTCAATTACAAAATATATGACAAATAATGGTAAAATTTATGAATATGTGATATAAAAATATTCTCATAAATGCAAAGTATAGATAATGATAAAACTCTTGATATATTATTTTTTATATATCATGAATTTATATTTAAATTGTCTCTTTTATTTATTTTATATAATATTTTTTCTATTCTAATTTTTCTTATATAATTTTTTTAAAAAATTTGATTTATTCTTAATTAATTGATAATTATAATATATATGTCTTTGAATTATCTTTATTTTTAATATCATTTATTTATTTGTTTGTTAATAATATAATATTTATTTATATTATTTTAAAAGCAATAGTGTTTTTTGTGAGTAAAGTGATGAGATTGGTGAATATTTATTTTGTTGTCTTATATTTTTGTCAAATTATCTTTATTTCCATGATGAAATTTATTTTGTTTAAATTATATTAAATTTATGTTTTAGTTTAGTATATTTTTAAATCACCTCTTTAATTGAATTTGAGAATTATCATTATAGTTGAATTTATGTAATATTCCTTCTAAAGTATTTATGTTTAGTGTGGCACTTAAAAAGGTTAGTTCTAAGAAAGAAGTGGATACTAGCTCTTGAATCTGTGCCTTCGCAAAGTTAGAATTAACACTGAACCACAAAGGCATAGACATGCTAGTTAAAATGAGTAGTTCCTTCTCCTTAACTACACTATAAAAATTTGAGTTTCACATTAAGTAGTATAAGATACTTAATGTGTTACTTTTGAATATTGAAAACTAAGTCTTGCACTGAGTAGTATGAGATGCTTGGTATAATACTTATGGAAATAATTTTTCTTTTTTAACTACACTTTAAAGGTGGATCATTTATGCATCTTTAGATCCTATTATTAATCTACATTGTATATATTTAAAAAATAATATATAAGATATAGTGTGAACCTTGTAGTCATTAGTGGAAGTAACGACCTACATGTATTTAATTAAATTGAAATGTAATAAAAGATACAGAGGCATTATGAGATGTGAAAAGTGTGGTGGGGTGCCACTAAAATATGAAATAAGAAAAATGCAGTGGCGCAAAAATGTGAAAAGTACAGTAACATTAAGATGTAAAATAAGAAAAATGCATGCCACTCAAATGTGACAAGTGAACAACAACATGATATGCTTTCTCATATGATATCTATTTAATAAGTTTTATTTATTTATTTATATCTGTAAAAGAATATCAATTTCTGAAATTGGTTCTTACGTAAATGAAAGTGTTTGCTTTTTTTTTTAATATTAATAATATGATATCTTATTTTGTTTCCTTATCAATGATTTTTTTTTTGAAAAACTCTAGTATGCAAATGTTTCTCCTTCTACATATTTTATTATTTATGTATTCACTGAGTTTATGATAAACTAACCTCACTCTCTATATTTATTTATTTATTTATTTATTTATAGATAGCAAGTAATCAAGTAAAATGCTCTTGGACTAGTATACTTCCCAAATGCATTAAGTAGGTTCCTTTCTAGGTGTTTTGGTGATGTAGAACTCTAACAGTATAGCTACTCAGTGTTCAGTAGGATAGTATAATGTAGGAGTCGTATTTATTTTGAGTTGTTTATTTTCTTTCCATTTTATTTGAAAAAAGGGTTAATTATTGGATTGATATTGTTTGTATGGATTGTGAAGAATTTATACTATAGGAGAAATTTGTTGGACTTTTAGTAACCCCTATATAATTTCATTGGTAGAAAAAACATATATTTTGAAAATGTGGTATGTCTTTTGAGAGTTTTATTGTGGTTAAACGAGTATATCCCTTTAGACTTGCTAAATTAAGCTAATCCAAGTCGGCTTAATCTATGAGCTGATCACAATTATAAGTTTTGAGTCGTAACATTTACAATAAAAAATTTTAGAGGATCTAGATTCTATAGTAATTGTTTTGGCTGCTTGATATTTGACCAATTAATAAATACAATAGTATCTGGTTCCGTTGATCCTTTGCGGACATCAACGACAAACCCTTGTGTGGACTCTTTTTTTTTTTCGATTCTCAGTTGAAGCTGATGCTCAGATCCAAAAAACCAATCCAACATTCGTAAGTTTTGTCCTTATTTGTGAAACTTCACTTCCATTCCCCACCCATTTCAAAGACCACGCACATCTGAATTCGAATTTTCCAGATCACCAAGGGAAGGGCATTAGTCGTTTTTCACATCCGAGCTTGCATGTCTTATTTTTCTATGAGGATGGTGGCGAGAGATGTCTGTTGTTGCACGATCCATAATAATTAGCTTAGGACCGTTTAAATCAAATATTCAAAAGTTCACTGTTCAGCGCAGAGAAACCTTCTCTGATATGATGCATCGATTTTGGTGTTTTACATGTTTTTTTTCTTGTGGCACCGAAACTTCTCCTGAATTGAATATTTATAATGTTTTTATTTTGCATTGAACTTACGAAGAGAGAGACGGAGAGAGAGAGATATGTAGGAGTTTCCATGTGAAATATCAAATATTACGGCGCCAACGAACAAACATTTTTTTCCAACTTGTCTCTTGAAGGCTGTGGGACCAACTCCAAGTTGAAATTTCCGCAAATTTTTAACTTATTAGCAAACAGTTGCCATGTTTATGAAATCTAATATAAGAAGTATAAAGAGCTTACCGTGCATTTGAAGTAGCTGAGCCACTTTTTATATACTTCTTAATCACGTTTCAACAGTACGAGAATAGAATACGTTTTATGTAACTTGATTGTGGGCCGAAAATAATGGATATAAATTTGGAAAAAAAATTGGAAAAAAAAGCTCGACTCAAGTCCTTTTTATTATTTTATTGTAATATTTTTAAATTTTTATTTAATTTTTAAAACCTTTTTCTTTTACTTTGTTCTTTTTTCATAAAGAAAATTTAAAAATTAATTATTAATACAATGTGAAGAAATATACAATTTTCAATGTTGATATTTTTATAATTAAACTTTAAATACTAAGTTATGCATGTGAAATGTAAAACTAATAGAGTCAAGTAAAAAAATTAAAGAATCAACTATATTTATAAATGGTAAATAACTATTATATTCTTTTGACAAAAAAATATATTTATAAATAATAGTTAATACATACTGTATCATTAATTAATAAATAAGTTTGATAAATATGAAAATGGATACTATTTATAACTAAATCATATTCAATAATATTAAATGTTGCTTTATAAATTAATTTAATTTTTTAATTTTTGATTTTTTCTAATTTTTTTTGGCAGGAAAAAATGGCTAACCATTAGAAGAAAAAAAAAAAAAAGAAGTTGGCGTAGAGATACGAAAGAGTCCAACGTGGTCGTATAAACGACAACTGCATGATTTGCCATCCTATCCCGCGCCTCCATGGCCATGGTCCATCCTTGACGGCCCACTGAATTATTGTTTGTTTGAACCAGTTGTATCATCCCTCGTACTTGTCCTTAGTTGTTGACATGAATGCCCCTTGATACTATATAATTATTCCTCAAACATCGTTGGCTAAAACTGTAAATTTATGTATGAACTATGAACATAAGGAGTACGTTTTTCCTCTTCTTCACCAGCTCAAAGGACACATCCATCTCTGTAGACACAGTATTTAATAATATCAATTCATAATTCATTGGAAGGACATGGGCATGTGATCTATTCTAAACCTGAGCAAGCAACTTACTCACCTTTATAAATAACCACTTTCAGGTTCGTTCCCTTCGACGCCAACAATTGATCTTCCTCTTCATATTACATATATCAAAGGAAAAATCTCTGTTTGAAACTTTGATCATTGGCTTGTCGTCATTAACATTGAGTCTTGATTTCAAATGGCATCACCTTGTGCCTCCTGCAAGTTGTTCAGACGCCGTTGCACCAAAGAGTGCATCTTTGCTCCTTACTTTCCTGCCGACGATCCTTATAAATTTGCCCTTGTGCACAAGGTCTTTGGGGCTAGCAATGTCAGCAGAATGTTGCAGGTGATCTATATATATAAATTTCTCTTTCTCTACTTTTCTCAACATGGCATTTTATATACACCATATAAACTAGAGAATAATATATGCTCTAATTATTATACAACAATTATTTATAGAATAATTTTTATTAATTAATTAATTAACATATTAATTTATTTAATAATTAATAGCTCATAATAAGATTAATTTAATGTTTGTATAATTAATGAGTATAATTATAGTAATAAATCTAATAATATAGACAAAATCTTATTCTATATTTAGATTATTTAATTATTATTATGTCATAATTAAAAATATGATTTTTTTCTGATTTATAGTATTCAATTAGCTAGCAAGCAACCGCTATCAAATTTAATTTGAAAAGATTATTTAATAGATTGAACATATATATATATATATATATATATATAAGAAATAAATAAACTAACACGATTATCAAAAGTTACATAAGCAAGTGAAAACAAAAGTTACATACGTAGTGTCTACCATATTATTCATAAACTATACTCACAAATAAATTTATTATACAATAGTCAAGAAGTTCCTTCACATTAAAATTGTATATTTTATTATTGACTCTTTTATAAGTGTAATTTATAAATAACATGATAAGCTCTATTTTCACCAAAGAGCTTGGAAGAATGAATTAAATAAGAATGCAGTAAATCAAGTGTCCTAGCCACCCCACACTCATTAAAACTTTCAAATATGGATAAATGATGTCTCTCACCCCATCCTCTTCAAAACTACCAATTAAGTCCTAAGAAAAGTCCCCCATGGATTTGCTTATGGCTCTCTCAATAATTGGCTTGGCATCTACTTGAGTGTACCTTAAAGTTTTTATTTAATTTGAATGAAAATGTTGTATACACGCAGGATCTTCCGGTTCATCAAAGAGCAGATGCTGTGAGTGACAGACCCAGTGTATGGATGTGTTGGAGCCATATCTCATCTACAAAGCCAAGTTTCACAATTGCAAATGCAACTTGCTATGGCTCAGGCAGAGATTATTTGTAACCAGATGCACCAAGAGTCTACCTTAAACACCCCATTAGACCAAGAATATTATGAAAAATCACCTCTACTTTCTGATTACAATTAAAACGAAAGCATTCCCTAGAATCCCAGTATTGTTTCTTCTTCTTTGTTATCATCTAGCAATGCACCATTTTGAGCTTTTATAATTGTTTCAAACAGATCCATTTTCCAGATTATGCCCTCAATTTGTCTGTGTGTGCATGCTTGACATAGGGCTAAAATCAAAGGAATAAAAATTTATCATGAAGAGAGGACAAGAAAAGAAAGAACAAAGGCAATGGTGTTCTCTGGAATAGATTTCCAATTTTCCATACAAAATTACTTACCCAGAAAATCTAAACACAGGCATTATATTTATAAGTAATTACCAATAATGTGTTGGGTTACATCATTAGAAGCCTAAACAATTTCTTTGCCTGAAAACTCATCAAATCAAGAACTTGCCATTACTATGCTCAACAAAATTCTTGTCTTCCTTTTCAACATTCTTCTCTCATAATCAGAAGCACTTTATCATCTTCAATCACAAGACTCACCTCCTTCAACTGTGGAAGATACCATTATCATTATAATAAACACATTAATGACAAGAATGCAGAATTGAAATGAAAAAACACAGCATATCTAGCGGCCAAGTTTACATTCCGAACAGAGCAAGGAAGTCAATTAGTTATCAATATAATTCAATTGTTCTCAACTCTCGAATTTTCAGAAAGAAAGCGAACCTAATCCCATCTTAGTTTTAATATAGAAAGCAAGTTAATTAGAGCTAAAGGGGAAAAAAAACAGCACAAGATGGACTCCAGTAAAACTGAGCAGCGAAATTGAATAGATGAAGTTCCGCTGAAAATTCATGGTAGAAATGAATAGAAATTGAGTTTGGAGCAAAGAGAAGGAGTTTGGGATTAAAATTATGATAGATAATTGGTAAAAGTAAAACAAGGGGACAGGAGAATCTTAAACTCCCGCAAGTACATGAAAAATAATGAGTAAATGTGTATTTGAGTATTTGGGAAACTAGATTTTTGAGAAATTCCGCTTAAAATCTCATATCAAACGGGGTAAATTCAATTTCCTGAATTGCATTTTCAGAAAAATATGCAGTAGGATATTTGTATCAACAGCATGTGAGGTCTGGAGAGGTTTGGAGATAAAGTTGAAGACTTCAAAGCTACTTTCTCTTAACAAAAACATCTCAAACTGTCGCGGAGACAGAACAGAAGCCTACCTAATATTCCTTCTGTCATAGATGGCAACTCAAAAAATAAATAAAGAGATACAACAAGTATATTTGTAGAGAAAATAATTTGATACTTAAATATTTTGCAGATCTATGTCTATCATAAGTTAACAGAATTTAGAATATTTGTGTTGATGCACTTGTTTCACAATGGCCAGATAGTTCACAGAAGTCCAATTGTTAATATAAAGCATTAAATAAAAAAGTTCGTGGATAAAGTTTTTATCTGAAGCCCAATATGATTGTAAAATAAATATACTCAATACAAATGGGACAAAATATCCTAAATAGTTGGAAGCAAAAGAAACTTGTTAAAAATGAAAGAAAACCAAAGCACGAGAATATCAAGTATTCAACTTTTCACAAGTCTCCGCCACACAAGCACAGTTGCAGCAGGTAAAGTACTCTCAAGCCAAAAGAATGTCTAAAATGCTCTTGTTAGTCGGATTCCTCACTCATATGTTCAACATCCATTAAATGAGTATTTATTGAAGATAGGGAAGCTTGGCATTCCTTCCCTACTGCTCAAACTAGCGTTGCAGAGAAGAAGAAAAGAAGACGGAAACTATTTGAACGTTGAAGCTACTATAGGAATTATAGTGGGTTACAATCAATTGTCTTTGTTTTAAATAAAAATGGGCTAATTCATGATCCATGATAAATATATTTGGACCTACTTATTATTAGTGATCCTATTATTTTGGGCTGAATATCTAATTGATTAGTATGGATGAAAGTACAAGCCCATATCTCATAGGCCCATAATGGGTGGGTACTAGAGTTTTATTTAAACTTGGCTAGGTCCATTTTATGTTTACGTCAAATTCTAACTCCACAACTTACCCCATTATAAGTTGTAATAAGGAGTGTGAATCACAGAGGAAACTCTAATCTCTTCAAACCTTCAGGCATTCAGAATCAATAGGAAATCCTAAATCTGTAGCTATGTCTTCTACAGGTAATCTATCTAGTATTCTAATTTCACATAATTGTCTTCAATTTATTCTTACATTTAGTATCAGAGCCTCAATTATATGAATTAGAATCTAATAATTGGTTTGAAGACATGAATACAAGTTTCAAAACTTTAACCTTTTGCAATTTTCATCCATATAAATTTTGAAATTTTAATTGGATGATTTCAAAAAATTGAAACTTGAAACCTTAGGGCTTTTGTAGAATTTAAATTATTGAATCAATTAGTACCTGAAATTTAAATTATCATGAACCATAGATGGAGAATTTTGAATTTGAAATTTAGGTTAGGGTTTATTAAAATTAAATTTCAATTCTCCCAAATTAGGTCAAATTGATGAATGTCTTTTTGAAAATTTCACTCTCTTTAATCATATAAGTAAAACCCCTCTACCAATTGCATAAAAAATTGTTTAATTCTATGGAAATTTCAATTTGAAATCCATAATTAGGATTCTTTAAAATTGAATTCCAATTCTCACAAAATACTTCAAATTGATGAATGATTTTCAAGTATGTTGTTCCTTATAACCATATAAAAGAAACCAACACATCAATTGCATCAAAAATTTGGCTGATTATGTTGCAATTTATTTCAAAATTTTCTGCCATGGGAGACGATTTTCAAGAGCTTCGTTTGCATTAAAATTGCGCAATTTGTGGATTAAGATTGGGGCTTTAGCTATGGATATGTTTCGCATGAGATTATAAATAACATAGATAAAAAAAATTGCAAGAAAAATGCTTTTGAACATTATCTCTATGAAATCAAATTTGGGAAAAAGTTTATGCATTAGAAAGCCTTTAAATCCATGATTAAAATTGAAGATTTTAGTTCCAATAGATTTAGAATGAGATTATGAACGAAGAACACATAAAAAAGGCAAGAAACAGGCGTTAAAACGTGAAACCCAGCCTCCCCTACCTGCGGGTCCTACATGACCCGTTTTGCTTATGGGCTGACTCGCTAGAGGTAGGGGATAAAGCTCTAAGTGTTTCCCCACTCGCGACCTAAGAGAGTGTGGGAGAGTGTGCAATGTACATATGAAATTTTTCAATGTCATTTTTTGCGTAACAATCCATATTTTAAATGTGATTTTTTGGAATATGTTTCATAATTTTTTGACCATTATAAATATTTTTTATATAAATATTAATATATAAAATATATTTTAATATTTATTTGGATAATTTTCTGAAAAGTGATGCATTGAAAAATTAATTCATTATATTTTGAACCCTATGATGATGTTCACTCTCCATATATAATAATATATATTTATCTACTCTCAGCCTAATATATATATATATATATATCTTAATATGTTTGTTTTAAGAAATATATGTTTATATTTTAATTGTATTTGCATGAAGCCTCTTTAGGAATGCTATAGAATTTGTTCATGGACAGTAGAGGTATAGTATTTCATCTCCTTAAATATTATACCATAATTTTGGGCAAGATGCAAGTAATTCCTGTGCAAGGAGTTTTATAAATTATTATGGATAATTAACACCAAAGTGGAATTATTCATATTAATGCATAAAAATTCCTTTGTAATTTGAGGAAGGCTTCTAATTATCTCATACTATAACTTGCTCAAAGGGGGTTATTGTATGTTATAATTAGGAGTTAATTTGGGATGAAGTTAATGGGGAATATATTAGTCTAAGATATTTATCTACCTAAAGAGGATAGATATTTAAACCCAATATATTCTCACTGATTAACTCATCTGATGTTCTGATCTAGGTTGTGACCTTGATTTGTACATTCTGTCCAAAGAGGAATGTGCTATTATATTGGCCTCATTGTGATAACTTGTTTTAATTAAAGCTATGTATAAATTGCCCTTATTGTTTGTTCTAATGCATTCCAATTTTGCAGTTGTCTTTTTTATGAATAATTATTCTGCTTCAATTGAGATTTTAACTAGATCAAATTATAATAAGTGGAAGCAAGACCTAGAATTCTCCTTAAGAATTGTTGACCTTGATCTGGCACTATGCGAGAGTAAGCCTGAAGTGAATGAGAAGAGTATAACTGAACAGAAAGAGTTCTTAGCCAAATGGGAGAGATCCAACAGACTTAGTCTAATTGCCATTAAAAGGACCATCTTTGAGTACCTACTTAGTGGCTTATCAGAAACTACAAGTGCTAAAGAATTTTTTGTTATTTTAGGAGAAAGATACCAAGTATCTGATAACGCTGAGTTTAGATATCTTATGAAAAGTTAACTGATATGAGGTATAACAATAATGAGGGAGTAAAGAAATTCATTTTAAAGATGGTTCACAACCAAACCAAGCTCAAAGCCCATAACATTGATCTAAATGAGAATTTCATTGTCTCACATGCCTTGAACTGCTTACCTGTCGAATTTACACAAATCAAAACTGCTTATAATACCTTTGGTGAGAAGTGGACCATTAATGACCTCATTACCAAGTGTGTGGCTGAAGAAAAAAAATTAAAGAAAGAAAAGAGTGACCTATCATGTGAGCTAGCCCTTATACTTCCCATGACAAACCCCATTCTGGTAATGGTAAATGGAAACATAAGAAAAATCAATTCAATATTCCTCATAAGAATCAAAGCTCAAGGAAACTAGGCAATAGTCAACATCATGATGTAAGAGGTCTTAAATTAACTCTCATTAGGAAAAACATATGATGTTTCTGATGTAAGGAAAAGGGACATAAAAAGAATGATTACACAAAATTCAAGGCTTGGCTAGAGTATAAACAAAAATTTGGAGGAATTCAAGAACCTGAAGAGACCAAATTCAAGAAAAAGCAAGATGAGAGTAGCAAAGAATCTTAAAGTAATGTTGGAGTCAGTGGGAGATGTCATTTTAGTTTTGGCAACTGGATATGAAACTTTTTTGAAAGACATTTTTTTTATGTACCTTCTTTTAGGAAGAATTTGATTTCTATTTCTTGTTTAGATAAATTTTGTTTTTATTTTAATATTAAACTCCTAAATTATTGGTTATGGACATTTAGTAGATGATTTATATAAATTATCCTTAGTTTTTGACAATATTTCATCATCTTTAAATATTTAGGTCTAAAATTAAAGAAAAAATTTCTTTTATTATTGTACAAGCATTTAGGACATATCTTTAAGGAAATAGTTAAAAGGTTAATTAAAATTGATATTTTATCTTTCTTAGAGTTTGACAATTTAGAGACTTGTGTAGATTATATTAGAGGAAAGTTCACTAAGAGTAAAAAGAAATGTGCGACTAGAAGTTCAAATCTTTTAGAAATCATTCATACAAATATTAGTGGATCTTTTTCTCATATTATTTGTGATAATAAGTTCTTTATCACTTTCATTGATGATTTCTATTGATTTAGCTATCTTTATTTAATTAAAGAAAAATATGATACTCTTAAAAAATTTAAAATTTTTAAAATTAAGGTAGAAAAATAATTAAAAAATAGACTCTAGTTACCTTTTCCACTATACAAGTAGAGTTTATTGGTTGTAACGCTGCTGCTACTCATGTTATTTAGTTGAGAAATTTAATGATATGGCTTTATATTGTAAATTCTATTGTTCAACCACTAAGAATTTATTGTGACAATAGTACTGTAGCACTTTACACTAAAAATAATAAAGCTACTAGTATTTTTAAATATCTAGAGTTGAAATATTTAAACTATCAGAGATTTAATAAAGAATAACGAAATGGTTATTGAATATATAGACACAGATTCTATGTTGACTAACCCTTTAACTAAAAGACTTGGGCCCATTGTATTTAAAAGACACGTTGAGAATATGGGCATTGTAAGTTCTCTTGATATTTTTAGTTAGTGGGAGTTTGAGTTTTATATTATTTTCTTGTTATGTTGAACATTTTTTTTGGATACTTTTGACATTTATATGATTTGTATTCTGGTTAATTGATAATGCATTGAATTTTTGGTATTATGTATTTTTTAATATATGCATCAATTGTAAAATTTTGAGCTCGGTGTCATTAGAACCACTATGCCCGTGGTCAATGCCATATTAGAGTTGAGGTATGATAGTTTTTTAACAAACTATACAGTTTCTCTAGCTTTAAAGCACTTGAGAGAAATTGTGAGAACTGACAAAGAAAATAATAGTTAGGCAGTTAAATCACATTGACATACTATTTTCTTGTTGCACTCCACACTAATGACTAGTCGACGGAGTCAGTGACATTTGTAACCATGAAAAGTTTAATATCAGTAATAGATATGATAACTGGCATGATTCAGTGTTACTTGGCTTTAGTTGGATGGAGTTATATTAGATATCGCATCTTGGATCATTTGTTTTTAAAATGTGGCCTCATTACAAAATTAGTCATTAGCCCGAGAGTCATTTTTAAAATAAAAGTTTTTAAAATGAAGAATTGATTTTGCCCAAATAAGAGAATGTAGGAATTATAGTGGGTTACAATCAATTATTTTTGTTTTAAATAAAAACAGGCTGATTCATGATCCATGATAAATGCATTTGGATCCACTTATTATTAGTGATCCTATTATTTTGGGCTGGATATCTAATTTATTAGTACGGATGAAAGTGCAGGCCCATAGCTCATAGGCCCATAATAGGTGTGTACTAGAGTTCTATTTAAACTTGGTTAGGTTCCTTCTGTGTTCATGTCGAATTCTAACTCTACAACTTATCCCATTATAAGTTGTGATAAGGAGTGTGAATCATAGAGGAAGCCCTAGTCTCTTCAAACCTTCAGGCATTCAAAATTAACAAGGAATCCTAAATCTACAGCTATGTCTTCTACAAGTAATCAATCTAGTATTCTAATTTCACATAATTGTCTTCAATTTATTCTTATAGCTACTTCATCCAAAAAGCTAGCTGAATTTAGGCATTTTCGAGACACTTCAAAAGGTACATCAAAGAGAAGAAAGACGTCTTCTCTCCCAACGGCTAGTTGGTTATTGAAGATCATAAATACATTGATATTAAAGTGAAGAAGTAACAAAGCAAAAATAGAACAAAAGCATCTACTGCATTTCACTTTTAACATTTCTCCCAAGTTTAGTTTTAGGTTCATATTGCTAAGTTGAGAACTTTTATTGAATATTCAATTGTACTCTCTTCCTAAGGGTCTTTAAATTCTTCTTTCATTCTATAAAATATCTAGAAAGTGAATCGACGGTAAACTAGGAAAAGATTTCATGTAAGGTAATCGAAAAACCTCTTTTACTTATTAATTATAAAGTAAATCTCCTATAAGGGATTAGGTGTAAATCTTAATAGTAAATCAAAATAAATATTGGTATTGTTTTTTTTTTCTTTCATCTTTATTTATTATTGTCTCAAGATTTTAGTTAGCTAACTCTAGTCATTTGATAATTGCTATTTTAGCCTTGTTATTTAAACTATGAGTTAAGTGGTGTTAAGGTCAAGTAGAGACCATCGAAAGTTTGTACAGAGAAAATGAAGAAGCAAAGATAAGATAAGGGAATTCTTTTTCTCCATTTATTATAAGGAACATACAAGTATTTATAGCATGAGATAGGCGTTGGAGAATTATAATAGATTCTTTATTTTGTTATAATTATTTAAACTTCTCTAACATGCTCCTTCATGTACCTATCTAGACCAAGACTATTTTTAAAATATGAGAAAACAAAACTAGACACAGCTTTTGTCAAACCATCTGTAACTTGACTAGATGCTGGAATGTGTTTGACTATAATTTCCTTTGCGATAGCCTTTTCTCATACAAAATGAAGATCCAACTCTATATGCTTAGTTTGTGCATGTAAAATTGGATTAGTTGGCATCATCACTACACTTAAATTATCACACAAGATATGTGGAGGAGTTGTAAGTTAAATATGAAGTTCAGAAAGTAAGGATTTGAGCCATGACACTTCTGCAACCATAGCTGCCATACTCTGCTACTCTACTTCTGTGCTTGAGCATGCAATCGTAGTTTGCTTCTTGGAAGACTAGGACACAAGATTATTACCAAGAAAGATACAAAAACCAATTGTGCATTTCCTGTCATTTTGCTTCTTGGAAGACTAGGACACAAGATTATTACCAAGAAAGATACAAAAACCAATTATGCTTTTCCTGTCATTGTAATCAGAAGCCTAATTTGAATTGCAATACACCATGATGATATCATTTTTATGAGGCTTAAGTTTGAGTCCATGATTAAGAGTGCCAGCCAAATAATGAAGAATTCTCTTGACCATCTTCCAATAAGTCTTCAAAGGCGATTGCATGAACTAACACACTTTGTTGATAGCAAAGCTTATTTCTACCCTTGTTATGGTAACATATTGTAAGGCACCAACTATTTATCTATAAAGATAAGGATATTCCATTTTATCTTTTCCTTCCCTGTAAAGTTTGAGACCAATAGTCATAGGTGTATGTGTTCCCTTGGAGAAAGATATTTTAGCTCTTATAAGAATATCCCTTATATATTTTCTTTGTGACAAGTGAGAAAGCCATCAGGTAAGGTTTTTACTTCAATCCTAAGGAAATAGCTCAACAGACCAAGAACCTTAAGTGAAAACTCATTATTCAAGGCTGCTATCAAAGCTGAAATTTCTTTGCTTGAGGTACTAGTAATTAAAATGTCATCAACATAAACTAGTATAAAGATTATAGGCTATTTTGAGGCTTTGATGAACAGATAATGATCACATTTACTTAAGGTGAAGCCAAACTGAAAAAGTGTGGAAGCCAGTTTCTCAAACCAAGCCCTTGGAACTTGTTTAAGACCATAGAGTGTCTTGTTTAACTTGCAAACCAACTACTTATTATGATGCTCAAATCCCATTGGCTACTACATATAGACTTTCTCATGTAGAACTCCATTCAGGAAGGCGTTATTCACATCAATTTGGTGGACATTCCATCCATGTGTGACAACTAAGGAGAGAATGATCATGATGGTGACTGGCTTGATAATTGAGCTAAAAGTTTCATGAGAATCACTTCCTTCTTGTTGATGAAAGCCTTTAGGTATAAGGCATGTTTTGTGCTTCAATACTGAGCCATTTGGATTCTATTTTACCTTATAAACCCACTTACAACCAATGACAGTTTTGTTTAGAGTCAACTTAACTAATTACCATGTTTGATTTCTTAATAGGGCAACATACTCCTCTTTCATGGCCTACTTCCATTGTGGGGAAAGTAGAGTTTTGACAACTGAGGAAGGTTTCATTACACCTGAATTTGTTCAAGTAAGAAGGACCTTAGGCTTGACGATGCCATTTTTTAACATGGTGATTATCTTATGTGTAGAGACTAGTGGTGGCTACTATGTAGCACAGGGTAATTGATTACAAGAAAGATTAATATATAGGTTAATTGCATTGCCCTTTTCTCCAATAGAGTTGGAGGAGGTGGAATTAGTGGTAGGAGCTGTAATAGACATATCAGGACTAGAACTTATAGCACCATTCAAGGTCATTGAAATTACACTATCAAGAGGAAAAGTAGCAATATCTAGGACATTCATATAAGGTTGTGAGAGTATATGACAAAAGGAAAGCTTGTTAGAGGTGGAGGAATAAGAAGAGTATATAGAAGAATAAGGAAACACAGTTTTATTGAAGTGAACATCTTTGGCAATAAAAATTCTACCACTAGAGGAATAACACTTATATCCCTTATGAGAGAAACTATACCTCAAAAAAATACATTCAGTGGATCTATACTCTAGTTTGTGTTGATTATATGGTCATGTAAGGAGGTAATAAGCATAACCAGCGGTCCGGAGACGATAATAGCTTGGTTGTGTGTGATAAAGTTTTTCAAATGGAGAAATGCCTCCTAAGGTTGTAAAAGGTAACCTGTTGATCAAATAGACAGAAGTTCGAAAAGCTTCAAACCAAAATCCTAAAGGTAGAGAAGCATTGGCAAGAAGAGTGAGACACATTTTAGTGATATGTCTATATTTACGTTCGGCCACACTATTTTGTTCATGTACATAGGGGTAGCTTCTTTAATGAAGTATGCCATTAGAGGTTAAGTATTGAGAAATCTTACAAAATTCTCCTCTAATTTGACTAAAAAGCTTTAATGTTTGTCTCAATTTGGAGTTTAGCCATAATTTTAAAGTCTAGAAAGGCATTATGTGCTTTAACTTTGGTTTGAAGTAGATAAATCCAAGCAAAGCGGGTGAAGGCATCGGTAAAATGAAAGTAATAACTCAAGTTATCATGAAATTTTAATTGGTAAGGGTCCCTAAATATCAAAGTGGATGAGTTGAAATGGCTTCGTGTAAAGAGAAGAAGGGTTATTTATGAGATTTACATAAACAGTAGGCTTTGCAAAATTCAAAAACATTTTTATTACCATGAGGTATATTACAATTATGGAGCACTTTGTTTACAACAGAGGCAGAAGGGTGGCCTAATCTATTATGCCACAAGCTACATAATGTGTGTACATTGTACATTAGAAGAATTGGCAATATTACAAGAAGTTGTAACTAAAGGCAAATAGGAGACCGAGGCAATGATGAGACTGTACTATTGTAAATGGGTGAACTATATATTGGTAATAGCATAAAGGCCATTGTGAAGCCCTCCTTTCAACAATGTTTATCTAGTGGCTTAATCTTTAACAAAACAAGAAGTAGAATGAAATTCAACATAAGCTGCATTATCATGACACAACTTTGAGATACTCAATAGGTTTTTAGTAATTAGAGGCACATAAAGAATATTAGACAAGAGTAAAACATGGTTTGGGATTAAAGAATGAAGATATGAATGTCCTGAGATAGAGACTGCTAAACCTGATCCATCACCAATGTTGACATATGCTGGCCCATTAAAGTTTGCTTTGTTTTTTATAGTGGTGTTATCAAAGGTTATATGATCAGTAGCTCTAGAATCAAGATACCATGTAGGGTTAGCTACTGTGTCAGAAGTGGCAAGTAAGGCTGTTGTTTGATCCTTGTTTTGAGTTTTCTTATTTGGATGTTGATCTGTAAGATCCATAATAAATAATGCTTGGAAGGTTTGGTCAAAATGATACCACCATGTGCTTGCAGAATGGTCAATTTTCCCACACAATTAACAAGTAATCCCATATTTGTTGTTACTCATTCTAAGCCCATAACCACACCTGCCATTAAGTGATCTAATTCATCCTTTATTAAAATTGGCTTGGCCACCTCAAGAAGCCTAAGCAAGATTCATAAAGACATCAGGGCCTTCAATTGCTTTTGTATTTCTCTCAATTCGAGCTTTCTGAGCAAGAAGTAATGACTTAATGTCAGCAACAATATAAGGGTCGAGTCTTGTGGAAATTGAGGTGATGAATGAATCATACTCTTTATGGAGTCCTTCAAAAATGTAGTCTATATGATCAAAGGTTGACACTGGAGACCTAATAGCTGTTAATGCATCAACTAGAGCTTTAATCTGCAGTAAATAATTATTCATGGAAATTGACCCTTTCTTGTGATTTTTTAGTGGAATTTTCAATTGTTTGATCTTGGCACATGCTTATTGTCACGACCCAAATTCTGAGCCATAACCGGCGCATAGGCTAAACTAATCTAAAGATTAGATTAGCCTAGCAAGCCTTACCAAATTTAAAATCAACTGTTATATCACATATTTTAACTAACCCATATGCCCACAAGTTTTAGAAAATTTAATATATAGTTTATTATGCCATTAGGGGCTACCGAAAATTCGGCAGCATCTCCCCTAAAAATTGGACATCCCATCCTGAAAAATACAGTAAACCAGCACCAGCACCAACAAGTTACATAATCAAAATGCCTAGTTAGGAAAGTATAAACGATATTACATATTATAAATGACCATATAACATGGATAATTCCAAAACTCTTCCTCTACACCTAAATACCACCACATCATGGAGTCTGACACAATTACACAAAATTTAAACACCTACTCTAAGAGTCTGGTAGCTCACGAGCTCCCAGATCACTTTACTCCTTTACTCCCTGGTCTGAAAAATAAGGAAAGAAAAGGGATAAGCCTACCACTGGCTTAGTGAGTGTATAAATAATAAAGTGCATAAAGAGAAATCAATTGCATACCAAAGTTCTTAAAAATCAATGATTATCAAATAATTTAGGCAATAAAATTTATGGATGAAGTGAAATAATTATTTAAATAAAAAGAAACCTTTAGATAAAATCTATATTTCCTAAATATAAGAAAAATATTCTAAGAATGGGTATCATAGAGAGGAATTGAATCATCAAACCAAATCATCATATATCATGGCATTTCTTTGGATTCATCCAATCTTATCACTTTCACAATCAAATCGCAACACTGGATACATCACATCGCAGTGCCATCACAATTCACAACTTATTCTAGGTGCACCTAGGCCGTTATCTCCGCTAACGGCTACGGGATCCTAACTAGATTCCCATTCATTATATAACATACTAATAATTTAAATAAATTAATTCAAGTAACATTTAGCTATCAAAAATAAATAAGGAATTAAAAGGTAAATAAATAATTAACTAAGGCAAATTAACCTTTATTGTAATCTCTATAACATATGAGATTACAAGACAACATAAAATACTTTCTCATAAATAAACATATACACACCACCACCTTCTATCCATCCAATTCATTCTTTTGCGTTTCACAAGAATAGATCATACCACATTTCAACTATCAATTTCTTTCGATAAATTTATTAAATCATCATAAGAATATATATATATATATATCCATTTTGTAGTTTTGAAAACACCGAACACATAAATCACACAATTGAAAATTTCATCATAAAAAAAATATAAAATTGGAATAAAATAGATAAATCACTCTATTATCCACACACTCACCAATTTGGGACTAATAGTATAAGTCCCTATTCCCTACTGTTCAATGAAGAGTCTCAGTTGAATGAGTTTCCCTAGTATCACCTAAAATTATAACCAATATAAATTAATTATATTAGTCACTCTAATAATATCCATAGTTATTTATATAACCTAATATACTCCCTAAAACGTAAATTCCTAAATTCTTATATACCTTTCTATCCTAAATACTAACCCTAAATTTGGGGGTTTTTCAATCTAAGCTTCCATAACTCAAATTAAATTTAAAATTCACTTCTTGAAGCTTCAAAGATGAAATATGAAGTGTTTATTTACACCTAAATGTAGAAATTCAAGAAGCCCCAAATTGGAAGCTCACCTACGGCAACTTGAGTAACAAAAATTAAATACCCTATTAGCTTCAATAAATCATAGAAAAAGATGAAGATCGATGACAGAAACAGAAGAAGAAAATGGAACAACTAATCCTTACAAAATACACAAATTTTTCATGGTTGAATAGTAAAAGAAGAGAAGGAGAAGGGAGATGAAATATTTACCAAATAACAGTTTTTATGGCAAATAAATCTGCTGGAAATGAGTGGGTAATGGCGTCCAACAAGAAGAGAGAAATGGATTCTTGTGGCTAGCTAAAATTCATGCTTCAATGGAGGTGCTACGGTGGAGAGAAAAAGACGACTCAAGCACAGCAAAATGGAAGAAAGTTACGCCAGAAGGAAGGAAAAAAAAGAGCTTCGGGAGAGAGAAAAAGGTGAAGCAAAGAAAAGGGACGTGGCATCATGAGGGGAAATGGAGAGAAAGTGGGTTTAGGAATTATTAAAGTATTCTTTGGCTAATATTGCACTTTTGCCCCTAACAAGTCTAATTACTTTAATTGATATTTAAAAAGATTAGAAAAGCCCTTACAATTTTTTTTTTTGAACCTAAAATAGATATAAAAATTATTTATATTTTTTTTCCTAAAATATATTATTTATTTATTTATATTACATATATATATATTTTAGGTATTACATTCTTCCCCCCTTAAGAAATTCGGTCCTCCGAATTTTAAGCAAGCTCCTTACCAATGGATTCGAAAAGGTATAGATACTTCTCACGTATAACTTCCTCAACTTCCCATGTTGCTTCCTCCTTAGAATGATTCTGCCACATCACTTTCACTGAAACTATATCCTTGTTCCTTAATCTCTTGACTTGTCTATCAACTATAGCCACGGGTTGCTCTTTATAAGAGAGTTGTTCATCTAACTGTATTGTTTGTGGTTGAAGCACGTGAGAAGGGTCAGATAAATACTTCCGAAGCATTGATACATGAAAGACGGGATGAACATTTGCAAAGTTCAGTGGAAGAGCCAAACGATAAGCTACCTTTCCTACCCTTTCAAGAATCTCAAATGGCCCAAGGTACCTAGGGCTTAGCTTTCCCTTCTTACCAAACCTTAAGACACCTTTCATTGGCGATACACGTAGGAACACAAGATCTCCAACTGCAAATTCTAAATCACGTCTCCTGTGGTCGGCATAAGACTTTTGTCTACTTTAAGCAGTCAATAGCCTTTCACGGATCAGCTTTACCTTAGCTATTGACTCCTGAACTAGGTCTGGGCCTAATAGTGTTGATTCACCCACTTCAAACCATCCAATAGGCGACCTACAACGCCTACCATACAGTGCTTCAAAAGGAGCCATTTGAATGCTTGATTGATAACTGTTGTTGTAAGCAAATTCCACCAAAGGCAAGTATTTATCCCAACTCCCACCAAGGTCTAAGACACATGAACGTAGCATATCTTCTAATATTTGAATTGTACGTTCAGACTGCCCATCTGTCTGAGGATGAAAGGCAGTACTAAGATCCAATCTAGTTCCAAGTGCTTCTTGAAAAGACCTCCAGAACTTAGCCGTAAATTGTGGGCCTCGGTCTGAAATAATGGATACCGGTACACCATGAAGAGAGACAATCTCATCCAAGTAAAGTTTAGCATATTGAGCTACACTATAAGTAGTTTTCACAGGCAAGAAGTGAGCAGACTTGGTCAAGCGGTCTACAATCACCCATACTGAATCATAACCCTTGATAGTTTTAGGCAATCCAGTTACAAAGTCCATGGTAATTCTCTCCCACTTCCATTCCGGTATTTCGATTTGCTGAAGCAAGCCTGCGGGCTTTTGGTGCTCAGCCTTCACCTGTTGACACACTAAGCATTTAGATACAAATTCGGCCACATCCTTTTTCATCCCTTTCCACCAATATAACTCCTTTAAATCTTGGTACATTTTATTAGAACCTGGATGACAAGTATAAGTTGAATGATGAGCTTCCTCTAGCACTTTACTCTGTAAGTCTTCCACATTCGGCACACATAACCTATGACCGCACCTTAAAATACCTTCAGAGTCCACTGAGAACTCTTGTAGCTTTCCTTCATGAACTTCTTCAATGATCTTCTTCATCTGAGGATCTTGGTCTTGTGTAGCCTTGATTCTATCTACCAAACTAGAACGGAGCTGCACATGGGCTAATAAGGCGCCAGATCCTGTGATCTCTAACCTTACTCCACTTTCTTCAAGCTTCTGAAACTCTTTCACCATAGACCTCTTAACTTCCGCTATGTGGGCCAGGCTACCCATTGATTTTCTGCTTAATGCATCTGCAACCACATTAGCTTTACCAGGATGATACAAAATATTACAATCATAATCTTTCAAAAGCTCCATCCATCTTCTTTGCCTTAAATTCAAATCTCGCTGTTGGAAAATATACTTAAGACTCTTATGATCAGTGTAAATTTCACAGGTCTCACCATACAAGTAATGCCTCCATATTTTTAAAGCAAAGATCACTGCAGCCATTTCAAGATCATGAGTAGGGTAATTCTGCTCATGTTTCTTAAGTTGTCTAGATGCATAAGCTATCACCTTCCCGTGTTGCATTAAGACACAACCCAAACCTACTCTTGAAGCATCACAATAGACTGTATAGCCCCCACTCCCCGATGGAAGAGCTAACACCGGTGCGGAAGTCAAACAGTCTTTTAGCTGTTGGAAACTATGCTCACAAGCATCAGACCACTGAAATTTTATGCCCTTCCTTGTCAGCTTGGTTAAAGGAGCTGCAAGCTTAGAAATTCTTTAACAAATCTGCGATAATATCCTGCTAATCCAAGAAAACTACGTATCTCTGTCACCGTAGTAGGTCTAGGCCAACTCTGGACTGCCTCTATTTTCTTCGGATCCACACTAATCCCAACCTTGGATACTGTGTGTCCTAAGAAAGCCACACTGTCTAACCAAAACTCACATTTTGAAAATTTAGCATACAAACGATGCTCTCTCAAGGTTTGTAAGGCCATTCGTAAATGTTGTTCATGTTCCTCTTTACTCTTCGAGTATACGAGAATATCATCAATAAATACAATCACAAAGTAGTCTAAATATGGTTTGAAGACTCGATTCATCAAGTCCATAAAAGCTGCTGGGGCATTTGTAAGCCCAAAGGACATGACCAAGAACTCGTAGTGCCCATAACGAGTCCTAAAAGCTGTTTTTGGAATATCTTCTTCTCTGATCTTCAATTGATGATACCCTGACCTCAAATCAATTTTTGAGAAGCATTGAGCTCCTTGAAGTTGGTCAAACAAGTCATCTATCCGTGGCAATGGATATTTATTCTTTACTGTCACCTTATTCAATTGCCTATAATCAACACACAACCGCATAGATCTATCTTTCTTCTTCACAAATAACACCGGAGCACCCCAAGGAGAAGAACTAGGGCATATGAAGCCTTTATCAAGAAGATCTTGTAGTTGTTCTTTCAACTCTCTAAGTTCTGCTGGAGCCATACGATATGGGGGTATAGACACAGCTGAAGTGCCAGGAATCAAATCTATACAGAACTCAATCTCTCTGTCTGGTGGTAAACTTGGCAACTCTTCGGGAAAAACATCAGGGAATTCACATGCTATTGGTACTTCTTTTAAACTTACTTCTGTCACCCGTGTGTCTCTAACCATTGCTAAATAGCCTTTACACCCCTTTCTCAATAACCTTCTAGCACCCAAGGTAGAGATTAAATTACTGGGTGCCAAGCTTCGATCACCCTGATAAGTAATAGTTCCTCCTTCTGGCAATTTAAATTTCACGACTTTATTATGACAATCAAGTATGGCATGAGAAGATGATAACAAATCCATACCCAAGATCACATCAAAGTCCGTCATGTCAAGGACTATTAAGTCTACTAGTAACCGATTTTCTCCTACTAGAATTTCACATGATCTATACACACAATTAGCTATAATTACATCTCCTATAGGTGTAGCCACGGCTAATGGTTCATCAAGAGGTGATGCATCTCTGCCAAACCGCAATGCAAAGAATGGAGATACAAAAGAATGTGTAGCCCCAGGATCAAATAAGACATGTGCATCAAAAGAGCAAACTGGAAGTATACCTGCAACCACTGCATTTGATGTCTGAGCATCCTGACGGGTCATAGCAAAAACACGAGCTTGACCTCTCCTAACTTGTCCTTGACCTCTACCTCTGAACCCTCTACCACTAGACTGGGCCTCACTAGAACCTCGACCTCCAGAACCCCCAATCTGTCTTAAAGGTGCTGCAGGTATTGGAGAAGATGGTAACGCTGGAGGGTTTGACGCGTGACTAGAGGATGGTCGAGTTGATAATGTAGGACAATCTTTTCTGAGGTGGCCTTGCTGACCACACTGATAGCACACTTTCCCTGGTCCAAAACAAACTCCAGTATGAACTCTCCCACAAGTAGGGCAAGAGGGGAGAGTCTTAAAAGATCTCCCTCTGTCACGGCTGACCTGAGAGGAGCGTGGCTGATCATTTCCACTAACTGGTATCATACTAGATGAATGGCTACTATAGCCTCCCTAATGCCGAAAACCCTGATGATGGCCTTGATAGCTTACCCCAATCTCTCTTGATGCATTACCACTACCTTGGCCTTGATAGCCGCCTCGAGTACTCTCAATGTGTTGTCGTTTACGCGGCTCTTGTAATACCTTACTCTTTTTACTTCGAGCTTCAAACAATTTAGCACTTTCAACCACCTCTTCATATGAATCATAGTGGGTCCTTGCTACAGATCGAAATAAATAATCTAGAAGACCCTGAACAAACCGTTTTGCCCGCATTTCTTCAGTAGCCACCAGGTGTGGAGCATATCTAGACATTTGAGTATATAATATATCATATTCTGAAACTGTCATATCCTCTGTCTGTCTAAGAAGTTCAAACTCCCTTGCTCTAGCATCTCTGACAGTCTGTGGAAGGAACCGCCTCATAAATAATTCTGAAAACTCCCCCCAACCCAGAGGAGGTGACTCTCGTGGCCTTCCTTGCATCATGGTCTCATACCACGTCCGAGCCATACCCACCAAACGGAACTCTGCTAATTCAACTGATCTAGTAGACGTACACCCCAGTGCCCGACAAAGTCGGCCTATCTCATCCAAAAAGTACTGTGGGTCTTCACTTACTTCTGTACCTGAGAAGGAAGGAGGTTTGAGTTTCATAAATTCAGCCAACCGAACCTCATTACCCCTTTCCTGTGGGACTGGCTGCTCCTCCTGTGGCCTGGGTTCTTGTTCAGGCCTAGGGTCTATATGTTGCTCTTGCTCCTGTTGTTGCTGTTGTTGCTGTTGCTATTGCATCATACCTAACATTACCATCATAGTCTGCTGCATCGCATGCATCCCAGCTACAACATCAGCTAATGTTGGATTGGCTTGCTCAGCCTCAGGCACCTCAACCCTTGCCGCTTCAGCGGCTTCAACTCTTTGATCATTTTCAGGTCTACGGCCACCATCGCGTCCGCGACCTCTACCACCCCCTCGTCCTCGGCCTCTAGGTGCCGGAGCAGTGGCATGAGGCAAGTTAGAAGCCTCATCAGGAACATATCTCTTAGGCGCCGTCCTTTTTCTTGGCGGCATCGTCCTAAAATAAAAGTAATATGCACACAATTGATAATTTTGATAAAAACATAAAAATTAAATATAAACTACACATAGACTATAATATGAGACTCCATGATTAGGATTTGGCAATAATAGCTTCCTGCATGTAAAGTGTGCTGGCCAAATACACAATTACATACAAGATTCTACTACTTCCCAATCCTGTGGCTACTAGTACCTAGACATAACCATAGCTCTGATACCAACTTTGTCACGACCCAAATTCTGAGCCATGACCGGCGCATAGGCTAAACTAATCTAAAGATTGGATTAGCCTAGCAAGCCTTACCAAATTTAAAATCAACTGTTATATCACATATTTTAACTAACCCATATGCCCACAAGTTTTAGAAAATTTAATATATAGTTTATTATGCCATTAGGGGCTACCGAAAATTCGGCAGCATCTCCCCTAAAAATTGGACATCCCATCCTGAAAAATACAGTAAACCAGCACCAGCACCAACAAGTTACATAATCAAAATGCCTAGTTAGGAAAGTATAAACGATATTACATATTATAAATGACCATATAACATGGATAATTCCAAAACTCTTCCTCTACACCTAAATACCACCACATCATGGAGTCTGACACAATTACACAAAATTTAAACACCTACTCTAAGAGTCTGGTAGCTCACGAGCTCCCAGATCACTTTACTCCTTTACTCCCTGGTCTGAAAAATAAGGAAAGAAAAGGGATAAGCCTACCACTGGCTTAGTGAGTGTATAAATAATAAAATGCATAAAGAGAAATCAATTGCATACCAAAGTTCTTAAAAATCAATGATTATCAAATAATTTAGGCAATAAAATTTATGGATGAAGTGAAATAATTATTTAAATAAAAAGAAACCTTTAGATAAAATCTATATTTCCTAAATATAAGAAAAATATTCTAAGAATGGGTATCATAGAGAGGAATTGAATCATCAAACCAAATCATCATATATCATGGCATTTCTTTGGATTCATCCAATCTTATCACTTTCACAATCAAATCGCAACACTGGATACATCACATCGCAGTGCCATCACAATTCACAACTTATTCTAGGTGCACCTAGGCCGTTATCTCCGCTAACGGCTACGGGATCCTAACTAGATTCCCATTCATTATATAACATACTAATAATTTAAATAAATTAATTCAAGTAACATTTAGCTATCAAAAATAAATAAGGAATTAAAAGGTAAATAAATAATTAACTAAGGCAAATTAACCTTTATTGTAATCTCTATAACATATGAGATTACAAGACAACATAAAATACTTTCTCATAAATAAACATATACACACCACCACCTTCTATCCATCCAATTCATTCTTTTGCGTTTCACAAGAATAGATCATACCACATTTCAACTATCAATTTCTTTCGATAAATTTATTAAATCATCATAAGAATATATATATATATATATCCATTTTGTAGTTTTGAAAACACCGAACACATAAATCACACAATTGAAAATTTCATCATAAAAAAAATATAAAATTGGAATAAAATAGATAAATCACTCTATTATCCACACACTCACCAATTTGGGACTAATAGTATAAGTCCCTATTCCCTACTGTTCAATGAAGAGTCTCAGTTGAATGAGTTTCCCTAGTATCACCTAAAATTATAACCAATATAAATTAATTATATTAGTCACTCTAATAATATCCATAGTTATTTATATAACCTAATATACTCCCTAAAACGTAAATTCCTAAATTCTTATATACCTTTCTATCCTAAATACTAACCCTAAATTTGGGGGTTTTTCAATCTAAGCTTCCATAACTCAAATTAAATTTAAAATTCACTTCTTGAAGCTTCAAAGATGAAATATGAAGTGTTTATTTACACCTAAATGTAGAAATTCAAGAAGCCCCAAATTGGAAGCTCACCTACGGCAACTTGAGTAACAAAAATTAAATACCCTATTAGCTTCAATAAATCATAGAAAAAGATGAAGATCGATGACAGAAACAGAAGAAGAAAATGGAACAACTAATCCTTACAAAATACACAAATTTTTCATGGTTGAATAGCAAAAGAAGAGAAGGAGAAGGGAGATGAAATATTTACCAAATAACAGTTTTTATGGCAAATAAATCTGCTGGAAATGAGTGGGTAATGGCGTCCAACAAGAAGAGAGAAATGGATTCTTGTGGCTAGCTAAAATTCATGCTTCAATGGAGGTGCTACGGTGGAGAGAAAAAGACGACTCAAGCACAGCAAAATGGAAGAAAGTTACGCCAGAAGGAAGGAAAAAAAAGAGCTTCGGGAGAGAGAAAAAGGTGAAGCAAAGAAAAGGGACGTGGCATCATGAGGGGAAATGGAGAGAAAGTGGGTTTAGGAATTATTAAAGTATTCTTTGGCTAATATTGCACTTTTGCCCCTAACAAGTCTAATTGCTTTAATTGATATTTAAAAAGATTAGAAAAGCCCTTACAATTTTTTTTTTTTTGAACCTAAAATAGATATAAAAATTATTTATATTTTTTTTTCCTAAAATATATTATTTATTTATTTATATTACATATATATATATTTTAGGTATTACACTTATGAGGCAAAGAATGTTTGTACTTGTTTCCAAACTTTAACAGAAGATTCACATCTGATTATCTGAGTGAGAATTCCCTCAGACATGGAAGAAAGCATCCAAGACATAAGCAATTGATCTTGACAATCCCACAAGAGATACTCTCAATTGTAAACACCTTTCACTTGATCATTATCATATGAGAATTTTAGTGGTGGCTTAACTATTAAAGTAATATATTTCAAAAGTTCATAGTCGCGGATTGCAGAGCAATGTTGTTTCCATAATAGATAGTTGTTACCATCAAACTTGACTGAGATGGTATGGGTAAAGGATACCACCTCTTTCTTTTGTAGGATTTGAGAACTTGAAGTGCTTAGCATCTTTAAGATTATGGCTTTGATACCATGTTAAGGTAAAGTAAAGACCATTGAGAGTTTGTACTGAGAGAATGAAGACGCAAAGATAAGAGAAGGGAATTCTGTTTCTTCATCTTACTGAAAGAAACGTACAAGTATTTATAGCATGAGATAGACATTGGAGAGTTATAACAAATTTTATATTCTATTATAACTATTTAAACTTCTCTAACAAGTGGTATTGATTTAATTAAATATAACTTGATCTTTTAGTTAAATTGTAAAAATCTTTAAAATTTACCTTATAAAACATTTATTCATCTCTTTAACTATACTTTTCAATTTGTTCATACAATGACAAAATGAAAAGAGGTAAAGATGGCACCTCTTGAAACTTCTTCACTTTTTGGGACAAGACGAGGCAAAAAGAATAAGTTAGAGGGCCAATAAAAATGAAAAAAATTGTTACTAAAGGTAGTCACTCCGTGGATGCTATCAAAGGATGGATCCTTTGCAAAAGGAGGGGGAAGCAGTTAAAAGCCTTTTTGCCTTTTGATCATATTTATTTATTTATTTGTTTTTAAGAATAAAGATAAAAACTATAATTGTAAGGTTAAAAATGTTACTTGTTAAAAAAATTATATTTAAAAATTTTAACTATATTTCATAATTAAAACTCTTAAGTTATAATTTTTTTTATAATTAAAAATTTTGACCTCATAATTATAATTTTTATCTTTATGCTTAAAGTTTGTAACCCTAAAGAATATATATATATATATATATATATATATAGAAAGGCCAAAAGTCCTTGACTCCTTGCAGTCATTAGGTTTGTAAAAACTAAATTATTTCACCTCGCCATATTAAAAGCTTGCTTAGGAGTTTTGATAAAACATATTCACTATCTATATTGTTTGGAAGTTGTCGTATCATAATGGGCTAGGGGTGTATCAAGATTGAAATTTGAATGGAAAAGAATTTAAAAAAAGACATAAAAGAGTAAATGAAAAGGAAGAAAGAATTTACTTCATCCTACCCTACCTCATTTTATTCTATTTTTTATTTATTCTTTCATTCAAGTTTAAAGGCACATTTTTTTCATTTTAATCTAAAACAACTAAAATTCTATTTTTAGACGTATTTATCCGAAAAGATTGAATTGGAAATTAAACTTGATTTTTTTAATTAAAAAAAGAAAGATCTATTTAAGTGAGTGCATTATCTTTCATGAAATGAAGGGTCTTTTATTGTCTAGCTTGCTGTTACGAAGCAGGAAAACGGCAAAAATTAAAATACAAAATTAATGAAACAGCTATGGTCAACTTTATCAGTTTCCCCGATAAAATAAATTTCAATGGAGAGATAGAACCTCCCTCAACCCTCAAGCTAACAAAAAGAACACAGACACGGGATTTAAATGTTAAGCGCATAATTGATGACCTATCACTTAAAGCAGATTGAGGATTACTTAATATTGAATTAGCTTTTTCTTTTGTTTACTTGTCTTACGTTCATGTTGATAACTCTAGCCAGGACCTCCCGTGCATGCAGCCTGGCCGATCAAGATTTTTCTTCTGCCTTTTTATCTTTAGGATATCTGAAAAACCTTATCTCAATAACCTGCAGTTGCTCGGCTATCTTTTTTTTTTTTTTTTTAAAGCAAATAGACAGAGCTTAACTGGTATATTGCATTAGAGCGAGATTCTTTATATACACCAAAAAAAAAAATGTATACACATATACATTTAAATGTTTTTTAATTTGATTCCTTACAAATAAAATTATTATCAATAATATCTTTTTGTTAATCTCCTATTAATGAATTAACAGTTAATTTATATATTATATAATAATAACTAGGGAAAATTATTCTTTTGATCCCTAGAGTTTACACCTTTTTGGAAATTGGTCCCTATAGTTTAATTTGCTTGGAAAGAGGTCCCTATAATTAAATCAGTTTAATCCGTTGATCCTCATGCTTTCTAAGTGCTTATGACTTAATCCCTAAAAATGCCATGTAGGAAAACAAAAGTTAAAATTTGTTAACGTGGAAAACGTTCTTTCCTTGTGTACAGTTAAATGCCATTTTGGCTGACATATTATAAAAATATATGCCACATAGGAATGTCACACTGGACTTTGTTTCAGAATTAAAAAGAATGAAACACAATGGAGTTTTAAAAACATGTGGATGTTTTGCAGTAAGCCAATTTTCAGCGTCTAATGCTGCAGAATTGATCCAAGCTGTCTGAAAGATCACCTTGAATAAAGCATGCCACATCTCCAACCATGTTGTGAAACACACCATTTTGAGAGAACCACCAATACGCAGCAGCTTATGAAGAACAGTAGAAGTCACTTGCTTACATCATCTTGGATGTCTTCTCCAGATTTGGTCTCAACAATTCTTTATGCGAGTTCAAATCTTGATTTCACCATTTTCTCCCCTTGCTTTTGTTCAAGTTCCCTAGTAATTTTTTCCCTCATGCTCTCCTACAATTATGAATTGATTTTAAATTGATTTGTGGTTATACTATTGACTCTTGTTTGCTTTATTGGTTTCCATTTTGTAGGGGTGGAATAAAAAGTGAGTGCTTTATTTTATCTTGATTTCATTTTAGGTTCAGTTTTTAGGATTGGATTTGGTAATTCACTCTCTTGGTCTCAATTCCGGCTTGCTCTGTTTCTAGGATGAGATTTATCTTCTTTAGTTATTACTTGTAATTAATGCTTAGATGATGGTATTTGTGTTCAATTTACATTGAAAATGGTGGCTGTTGTGTCTTCTTCGTTACTTTGGATTGGAATAGACACTAATTCATTCCATCTTCTCTTTTGCATCTGAACTGTGGACAATCAACTTGGAAGAAAGGAGACTTGTGTACTATACAAAGAGACCGAAGGAAAATATGAGGAAGTGATTATTTCTGGTTTTATATATTTCTGCCAAATATTACACATGCTTTGTGTTCTTGCTAATTATACTTAGATATATTGCTTAAATAATAAAATTTACATGTCAGCCAATGATTTTGCAAGTTGGCCTATAAGTATTGAGAAGGAATCAATGGCAGCTTTTGAAGTATATCTTGTTGCTAACAAATAATATCTTTCTTGCTAGTCCACAAATGCTTCAATTGATCTAATAATTATCTTTCTAATAATTATCAAAGGTTTGTTATCCAAATGTGATTTGTCACTAGTTTTCCTACAGTCATTAAGAAATTATATTATTAGTAAAACACAATTGAAAATTACTTATAATGAAGCAACAGAAGAGAATTACTAACTTAAAAATAACACAATGAAATATATCAAATCATAAATGTTAGTGCATGGAGAAGGTGAATTACCAACACAAGACAAAGTAATGTATCAATCATAAGCCCCAAATCCACAAATTAGCTTAACTCTCAGACTAGAAAACCATAAGTCAAAAAGATTTTCCTAAACAAGTGCAGAAATTCCAGCATTCAACATTTAGTATGAGCAAAATTTCACCATAACCATTCAGCATTCAGCAAATGAGAAAAAATTCCCCTCAAAATTAATTTAGAAAATTAAAAGAGTTAGTTCAATAAGATGAACCAAAATTCAATGCCAAACTTCAGCATTCACCATGAGCATGTGGTAGATTATTTTTTTTATTGCCAATAAAGTGCTTATATATATACATTGAACAGGCTATATAATAAGTGAACTACATTCAAAATGGTTGAACCACAATTGTAACAGGTTAAATATATAAGAAAGGTACCGATATTTAATTGAAATAAGTGGACCACATAAATAGTAATATGTGGAAATCATCCGTAGCAAAACAAAAAAAAATAGGTTCCTAATGAATGGACCACACACATACCAAAAAGAATTGGTCTTACACGTGCATAAAGATACTTAAACGTGAGTGACCACATACATACCAAAAAGTTTTGTCACCCATGTAGATAAGGTAATGTGACTAAAAACAAAAAAATGAAACAAAACAAAGCAGTCCCTATATGGTGAATACAACTAAAAGAGATTTCATGGTGGTGTAAAATTAATCAAGTTTGATGCTTGTTGGGATGCTCCTTGACCGCCACTTGATGAGGCTTCTTTGCACATGCATTTGTTGTGACCATGATTACCACATAAACTACATTTTAAGCTTGTATTTATTCTCCTACTCTTATTTAGTTGTGATGGTTCATCTGCCCTTCGCCTTCTTAATTTTTTTGGCCTTCCAGGTCTTTTGTGAAAGGGAGGTGGGTCAACTTCCTCCATACCTGTATGAGCCCACATTTCCTCTCCATAAATTGGCATAATAGGAGAGTAGCAAGCAACATAAGCTTGTAGCTTCAAGTATTGATGAGCATAATCTTCGGGCTTTTCCCTCTTCGCTTTAATACAACTCATAGCATGCCTATAATGAATCAAAAGTTAGAAGGTAATACTATCATTGAAATACAATGTTTATTACTTTACATACCTGCAGGGTATTCCAGTTAAGCCCCACCTACGATAAGTACGGCTACGAGCATCAAGGTAAACAATGAATTTTTGGTAGCTGTTTGGGACTTCAAACTTCATTGAACCAACCCATCTACATTCCCATTTTCTAGACTCAATTACCTCTTTGTCCAATCTTAATCGAGGCTTTAGACAAACAATCATCTTCCCCATAAACTTCTCAGCTCTTTTCCTATTCTCTGTAAACCTTGTCATGATATAGGTTCGAATCCACTCAAATAAGCTAATTATTGGGAGTTCTTGAGCTTCAAGGATTCAACCATTGAATAACTCATAAATGTTTAAAATCATATCACACCTAGGATACTCTTGAAAATGAGACTTTGTCCAACTTGATAATGGAAAATTCATTAAGTGATCGTGAGCATCCTTTGAAACAATCTTTAATTCTAACATCATTTGTTCCTATGCTTGCACATATATTGCTTTAGCCACTTGAAGCACTAAATCTCTGACACGTGTACCACCACCATATCTTGTTTTGATATTAGCATATAAATGCCTCACACAAAGTCTATGCTCCACACCTTGAAGAAGTTCATCGAATGTAGGCATTAATCCCTGTAAAAGAAAATAAGTAAAGTACTTTTTGAAAAAAGAAAATATAAATGAAAAAAAATTTAAGCTAATAAGTTTACCTTCTGTTGATTAGATATAAAAACCCATCTATGCTCTGGCATGCTTCCAATATCATCCAATAACTTTTTCAAGAACTAATGCCACGAATTCCTATTTTCCCCTTCTACAACTGCTATAGCTAAAGGAAAATATTGATCATTAGGGTCATGTACTATAGCCACTAGTAAAATACCTCTAAAATGCCCCTTTAGAAAGCAACCATCCAAACCTATTATAGGTCTACATGCAGCCAAAAAACCCCTCTTAGCTGCATCTAGGCATAAATAAAGTCTTTTAAATATCAGTGGGCAATCAATAGATGGTCTTATTATATGTAGTTGAAATGTTGTGCCAGGATTATGTGTTCGAACCTCATTGCAATAGTCCCATAACTTCTTGAACTGGGCATTAAAATCACCAGCAAGAATGGCCTTGGCCCTTTTCCTCACCCAATAAGCTTTATAAACTGAAATTTCAGCCATATAATTCTCTCTCACAGTTGCAATGATTTCACTCAACTTCATGTTCTTGTTAATCTTCAATGCACCAACTATCTTCTCAGCAATCCATTTGGATGTAGTCATTTTAGTAGAAAATGTCACCCCGCATGTATGTTGAGGGTTGTATGTTTTTAACCTGTAAGTTAATGAATCTCCAACTTGACTAACAAACATCAACCATGGACATTCATCTTGGCATTTAACTCTACACCTCACTTTATCATTCTTCACAAAACTTATATCATATCCATTCAATAATGCATGCTCCCTCACCGCTTCCTGGAATTGTTGAATAGATGTAAACTCCATATCAAGTTTGAATTTAAATTCCTTGCATATATCAGATGGGTTGTATTGGGGGTACCTAGTTACTATGTTCCTTTCCTCCTCATCTGATCCCCCATCAGAGTGCAATGAGACTGACTCACAATCACTTTCAATTATCCCAAAATTACCACAAATCAAGGAGGGGGACTATATCAATTGGAGTGTTTTCAATTACTTCAGCAATGAAATCTATAATATTAGCTTCATCCACTTGTTCTGTTATGTCGAGACTGCATCCTCCTGTCTTTCATCATTATCCACTTCCCCACCTTCTCTAGATATATCCATAAGTTTCAATAAATACTTCTTGCAACAAAGTGGTCCCACAATAATATTTTTATTAAAATTATCTAAACTTTTAATATCTAAATACTATTTCTTGCACCAAATGGGACAATTCTAAATATAAAATGCAGAGCACTAACAAATATAATATATAGACACTATTTCATTCCATATACCCCACCACGTTATTAATATAATATACACACAACACCAAAAAAATAAAGAATAAAGAAAGGTACACTGAAAAAGCTTTGGCACAGAAGGAGACAAGTTGTTTTCTTATTGGAGAAAAGCTGTTTGCTAGCCTGGGACCCACATTGATATGATGAAATAAATAAATAAATAAATAAATATATATATATATATATATATATATATATATATATATATATATAATAGAGCTAACAAGGAGACAACATTTTAGCTCTCTATTATATTAGCTTTTTGCAATATGTATGTGTATATATAAATTTTAGAATGATTATAGAAATGCAAGCTCATACCTTTAGGGAACAAAAAACTCCTTCGAAAAGCCACTAGCAGCGTCGCTCATATTAGTATTGCAAAACCCTAGGGCGCTCTTTCATTACCGCCTCTTAAACACCTTGCATAAGGAATTGCTGAGACCAAATCTGGAGAAGGAATTGCTAAGACCAGATCTGAAGAAGACGCCTAAGATGATGCAAGCAAGCGACTTCAACCATTCTTCATAAGCTATTGCGTTTCTTCACAAAATGATACGGAGGATTGATGGTTCTCTCAAAACGGTGTGTTTCACAACGTGGTTGGAGACATGGCATGCTTTAGACGGAGCGATCTTTCTGACGGCTTGGATCAATTTTGCAACACTAGACGCTGAAAATTGGCTTACTGCAAAAGATCCATGCGTTTTCAAAACTCCATTGTATTTCATTCTTTTTAATTATAAAACAAATTCCAGCGTGGCATATATTTTTATAATATGTCAGCCAAAATGGCATTTAATTGTATACAGGGAAAGAACGTTTGCCATGTTACCAAATTTTAACTTTTATTTTCTTACATTGCGTTTTTAGAGATTAAGTCATAAACACTTAGAAAGCATGAGGATCAACGGATTAAACTAATTTAATTATAGGGACCTCTTTCTAAGCAAATTAAACTATAAGGACCAATTTCCAAAAAGGTATAAACTTTAGGGATCAAAAGAATGATTTTCCCTAATAACTAAGTAATAACTTATCAAAAAATATTTTATATATCATTACATTTGTTAATTTCATATTGAATAAATTAACATAAGAACATTATTATGGTTTAATTTTTATGGATTAAATCAAGAAACACTTATATATAAAAGATCAAATTAATAAGACAATTTTATTAGGGACAAAATTAAAAAATATTCTATATGTGAGGAACCAAATTAAAAATATAATTCTATAAAGAACTAAATTATAAGGGACTAAAATAAGGTTTGACTATATATATATATATATATAGGTACCTCTCGCGTATTATGGTATATGATGTCAAGGTGTAAGATATAATGGTATTATAGTATGATAATTAAAAATGCTCATAAAAATGAAACAGTGAATTTTTTTTTTTTTGGGAAAATTAACAAAGGTAAAATTTCATATATAGAAACATGAAGTTCCCATGAATTTTCCATAGTATAAAACAATATTTAAAAGGTAATCATATTACGACTCTTGCTAACTTAGAATACATTGAACATCTTGATATCAATATACATCTCACAAGACTCTGTTCTCTACTGTGTTTTTAAATGGTCAATGATCAATCCTTAATGCTTAATGGGTTTTCCAATTTATAAAAGTAAATATCTTAGAAAATTTTGATTTTACTGTTCATAAATATTAAAGACAAATAATATTTGAAAGAGACTCGTCTATTTTATAATCACTACACAAGAAATGAATTAAGAAAATATAATATATTAATTATTGAAAGAAATAAAACACTTCAATGCATACGTTGTCCTTCAAAAGCCAGGAGGATAAGTCCCAATAACTAGGAGTAGTAACCCATGACTAGGCTATCCATGGAACAAGGACTGTTGAAAAAGAAAATTGGAAATTACTACTCCTGGTTATTCTTAAATTTTTTTTTTAATATAGATTGCCTAGTCATGGGTTACCTTGAGTTCACGTCCCCACACACATCGTAATAGTAACGGTATGTATTATTATGAAAAGAGAAAGAACAGAACCAGACCCAGAGGGGGGAAGAGAGAGAGAGAGAGAGAGCTTAACAGAGATAAGATGGGATACAATTCGCTGCTTCAAAGCCCAAAGAAAGAGGAGCAACAAGTACCCGATGCTGTCTTCCCCAAATTAACCGATTCCACCATAGCTTATTCCAATGAAGATTTCGATATTTTGGATGTGCTGGGCGACGGCGTTTTTGGAACTGAACACGACGATAGAAAATTACCCCAACACAAATGTTATGATGGTCAGCTTAATTGGGACTTCATGGAAGCGGAGGGATTCTCAGCTGTAGATGCAGAGGAAGCAGAACTAGATGATGATGAAGAAGAAAACAAGCAGGTGAGAAGCAAATGCCTTGTGGATAGTGAGCAGAACATAAAGAGAGAAATTGTAGGGTTTTGGGAGGAAGACGATGAGAACATGGTGTCTTTGAATTTGAACTTGAACCATCAAGAGGTTTTGGACGCATGGTCTGACCGTGGCTCTCTCTGGGCTGACGATTGCTCTCTTTCAATGGCTTCCAACAATAATGGCTACTACTATGTCAGTTCTCTTAAATTCGTCGATACATATTCATCTATGAAATTATGATTAGCAAATCTTCAATTATATTTTTATATTTGTTACAATAGTTTTGACATGAACGAGTTTGATGAATTAATTAATGTGTAATTAGATGGGAGAAGTTCCAATATTGGAGGAAGAGAGAACCAGAAGGGAGGCAAGTGTTCTCAGGTACAAAGAGAAGCGCCAAAGTAGATTGTTCTCCAAGAAGATAAGATACCAAGTTCGAAAATTAAATGCTGATAAAAGACCTAGAATGAAGGTCAGTTTACTTTTCTTGTTTCTTTAATTTCGGCATTTTGAGTTTTAATTGCATTTTTGCCTTTGTATTTGGATTATTTTTTGGGGGGTCAAATCTTTGCTTTTGGGAATGAAAACTACGCTGTTGATATTTTGGATGCAGGGCCGCTTTGTGAAGAGACTTTAACAAAAGGTAACTCGAGAAGGAGCCCAAAATATCTCACAAAATATCTCTTTTCGTTCTTGTACTTTTACTTTTAATCAATTCCGATTTTTTATATATTTATAGTTTGGAGTTATCCAATTCAAAATATCAATCTCTAACTTCATGGAAAATTTGGAAATGAGTATAAAATATCTGTTCTTTCTGATAATTTTGATGCAATATATTTACTTGTGGAATTTTCTGTCACGGACTTCAGAGGTCCACTCTTCTGAAATGGACCCTTCTTGTTCGTTAATATTGGAAAAATACGGTCTATCATTGTCAAGTAGTGATGAATTAATATTAACTTAGTATTAGGGCAAAAAGCCTCTTGAGATATTTGCTGTGGTCCACATAATGAAACATTCAAAGGCATACTCAACATAGACTGGCAGATCAATCCGATATTCTGTGTCACCAGAGATTGCGTTTGGACTATATAAATATCACTGTTCTAGCTTGTTTTTTTCTTTTGATTTTTTAACAATTATTTTTTATAAATTAATTACGAAGATATCCCTTTTGGTTTTGAAGGTTGTTTGGTAAATCTACATAGAAACAGTTTTCAGTTGTAGTAAATAATAGCTTTTTTCCTTGATGAATTGTGGTTAACAATAGAGCAAATTGTTAAATAGCGAGCTAAGCATTATCACCCCCCCCCCCCAACACACACACACATATTGACATACCTATATCCTTCAATATTTCATTAATATTAAGAAATGAATTTTATTGATTCAAGTGTTAAATTAGAAATAATTATTATATTGATTTTATACACCAAATTTTAGAAAAATTAAGTAGCACAAAGTAAGTAATCAAATAGCTAATAATCTTTTTATAATTGAAAAGTATATCATATATTAATTTTTATAGATACTGATAAAATACAAAATAATATTAGATTGATAAAAAATTTTATTTTATGATGAGAAGTTTTAATCCAAGAGCGTATTCTATAAGGAGCACAACTTACACAAAGTTATTTTAATGGTATTGATACCGGGTAAACTGATCCTTCCTCTTTTATGTGTGTGTGTGGGTGTTTAGATTCACTCTTTTCAAATAAATAGCTGAGTTACGCCTCAATGGCAATTCTAAGGTGTTTTCTTAATTAAGGGTACAACTAGTCCTAACATACAAAACATTGACAAAATGAGAACTGAAAGGCAACAAAACAAAAACTGACGGGGAAGCCAACCTTACAATCTAGTCTAATATTAAAGAGAAAACACAGAAAGGAGAAAGATTAAGACATGAATTTGGATCTTAACAGAGTTGACGCGCGATGAATGGATAAAACAACACAGCAACAACGTTGAGCATCGATACGCTACATTAAAATTTCTGGGGCAAAATTGCTTATCTCTCATTGAGAAGTGGGGCTGTTTGAATCTTGTTCTGAAAAACAATTTTTTTTCCAAAACCAATTTTAAATTTTAAATTTTTTTTATAATATATATATTAATTATTTTAATCCATTGTTCTAAAAACATTAAAAAAAAAAAATAGAATAATGTTCTAAGGACTAAAAATAAAAACCATTTTTTAGATGTTTTGATCTCCTTTATATTTTTCAAAATTAAGAGAAAACATAGAGAATACTTTGAGAGAACAATTTTCATTCAAAACTTACTTTTGAAAATAATTTGATAAAACTGTTTTAAGAGCATGAAAAAAAAAAATTAGAATCAAAAGGTGCTAAAACCTTGTAGAGGTCTTCTGGTTTCCAAGTTAAATCTAACTTGGGAAAAGAATTATACAGAGATGCAGGAAGAGAGAAGAGGGATGGAAGAGCAGCTAGTACTTCCTAAATGGAGAAGGGCGGCAGCAACGATAGATTTTGGACCCCGAAAAAAAATGAGAGGAGCAGATGAAAGAGTGACAGATTATCTTCTTGATATCTATTTATAAGGAAAGAAATAGATAAAAATTAATTATGGTTGTCAAAGAGTATAAAATTGTCTCCAAACAGTGATACAAAAAAGAGGGATCATATAACGTTTATTTTCAGAAAACTACACTAGCTCATTCAAAGTTGCACATATAATCCAACTAGTAATTAATTTCACTAAAAAAAATAATTATTCTTAGGCTAAGAAAGCCTAAATCAAGCGTGCGTCATAGTGTGATGAATGTCTAATGGTCAAAGAAACCTTGTTTGACAACTGAGTAATGAGGTAAGCAGTTATTTTCTAGTATTTATCTTTACAAACCTTATTTGTTAATTAATATAGTAATTTTGATAAATATATATATAATTGATTCATAAGACTGATGTAGTCAACATATATTAAGTATAAAAATGGTACATACAAAAATAGAATACTTATTTATTATTTAAATAAATATCTAGCATATATTGTTGAAAATTTCTTTGTAGACAATATTAACTGTGCATTTTTACAAATTGCCTTCCTCGTCAAGATTAAGAATTTTTATTCACTCCTACTTCATACTTTTGAAATTGCAACATACAATTGTCCATGGAAAAAGATAGAACTGGATCTAACATTTCAGAGTGATTGACATAGTTTTAGCAAACAAAATATTAAAAAAGATTATATCTGTCTTAGCTTAAAAGGTAATTTGGAATTTAAAGGTGTGATCGCCATCTTAAAAATGAACACTTTTCCACAAATGTTGCTGCCAAATATAACTTGAGCCTTTAGAACATTTTTCCCTGACCTACTAATTATCAATTTGATGCATTAAACAAAACTATGGATAAATATTTTTTAAATAACATGATAGGGCCCCCAACCTTCAACTTTATCATATAGTTAAGGATTCCTGATAATCTTATACTATTTAAAATTGAGGCTCTGCATAAATCTATCATATTATTAATATTTGCATATATCTTACACATTTACCAGATAATGCAAAGAATAAGGTTATGTATCAATTTACCTATGCATATATTCTCTATATGATTGGGGATTGGTTGATATCAGATAAATCTAGTTACAAAGTTTACTGGTATATCTTCCTTTATTGGAGGACTTCAAGCAGGTTGATCATTTTAGTTGAGAATTAGTTGCATTAGCTTTTCTCAACCTCAAACTTCGCAACTTAACCTATGAGAAGGATTGTGGTATAGCTGGATGCTTAATGCTGTTGTAACTAATGTTTTTAAAATCGGATCAGTCATTGAACCGGTGGAGACACTGTTCACGGTTCATTAGTCGAACCATGGTCGAACCGGTGATAATTAAATATATTATTTAAAAAAAAATTATGTATTAAAATTTTAATATAACAAATAAATATTAGTAAATTTTAAATATTTGATTACTAATTTAACATTTCTTAAGATATTACAAAAATTAATGTTTAGTTTAAAATAAAAATTATCTATGATTAAAAATTAAGAATATTTAATATTAAATTTTTAAAATTTTTAAATTATATTAAGATTCTACTTATTATTAAAAAATAAAATAATAAATAATAATTTTAGCTAAGTATCGTGATATTTGAGAGAAATATTATTAGAAAATTGAACATGATAAAAAGTAAGTATAAAAAATAATTAATTATACACATTTTATTTCTCTTATATTCTCTTTTTTAAAAAAAAAAAATCATATTTCAACTCCCTCATCTTTTTTATTATTTTCTATTTTTAATTTGTCAAAATTATTTAAAATGAATTATTCTGTTATATAAAAAAATTAAAAAGAAAAATTGCTTCAGATCGGTTTGATCGATTTTTTTCTATCCGGTTTTTTTCGATTTTTTACCGGTTTTCACCTGTTCTTGACCGGTTTGACCGATTTTTTGCTTGGCCGATTTTCCAACTCAACCGAACCGGACTAGGGACCGGTTCCCGGTCGAACCGGCGGGTCCGATCCGGTTCTGAGAACATGGGTTGTAACTATGGGCATGGAATCGATTCCTATACTCACACTCGATAGACCACCGACCCCCAACTCGCACATTGAGAAGTATCTTATACTTCTACCTTTAAGCTTTAAGTATGAAATACAGTTAAAATTTGTATATTTTTAATTTAATCATATTGACTTTATATATTACCTATTATATACTGAATGTGCTTGCTCTTTGTAACAGATAAAAGAACATTGGATGGCCTCCTTGTTTAAGTGTTAAAACCCTCTATTTGTACAAAACTTTGCTAGAAGTAATGAAAGATGATGGGATGTGCCCCAATTTTGATATATGATGTGCATCAATTTTTAACCATTTCAAAATAACCTACTGTTCCATATTATATTGCCTATATATTGTTTGATACCTAGACCAACCATAGACTATGTGTAACTAGATTTTAAGGTACTACTTGACTTCTCCAAACATTTGGATTGGATCAATGCCATTTATATACTTTTCGATCATGGAGTAGTCTCATTCAGATTGTGTCATATGACAATTCTATTGTCACCAGCTAATCTCTTAAGAGCTAGTCAGATTGGACTCTGTTCATAATTTACAACTTTTAGGAAGAACCTAAACCAATTGGATATTCGAGCATAGCATTTTCATTCAACGACAATATGGATGGCGAGATACTATGTCTCAGTCCTCTATCATTGAAGAACCTTTTGATCACATTTCCAAATACATACAATGGTACTTTCAATGTAGTCATCAGTGGATCCAGAGATCGAGTACTACTACTAATTATGCGATATATTTTTTAACAGTTTATCACCTTTGTTATCATCATTTTCTTAATATATTGTATATTAACATTTAACTTTTCATCTTTTTGCGTAGGTTGATTTGGCAAAAAACTTTATAGGATATATTTGTAGGATCCTTTACCTACAAATTTTTGTAATATTATAGACTGAGACCCTAGCAATATATTATTTGCCCTTAGTGAACAATGGTTCTCACTTTTTTCCCAATTTACTAAATAGGCATTGAGTCTACCTCAAATTTTGACGAGTCATTCGAGAAGAGATAACAAGGCTACCTGTTAACATAACAACTCATTATTAGAAGAAATGGCCAATAATAATAAAGGCAAGTGTAGTAGGATATTGGCATTAACATTCTTGGTATATCTTCATGCATTTTTTACTCTAGTGCAATAAGATATTGGTATAATTAGTCTATTTTATTCTATACCACTTAACTAGTTTGGTAACTTTGGTAGAACAGGTCTCTTTTCTTACATCTCGCCTTCACCTTTATCTCATTTTGAAACCTCTCAAAAAAAGTCTGACTTAAATCATTTGCAGAACTTTTGTTCAATATATCTACATTTAATGTCACATATACCAGTTGCTCCTTTAAGCCTGGAGGATTGTTGCATTCATAGTTTATGACGATGCATGAGTGATTTTTTCAGTTCAATCCCCATTATTAAATTTAAATTTTCAACCCACACTACAATAGCAACAACTACTAAAAGAATTAGGATAACAACATGAAAGGAAAAGACTTTGTTGTGGTATTAGAAATCATTTACTATAGTTATTTTTTTTAATTGATGTCATTTTATAGCAAATGTTACATAATTTTTTCATTTGTTATTATATTTCTTTTAATTATTTTGTTATCTTATAATTTTTCTCATATATTTAATTAAATTTAATAAAATTTAAAAAAAAATTAATGGAATTGAAACCATATGTGAGACCTATATATTATCTATCCATAAATATTTTTTACTTCATTAATGATTGGCAAATTTCATTACTACATTTTGGTAGGAAAGCCCGCAATGTGGGATATCACAATGGCATTCTTCATTCTTTAGGCCCAAGTTTCATGTGGGACTCTTCCAAAAAAAACACAAACCCATATATTTTAGTCAAAGAAGGTTTAGAAAATTTGCTTATTGGAAGACGTACATGCTTATATATATTACTTCAAACACATCTAGTCCTCCTCTAAAAATTAGATTGACTCAAATGCTCCAAAAGAACATCTTAATCAATAGCAGGCCCTCTACTACAGTTTCTAATAATTGCTTCCTGTGATAGAAATAGCATCATTGACAAAGAGAAAGTTGAATCTCTTGATGCTACAGATAGTTTAGCACTCTTCAAATTTTAGCTTCTTCATCTTTGCAAGGGAGTTCGAAATTTTTTTATTACTTACATCATTTTAATAGACAAACTAAGTTTTATAAATAACACACAAGGAGTAAAATATAATAAAAATCAGTTATGCTAAATTTAACAGTAAGGTACAGAAGTGTGATAAGAATACTTTAAAATCCCCTAGCTTAACGCCACAAAATTATAACTACAATCGGCCCCTCGGTAGATTTAGCCATACAGTAAGAAGGTGAACCCCATAAGGTACAATTCGTTTAATACCACTAAAGGAAAAACAAATATAAAATAATTAGCACAACCCCTAAAATTTGGAAACAATGCGCATATGACTAGATGATAACAAAAATGTACTCAAGTCGTCCAGCTTAATTTATCGCTATTTGCTTCTGCTTATAATCATCGTTGCAACTATCTTCCACCGCACAAACAATAGATAGTTTGCCAATCACATTTTCACAGATAGGATAAAACGTAACTTTAACGATTAATCAGTCAATAAACAGCAAACATTGTAAACTACCATTTTCTTTATTAACAAATCACTTACCCACCAAATAATTATCGTATGCTTTCCTTGAAATAATATCAGGAAAAGGAGTAAAATCGAATCCATATATAGTTATGGCTTGGTCATCCTCATTTACACCAATTATTGTCAAGTATTGGACAATTATCTTTAAAATACACTAGTAGTCCTCTAAGAACCATTATTTTGGCCAACACCAAACTGAGAAATCACGAAGACCCTTTTAGATATAAGTTTCTTTAACTTCTTAATGATGACTATTTGATAGAAGGGTGAACCTTGTCCTACATGTAAAAACATGGATTTCAAATTTTAAATTGTCCATATATTATGTACACATTAACGTGAAACCATGCATAATATGTGTCATAATGTATTTCGTATAAACCGAACACTTAAAAATTCAAGAGTAGAACAGCTACAGATATCGCATATACGAACTGCACTTAAACCTATAGAATGGAACAAAAAGAGACACAAATATCATAATTCATAAATACAATGCTGAGAATGGGCAAAAGAATATCAAACACTATAAAATGCAAATAAGCCTGATGTAAGACCAGATAGACGGGGGAACTTCAGTAGAATTGATGAAGGATAATACGAACAAAATGACAAGCTAATTGTGTTGGGAGTAAAATGGGTACGAAGAAGATGAACCTATATATATAATGCACAGCATATTTTGAATTCAAAATTGATTATGAACTTCAACTATATACCTAATTAAATTATTCGAACAAACGCGAAGCTTCATGAATGGCCAAAACATGTTCCCTGTATATCTATGAGGCTGTATTTTTCAAGGTGTTAATGGTGATGGCTGTTGAAGGTTCCCAATGCTGACACAGCCCCCGTGTTGGGTTTTCCATATGTAAACAGATATTGTCAAATGCGAATAAAGGCATTGCCTGCGGATTAAAGGGAGATGTTCCAGCAGGGATTCCAACAAGTATTTAATGCATTGTGATGATTCCAACTTTTTCCAATGTGAGGGAGAAGAAATTCAAATTTGGGTCGACTATTTAGGAATGCAAATACAGAAGATATTTGGTAGAGGATGGTTTGGATAAGTTGGAGCTTCTAAGTCTGACGTGGAGGCCTAATATTTTGACTAATGTATTTTCAATACAATATAAATGCGGCAGGTGAAAAAGCTTTTATATATTATATAGATTTCCATACTCACCTAAAAATGGAAGAAACATAAATAGAATTGGGCATTAATTCTATGAAAATTTTTGAAAACTTGGATATTTAACAGAATTGAGACCGCTTATGAAAAATTAAAGCTGTAATACCGTTGAGTTGGCTCATCGTTTCCTCCAATTTTCACTTTTCAGTGGTCCAATTGGGGACGTTCAGACAGCACTCGCGCCTCATATGATCGTTGAGGCCTTTCTACATCATTGCTTTGTTGCTTCTGCGACATTTTACCTATTTCTGAATGAATGATCAATAATATGATTTACATGTGGTTCTTATGTATGGAAAAGTAATAATAATTACATTTTACCTATTTCTGAATGAATGATCAATAATATGATTTACATGTGGTTCTTATATATGGAAATTCTGAATGAATGATCAATAATATGATTTACATGTGGTTCTTATATATGGAAAAGTAATAATAATTACATTTTACCTATTTCTGAATGAATGATCAATAATATGATTTACATGTCGTTCTTATATATGGAAAAGTAATAATAATTGTTAAATATCGAAATAACAATATCAATAATTATTACTTTGCAAAAAAAAACAAAAGAAGAAGAAGCAATTTATTTTTACCACGTTGTTATATAATTAAGCAAAAGGACATTTTGTAAAATGAAGTCTTTGTCTGGGAAGAAAAGGAGGAATGAAAACAAACAGAACGGAAAGAATAAAATTAAAGAAATTAATAGGAGAAATTTATTTGATATACTTTCAATGTCATGTTTCCTCAAGCTTCTATATTTTGTCACCAACCTTTCCTCTCCAACGGGGATTCAAAATTTGTATTTCTCGTTCTCACCCTCTTTCTAATTTCCTTCTTTAGTCTTACAAATCCATCGATCCATCCATTTTCAATACGATGATAAATCTTTTGGGCTTGGGAAAACTTCCCCTTCGTCTTTTTACCCTGGGCTAGCCCAACCAAACTCCTACCCAAATCCACAGAAGATGAAAAGTGAAAAAAAGAAACAAAAATTAGAGTAAATAACTAAAAACGTAGGGGTCCCTGACCGAAAATAAAAATAGTAGGACAAGGGCATGGTGAGGTGGTGCTTCAACAAATTAATAATTGGAGTGCGACGTGAAAGGGATGGCCCTTCACATTTTTGTCTCCGTCGTTAATTATTGATTCCTTTTTATTTCAATTTTGTTGTATTGTACCTGTCAGTTTTCTGTTACGAGGCGCTGTACCATTGGTGACCGTTTCTGAGGCCAAGGAGAACCGTACAAAGTATTATCTCCCCATCCTCATAATGGGACCCGTTGGCATTTGGACATCCCAATCAATCGCACTTTTGTGTCACGGGGTGCAAACAAGTCGAGTACAGCATCTTACACATATTAAAATATCGGATTTCGATTTTTTCTTGAGAGGATTGTCTGAGAAAGAAAAAAAGAAAAAAGGTAAAACTCAGCAAAACCATCTTGTACAAGTCTCACACGTCTCTTTTTATCTCTTTCTATTATTAGAATACTCTGTTCCCATCCATATATATATATATATATATATATTTATATTTTATTAAAAAAATCATATTTTTGTAATATATTATTTAAATAAGATGTCTCTCTTTAAATTAACAAAAATTAACTTTTTAAAATTTATAAATAAATTTTAATGTAGATGAATAATGTACTAAGACTTATTTCTCATGGTAATATCAACAATTTCATTACCTAAATATCTATGAAGAGATAATTTTACATCTTCTAAGTTCATGTGATGTTTGATTTGATACACTAAAAAAAAATACATGATCACTTAATAATATTATGATAGCTTAATGAATAGTTTAAAAAAGTCTTTTGAATGAAGGAAAAAAATTATTTGATAAAGCAAACAAAGTTTATGACTATCAACTTGCAAAAGAAAATTGATAGTCATATTATATTAGTACTGCAAATATTATTTTATTCAATAATTTTTACAATATTTTCAAAAACAATTGTAATAAATCCAAATGAAATTAATATTTGAATTTAGTTATATCCAGTTAAAAACAATTGAAAACTACTATATTTATAAAAATGTATTCAAGAGATACAAAGATTAAATATAGAGCAATTGATAGAGACTCAATTAGCACTTCATTAGAGTCAAGATGAAGGGATGCAAGGAAAATCACAATTCATAAACATGCACTAGAACAGAGTCTAGAGCGATGAAGATGCAAAAAAATTGGAAGAACTAGTCAAACAAAGAATTAAGTATGATTCTGACGCAAGAAAACAAAGAAGATAGAAAGAAAATGAATGATAAATAAGCTAAAAAAATTGAGAAATATTGAGAAGGGGGTCAACAGGGGAAAAAATACTACGTAAAGTTTGACTAAAGATAAGGTCAATTTAAAAAAAAAAAATGTGAGGGAGACAATAGAAAAAGAGGAAGAAGGGTAGGAAAAAAATAAAATAAAATGAAAGAAAAAAGATGTACGTGTCTTCAGTGAATTCAAATTAAAATATCAAATAATAATAAAAATATATATATGTAGACTCAATTAATTCAATACATAAATTTGAAGGGTTTAAAATTTTAAGAGGTATAGATATATATAATATGAAAATTCAATATTATATACAATGAACGGGAAACTGCACACCGTCACATATGCATAGCTCCGTGTCCCTACACGACTCTATTTTGTAGGTAGCGTTCAAATTTTACTGGGACTAGTCTTCTTTCATGTTCTTGAGGAAACACTAGTATACTGGAATGCCATACTTTTCTCATAAGTACGAGCTCTGCAATAACGAGTTGTCTTTCCATATACAAAACCTGAAAGACTAGGATATCACACAGACGGTGATGTTTAAATAGTACTCTGTATATATATATATATATATATATATATATATAACGTTCTACTCTCTGTTTGGCCTACCACATGAATCGTTCTAGTTTGCGTTTGGCCTACCACATGAAAGCTACCTCAAACTGTGGCACAACAGTAATTGTTATGTATCAGCGTTCAGCATGTGAACACTTGTACGTAATCTATTAACTCCCAGTCCCAGATAATTTATCATTGCCACGGTTACTTTTCCTTCTTTATATACCCTGTCGGTTACCAACTATAGCCTTCATTGCAACTTCTGGAACCACCAACTAACCAAAAACGTAGTTAGTTATTTCATTTCCATGTCGAAGGTTGTCTGTGTCACCGGAGCCAGCGGCGCCATCGGATCATGGCTTGTCCGCCTCCTCCTCGACCGGGGCTACACCGTCCATGCCACCGTCCAAGATCTCAGTTATGCACTTATACATTTTATAACCTTCAATTACTTTCTTCTCCCCTCCCCCCAAACAGAAAAAAAGAAAAAGAAAGCGCACACACACACACACATGCATCTTTGAAAAAGAAAAAACGTCAGATATACTGATTCAGAAATTCGGTTTCTCTATATCTTTTGAATCATGTTGTTGGGCGCCGTCATTCAAATTAGATTTAAACTAGATTTTTTTAATTTCTTTTATTTTAAAGAAAATAGAACAAAAATATATTGATGGTCCAAATTTAATTTAAACTGTTGATATTAGAATCAACACCAAATACCACGATTCAAAAGCAATAGAGAAACTAAACTACTAATTCACAAGAAATGATCCAATATGAGCATCACTATCTAATAAGATATATAATGTTTGAATGCCAACTGAAATATAATTTCGTTTTGGGTGTGATAGAACTCCATATCAAGTGATGTAGTCAAGATATTTTATTACAAGGAATTAATGAAGATGAGTTAGTGATTTAATTAGTTGAAGTAATTAATAATGTAAAATACAGAGAATGAGATGGAGACGAAGCATTTGGAGGCGATGGATGGGGCAAAGAGTCGTCTGCGTTTGTTCGAGATGGATCTTCTGGACAGCGGCTCAATCGCGGCGGCCGTAAAGGGCTGCGCCGGCGTGTTCCACCTGGCGTGTCCTAACATCATTGGTCAAGTTCAAGATCCAGAGGTACAAAATGGCATGAAATACATACTCTTTTTTTTTTAATTATTATTATTATTATTATATATGTGGTCAGGTGGCATTTTTTTTTTAAATGGGTGGGGGGGGGGGGGTTTACAGAAGGAGATAGTGGAACCGGCGACGAAAGGGACGGTGAATGTACTGAAGGCGGCGAAGGAAGCAGGGGTGGAGCGAGTGGTGGCGACGTCGTCAATCTCGGCTATTATTCCTAGTCCCAACTGGCCCTCCGACAAGATCAAGGATGAGGACTGCTGGACCGACCTTGACTACTGCAAGCGCAAGGGAGTCAGTGCTTTTTCTTTTTCATTTCTTTTATGGTTTGTTCATCAAAGGTGTGTTACTTTCTTGTTAAAAAAAAAAATTACATAAGCCCCATAAGTTTTTTTTTAATTATAAATTTTTTTTAAAATATACATAAATTCTTTTTAAAAAAAATTCAACCTACACTTTAATTTATTTTTAAATTTTTAACTAAAATATCTTCTATTAACCTAAATGTATATTTTTTAAAGTTAAAAAAATTTAAATGAAGGGTATTTTGGTCAAAAACTTAAAATTAGACTAAAATATAAGATAAATTTTTGTTGTAGGAAATATTTATAAATATTTTAAAAATAGAAGAGAGATCTGTGTAATTTTAACAAAATTAAAAAAAACATATATAATTTACTCTTAAAAAAATGACTAGCTAATTGTTTAATTTTGCCAATTTATTTCATTCAGTCCTTGCATAAATGTTTTTTCCAATAACTTTTGTTTCTGTATCTGTTGTAGTTATAAAAATCAATTTAATATTTTAAAGAAATGAAGATCATTTAAAAAAATTATTAAAAAATTATAAGATTAAATTAAAAAAATTATCCTTATGAGAAAAAATTTATTTTTATTATTAATTTTAATTTTTAAATTTTTATCTTGATTCAAATTGTTGTCCTCCAACTGAGGCTTAAATTTAAAAATATTATCGATATTTACAATTTTAGCATTGTTTTAATATAAAACATCAAATTTACTTTTATAAAATTTTAAGTACATTTCCAATCTTTTAGCAAAAAGACATTTGCAACCTGTTTGGTAGGCTCCAAAGGAACGTGAAAAAAAAGGGGGAGGATAGATGGAAATAGCCAAAAACCATGTTTAGTATATTTGAATAGCTTTTGTGGGTGGATTCCGTCTCGTCATATCTTGCACTGCATTTTTCATCAGTTTATTAAAGAAATGATACTGATAAAAATGAAAAAAAGATGGGAAAAAAATTATTTTGCTCTAAATGATAATAATATTTTATTTTTTTTAGAAAAATTATAATTTTGAATTTTGAAATTATTCTAAAAAATTTAATAACAAAAATTTTAACTTGAAATCTTAAATTATAATATTTTTATATAATTAAAAATTTTTAAATTAAAGGTAATTTTAAAATTTAAAGTATTTCAATATAAGTATCTTAAACTTAAAATCTTCAATTATAAATTTTTTATGTTAATTAACAAAAATTATTTTTTAATATATTTTTTTATTCCAAAAATGTTTTAGTCATTTGGTTATCTTTTATTTTTTTATATTATTTCTACTCTATTAAATATTTAAATAAAAATATTTTTATTTTTTATAACTTAATAAATATAATTTTAAATTCTGAGCTTTTATTTTATTTTATTTTATTTTTCATTCTCTTAAAAGCCTTCCTACCTGCCCCCAAACGGAAAGGTAAGACTTTGTGCGGACTTCAATTCTTCTAATGTCAACGTCCTGATTCATGAAATGGGCCTCACGTCGCTATTGTCCTAAATTATATACGTTGTTGTTCCATGTGAAGATAAACTAGGGCAAACAAAAATGCGGGGTTAAAAGCAAAATCTCACTCGTACAACTAATATGTTGACTTAAATATTAAAGTAATATGCTTTTATTATGATATATTTTATACCAAAAAAAGATATATTATTTTTCTGCTCTTGAAAAATAATTAATCATGAAACGTTACACAACTATTTTATGGATCAAAATATATCTTAAAAAGCTATTATTAAACTATTTTGATTTTACATTTTAATAAAGTTGATCAGTTTATAAAAGAATATATTTACAAAATAATCGTTTTCAAAGAAATCTAACTAGTTTAAAATACATTTATTAATAATATTTAAATTCAATAATAATATATGTCTTAAATATATTTTTAATCAACATAAGCATTGTCACAAAACTAATAAAATTTTAGAATAAATAAATTTGCTTTTTGGACACAAAATGAATTAATTAATAGTTAAATAATTTTTTTTTAAAATCTTTTAGTAAGTTATATTTTTATTAAAAATAATATTATCTTTAAGAATATATTAACTAATTTGTATGATATTTTTTCAATTGAATGGAGAGCCATAAAACTTTTTAATAGAAGAGATATTATAAATTAAATTGTATTTTAAGAAAAAATAACACAATAATTCCCTTCTAGAAATATCCCATCTCAACCCAGATGAGGAGAGTTGAGATGGTTAATTCTCCCAGTTATTTATGTTAAAAAAAGTTTCATAGTGGATAATGACGGATGCACGGGGGGTTAAAGGGTCCCAAGTATATATGGTTTAGACCTAGTTATGGGTTGGAAAATTTATCCAACCTAACAGGTTTAATCTAGACACAAATATTAAAAAAAAAAAGGTCCAAAAATGAGTACTTGTTAACAAAACTGAAATATAAAATAGGTTGAGTTCAACCTTTTTTTCTAAGTTGGATGAGCAATTTTAAAAGTATTTTATTGTGATATTTTTAAATTTTATCTAGATCTTTCATAATTTTTTTTCTTTTTACTTTATTCATTTTTCACAAAAAAAATTTGGGAATCAGTTATTAATATAATTAAAAAGAAAATTACAATTTTTAATGTTGATATCATTTAATTAAAACTTAGGTATTAAATTAAACCAAATCAAGCAATCGATTTTGTAAAATGGAAAACGTATTTAGTTTTGAGTTATAGTTAATTTGATTTGGTTTGGTTTATACTAATTTTTATATTTCAAGTGATTTATTTATTTTTATTTTCTATGTATTTATTTTTCATATATATATATATATATGCGCTTACACAGTCAACCAAATACAAAATTACCTAATTAATAGTACACTTATGAAATTTGGATCTAATTGTTCAATAACTAATTTATATGAATTTTAAATTCTAATAAATAATAAATGAATATATTACAAATTAACAATTACATATCCATTTGTAATTACATTTAAGGTTTTTTGATAGCTTACTATATTAGATTTCAAAGTAACTTAATAATTGATAGTGAATTACTAATGTATCATATTGTAAATGGTGATGATTTTTAGTTTCTTGGTTTAGTTTTAACGCAATTAAACTAAACTAAACCAAAAACCAGATCACTTAAATTAGTTTTGACATGTAGAAAACTAAATTGAATTTATTTATTTATTTGGTGGTTTTGCTAGTTTGGTTTAATTTTGAACACTCCTAACATAATTGAAGTAGAGGAAATCAAATAAGAATTAAGCAGATGATAAAAAAATCTTATGTTCTTTTGGCCCAAAAAATGATATTATTGAATAATATAGCTAATACATATTGTATCATTCATTGATAAATAAGATTGGCAAATGTAAAAGTGGATATTATTCATAGTTAAATCATATTTAGTAATATTAAATATTGCTTTACAAAACTTAATCTTGTCATTTTTAAAGCTGTAAATGATGCTTTTTTCTCCAATCTTTCTTAGAGGAAATGAGTAGTTAACTATCAAAAAGAGAAAATTGGTCCCAAAAAAATAAATTAATACCAAAAGGTGAAGTAACAAGTCGAACTGAGCTTGAAATTTTTTTAAGTTGAGCTAGACCAAAAAAAAATGAAAACAGAATACAAGGCTTGGGCCTAATTTTAATTTATTTTTAATGGATTTAGCTTATTTTTTTAATAAGTTCAACTCGTGATCATGTATAATATTATTATCTTTTTGTTTTGAGTCTAATGTCCATTTTTAAGATCATAATCCCAACGAGGCCAACCCCTGTGTATAATTAAAACCACCAATTATTAAAAGAAATTGTTGGATGCATTATGTATATGTACATTCAATGGCCAAGAACTATTTTATACATGTGTATTTACTACTCTATACATGGATACAGTATATTCTAATATATGCACCGAGTACACTTCAACCCTTTTTGGCCTAAAAAATTCTTGCATGCACTAAATACATGTACACTCAATGACTAGGATCTACTCCGTACAGGTGTATTTATTGCTTCATATATGTAAAAAGTTGATTCTAACCATTTGCACCTTAAAATTGTTTAGCTTGAGAAATTTTTGCTTACACTAGGTGCATGTACACTCAACAACTAAGATCTATTCTATACATGTGCACCTACTGCTTTATACATATATGAAGTAGATCTTGACTATTAAGTGTATGCGAACTTAATGCATCTTAAAATTTTTCAGCCTAAACAATTCTTGCACGCATTAAGTGCATGTACACTGAACAACTAAGATCTATTCCATACTTATATACCTATTGCTCCATACATGTATGAAGCAAATTCTGACCGTTAAATATACGGGAACTTGAAGCTATAAGAATAAAATTGAAGACAATTACATGAAATTAGAATACTTGATTGATTACCTGTAGAAGACATTGTTGCAGATTTAGGATACCCTGTTGATTCTGAATGCCTGAAGGTTTGAAAAAATTAGGGCTTCCTCTGTGATTCACACTCCCTATCACAACTTATAATGGGATAAGTTATGGAGTTAGAATTCGACGTGAACACAGAAGGGACCTAGCCAAGTTTAAATAGAATTCTAGTACCCACCCATTATGGGCCTATGAGTTATGGGCCTGCACTTTTATCCATACTAATCAAGTAGATATCCAGCCCAAAATAAAAGGATCACTAATCATAAGTGGGCCTCAAATGCTTCTCTAATGGATCATAAATCAGCCCGTTTTTATTAAAAAACAAAAATAATTGATTGCAGCCCACTATAATTCCTACATTCTCCCACTTGGGCAAAATTAATTATTTATTTCAAAACTTTTATTTTGAAAACGACTCTCGGACTAATAACTAATTTTGTAATGTGGCCACATTTTAAAAACAAATGATCCAAGATGCGATATCCAATATGACTCCATCCAACTAAAATTAAGTGACACTGAATCATGGTGGTTATTATATCTATTACTGATATTAAACCTTCCATGATTACAAATGTCACTGACTCCGTCGATTAGTCATTAGTGTGGAGTGCAGCAAGAAAATAGTATACCCATGTGATCCAACGGCCAAACTACTATTTTCTTTGTCAGTCCTCACAATTTCTCTCAAGTGCTTTAAAGCCAGAAAAACTATATGGTTTGTCAAAAAAAAAAAATATCATGCCTCAACTCCAATATGGCATCGACCACAGGCATAGTGATTCTAATGACACCGAGTTCAAAATTTTACGATTGATGTATATATTCAAAAAATACATAATACCAAAATTCATTGTATTATCAAATTGGCCGAAATACAAACCATATGAACGTTAAAAGTATCAAAAAAAAGTTGTTCAACATAAAAGAAAAATGATATAAAATTCAAGCTCCCACTAACCAAACATATCAAGAGAACTTACTATACCCATGTTATTAACGTGTCTTTTAAATACAATGGGCCTAAGTCCTTTGGTCAAGGGATCAGCTAACATAGAATCTGTATCTATATATTCAACAACTATTTCTTTGTTCTTTACTAAATCTCTGACAGTCAAATACTTCAACTCCATATGTTTAGAACCACTAGTAGTTTTATTATTTTTGGTATAAAACACTGCAGCATTATTGTCACAGTAAATCCTCAGTGGTCTCGTAATGGAATCTACAATACGAAGTCCTGTTACCAAATTTCTCAACCAAACAGCGTGAGTGGCAGCTGCGTAACAAGCTATAAAGTCCGCTTGCATAGTGGAGAAGGCTACTAGAGTTTGTTTCTTACTCTTCCAGGATATGGCACCCCCAACTAACATAAAGATATAGCCAGAAGTTGATTTTCTATCATCAGGACACCCGGCAAGATCTGAATCAGTGTATCCTATTATCTCCAAATCATCAACCCTTCTGTACACAAGCATATTCTCTTTAGTTTTCTGCAAGTATCTCATAACCTTCTTTGCGGCTATCCAATGGTCATTCCTTGGATTAGATTGATATCTGCCCAAAACACCAACTATGAAAGCTATATCAGGTCTAGTGCTTACCTTATCTTTCATCTCTCTCTTTTCAATCTCATTTTTAGGACATTGATCTTTATTGAATTTATCTCCTTTAATCACTGGAACATCTCCGGGTTTACAATTCTGCATGTTAAACCTCTCCAGAACTCTATTAATGTAAGCCTTTTGCGATAACCTAAGCGTATGATGTGGTCTATCTCTATGGATCTCAATACCCAACACAAATAATGCTTCACCAAGGTCCTTTATGTCAAAGAATCTGGTCAACATGTGCTTAGTCTCATGAAGTAAACCAAGATTGTTGCTAACAAGTAAAATGTCATCCACATATAACACAAGAAAAATGAATTTGCTTCCATTGACCTTGATGTATATGCATTGATCAACCTTATTCTCTTCGAAACACAAAGAAGTCACTACCTCATCAAATTTCAAATACCACTGTCTGGAAGCTTGTTTTAAACGATAAATTGATCTTTTCAACTAATAAACTAAATGCTCATTACCTCTCGCTTGATAGCCCTCGGGTTGTTGCATGTACACTACTTCATTCAGGTCACCATTCAAAAATGCTGTCTTAACATCCATTTGATGCAACTCTAAATCAAAATGAGCTACAAGTGCCATAATGATTCTAAAAGAATCCTTAGTGGACACCGGTGAAAATGTTTCATTGAAATCAACGCCTTCTTTTTTGAGTGAAACCTTTAGTCACAAGTCTAGCTTTATATCTCTCAATCTTCCCTTGTGAATCTTTCTTTGTTTTGAACACCCATTTGCAACTAATTGCCCTACAATTATTAGGCAATTCCACAAGCTCCCACACTTCATTGTTGGCCATAGATTTCATTTCCTCATCCATAGCGTCTATCCACATATTAGATTGAGGGCAAGAAATAGCTTCTTTATAATTCTTAGGGTCAACAACATCCCCAATATCATAGACATCTTCACTAAGGTAAACCATAAAATCATCAATGATGGTAGGCCTTCTTTGTCTAACTGATCTCCTTGCAGGCATTTGTTCAGTTGGTTCAATTGGTTAGGGGACCTCAATAGGAGAATTGACTAGATTTTCAGTCTGGAGGTGATTTTCAATGGAGGTATTAGACAACATGCTATTATCAAAGATAGGTAAAGGCAAAGAGATAGTTTCTTGAGTATCTACAGGAGTCTCATGAGATGGGGTAATGGCTTCAGCTATATCAAGTTCTAAAAAACTTAGCATTCATAGATTCCACAATTTTGACACCTCTACCAGGACAAAAGAACCTGTACCCTTTAGCGCGGTCTGGATATCCAATGAAAAAACAACGACTAGTTTTTGGGTCTATTTTCTTTTCTGAGGGATTGTAAATTTTAACTTCTGCTGGGCATCCCCATACACGAAAGTGGTTTAAACTGGGTTTTCTTCCTGTCCAAAGTTCAAAAGGTGTTTTTGGTACAGATTTGCTTGGGACTCTATTTAGTATATAAAGGGCTATTTTCAAGGCTTCACCCCACAGGAATTCTGGCAAGTTACATCTACTCATCATACTCCTCATCATATCTTTAAGTGTGCGATTACGTCTTTCGGCTACACCATTTTGTTCAGGGCTACCAGGCATTGTGACGACCCTAGATTCTAATATCAGTGATTATAGCTGAATACACGATTAATAAATAATGATCAAGGTTTGGAGTCATTGCAATTAATTACATTAGGGAAATATAAGGGAAATTTAAACCTTGATACTACTAGGATCATCAACTAACAACCATAACGGGAACTTGCATGAAAGGGGTTGTACCATCATTAAAGGTTTAGGATTCATCTATTAATCAATTTCAACCCACAAAAACATCCCACCAATGTACTCATACTATTCCCTAACATTAGCCTTACTGAAATTAAGGTTTCTAGGTTAAATATAGGAGTTTGGGGACCTGCGCCGCGACTTGGAACTTTTCCGCCGCGGCTAAGTTAGGTTCTGGAGCTTGAAAACTGAGTTTTTAGACTTGCGCCGCGGCCAAGTTGCTCTTGGGAATTTTCCTGACTTATCCCCGCGGCCAACCTATGTGGCGTCGCGGCGAGTTTTGCTACTGTAACCTCCTTAATTAATTTTCTCGACTCGTGCCGCGGCAAGACTTCTTGCGCCGCGGCGAGGTTATGTCCTGTCACCTCCTGGGCGATTATTTTCACTCCGTGCCGCGGCGAGATTTCTCAAGCCGCGGCGTCCCTCGCCACTGTCACTTCCTAGGCCGCGACGAAGCGGCGTGATTCCCTTCTGTCACTAGTTTCACTATATTTCGCCCCCTACACTCCATTTCTCTTCTTAGGGACACTCTAAGGTCACTTCCCCTCGTTTTATATAGCTCTAATGGTATTTATCTACCTTATTTACTTAGCTATTCTTCCATTACCAATTCAAAACTTATATGCCCATTTCCGTTCTCTAATCACCCTCTATTAGCAAGTTTATAAAATAGCAACAACAGAATATATATAAATTACCAGCAACTATCCTTTAATACTCAATCAATAGGGGTTCCATACAATGGGGGTTCATACCAATATCTCAAGAGTTACATTTCCATTGACAACCATATTATAGGTCAATAAAATTTACAGCAGATCATATGAATCCATACATCAAATACTAAGTCAAGAGGGGGTCTAACCCTTTAGTACATACATTCTCAATAAATTAAATGTTCAAGCCTACACTTGGCAATGCAGATACATGATGATGCTATACATTAAGGAATACAAAATTAGCATCTATACTAGCTAAGTCAGCCCAAGTGTAGCCATCTCCCCATAAGTTGAAGCTTATGGATTTTCATCCACTTGCTTACCCTTATCCTTACCTGAGGAACCTTCACCTGAAATATTGATCCCATAACACGGGGTGAGATATAAATCTCAATAACCAAAATAATTCCATCATATAATCCAGTTTAATCAACATATATGCATGAATCAAAATCCATACTAGAATCATATCAGTCATTTCAGCAAATGAAACAATTAGGCTATCATGAATACTATCCCATACTAGCAATCATATATTTAACATGTTAAAGGCCATTAACACTGGGAGAGGCCCGTCCACGGCACCTACTCCCCATTGAGCACAACCAGGGCTCAGTGCATCTGGGGTTGATCATACCCGGTGCTCGATCGTAGCACATGCACGGGTGGCAGCCGCACCACAGCTCCACCATAAACTCACAAGGTCCAATCATAAAACAACAGATAGCCAACCAATTCATTCAACATTTCAAATCATTCATATATAACAAATATGAAATTAAAATAGATACATGCATGGAATTAATGTAAACCCCGGTTACCTCACTTGCAGACAATTGCAACAGCCATCACAAATCCCAAATTCGGATTCAAGTATCTCCCACCAGAATTCTCAATGTTTCACCCAAAATCCTAAGCAAATTCGTACCAAGTTAATACCCATAATATAAATAAGCTATGGGGGTCTCAAACCAGCAAAGAAAACATAAAAATGGGGGGTTTAAAGTCACCAAATACCAGCCCCAACCTCAACCTACGAATTTCACCAAGGAAACCCCCAACCACTCACTTTTCAGATTTTGGGTATAATGAAATCTCTCCAAATGAAATACTAATCGGACCAAATTAAAGAGGAAGATGAGGGGATTAAGTTGTATAACTATTACCTTGGCCAAATCTTACTCCAAATGTGAGAAAAGATGGAATTAAGTCAAGAACCCTAGCCTCTTCTCCTCACCTCCGAATTTCTCTTCTATTTTTGTGTTTCAGCAAATGAAGGGAAAGGTGGCTGAAGCATTAGGGTTTTAGGTGAGTTTAAGTTGGGTCAAGAGGTTGGGTCATGGGTTGCTCCAAGTCCAAATCCAATTGGGTTTCAGATTTTCCTTGTTGGGCCAGTTTTTAATTGTTGGGCTGCATAATTCTGTTGGGCCAATTTTCACACATTGGGTTGCTAAAGTTTAATGGGTTTTGGGCCTAATTTGAAGGGCTCAAGGGCTTGGGTCTGCACAAGGGTAATTGGGCCACTTACTTAGGCCTATACAAGATAAATCTTGGGCCTCTATCTCATTAAATTAGTTTGGGTCTACCTCTAATGCATTGGGCCTCCATCAACCTCCTATCATGATTCATTAATTTGGCCCTAATGGAGTTTCTATTCCAATTAACTCTCAAACCCATATAAATAATTTATCTATCTAAAATACATATTCACTAACTTGCCCAATTATCCTTTATTAATTATCCTTAATTAACCTTAATCCATGATTAACACCTTAATTAATTTCGGGGTGTTACATTCTCCCCTCCTTTTAGAAATTTTGTCCTCAAAATTAGACATACCTTACTCAAATAATGCAGGATAATCCTTCCTCATTGCTTCTTCTGTTTCCCAAGTTGCTTCATCTGGAGTAAGTCCCTTCCATACTACCTTTACCAGGAGGATGTCCTTATTACGCAGTTGTTTGACTTTTGAGTCCACAATCCTTTTCGGTTCAACCACATATGACAAATCATCTTGTAGATGCACATTCTCATGCTCAATGACATGCAAAGGGTCCGGGTGGTACTTTTTCAGTTGGGACACATGGAATACATCATGCAATCTGGCCAGGTTTGGAGGTAAAGCAACTCTATAGGCCACGGGCCCTATCCTTTCAAGGATTTGGAAAGGACCAAGATAACACGGACTGAGCTTTCTTGTCCTGATAGACCGTCCTACCCCCGTCACTGGAGTAGCCTTAAGGAACACATGGTCTCCTACTTCAAATTCTAAGGGTCTCCTTCTCTTATCTGCATAACTCTTTTGCCTACTCTGGGCAGCCAACAATTTCTTTCGGATGAGTTCTATCTGATGGGTGGTTTGGTCCACTATGTCTGGACCCAAGAGACTCCTCTCACCCAACTCTACCCAACACAAAGGTGACCGACACTTCCTCCCATAAAGTGCCTCAAATGGGGCCATTTGGATATTGGAATGGTAACTATTATTATAAGCAAACTCAGCTAAAGGCAAGTACACATCCCAACTCCCTTTCAATTCTAGCACACTAGCTCTCAGCATATCCTCAAGGGTTTGAATGGTCCTCTCAGTCTGTCCATCAGACTGAGGATGATAGGCAGTGCTAAAGTTAAGACTAGTGCCTAAAGCTTCTTGTAGAGACCGCCAGAATTTTGATGTGAATCTTGGGTCTCTATCTGACACAATGCTATTAGGAACACCATGTAACCTTACAATCTCACGAACATACAGTTGAGCTAGTCTATCTAGAGGATAAGTAGCTCTAATAGGTAGAAAGTGGGCAGACTTTGTCAATCTATCCACAATCACCCAAATAGCATCGTAACCCGAGGATGTTCTAGGCAAACCCATCACAAAGTCCATGGATATACTATCCCATTTCCATTCCGGAATCTCTAAAGGCTGTAACAAACCTGCGGGTCTTTGGTGCTCAATCTTAACCCTCTGACAAATTAGACACCTAGCCACAAACTCTGCTATATCTGACTTCATTCCAGGCCACCAAAAGCTCTTCTTTAAATCCCTATACATCTTAGTGGTGCCCGGATGAATGGTGTACTGACTCTTATGAGCTTCTGATAACACTATGTTCCTCAACTCTTCATCCTTAGGTATGCACACTCTACCTTGGTACCTCACCAAACCATCTTTTGATAGGTCAAAATCCTTGACCTTACCACTACCCAGTTGCTCTCTAATTCCTCCCCAGTAGGCATCTAACTCTTGGGCCTCTTTAATCCTTTTTCTAAGGTCATTTTCTATCCTCAATTCTCCCAAAAGAAGACTACTAGGGTTCATTGAAATTGACAAATTCAAATCTCTCATCTCCTCAATCAACCTTTGCTCTCTAAGCATCATCATTGCCATGTGAATAGATTTCCTACTCAAGGCATCGGCGACAACATTCGCCTTCCCCGGATGATACTTTAAGGAAAAATCGTAGTCCTTAAGGAATTCCATCCATCTCCTTTGCCTCATGTTCAACTCCTTTTGGTCAAACAAGTACTTCAAACTTTTGTGATTACTATACACCTCAAATTGGGCACCATAGAGATAGTGCCTCCAAATCTTAAGGGCAAAAACTACAGCAGCTAATTCCAGGTCATGGGTAGGGTAATTCTCTTCATGGGGTCTAAGTTGGCTAGAAGCATAGGCTATCACTCTACCTTGTTGCATTAAGACACACCCTAATCCTTTCTTAGAAGCATCACTATAGACCGTGAATGTCTCTTTTGGATCAGGTATCACTAACACAGGTGCGGTGGTAAGCCTATCCTTAAGCTCTTGAAAGGCATTCTCACACTTAGCATCCCACACAAATGGTTTGTCCTTCCTAGTCAATTTGGTCAAAGGCATGGCTAACTGAGAAAATCCTTTAATGAATCTTCTATAGTAGCCGGCTAGACCTAAGAAGCTACGAATTTTGGTCACTGTTTTGGGTCTCTCCCAATTCAGTACCGCCTCTACCTTGCTAGGATCTACCGCTACCCCTTGTTCTGATATCACATGACCTAGGAATTTGACCTCCTACAACCAAAACTCACACTTGCTCAACTTAGCATACAACTGATACTCTCTCAAGGTTTGAAGAACTATCCTAAGATGCTCTTCATGCTCTTCACTACTTTTAGAGTAGATGAGAATGTCATCAATGAATACTACCACAAATCGGTCAAGATAAGGCCTAAAAATCCTATTCATGTAATCCATGAAAATGGCAGAGGCATTGGTTAACCCAAAAGGCATAACTAGGAATTCATAATGGCCATATCGAGTCTTAAAGGTAGTTTTAGGTACATCCTCAGCCTTGACTCTAAGTTGATGATATCCCGATCTAAGGTCAATCTTTGAAAAGACCGACGCTCCAGCTAATTGGTCAAGCAAGTCATCAATTCTGGGTAAAGGGTATTTATTCTTGACAGTCGCTTGGTTCAGTTGCCTATAGTCAATGCAAAGTCTAAGGCTACCATCCTTCTTCTTGACAAATAGGACTGGTGCTCCCCATGGAGACACACTTGGCCTAATAAACCCTTTCTCAAGTAACTCTTCTAGTTGACTCTTTAACTCAACCAACTCAGCAGGCGCCATTCTATACGAGGCCTTAGAGATTGGACCAGTACCGGGTATCAAATCAACAGAAAACTCTAGCTCTCTCTCTGGAGGTAGTCCACTAAACTCCTTAGGGAAAACCTCAGGGAACTCACTAATCACAGGTATATCCTCTAACCCATCCTCAACTTCAATATGCAATGAAAAGAACACTAGAAACCCTTGGCATCCACGCCTAAGGCACCTCCCGGCTTGGGCGGGAGACACACAGGTAAGCTCAGTCACAGGACAAGTTTCAGGTATGTTTGCGGGTAAGGAAACAGTCTTACGGTTGTAGTCAAGTATAACATTATTAGCAGACAACCAGTCCATACCAATGATTACATCAAAATCACACAAAGGGATACAAATCAAGTCAAGGGTAGTACAACGGCTATCCAATTGTACAGTACAATTTAAGCATACATCAGATGTAATCATAGAATATCCAGTAGGGGTGGACACAGACAATTCAAATGGCAACAGACTAATTTTAAGACCCAGACGCTTAACACAGTCATATGACATGAATGAGTGGGTCGCACCCGAATCAAACAATGCATCTACGACATGATTATGGACAAGCAATGTACCTCGAATCAGGTTAGGGGATCTACTAGTCTCATGTTGCGTAAGGGCGAACACCCTCCCTTGAACAGGTGGCTTAATTGATGAGGCCGATTCACGTGACACTGTGCAAGTTCGCGCATAGTGTCCCGGCTTTCCACAATTGTAACACACGGGACAAGGCCCGTTCCCATGGTTCTTCCCACATTTGGCACAAGTGGGTGGGGCACTCATTGCAATTCTCGGTGGTCCCATACTTCTTGTTTGAGGGACATTCCTTGGGGGTGGTCTCCTACCCCAAGAGCCACTCCCACTATAGGTTCCTTTCTTGCCCCCGCCCCTGAAGGGCTCCATGCCCCGGTCACGTTTTCCTTCCAGGGTCTTCTTTCTCTTGGCCTCACTCTCCATCATGGCCCTTTCTGTCACTCTACACTTCTCCACTAACTCATCAAAGTTGCGGATTTGTAGAGACACTATTTTATCCTTAATCTCCGGTCTCAGTCCTCTCTCAAACTTCTCAGCCTTCCAGGGCTCATCGTCAAACCTTTTCAGGTAGGAGGAGAAGCGAGACAACTGAATGAATTTGGCCGCATATTGGTCTACATTCATATCCTCTTGCTCAAGGAAGTTAAACTCAGCCTCCTTGTCGGCCCTCACTGATGGTGGAAAGTATTTGCTTTCAAATGCCGTTTGAAAGCTCTCCCAGGTCAAGGGTATCTCCCTTGCAATCAGCAATCTGGAGGCATTCCTCCACCAATGTTCAGCCTCTCCTTCCAGCTTGTAGATAGCCAGCTTGGCCTTTTGTTTGGTGGTGCAAGTCATAATTCCAAAAATTTTCTCTAACTGCATTAGCCACTTCTCGACTTTATCAGTGTCTAACTCCCCCAAGAATGATGGAGGGTCAGCCTTTTGGAATTTAGACAACACCACAGAGAGGTCACCATTTTTCCCCATACCCGGGTTTCGACCAGCCCCCACACGGTTGTCCATTGGCAACTCTTGAGTCGGCTTAGTCATATTTTCGTGTAGCTGTTGCAGCACTTGTACAGTTGCTGCATGAGCCTCGGCTTGCTCTTGAAGCGGTCAGTCATGGCCCTCACTGTGGTTTCATGGGCCTCAGCTTGTTCCCTCATTCGGTTAGCCATTGCAGCCATGGCCTCTTACATTTCTCTCAGCATTTCCGTTGTTTCTCTACGGGTAGCCATCTAACTTTTCAATGCTACAAGCACAATCACAAGCATCCCCCATTAAACCACAGCCCAAGGTAAACAAAACACACTCCATCTATGGCAGATATATATATATATATATAGGTATAAGAGTTATCATCAGATCACAATGTTCTTATTCCTATCATGCATGCATCATGATTGCTGCCAAGTTTTCTAACAACAAAGATGTAAATCAAATACATTTGCCTGAACCATTGCTCTGATACCAACTGTGACGACCCTAGATTCTAATATCAGTGATTATAGCTGAATACATGATTAATAAATAATGATCAAGGTTTGGAGTCATTGCAATTAATTACATTAGGAAAATATAAGGGAAATTTAAACCTTGATACTACTAGGATCATCAACTAACAACCATAACGGGAACTTGCATGAAAGGGGTTGTACCATCATTAAAGGTTTAGGATTCATCTATTAATCAATTTCAACCCACAAAAACATCCCACCAATGTACTCATACTATTCCCTAACATTAGCCTTACTGAAATTAAGGTTTCTAGGTCAAATATAGGAGTTTGGGGACCTGCGCCGCGACTTGGAACTTTTCCGCCGCGGCTAAGCTAGGTTCTGGAGCTTGAAAACTGAGTTTTTAGACTTGCGCCGCGGCCAAGTTGCTCTTGGGAATTTTCCTGACTTATCGCCGCGGCGAGTTGGACCTGCGCCGCGGCCAAGTTGCTCTTGGGAATTTTCCTGACTTATCGCCGCGGCGAGTTAGACCTGCGCCGCGGCCAACCTATGTGGCACCGCGGCGAGTTTTGCTACTGTAACCTCCCTAATTAATTTTCTCAACTCGTGCCGCGGCGAGGTTACGTCCTGTCACCTCCTGGGCGATTATTTTCACTCCGCGCCGCGGCGAGATTTCTCAAGCCGCGGCGTCCCTCGCCACTATCACTTCCTAGGCTGCGGCGAAGCGGCGTGATTCCCTTCTGTCACTAGTTTTACTATATTTCGCCCCCTACACTCCATTTCTCTTCTTAGGGACACTCTAAGGTCACTTCCCCTCGTTTTATATAGCTCTAATGGCATTTATCTACCTTATTTACTTAGCTATTCTTCCATTACCAATTCAAAACTTATATGCCCATTTCCGTTCTCTAATCACCCTCTATTAGCAAGTTTATAAAATAGTAACAACAGAATATATATAAATTACCAGCAACTATCCTTTAATACTCAATCAATAGGGGTTCCATACAATGGGGGTTCATACCAATATCTCAAGAGTTACATTTCCATTGACAACCATATTATAGGTCAACAAAGTTTACAGCAGATCATATGAATCCATACATCAAATACTAAGTCAAGAGGGGGTCTAACCCTTTAGTACATACATTCTCAATAAATTAAATGTTCAAGCCTACACTTGGCAATGCAGATACATGATGATGCTATACATTAAGGAATACAAAATTAGCATCTATACTAGCTAAGTCAGCCCAAGTGTAGCCATCTCCCCATAAGTTGAAGCTTATGGATTTTCATCCACTTGCTTACCCTTATCCTTACCCGAGGAACCTTCACCTGAAATATTGATCCCATAACACGGGGTGAGATATAAATCTCAGTAACCAAAATAATTTCATCATATAATCCAGTTTAATCAACATATATGCATGAATCAAAATCTATACTAGAATCATATCAGTCATTTCAGCAAATGAAACAATTAGGCTATCATGATTACTATCCCATACTAGCAATCATATATTTAACATGTTAAAGGCCATTAACACTGGGAGAGGCCCGTCCACGGCACCTACTCCCCATTGAGCACAACCAGGGCTCAGTGCATCTGGGGTTGATCATACCCGGTGCTCGATTGTAGCACATGCACGGGTGGCAGCCGCACCACAGCTCCACCATAGACTCACAAGGTCCAATCATAAAACAACAGATAGCCAACCAATTCATTCAACATTTCAAATCATTCATATATAGCAAATATGAAATTAAAATAGATACATGCATGGAATTAATGTAAACCCCGGTTACCTCACTTGCAGACAATTGCAACAGCCACCACAAATCCCAAATTCGGATTCAAGTATCTCCCACCAGAATTCTCAATGTTTCACCCAAAATCCTAAGCAAATTCGTACCAAGTTAATACCCATAATATAAATAAGCTATGGGGGTCTCAAACCAACAAAGAAAACATAAAAATGGGGGGTTTAAAGTCACCAAATACCAGCCCCAACCTCAACCTACGAATTTCACCAAGGAAACCCCCAACCACTCACTTTTCAGATTTTGGGTATAATGAAATCTCTCCAAATGAAAAACTAATCGGACCAAATTAAAGAGGAAGATGAAGGGATTAAGTTGTATAACTATTACCTTGGCCAAATCTTGCTCCAAATGTGAGAAAAGATGGAATTAAGTCAAGAACCCTAGCCTCCTCTCCTCACCTCCGAATTTCTCTTCTATTTTTGTGTTTCAGCAAATGAAGGAAAAGGTGGCTGAAGCATTAGGGTTTTAGGTTGGTTTAAGTTGGGTCAAGGGGTTGGGTCATGGGTTGCTCCAAGTCCAAATCCAATTGGGTTTCAGATTTTCCTTGTTGGGCCAGTTTTTAATTGTTGGGCTGCATAATTCTGTTGGGCCAGTTTTCACACATTGGGTTGCTAAAGTTTAATGGGTTTTGGGCCTAATTTGAAGGGCTCAAGGGCTTGGGTCTGCACAAGGGTAATTGGGCCACTTACTTGGGCCTATACAAGATAAATCTTGGGCCTCTATCTCATTAAATTAGTTTGGGTCTACCTCTAATGCATTGGGCCTCCATCAACCTCCCATCATGATTCATTAATTTGGCCCTAATGGAGTTTCTATTCCAATTAACTCTCAAACCCATATAAATAATTTATCTATCTAAAATACCTATTTACTAACTTGCCCAATTATTCTTTATTAATTATCCTTAATTAACCTTAATCCATGATTAACACCTTAATTAATTTCGGGGTGTTACAGGCATGGTGTATTATGGGACAATTCCACAATCTTGCAAGTATTTTGCAAAAGGTCCTATATGCTGACCTACAGTATCATGTCTACCATAATACTCTCCACCATGGTCAGATCTCACTATCTTGATGACCTTTCCCAATTGCTTTTCTACCTCAGTTTTAAAAATCTTAAATTTTTTAAGAGCATTGGATTTTTTTTAATTAAATAAAGATAGCCAAATCGGGAAAAGTCATCAATAAAAGTGATGAAGTACCTATTCCCACAAATTGTAGGAGAAAAGGGTCCACTAATATCGGTATGGATAATTTCTAAGAGACTTGAACTTCTAGTCGCACCTTTCTTTTTACTTTTAGTGAATTTTCCTCTAATACAATCCACACAAGTCCCTAAGTCGTCAAACTCTAAGGAAGGTAAAATATCATTTTTAATCAATCTTTCAACTCTTTCCCTAAAAATATGACCTAAGCGTTTGTGCCATAATGAAAAGGATTTTTCTCTAATTTTAGACCTTTTGGCAACTACATTTTCAGTATTTAAAGACGAAAAATTATTGTCAGAAACCAAAGACAGTTTATATAAACCATCTACTAGATGTCCATAACCAATGATTTAAGAATTTAACATTAAATTTAATTTTTTATTGCCAAAAGTAAAATGAAAACTAAATTTGTCTAAACAAGAAATAGAAATTAAATTTCTTCTAAAAGAAGGTACATAAAATATATCTTTTAAAATCAATTCAAAACCAGTTGCTAAAATTAGACTGACGTCTCCCACTGACTCTACCACTACTTCAAGGTCATTTCCTACTCTCAGCTTGCTTTTTCTCGGGTTTGGTTTCCTCAAGTTTTTGAACCCCTATAAAGATACAGCAATATGGGTTGTAGAACCACTATCAAGCCACCAAGAATCAATAGGGATATCAACTAAATTAGACTCATAATAAACAAAAACTAAGAAATTACCTCTAGATTTCTGTTTATTCTCTAGCCAAGCCTTGAATTTTGTGCAGTCATTCTTTTTATGCCCCCTTCCCTTACACCAAAAATACCATATGTTTTTCTTAATGGGAGTTGGTTTAGAACCTCTTACATCATGATGTTGTCCAATGCTTGGTTTCCTTGAATTTTGATTCTTATAAGGAATATTGAATTGATTTTTCTTATGTTTCCATTTACTCTTACCAGAATGGGGTTTACCATGGGAAGTGAAAAGGGCTAGCTCATGGGACAGGTTACTATTTTCTTTCTTCAACTTTTCTTCTTCAGCCACACACTTGGTAATGAGGTCATTAATGATCTACTTTTCACCAAAGGTATTATAGGCTGTTTTGATTTGTGTAAATTCGACAGGTAAGCAGTTCAAAGCATGTGAGACAATGAAATTCTCATTTAGGTCAATGTTATGGGCTCTTAGCTTGGTTTGGATGTGAACCATCTTCAAAATGAACTCCCTTACTCCTTCATTATTGTCATACCGTATATCAGTTAACTTTTTCATAAGATATCCAGACTTAGCGTTATTGGATACTTTGTATCTTTCTCCCAAGACAGTAAGAAATTCTTTAGCATTTGTGGTTTCTGGTAAGCCACTAAGTAGATGCTCAGAGATAGTCCTCTTAATGGCAATCAAGCTAAGTCTATTGGATCTCTCCCATTTGGCTAAGAATTCTTTCTGTTCAGTTGTACTCTTCTCATTCACTTCAGGCTTACTCTCACGCAGTGCCAGATCAAGGTCAGCAATTCCTAAGGAGAATTCTAGGTCTTGCTTCCACTTGTTATAATTTGATCCAGTTAAAATCTCAAATTAAAGCAGAATAATTATTCATAGAAAATGTAACTGCAAAATTGGAATGCATCAGAATAAACAATAAGGGTAATTCAAACATAGCTTTAATTAAAATAAGCTATTACAATGAGGCCAACATAATAGTACATTCCCCTTTGGGCAGAACGTACAAATCAAGGTCACAACCTAGATCAGAACCTCAGATGAGCTAATCATTGAGAATGCATTGGGTTCAGATATCTATCCCTTTTAGGCAGACAAATATTTTAAACCAATATATTCCCCATTAACTTCATCCCAGTTTAACTCCTAATTATAACATACAACAACCCCCTTTTGGCAGGTTATAGCACGAGATAATTAGAAGCCTTCCTCAAATTACAAGGAAATTTTATGCATTAATATGAATAATTCCACTTTGGTGTTAATTATCCATAATAATTATAAAACTCCTTGCACAGGAATTATTTATATTTTGCCCAAAATTATGGCACAGTATTTAAAGAGGTGAAATATTATACCCCACTGTCCATAAACAAATTCTTCAGCATTCCCAAAAAGGCCTCATGCAAATATAATTGAAACAAAATCATATATATTATTAAAACAAACATATTAAGGCATATGTATTAGGCTTGAGAGTAGACAAATACATATACTAATATGTGGAAAGTGAATATCATAATAAGGTTCAAAATATAATAAATTAATTTTGTAATATATCACCTTTCAGAAAATTGTCCAAATAAGTATTGAAATATATTTTATATATCAATATTTATATAAAAAATATTTATAGTGGTCAAAAAATTATAAAACATATTCCAAAAAATCACATTTAAAATATAGATTGCAATGCAAAAAACAGAACTGAAAAATTCCATCTGTGGAAGCCACACTCTCTCTCACTCTCCAGAGGCGCGAGTGGGCATTGTTTCATGGCTTCATTTTCAACCTCTGATGGGTCAGCCCGTTTTCTGAAACGGGTTATGCGGACCTACGGGTTTCGAGTTTTCAAGCCTCTTTTCATGCGATTTTCATGTGTTTTTTGTTCCTAATCCTATTCTAAATCTATTGGAACTAAAATCCCCAATTCTTATTGAGTTTTCATGGGTTTTTTGAAGCAAAAGACACCCTTTTTGGTCGAGATATACGAAGCTCGATCTGAGGCTTTTAACGACGCATTTTCGTGCAATTTTGGTGTGCGTTGATTCATAGTTCTATTCTAAACAAATCAACAGATAAAGCCCCAATTTTAGTCTATTAATTCTCATGATTTCAATGCATAAAAATTGAGTTCTGAAAAGTCTCCATAACCGAAATTTTCGAAGGAAATTTCACTACAATCAGCCAATTTTTGATGCAATTGATTTGTGCGTTTCTTTTATATGATCATAAGGAATACCATATTCGAAAATTATTCATCAATTTGCAGTAATCAATGGGATTGAAAATTCAATCTTGCAAACCCTAACTTAGATGCTTTAATTCGAAATTTCCATGGAATTAGACAATTCTTGATGCAATTCAAACACTATTCATACTTACATGATTAAGGGAAACTTAATGATACAAAAATTATTCATTAATTTGGGTTATATTGCAAGAATTGAAATTGAATCATGAAACCCTAATTTATAATCTCAAATGCAAAATTCTCCTTTCATAGTGCATAGCAATTCAAATTCCAGGCATCAATTAATTCAGAATATCAATATATGCAGAAGCCTTAAAGTTTTAAATTTTAATTCTTTGAATATCATCCAATTTTATTTATAAAGATTATATGGATGAAAATAGTCTTTATTTAAAACTTTTATGCATATGATCATGTCTTCTATCAATTAGATTCTAAATCATATAATTGTGGCTCTAATACCAAATGTAAGAATAAAATTGAAGACAATTACATGAAATTAGAATACTTGATTGATTACCTGTAGAAGACATTGTTGCAGATTTAGGATACCCTGTTGATTCTGAATGCCTGAAGGTTTGAAAAAACTAGGGCTTCCTCTGTGATTCACACTCCCTATCACAACTTATAATAGGATAAGTTGTGGAGTTAGAATTCGACGTGAACACAGAAGGGACCTAGCCAAGTTTAAATAGAACTCTAGTACCCACCCATTATGGGCCTATGAGTTATGGGCCTACACTTTTATCCATACTAATCAAGTAGATATCCAGCCCAAAATAAAAGGATCACTAATCATAAGTGGGCCTCAAATGCATCTCTAATAGATCATAAATTAACCCATTTTTATTAAAAAATAAAAATAATTAATTGCAACCCACTATAATTTCTACAGAAGCATCTCAAAATTCTTTGACCTGAAAATTTCTTGCATGTATTATGTGCATATACGCTCAACAACCCTGATTTACTCCCTATCATGTATATGTACATATATAAAATCTTGTGGATTGTTACTGACTGTTTATTACTGTTTATATACTTTTTTTTTCTTATGAGACCCATGCTTTTTCTTTTTCTTTTTTTCATGTGAGACCCACTAAAATTTTTTCTAAATCTCCTTGTATATATATATATATATATATATCTATTACTCCATACAAATACAAAATAAATCCTAACTATTGAATATATGGGTATTTAGTACATCTCATAATTTTTCGGCCTTTCGTGTCACTGTAACTTTCTGTTTTGCTTGTAACAATGCTTGAGGTTCAGGTTATTTCTATTTTATTTTGCAAGATTATTCAACGCGTGACTCACTCAAATTTTCATCCTTCTTTTTAAGATAACTCAATTATTAATAAATTTTAGTATATGAAAAAAAAATATTATGCTAAGCTTTGGTAAATTATCAAGAAGTATCTTAGATATGTATATATTTTAATATTAATATATATATCTCAACGTGTTAACCTTTTAGTTTAATGATTGATTTTGATTTTAATTTATATACGTGTGGTCCAGCTATGGTATCCAATAGCGAAAACGCTAGCGGAGAAAGCAGGCTGGGATTTTGCAAAGGAGACAGGCTACGACGTGGTTATGATAAATCCTGGCACTGCCTTAGGCCCTATCATTCCGCCAAGACTCAATTCAAGCATGGCTGTCCTTCTCGGTGTTCTCAAAGGTATTCTTTTCATACAGAGATTCACTTATTTATTTAATCTCTCTCTAAATTTTTATAACCATTTTCGTTTTCTTATTCCCTATAATTGTAATTGATGCAGGGGACAGTGAGACGTACGAGGACTTCTTCATGGGAATGGCGCACTTTAAGGATGTGGCCATGGCTCATATATTGGCGTTCGAGAACAAACAAGCTTCTGGAAGGCACTTGTGCGTAGAAGCTATTAGTCACTACGGTGACTTTGTGGCAAAGGTTGCTGAATTGTACCCTGAATATAATGTGGCTAGGTAAACAAGTTCACTACTGCTTCAAATTCTAAATTAATTGAACAAGCAGTGACATTTTTAATTTTTTTAATTTTTGGGGTTTTATGTAGGTTGCCGAAGGATACTCAACCTGGGTTGCTGAGAGCAAAGGATGCATCTAAGAAATTGATAAATTTCGGTCTAGAGTTCACCCCTATGGAGCAAATCATCAAGGATGCAGTAGAGAGTTTGAAGAGCAAGGGGTTTATCTAAACCTTTTAATTGGGGTCTGAAATGCACCGTCACTAGTGGTGACGGTGTTTAGATTCTTCCACCATTGCTGTTCGAAACATTGTTCATCCAATTCTTTTGTTTGGATGTCTATTATTGTGGCTACCAGGAAATGGTCATTAGAGGGATGTAGCGGTGGCGTACTGTGGTTGGGTGAAATAAGGATGAACTTGCAGTTTCAGTCACTGGTTCTATGTTTTGACAATAGTTGTTATGTATAAACTCTTGCAGTTATTATTGAAAAATCAGCTATTTTATCTTTTACTACTTGACTATTTCTCTGTTTGTTCATGAGTGGCATTTGCTGATAATAACTTGGCAGAGAAAGAAGGATGAGTCACCAAGTATTAAATTTTACAGCAAATACTAGCCCATATATATCTATCCAATGTTTGGCAGAGATTAGATGACATTAATTGGTAAGAATTAAGTTCAAACTATCCCGGCTAAGTCATTCTAATTGCAATACAGAGAAAGCAGAAGATTCACTCAAAAGGAAATTTTCCTCGACAAGTTTCTTCTTGCCTGGAGATTTGAGAGGAAGCCAAAATTAAACTGGAAAAAACCATGTCCATTTTTGAATAGAAGCATAAAGTTTGCTACCTTGGAAAGTTTATTTGATGAGATAGTGTTGTGTATTGAATGGGGTATTATTTGTGCCACCATAAAAGAAAATTAATCAAGAATGAGAATTTCTGAGTTAATTACGCATATTTCCTTTAAATTTTACTCAATAATTTACTCAATTTCATTTTCGCATAGACATAGGCTATTGCAAGGCAAGATTCATCTCTTCAATCATGTCACACTGCATCAGATAAACCCAAAAAAGCGAAAAACATAGGCTGATCTGAATGAAAGCGGAATAAACAAATATATGAGATTCCTATTTACATTGTAATAGCCCTGCGAACTAATACTACCCACATTCCCCTTTATTGTATTATATTTGGCATATTTTTCTTTTTACTTACTATGATACTTCCATACTGTTGTACTTACTAGAAAATATGTCACACAAATCATTAAATTTTCTCATTCTATATGCATATAATTACATACACATGCATTTGTGGACCCTAAGACCCAAGATTTCAAACAATGACACATACATTATCACTTTCTTGCACAATGAACCTCTCATTTATTTTCCCACTCTATCATCGTTGAGTGATGGCTAAATTCAAACGTATTCTTAATCTATCAATACTTATTTTTTTTAAGAGAAAATTTAGATACAATTTTATATATTTATTATTATATTTTTTAATAAAAATATGATAAATATATAATTTTTACAACTTAATATTATATGATTAATTTTTTTTAAAAAAAAATTTATACTCATCAAATTTTTATGTTGGTCCTCTATTGCAACTTCACATGGACGACGCCTCTTGGTACTGCCAAAGGAAAAATATCACTGTTCTTCACCAATTGTCGACCTTAGAAGTTACGAGAGGCCCTTTGGCTATCCCATTGGCTCTGCTCCTACTAATAGTAAAAATATAAATAATTATATATAAATCTAATCAATTATACTCAAGCACAGTACCTCTTATATTTGTTATCAAGTTTCACAAAAATGACAAATATATATAATTTTTTAATAATAACATAATACATGTACGATTTTTACAAATAATTGCTTAATTCTTTAATTAAATCATACACATGTTATATTATTATAAAAAAATATACTTACTAGATTTTAATTAAAAAATTTGACAGCAAAGATATAAATAATTATATCTAAATTTTAAATTTTAAATTTTATATTTTTATTATCAAATTTTTTAATTAAAATATGATAAGTATATAATTTTTTAATAATAATATGGCAAATATATTGCTTTTGTAGACAAATACATAATTCTCCAATTTAACTATGTACTTGTATATTATTATTAAAAAAATATATAATTATAATGTTTTAGTTTAAAAACATGATAGCCAAAAAATATATGCAACTATAACAAAAAAATTTCGAAAATTAGTAGGAGAAAACAAGGAGAAATGTTAGAATGAATAAATACGACAAGAAGTACACCGAAAAATTGACCAAATATGTGCATGTTTGGAAAAATGTTGACATCCTCCAAACCATAGTTTGAGAGAAGCAAGTAAGTGTAACTTTTGATAAAAATGGGTTAAGTAAAAGTGATTCTAGGCTTTCCACCGATTTTCCAAACACACCCTGTAGTGCCTCGTGTACAGATACGTGTTCACACCGCATCAATAATTTGTTTTGTTTCGTTTCGTCTAGGAGGCTTTTGGAGCGATATCGATTCCGTGAGGTTTTGCTATAATTTTGTTCGCGTTACGAAATCACGTCCCGAGGTCTCACATTAAATTCCAACCGTATGACAAATACGTGCCACTATATTTTCCTCACAAGATATGAAATTTATGGCCAATATAATTTCAATTAACAAAGCAAACTCAGTCAGACTTTAGAAGCCATAGGAAACTCAGCATCTAGGTTAGGGGTTTAGCAAAGAAGACTCAGCTATGGTGAGCCACGTGCTGGCGGTGCCATACCCAGGCAGAGGCCATGTCAATCCAATGATGAACCTCTGCAAAATTCTTGCTTCTTTCATGGCACCCCAGGACCAAGAGATTTTCATAACCTTTGTTGTCACAGAAGAGTGGCAAGGCTTACTTGGCTCCGATCAAACTAGGCCCAACAATATAAGCATCTCTACAATTCCCAACGTGCTCCCATCTGAGCTAGTTCGTGGCTCCGACTTCCCTGGGTTCTATGAGGCTGTGATGACAAAAATGGAAGCTCCCTTTGAAGCTCTCCTTCAACTAATTGAGACGCAGGTGGCCCTTATTATAGCTGATACTGAGCTGCAGTGGGTTGCTCCTCTTGCCAGTCGCAGGAATATTCCGGTGGCTCTTCTCTGGACCAGTTCTTCATCAGTGTTTTCCATGTTCCTACATTTTCATCTCCTTCGCCCAAATGAGCATCTCGGAATTAATTTGTCAGGTACGCACCATAATTATGAGAACCTTGGCACTAATAGATCATTGATTTAACATGGTTTGATTGACAGAGCATGGAGAAGAACGCGTGGAGAATATCCCTGGAGTTTCCTCAACAAGAATATTAGATTTGCCCACTATTTTCCACGGAAATGATGAAAGAGTATTGCAGCTAACCTTGCAATGCATATCAAGGGTTAAACAAGCACAATATCTCCTTATCAATTCCATCTACGAGCTTGAACCCCGAGTCATAGATATTCTAAAAGCCATATACTCTTTCCCGATCTACTCTGTTGGCCCTGCAATCCCATTCCTTGACATGAATAACAACCATCACACAAAAGGCTATGACCCCAACTACATAGAATGGCTAGATTCTCAACCAAGAGGCTCCGTTTTGTACGTATCTTTGGGGAGTTTTCTCTCTGTTTCAAGAAAGCAGATGGAAGAAATTGTTGCAGGGGTACGCGAAAGTGGCGTGAGATTTTTGTGGGTAGCTCGCGGAGACAACTCATGGTTGAAGCAAAATTGTGGAAAAAGAGGGTTTTTCGTGTCTTGGTGTGACCAATTGAGGGTTTTATGCCATTCTTCTATAGGGGGATTTTTGTCCCATTGTGGCTGGAACTCAGTTTTAGAGGCAACTTTCGCTGGTGTTCCCATTCTTACTTTCCCTATATTCTTTGATCAGACTCCAAACAGTAAGCAAATTGTAGAGGATTGGAAGGTTGGGTGGTGGGGAAGAGAAGGCGTAGGAGCTAATAATGTTGTGATGAGAGAGGAAATAGCAGGGCTTGTGGGGAGGTTTATGAATTCTGAAAGTAATGAAGGTGAAGAGCTAAGGAGAAGAGCAAAAGAAGTTCAAGAGGTTTGTAGAAGAGCAATTGCAGTAGGTGGAACATCTGTAAATAATCTCAACGCATTTATTCAGGATGTTTTACAGAGCAAGGGTATCTATTGCAGAGACTATTCAATTCAGAGAACTCTCAATTAGTCAATCACTTAGTCAAAGGAAGCAAACAGAGGATGTAATGAAATTATTAAAGGCTCATTGTCTGTGGAATTACTTCCATGTTCTGTATTGCTTTTATTTTTTAAATCAGGAAAATATGCTTTGTTTTGGATAATTGAAAAATTCTTCTCAAAACATGAGAATCCTTGTGGTGATGTTTGGTATAGATCTATTCATAAGATGTTTGGGTATAGCAAATATAAAAATTTTAAAATTTATGACTTATGTGTGATATTTATCTTAAATAATATAGAGAAATTAAGTTGCTCATTCATCCATACATGTATATATATATATATATTATTGTGAGATTGAAAGAGGCCATTGCTCCCAAAAAAAAAAAACATCTTATTGTCTCTTGGATCGGGAAACAGGCAAGCTGTAATGACAGCATATGTAGTGTGTGTCAAAATGGACAGTGCAGTTCCTCGTATTCACGGAAAAAGCCGCCTCAGCAACAATCTAAAAGAAATACCTGTGTCTTTTATGAATGTTCAATATCTAAACAGCGAAGATTGACTCTCCTAACTTCAGAGAAAGAAAGGTCATGGATAGGTTTTGCACTCGTTCAAGGCCTCATCGATAGCCCCAAACCTGTATTATTTGAGTCAAATGATTAGGATAAGGAAGTAAATATGATTTGTATTTCTGCTTAGAATATTTTGAGGAGATCCAATGTGTTCAGTAGCCACATCAGAATATAAGAATTCGTTTAACCTAGTCAACAGCACTGAAATGAATCTTCAAAGGTTAGAGAAACAAGGCAATTATCGAACCAAAAGCCCATGGTCAATCAACAGAAATATCAACCTCTGTCCTTAGCAGATAACGCCATGGTTAAGAAAATCAAATCCGACCAGCCGATTCAATCGGGAATTGGTCTTTGATCCGGTTCAATTACTTTAAAAACCGGCTAGCCAAAGTATCGGTGAAAATCAGCCAAAATCAAACTAATTAAAATCGGGTTAAACCTGTTCATCCCAAATTCTTTTTTAAAGATTTTTTTTTTATATAATAGAATAATTCATCTCAAATAAATTTAATAAATTAAAAAAAAAATTTTAAATATAAAGATTTTTTTTTAAAGAGAGAATATTAAAAAAATAAAATGTATCTATTTGACTATTTTTTGTACTTGTTATTTATTATGTTTATGTTTTATTTTTTAGTAACATTTCTTTTTAATATCAAATTATTTAACCAAAATTATTATTTATTATTTATTTTTTAATGATAAATAGAATCTTAATATAATTTAGAAATTATAAAATAATTTTTGTAATATCTTAAAAAATATTAAATTAGTAATTAAATATTTAAAATTTATTAATATTTATTTGTTACATTAAAATTTTAATATATAAAATTTTAAAAAAATATATTTAATTATTATCAGTTCGACCACAGTTAAACTACGATTTAACCAATGAACTTTAAATTAATATCTATACTAATTTGATGACCAATTTAATTTTAAAATATTGAATAATGCAATAATATTTTTCCCGCCTCCTGTCCTCCGAACTGAGAAATCTGCCTGTCGCTTAATGCCAAAAAGTTGAACATACATCTATTAAGTCTAATAACTACAAGAACAGGTTGCCACAAGGAGTTAAAATTTTGGGTGTTTTCCAAGTGATTCTGATTAGTACAGAAATGGTATTTCTACATTATTATTTATTTTTTTCACTTTAATAAAATAATAATACAAATAATTTTTATAATAAAATATGTGTGTGTAAGAGAGAAAGGAAACGCTAAAGGAGTATTAATGTAAATTTTTATTGGAAGAAAAATGTCATAGCTCAATATTCGCACCTGCTTTACGTCTATCGTTTAATGCTTTACTATACATCTACATGTAATGCTTTACATGTGTGAAAAGGATTGATGACATTAGTAAAGTCAAACAATGAAGACAAGCAGAAACAAACGTGGAGAAAGATTCTTGATTTAAAAAGAAAAAAGTAAGGAGTAATCTGCTGACCCTTCAGATCTCTCGGGCATTCAGTCAAGAAGTAAACTTACCCTTAAAACTCAGCTAAATTAATAAAGACAAATAAGAGCCCCGCTTTTATCTCTTTTATATATATATATATATATATATATACTTGGATGACAAATCCGTCATTGTGGACTATGTCAGAAACATTTTTTTATGAGACTGCTTTCCTCTTTATACCACTTCTCCAGCAGTGGGTAAAAAGCACATCAATGAAGAAACCATAGTCATTAATCTCACTCACCAATCACTATGCATAGCTCCGGGGGCAAGGAACCAACGAACGTATGTCACGTGGTGGCGATGCCGTTCCCCGGCCGAGGCCACATCAACCCCATGATGAACCTCTGCAAAGTACTGGCATCCAGAAGACCCAACGAGATCCTCATCACTTTCGTCGTCACCCAAGAGTGGCTCGGATACATAGGATCCGATCCGAAGCCGGATAACATCCGCTTCACCTCCATCCCTAACGTGATCCCGTCGGAGCGTGAGAAAGCAGCCGACTTTCCAAGGTTTTACGAAGCCGTCATGACGAAGATGGAAGACCCATTTGAGCAGCTTCTGGACCAGCTTGAGCCGCCGGTGACAGCCATTTTAGGCGACGTTGAGCTGCGGTGGCCAACGGCGGTGGGGAATCGGAGGAACGTTCGAGTGGCGGTGCTATGGACGATGTCGGCGTCGTTTTACTCCATGTTGCATAACCTGCAGATTTTCACCCGGAACCGACTTTTGGCGGCTGATCTACTGGGTAAACACTTGAGAGTCTTAGCTTAAATTAAATTTTGGATTATTTATTTGTGTAGCATGTGGGAAAATTTATAAGAAAAGTTATAATTTATGGCCTTAAATTAAAACTACTTATATTAAATGTTTCAAGTAATTTTAAAACTATCTTAAATAATTTTAAGACTAAAAGTTATAACTTAAGATTATAAATTGTAATTTTTTTATAATTAAAATCTTTTTATTTTAAAATTTTAAAAAAAATTTAATATAAATATTTTTAATTTGGAATTTGGACTGTAGTTTTTACAAATTTTTATAATTATTTTAATTGGTTCTTGCTAGAAAAATGTAATTTCTTACTAACATTTTCATACAGAATTTTTTTTTTTTTGGCGTTTATTTGAGACCACAGCGTCTATGGTAAATCTAAGCTTAGGGAAAGTAAATTATTAATAATATTTTTTATATTATATCTAATTTTATAAATAAATTAACAAGTGATGCCTAATCAAGTGAAATTTGTCAACCCATATGAGCAACGTAGAGAATACATGTTATGAAAGTTTATGTTGTAGTTTAATTCCATGGACACAGCACAAGTCTAAAAAGCTCATTAGTCTAAAAGTTGATTCTTCAACTTCTCTTAGCTCTGGATAAAGATGATTGAGAAATTTTCTCACATATTCTTCTGTACAATCAATTGGTAGTAAATTTATATATATATATATATATATATAGAAAGGAAAGTATAGTTTAGTCTAATTATTAAATAGTGCGTGTCTGACCTCCGTTGTTATGACTGATAAAAGACAGTGAAGCTGAGCACATGCCTGGAATTTCTTCAGCTCATGTGGCAGACCTTCGAACAGTACTTCATGAAAACGACCAACGAGTTCTTCAGCTTGCATTGGAATGTATATCAAAGGTTCCCAATGCAAATTATCTTCTACTCACCACAGTCCAAGAGCTAGAACCTGAAGCAATTGATTCTTTGAAAGCTACATTCCCCTTACCTGTCTATCCTGTTGGCCCCACTATACCTTACCTGGAACTCAAACCAGGTTATGATCACAACCTTGACCATCTAAAATGGCTAGATTCTCAGCCACCTGAATCAGTACTGTACATTTCTCTGGGCAGTTTCCTCTCAGTTTCTAGCGCCCAAATGGACGAAATTGTTTCAGCACTAAACACAAGTGGCATTCCATACTTCTGGGTGGCTCGTGGGGAAGCTTCAAGGTTAAAAGACAAGTGTGGAGATAAGGGTTTGGTGGTGCCTTGGTGTGACCAATTGAAGGTGTTGTCTCATTCTTCTGTAGGTGGGTTTTGGAGCCACTGTGGATGGAATTCTATTCTTGAAGCTGTGTTTGCTGGTGTGCCACTTCTGACGTTTCCTCTGTTTCTAGATCAAGTTCCGAACAGGAGCCAAATTGTAGATGAGTGGAAGAATGGGTGGAAAGTAGAGAGATCAGAGTTGGAGAGTGAAGTTTTGGTGAGAAAAGAAGAAATAGCAGCGCTGGTGAGGAGGTTTATGGATCTTGAAAGCAGGGAGGGTAAGCAAATCAGAGACAGAGCAATAGAGCTAAGGGGTATTTGTTGCCAAGCCATTTCAGAAGGTGGATCATCTGATGTGAACCTTGATGCATTTTTGAAAGACATTTCTAAGTGAACCTTTGAATGTGTAAGGATGTTTAAGAGTTTTTTAATCGGTGAAGTTTTTATAAAATTTTAAAAGTATATTATATAAAAAACAAAAATGTGTATGAAAAAAAAAAATTCTAGACTCTTGATCACTGAGAAATGTAGTAGTGAAGTTCTTTTAGCACTTGAAATAATGTTCTGTGAGATCTGAGTTGATTTCTTTTCCTTTCCTTTGCATTTTGAGATCGTATATCATCTATATTCTTGGTCAATCTCTATGATAAAAGGGTTTAAGGTCAATTCCCCTTCTACTTTCTTTAACTTCGTTATTTAATGGCGTTTATTTTGGATAATAAATGAGTTGGTGATGTAATTAATGCATTAATTTTTCAATATTGAAAATTTTAATTTTGCTCATTAAAATACAAACATGAATGATGGGCAATATTAAGTTAAAAAATAAAATCTATAATATTAGGGCATTAATGTATTAATTATACAATTAACTCACCTTATTATATAAAATAAATGGCATTAAATGGCGAAGTTATTTGAAAAAAAAAAAAAAAAGAAGGGATACTGATTGGAGGATCCAATGCCAACATGGGAAGTTGGGAACTACATCTTCTTCGTCAACTTCCTTATGATAGAAGGGTTTAAAGTCCTTCTCCTTTCTTTTTAACTCTTGTTATTTAGTGATGTTTATTTGGATAACAACTGAGTAAGTTGTATAATTAATACATTAACTTTCTAATATCATATAGATTTTCATTTTTTTTGTTATTAATATTGCTCATCAAAATACAAACATGAATAATGATCAATATTGATAATGCTAAAAAAAATTAAAATTTATAATTTTAAAAAGTTAATACATTAATGACACGACGAACTCCTTATTATCTAAAATAAACATTGATGACAAAGTTTTAAAAAAAGAGAAATTACATTTAATGACTCAAATTTTTTTAAAAAAAATTGTAATAAAATATCTTAAAAATTAAAATTAATTTTAAAGCCCAAAATTATTTGGACTAATTTTATTGTTAATTTTTTAAAAAATTATAATTTAAGCAAATTTAGTGATAATTTTTTAAAATTTAAAATATAATTTTTATTATAAATTTTATAAATTTTGAATGTAAATTTTTTTTAAAAAGGGGGCATTAATAATAGGTCCAATAACATGATGGAAACTCCATGTTCTTGATCAACCTCTCTATTATTGAAGGCCCTCCGCTTTCACTCACTGAAATTGTTTTATCATCATTTCAGAATTTCAACGAATTAATTAAACCCGAGCTTCACTAGGTTTTGGGGATATGTCCATGGAAGTTCCACCGTCCTTGAAGGGACATGTGGTGGCCATGCCTTACCCCACAAGAGGACACGTCAACCCCATGATGAACCTCTGCAAATTTCTCACTTCAAGAAGACCCAATGAGGTTGTCATCACTTCGTCGTTACCCAAGAGTGGCTCGGCTTCATCGGCTCTGACCCCAAGCCACATACTATTCGCTTCGCCTCCATCCCTAACGTCATCCCTTTGGAGAGCCAGATACTCGCCGACATTCCTGGCTTCTTCGAAGCCACGATGACGAAGATGAGAGCTCCGTTTGAGCAGCTACTCGATCAGCTTGAGCCGCCGGTGACTGCTATCGTAGCTGATGTTGAGTTGGCGTGGCCAACCCCCGTGGCAAGGGGGAGGAATATTCCGGTAGCTCTGTTATGGACGATGTCGTCGTTCTTCTGCACGTTACGTCAGCTGGATATCTTGGCCCCTGACCGGCGTTTGGCAGTCGACCTTTTGGGTAACGTATCTTAAACGACGCGTGTTTAATTAAGAGTTATGTAGGGTATGGATCACTCAAAGATTTTAAAAAAGAAAAAATATTATTAAATAATTTTGTTTAATATTCATTTCACAGAATTAAAAAAGAATTAAGTTTTATTTTATAGATACATAAATTGAGAATAATTATAATATTTAATTTATGTCATATCTGTTATTCTTATTCTTATTATTTTTTATTTTAATATTATGTTTGAATAAAGATATGAAAATATTTTTTATTATTTTATTATTTTATTCAATTAAAGATGTAACTAAAATAATATTCTCATTTCTTTTTATATTATGTTTGTTAGAGTATAAAGAAAATAGTTTGCAAGTTGTGAGCGTTAGCAGTATAAACTAATTTCTATTTTTGATTTCGTTAGCTTTCTGTTTCCATTAGTTACTCAATGTAAAGAGTCTCTATTAGTTAAGCAGTTAGAACACTTTATATATAAGTGATGCACTTCCTCCATTAATCAATAAGATGAAGTATTACCTTTCTTCTTTTGAGTTCTTCTTCTCCCTCTGTACCATTATGTAACATGGTGTCATAGCCTCGCTTCCACCATTCTCTCTGATCGTTCAATTTTTTTGTCATGATCGAAGTTATCAGTAGCAATGATATATCACCGCCGTCTCAGCTAGTTGATCCATCTTAAAATATGGCTAGTCCCTATTATCTTCACCCCAACGAAAACCCTTCCTTGATCCTAGTATCTCCTGCACTTTCAGGATTTAATTACCATTCTTGGGCCCAAGCGATGAGAATGACGCTCTTGTCAAAGAATAAACTAAAGTTCATCAACAAATCAATCTTACCACCACAGACCGATGATCCACTATATTCAACTTGGGAAAGATGCAACACAATGATGCTGTCTTGGCTGACATATCCCTCTCCTTTCAGATCGCCCAAAGCATACTTTGGATAGACAAAGCCTACGACGTCTAAGAAGACTTTAGGGATCATTTTGCGCAAAGTGATATTTTTAGGATTGCTGAACTTCAGGAAGAGAGTCACAGTCTCAAACAAGGTGATGTCTCAGTGAGTGATTACTTCACAAAGTTAAAAATCTTGTAGGATGAGTTGCTAAACCTCAGACCTTTTCGTTCTTCTATCTGCAACCCGAAATGTTCCTGTGGAGCGTCTGATTTGGCCAAGAACCATATGAATCAAGACTATGTGATTCAGTTCTTGAAAGGACTAAATGAAATATATTCAACCATGAAATCACAAATAATGTTGATAGATCCATTACCCTCTGTGAATAAAGCCTTTTCCTTGGTTCTTCAACAAGAAAAGGAGTTAGGAATGTCGAGCTCAACCATTAACTCAATGGCCTTGATCAACAAGACTACCCCAAAATTTCAAAATAGACAGAATGTGACAGAATGGAAGTATGAAGCAATGCACATTCTGTGGGAAGAGAAGCCACATGATCGACACATGCTACAAAAAGCATGGTTTCCCTTCGGGTTATAAATCCAAGAATCCTTCACATAGTACAGTCAATTTTGTTGCTGGAGAGACTAGTAAAGATCTTGAAGGAAAGCATGAATACAAAATCAGTCTAAAATTTAAGGAATATGATAAGTTGCTTTAATTAATACAGGAAAATAATAATTCCCAAACCTCACATTCTGTTGACCATATTTCTACCTAAGGTATCCATTTTTCTTTATCAATTTCGATTGAGATAAATTCCTGGATAATGGACAGTGGAGCCACTGACCACATTTGTTTTTCTTTGTCTCTGTTTTCCTACTGCAGGGAAATAGATCCAATTTCAGTTAAACTCCCTAATGGGACCAAAGTCATTGCCAAATATGCAGGAACCATCCATTTTTCTTCCTCTTTTTATTCGTGTGATGTTTTGTACATACCTTATTTTAAATTTAACCTCATTTCAGTTACAAAATTGACCACTCATCTTGATTGTTGTCTCATTTTTCAAAGGTTCCATTGCTTAATTCTCAACCTACCCTCATGGAAGATGATTAGTTTAGCTAATGTCAAGGAAGGACTCTATATAATGAGTAAGAATGTAGAACAGGTGCAGAGTCTTGTGAACCATGTATATACCAGAACAGACAATTCTAAACCTTTCAATCTTTGGCACTTCCGATTGGGTCACCTCTCAAACTCTTCTTTACACAATCTACAGAACCATTTCTCTGAAATTACCTGTAATCCTACTTTTACTTCTTGCAATGTATGCCACTATGCAAAACGAAAGAGAATTCCCTTTCCTGTTAGTACTTTAAAGAGTAATAAAATTTTTATCTTGATTCATATAGATATCTGGGGTCCCTTTCATTTAGCTTCAATATATGGACACAAATATTTTCTAACAATCGTTGATGATTTTTCACGTTTCACATGGACATACCTAATGAGACAAAAATCTGAAGCAAAAATGCATATTCAAAACTTTGTTCATTATGCACAAACTCAATTCCAAACCTCTGTACAAATGATCAAAACAAACAATAGACTCGAATTTAAGCTTACTAATTTTTACAATAGTAATGGCATCATTCATCAAACCACTTGCATTGAAACTCCACAACAAAATAGCATTGTTAAATGCAAACATCAACACATCTTAAACGTTGCTAGAGCCTTTCTTTTTCAAGCTAACCTTTCAAAACTCTACTGGTCACATGCAGTGTCTCATACTACACACATTATTAACATTTTACCCACTCTTGTCTTAAATCATATTTCTCCCTTTGAACTATTATATCAATAAAAGCCTAACATTTCTAATCTGAAAGTATTTGGCTATCTTTGCTACATATCCACTTCAAGTACACGTAGAACAAAATTTGACTTAAGAGCAAGGAAATGTGTTTTTCTTGGGTTCAAATCTAGTACCAAAGATTTTATTGCCTTAAATTTAAAATTTAGAGAAATAATTGTCTCTCAAGATGGTTATTTTTATAAGTCCATTTTTTCCTTTTCAACAGAACACTGATCAGTATTCTGGTTCTTTGTCCCTCCCTCAAGCATTTCCCCCTTTAGACTTTTCTGAAACTCATCCAACTACCTCTCAGCCAAACCCTTTTGACATTCATGATACTATAACTAACACACCTGCTCTTTCACAGTCTATTTCTAGTTTACAAAAATCAACAAGACTTACAAGACCACCAAGTTATCTGTAGGACTGCCATTACTCTTTACAATCTTCCTCAGCTATACTAGATTCCATTGAGGCAGGTAGTTTTCATCCTTTTATCTTCTGTATTGTCATATAATCGCTTATCCTCTAACCATAAATATTTCAATTTTTCAATCTCTACTGTGTTTGAACCAAAATCCTACAACCAAGCTATAAAACATGAGGTTTGGAGACAAGCCATGAATGTTGAAATTCAAGTATTGTAGTAAAATAACACTTGGGTGCTAACCGATTTTTCCCTAGGGAAACAACCCATTAGATGTAAATGGTTATACAAAGTTAAACATAAGGCTAATGGGAGTATTGAGCACTACAAAGCTTATCTTGTGGCTAAAAGGTATACGCAGACAAAGGGAGTTGACTATCTAGACACATTCTCTCCAGTTGCTAAGCTCACAACTGTCTGATTACTCCTTGCCTTAACCACTGCCAAACAGTGGCATTTGAAGCAGCTTGATGTGAATAATGCATTCCTCTATGGTGATCTCCATGAGGAAGTTTATATGAAGTTGCCTCCGGGATTCTCAGCTCCTACTCCTACCACCATGTGTCGCTTACAAAAATCATTATATGGTTTAAAACAAGCCAGCCTACAGTGGTTCTCCAAGTTGTCTCACACTATAGTCTCATGTGGGTACATCCAATCACAATCAAATCATTCTCTATTTGTCAAGAAAACTCACTCCTCCCTCACTACATTACTTGTATACGTTGATGACATGATTTTAACAAGAGATGACTTAGAAGAAATTGACAATATCAAGCAATTTTTGGATTAATCCTTCAAGATCAAAGATCTTGGAGATTTAAAGTTCTTCCTTGGTTTAAAGATTGCTCATTCTACTGCAGGCATATCCTTATATTAGAGGAAGTTTGCACTAGAAATACTCTCATATTATGGTTTTCTAGACTACAAGCCCCTCAAAACACCTATGGACAAAAACAACAGACTCTCTAAGGATAGCAGCACTCCTTTACCTGATGCTACTGAATATAAAGCACTTGTTGGTCGATTATTATACCTGACCACCACATGCCCAAATTTAACATTTGTAGTTCAGCAATTAAGTCAATTTCTGAGCTCTCTTACATCTCATTACATGTAGGCTGCACATCGTGTGTTAAGATACCTTAAAGCTACACCTGGCAAAGGTCTCCTTTACCTAGCACACTCTGATTTTTCAGTTAAAGGCTTTTAGTGACTCTAATTGAGCCAGTTGCCTTGACACCCAGCGCTCCATCACTAGCTTTTGTATATTTCTCGATCATGCCTTGGTCTCAAGGCGCACCAAGAAATAGACTACAGTTTCTCAGTCTTCGTCAGAGGTTGAGTATAAAGCTCTTGCTGCCACCACTTGTGAACTTCAGTGGTTGCTTTATCTTCTTGCTAATCTTCACGTGCCTCATTCCATCCCTGCTTTACTGTATTGTGATAACCAGTCTGCACTCCATATTGTCGCCAATCTGACTTTCCATGAGCGCACCAAACATATTGACTTGGACTGCCACATTGTCAAAGAAAAATCTCAAGCTGGCATCCTTCACTTACTGCCAATTCAGTCTTCTGCACAGCTAGCCGATGTGTACACCAAGCCCTTGTCTATTGTACCCCTTCACTAAGTTCATCTCCAAGCTGGGACTGATGGATATTCATTCTCCAGCTTGCCCGGGGGGGTGTTAGAGTATAAAGAAAATGGTTAGCAAGCTATGAGTATTAGCTGTACAAACTGACTTCTATTTTTGTTTCGGTTAGTTTTCTGTTTCCATTAGTTACTCAATGTAAAGAGTCTTCATTAGTTAAGCACTTAGAACACATTGTATATAAGTGATGCACTTCCTCCATTAATCAACAAGATGAAGTATTACCTTCCTTCTCTCAAGTTCTTTTTTTCCCTCTGTACCATTACGTAACAATGTTAAATATAATTATTTTATTATATTTATATTTTCGTTATCTTCTTATTTTTATATTTAATAATTTTCTATATATAGTAGTATTTTGAAAAAATACATTATTGTCGTCATCAATTATTTTATTTTGTGATGTTTGCCTAGATTGAATTCGTCAATAACGAGTTGTGATGCAGATGAGCAAGCAGAGCGCATTCCAGGAATCTCTTCGTCCCAACTCACTGATCTTCGAAAGCTACTTCATGAAAGCGATCCAAGATTTTTGAAGATTGCTTTGAAATGCATTTCAGAAGTGACCAAAACAGATTATCTCCTCCTCAATACAATCCAAGAACTAGAAGCTGAACCAATAAATTCTCTAAAAGTTATATTCCCCTTTCGTCTCTATCCTATAGGCCCTGCCATACCGCTTGTGGAACTTGAGCCACCAAACCATTCATCAACGGCCAACTTTGAACATATAATAAACTGGCTAGATACTCAACCAATTATGTCAGTATTGTACATCTCTTTGGGTAGTTTCCTTTCAGCGTCTTCTCCCCAGATGGAAGAACTTGCTTCAGCTTTAAAACTAGCGGTATTCGTTTTCTCTGGGTGTGTCGTTCAGATGCTTTTTGGCTAAAAGAGAAATGTGGGGATAAGGGTCTGGTGGTGCCATGGTGTGACCAATTGAAGGTGTTGTCCCATTGTTCTATAATAGGATTTTGGAGCCATTGTGGTTGGAATTCAACTCTGGAAGCTTGCTTCGCTGGTGTACCAATTCTGGCATATCCTCTTTTCTTGGATCAAGCCTCGAATTGCAGGCATATCGTGGAAGAGTGGAAGAATGGGTGGAAGGTAATTGTTGAGAGATCAGAGTTTTCGAATCAAGATTTTGTAACAAAAGAAGAAATATTAGAAGTGCTTAGGATGGTGATGGACCTTGAGAGTAAAGAGGGGAAGGAAAGAAGAGACAGGGCACGACAACTTAAGGGCATGTGTCGCCGAGCGATTGCCAAAGGTGGTTCCTCTGATATGAACCTCGATGCATTCGTGGAAGACATTTTAGGTGTTCATGGGGAATTTTGAGCCATTTCCTAGTTTAAAATTTTTTTTGTAGCTACTATCTACTCCTATTAGTTTATATTATTGCAACATATATACTTATCCAGGTTTTTTTAAAAATAAAATAAGTTAAAAATTTTGGGTATTTTTACGTGTTGTCTTTTGAGTTCTTTAACAAAGATATAGCAGGTAAATATTTCGTATCCTTTTTTTTCTCTTATTTGCATGTATACTTCTGCAAGACTTATCGAAGGTAGTTGTGACCACCCTAGAAACTCAGTCACTTAATTGTGGTCAACAACGATAAAATAGAAATTATTTTTGATCTAGAAAGGCTTCCTAACAGTGGACAACAAGTGAACTCAGCCTACAATACCTTGGATTGCATAATCTACCTGAGTTGAGGCATATATAAATGGATCCCAAAAATTTCTTTCGCCTTCAAAATCTTGGTGAGTTAATAATACTGGAATGTAGAAATTTGGAAGTTACCTTCCTTGCATCCATCTTGAGAAGCCTACCCTATTACGAACTGTAAGCAATTTTTGGAAAGAGTTGATACTGGAAAACAGAAAGGACTGGTGTGGGCAGCTTATCCTTATGGCCATCCTTATGCATGACTACATTGCATAAAATAACATGACAAAACTTGGGTTGAGTTTAAAGGATTTGTAACATGACAAGTTTTTTATTTTTTATTTAACAATTGAGTACGCATAAAAAAAAATTAACATTTTACGTATTTATTAAAAAAGGCGGATAGTAAATACTTAACAAACTTTTCACAAGTCTAATGCAAAATAACATTGGCTTTCAGTCACTTGAATTGAACCGCACCCTGCTATTTTGCTAATGCTCATGACTTGTGAGTCTTATTGGCTCCTATTGTTGTTGGCATAGACTTACATTTTCCCATCTTCCTTACCCTTCCAAGCAATCCGTAGAGGGAATTAAGAGCGTGGAGAAATTAGAACCAGTACTTTTTACTCTTGCAGAAGTGAGTGAAAGTTATATTCTCAACACAGTGTAAAACTCATAATTAGTGGGGCCTACCATTCAAAATTTCCTTCAATGAGCAAAAAGGGAGGGAAAAAATGTTTTTTTAAAATTAAAAAAACAAGTCATCTTCTCTCATATGCTTCCATGGCACTGGTAATAGCTATGGTAATCCCCATTATGTCATGTTTGTTTTCTTTGGACCAGATGTCCCTGAGCGTACTCCACTCCAAAAACAAGCGTGACTGATAGATTGAGTTTGAAGTCTGTAGCCTTGACTGCCAACATGCCCAATTTGCTCACAGTCTCCAAAGCCTTCAATGCTCTTTCACATATTTAAGTTTAATACGACTTAAGGTACCTCAAATCCAAACAACTGAATGCATTTCAGATCCATTCCTTCTCTTCTTTCTATGAAAATGGATGACAGTGCTACCAATTTTCATAGAAGTTTGTCTTTAAAAAAAACAAAAAACAAGAACAAAAATATGGGGAAGTACTGCCACCAACTTCCCAAAAAAACAAAAAGCATATAGGTGTGATATTTTTTATGGGTAGACATTTGACTAAATAAAACATTTTAAAGTAGAAAACAGTTCAAAATTCCGTGTACATGGCCATGTGGGCAATTAGGACACCCTAGATATATGCCATTGCTCAATGCAAAATGTCTAGTATAATAAATTAAGGCTAAATTATTCTTTTAATTTTTATGATTTCACTTAATTTTTAATTTATCCATCTTATTAAACTTTTGTCTGTATTTTATTAAATTTTATTGATGTAACTAATTGCATATTATTTTGATATTTTGAATATGTATATTTTATATCAACAAAAAATGTAAAAGTAAATCATATAAAAATTTGACTCACATATGTAGCATATGATATAATTTATGTTAAATGATTTGAGAGAATTAATTTAAGTTATGCATATTTAAAATAACAAGATGATATATAATTGGCTACATCAATAAAATGTAATAAATGATGACAAAATTATAATAGCATTGACACAATTAAAATTGTTTAAACTATAGGGATCCAATTATAAATTTTTAAAATATAAAGAGTAAATTGATAACTAATGGAAGAAAAAAAAACTACAACAAAGGTCTTTGGATTACATTCTGGAGCGTAGATTAATTTGGGGCCTAAACACAAGAAAGAAAAATGTGGGCTTCTATATAGTTTTCAAAATCAGTTGCCACAACTTTCTAATGCAATTATTAATGTCTTTCGGTAATTAACTTGACACCTCAAAAGTGATTCTTTTTTCCTTTTTTCGTTTTGTTTTTTTTTTTTTGTTTTGGGGGGGGGGGGGGGTGGAATGTTTTAATTTTTGGGCACTGATTGTAATTTAAATTTGAATCCTTCTGTTCTCCCGAGGATTCAAGTACTACTGAGCTAAAAAATAATTTTGCCATTTCAAAATTATCGTTCTTCGAAATCTTAATCAAATGGTCTTTTAGTCAAATACTATTACGTTTCATTTCTTTTTAAGTTAGTAATTAATTTCCCTTGACTTTAATCTTTTGACAAATGATTTGATAAGGTTGTAAGTTTGACAAGTAACCATTAGATTTAACAAGTAAGACCTAAATATGCTTTTGGTCTTTCTAGTATGTTAAAATTTTTAATTTGATCCATTTGATTTTAATTGAGTCAGTAACTTATAAAAATAACACAATAAGATCTTTTTATTTTCGTTATGTTTTTATGATAACAAAATATAAATTTGCAGTTAATTCTCATACGTGATTTTGATACGAGTTACATAGACTGGCTAGATGATAAGTAATCAAGTGATATTATTTTTAAATTTTATCCAAATTAATTAAAAACAAAAGCAAGAAAGAAAGCTTTCTTGAGTAAATAGAATCTTACACTATTTCATATATAGAAAGTTAGGAATGGATGCAAAAATTAAAAAAAAAAATTATAGATAAAAAAATTTTTTGTATTCTTATTTTTAAAAAATAATAATAAATAATTATTATTAAATAATTATTGTAAAGACATAATAGATATTGTTTAAAAAAATTTTCTCTTCTCTTTTTTATAGTCAAACCAAATAGGCTTATCAACCATGTATTTAAGTCTAATTTATTTTATTTACTTTCCAATAAAAAATCAATATATAATTAGCAATTAGGTAGAACGGATCATATACATATATATATATATATATATATGAACAATGCTGCTGCTTCTTAAAATTTAAAATTTGAAAAAAAAAAATATATATATATATATATATATATATCCTTTTGAAATTTGAATAGCTGCACAGAACCCACCTCACTAATTTCGTTGAAGAAGTGTATTATTTTCAAGGCAAACATATAATTTTCATTCCTTATGTTTTATTAACTCAAAGAAAAATAATAATAATAATAGTAATAATGTGACCAAATTAAAATTTACCCCAAACAAAAAGATAAAAATTTTATATGTATTTTGGTCTTATTCCAACTAATCTAATCTCTTATATAATTGCATTTTTAGTCTTTATATATTCATATAAATTAGTGATATTAATTCAGATAGAAAACTAGCCACGGAATATGCAGATATCAATCGCACGCACAAATTGTCACATTATTATCACTTCGGATAGTTTGGTAGCAAATGTGACAAATACTTTGCCTAGTGTGATGTTTGGTAAAGTGAAAAAAATTTTAAAGGAATAAAAGTAATAATTGAAATAAGAATAAAATAAATTTTTAGAGTTTTAATAAATTATATTTAATATAAAAAATAAGAATATATTTATATTTATGTATTTAAAAGAGTAAAAATAATATAAGAATTAAAAAAATTGTACAATGATTATAATACTTTTAATATACAAAATATTCATTTTTATAGAATATAAAATTTTCATGTTTTTATTTCTTAAATTAAAAAATTTCTTTTAATTTACCAATAATAGAAAAATAATAAAATGTATATTTTTTATTTTTAAATTTAAAATTTATTTTTAAATTATTAATAATAAAAATTACGCTGTCGTTGTTGAGTTATTTTGTTGAAGGCACATTAGACATTTCACTTACCATTCCATTAAAAAGATGTCCTTTTTATCAGATTTGAGGAAACTTCAAAATGAAATTTTTTTTCGACTTTTGGAACCAAATGCTACTTTAGGAAAATGAAAATTGTCAAATTCTGAACTTCCAAAAATATTATAATTATATAATATATTATTTGAAAACTCAATGATAATATCACTAAATATTGTAATTATTTTTTAAATTACCGAATTTGTCTTTTTAATGTCAGGCATCTATGAAACCTCTTGGTCAACCAAAGACCGATGCACAGCTGAGCTACACGTTACATAATAGGAGAGGCTCCACAGGTTCTGTACAAGGGAGCTTAATCTATTGATACATTAAAAGTTTGAAAACAATACCTAACTTCAAAGAAATATACGCGCGAAAGCAGAACAAGAGAAAGAGGATGCGTAAAGATCAAATAATAAGATTCAAATATATTTTTTTCGATAGTCCAGAAACTAATATTTATTACAAATTGTTTTCTTTTTTAACTCAATTAGTCTCCTATCCTGTGTTATTGTATTAGATCTGTATAACAAGATATTTAAAATAATAAATATTTTATATTTTATATAATATATAGATTTTAAAAAGGAAAATTTAAGAGCACAAAACCTCAATTTTTTTTCCAAAAAATCTTCACACCATAATTTTAACAGTTACATCTTCAAATACGCCTTTGTTTTCCAATCTGTCACTTAATAGTGGAAAGCAAAATCTAGTCTGTATATATTTTCCACAACAAGATTGTTGTTTTTTTTTTCTATTATATGTAAATATCATTAGATGTACATTTTTATTTTACTGTATAAGTTATCTTTATTTTTTTATTTTTTGGTTATATATTCCAGTATTAGTATTGTGGCATGTTGAATTTTGTTTAGTTAGGTATGATATTTATAGCAAGCGATAGTTGTAGTCAATAAATGAGAATTAATAAAAGTGGTTGAACTTAGTAAAAACTGACAATAAATAAAATAGTATGAAAACAAAGAGCAGGTGTAGTTTTCAAACTTAATGCATGAATAGATTAGGTGAAGCTCCATTCCACATCCCATGTATGTAGTTCAGCCACGCATCAGTCTTTGGTTGACCTGGCAAAAGAGGTTTCATAGATGTCTGATATGAAAATGGGAATTCGGTGGCATTTGCTATGGACTTCTCCATAATTAAAAAACAAAAAAAAACAATTATTCTTAAAAAATATAGAATATAATTGGAATATTTTTTATAGCTAAAAATTTGATAAGTTTTTTTACTGTAGCATTTAACTCGAAAAGTCATAATTCCTCTCTTTAAGAAGAAAAAAAAAACCTCAATCATATGTATTAAACATGTAAAATTATTGTTTTCCTCTTTCTCTCTTTCCCCTTTTACACACCTCATTTTTCTATGTGTACGATATATGACATTAGGATTATGCATTCCCAAGGACCTATTTCGCCATCCCAGAAATGATCACCTTCTTAAAAGAAATGGAGTATTCCCCCAAAAAAAAAAAAGAGACAAAAAAAGAGGCCCCGGCGCGGAGTTTGAAAACTAAATTATATTGTTTATAACAAAACAGTATAATTTCCCCTAAAATTAATATATATATATATATATAAATTAAAATTTTTTAATATTGTCAGATAAATTATTTATAATGTGTATTTTTTTCACTTTTTATTAATTTTCACGTTTTATTGGTGGAACTTATTTTGCATTGGGCTGCCGTGCACTGCACGGACAAGAAACTTATATATATATATATATATATATATGTATATATATATATATATATATATTATATGTGTGTGTGTGTGCGCCTTCCTCTTCCTCTGTGATCTCTCCTTTGGATTAACCATATCTCAGGTACAGAGAAAGCGAATATATCCATGGAAGTTCCACCAACTGTTGCCTGCCACGTGGTGGCCATGCCCTATCCAGCTCGGGGCCACATCAACCCCATGATGAACTTCTGCAAATTGCTGGTCCTGAACAATAGTGATATCCAAGTCACCTACGTCGTCACCGAAGAATGGCTCGGCTTCATCGGCTCGGATCCCAGACCGCGTAATATCCGGTTCAGCACGATACCCAATGTTATTCCGTCGGAGCTGACTCGCGGAGCCGACCAAGTCGGCTTCATGGAAGCTCTTATGACCAAGATGGAAGCCCCCTTTGAGCAGCTTCTGGATCGGCTTGAGCCGCCTCCGACAATCATCCTATACGATACTTTCTTGTTCTGGGTGGTTGGCGTCGGAAATAGGAGGAATATCCCTCTGGCGTCGTTCTGGACCATGTCGGCGTCGATTTTCTCGGTGGTGCAACACCATGACCTCTTGGTGCAAAATTATCATTACCCAGTGAATTTGTCTGGTGAGGACGTAAATAGTAAGCTGATGAACACACACACATATACATATATATAGTATCTTTCCCTCCTCCATAATTTTTTGAATCATAATATCTTTTATTTTTCTTTTAAGTTGAGCAAATAATCATTTTAGTGAGGAAACTTAATTTCAAGAATTGATCTGTTTGTTTTAAACTGATTTGGAACAGAAAACGGTGACAAACGAGTGGATTATATTCCTGGAATTCCACCAACACGTCTGGCAGATTTTCCTCTTAACGACGAAAGCTTGCGTAGCCAGCGACTAATGGAACTGTCAAGGAAAGGTATTCTATGGGCTCCCAAAGCACAATATCTCTTATTGGCCTCAGTATATGAGCTTGAGCCTCAAGCCATCGACGTCCTAAAAGCAAAGTTATCTTTGCCCATTTACACCATTGGCCCTGCCATACCTTATTTCAGTCCTGGAGACAAAACCAATTTGAACACCAACAACGCCACTAGCCATAGCTACTTACAGTGGCTAGACCACCAACCCAACAATTCTGTTCTGTACATCTCACAAGGGAGCAGGTACTCAGTTTCAAAAGCTCAAATTGACGAGATTGCTTCTGGTTTGCGTGAAAGTGGGGTTCGATTCCTCTGGGTAGCACGCGGAGAGGCCTCTAGGTTGAAGGAGATTTGTGGGGAGAAAGGGTTGGTTCTGGCATGGTGTGACCAGTTGAAAGTGTTATCTCATCCCGCAATAGGAGGTTTTTGGACGCATTGTGGATGGAATTCTACGAAAGAAGGGGTTTGGGCTGGTGTTCCGTTTCTTACTTTCCCAATCATCATGGACCAAGGGTTAGACAGCGCGATGATAGTGGAGCATTGGAAGGTTGGGTGGAGGGTGAAGGAGGACGTCAAAGTTGACACACTGGTGAGAAAAGATGAAGTTGTGGGGCTTCTGAAAAGGTTCATGGATTTGGAAAGTGACCACGAAGGGCGAGATATGAGAACAAGAGCCAAAGAGCTTCAGCACATGTGTCGACGTGCAATAGGAAATGGTGGGTCAGCTCAAAATGATATCATTGCCTTTGTTAGGGAGATAACCAAGACTGCGCCATGATTTAGTTTAATTGGGTGTGGTTAGGGAGTAAGGCTTTGGTATTTTGTGGGAAATTTAAACATTTATTTTTTATGATGCTATACATGTACCCAGAAAAAGATTGCAACGGTGCTATTTGAATAAAGCTAATTGTATAATTTTTTTTCTTATAGCTCAGTTTCTTTAACAGGTGTTATGTTTCAATAAAACTGACCCAAGTAAACTTTTTTCAAATTAAATTTACTAAACCATTTTTGTACATCAAAATTGACTAAACTAAACTTAAATGCCTTCATATCTAAATTGACGGCTCTACCAGACTCTTTTTTTTTTTCAAAGAAAAAAACTAAAAAAAATATTTTTTTGTTTGAAATCACTGACCCATCGAAATAGAAAAAATTATAATTGAAAATCTTAAATTGACAATATTTATATTAAAAAACTTTAAACTTTAAAATTATTTTAAAAGATTCAAAAACTAAAAATTTAAACTATATAAAAGAAATTATACTTCAGGATCTTAAATCAAATTTTTCTTAAATCATTTAAAATGATTTTAAAATTTAAATTTTTTTAATATAAATATCTTTAATTTAAAACCTTTAATTGTAATCTTTTCATAAAAATAAAAAATACTTTAAATGTCCAACTCTAAGCAACTTTGTTGGAAATTTCTCAAAAGAGAAAGTGGGAACCGGCACGACATTGAAAGGAATTATTGACCCATAGGCCATAGCGCCCGAGACAAGCATGAAATTGAAAGGTATGCTTGCATTGCAGTTTAAAAGGCTAAAATTCTATTTGTATTAGAGTTATTTAAATTAAATTAATTTTGAATTTTCAAGTTTTTTTTTTTGTTTTTAATAACTTTACCAGCTTTTAAATTGCTTCAAATATGAAATAAGTCCTCTTTTATAAAAATGTTATTAGTCATTGTTCTGTTAAGCTTCACGTAACCACTTTATATGACAATGTTTGTCTTTAACTGTAATTTTCATACTTAATTAGTAAATATATATCATTTTAGTCCCCTTCTTTCTATGCTAATAAGAGAATCCCTTGAAATTATTTGAAGATGCAGTTTAATCTAGACAACGTTGGAAGATATCCTAAATCTTTTAACTATGTGCCAAAAGTAACTATAAATCCACTTAAGCTTAATAATAATAAAAAGAAAAACACTTTTATATTGGCTTTTGTTTGTAGTCTAAAGATTATGTCGATCACATATATTAATCCCACACATTATATTGGGGGGAATGGGTATTCTTTCACAAGGATAAGAGCAATGATAATGTCAGAATCATAATATGATAAACTTAAGAAATATCTTTTATTTTATTGAATATTCATTTAAAAGATACTTTGATATATAAAAAGTTAAATATGAAAATAAAAAAAGATAATTTAAAAAATAATAATTTTAATAATTTTATTTTTAATAACTAGATAATAATTAATAAATAATATTAAATAATAATTATAAAAATAAAATAAATATTATATAAAATTTTCTTTCAACTCCTCCCTTTGCCAAAGGGCCTATTCACTTCTTGTGATTTTTTTAATGAAATTAATAAAATGGATAATCAAATTCCGAAAAGCTAACCCGCGGCGAAGGAAACATTGAGAAGACCCAGAAATCGTCATAGCTCACATCATCACACGAAAAAAATATTATATTGAAAAAAAAAAAAAAAGCGTACCTCACCCTAAACACATATTTTGAGATAATATTTTGAGATAAGATGTCAGAAATCTCTAAATACAGTGGGACCTGAAGTATGTGTAGTTTGATATAATATTAAATATATAAAAAAAAAGTTAAAAATAGATAAATACTAGGAAAAATAATATTTTTACATTTATTTTATAAAATAAATAAAATAATAAATATGGTTAAATAATAATTATAAAATATAATAAATATTATAAGTGAATTATATTATAAATTGATTATCGAAGATACCTTCGAAGTACTTTCTATAAAGAAAAAAATTGTTTGAAAAAATGAAAAATGTGAAAGATTTCAGCTGTATATCATGGATCATCTTCCGTGCTATCACCGCTTCACCATACCCTTGCTTCATCTTCCTTCACTGGTTCAAATTTTTATCTCCATGGAAGTTGAACCAACCATCGCCGGCCACGTGGTGGCCATGCCCTACCCAGGTCGAGGCCACATCAACCCCTTGCTCAACTTCTGCAAGTTGCTGGTTTCCAAGAATTCCGATATCCTCGTCACCTTCGTTGTCACTGAGGAATGGCTCGGCTTCCTCGGCTCCGAGCCCAAGCCCCATAATATCCGATTCGGCTCAATACCCAATGTGATCCCATCGGAGTTGGGTCGCGCAAGCGACTTCCTTGCTTTCCTTGAAGCTGTTATGACAAAGATGGAATCCCCATTTGAGCAGCTGCTTGATCGGCTTCAGCCGCCGCCCACAATCATCATGTACGACACTTACCTTTTTTGGGCGGTTGGCGTTGGAAACCGGAGGAGCATCCCGGTTGCGTCGTTTTGGCCTATGTCAGCGTCGTTTTTCTCCGTCCTCCAACATTACCATCTTCTCGAACAACATGGGCATTACCCTGTTAATGTTTCAGGTGAGTAGTGAGCACACGATACACAACAATTACTTTCTTTATGACAAATTATATACAGGCTTTTCAGATTCTTGTGGATGAAATTAATGTGTAAAAATGATCCCGTTCACTAAGAACCTATGGAGTACTATACTTTAAAAAAAAAAAAAACTGTCCTATTATGTGTTTGATAAATCTCTGACATTTGTATGAGACACACAAATTCATACTTCAAATTATACTTAAACGTGCATATTTTGCTTACAATGTCTATATTATGTTATGCTCGGTTTCCGTTTGTTCAATAGTTGTGCTTCTTAATTGACAATGCTTCAGAAAGTGACGCTTGATTTCAAACTCTGTGTATTTTACCATCTTAACGTGTTAGGTGAGTAGGACAACTATACCACAATTTATATGTGCTTTCAGATTCTTGTGGATGAAATACATATGTAAATTTTGTTTTGTTTAAATTTCTGCCACAGAAAATGGCTACAAACGTGTGGATTATATTCCTGGAATTTCGTCAACTCGTCTGGCGGATTTCCCTCTCACGGATGGAAGCTGGCGCATCCGTCAAATGTTGCAATGGGCCTTGAAAGCTCTCCAATGGCTGCCCAAAGTGCAGTACCAGTTGTTCCCTTCCATCTATGAGCTTGAGCCTCAAGCCATTGATGTCCTAAAGGCAGAATTCTCCATGCCCATTTATTCAATTGGCCCTGCTATAACTTATTCTAACATTCTTAACGTCAGCTCTAACCATAGTGACCTGAGCTACTTGCAATGGCTTGACAGCCAACCCGCTGGTTCTGTGCTATACATCTCACAAGGAAGCTTTCTCTCAGTTTCAAGTGCTCAAATGGACGAAATTGCAGCCGGTTTGCAGGAGAGTGGGATTCGATTCTTCTGGGTAGCACGCGAGGAGAGTCCCAGGTTGAAAGAGATTTGTGGCAAGATGGGGTTAGTGTTGGAATGGTGCGACCAGTTTAGTGTGTTGATGCACCCTGCTATTGGGGGATTTTGGACCCACAGTGGGTGGAATTCTATAGGAGAAGGTGTTTTCAGTGGCCTACCTTTTCTTACCTTTCCAATATTCATGGACCAACCCATGAACAGTAAACTCGTAGTAGAGGATTGGAAGGTTGGGTGGAGGGTGAAGAATGAGGTCACACCGAACACTTTGATGAGAAAAGATGAAATTGCTGCTGTTCTGAAGAGATTTATGGATTTGGATAGTGATGAAGGAAAAGATATGAGGAAAAGAGCCAGAGAGGTTCAGCAAATATGTCAGATTGCAATTGCAAATGGTGGCTCATCTCAAACTAATATCAATGCCTTTCTAAGGGATATATTACGTTTACACAATAACGAGCCGTAGCCGCATTAAGCAGAGCACACTTCCTTTTCTTTTTTTTTTCCAATCATTATTACAATGAGATGATGTGGATTAGTTTGTGCGTTCAATTCATGCTATCTCATACTTTTTACTATCTCTTTTTTTTTTTTAATTTAATTTGACCTTATATATAAAAAATAAATTACTTATGTCTGATATATTAATTATAATATTTTAATTATATTTTTTTATTAAATAAGTCATTTAATATGAGTAGTGATTGTTATTAATTTAAAAAAATACACATTAAATAGAAATGTTTTTAAAAAATAATTTTTTTAAAATAAAATTAAAAAAATTAATTACTTTTAACTAATTTTTTTAGTACTTATAAATTAATTAATTATTTTTTATATATAATACGGGACAGAGTATACTTGAAAGCACAGTTTCCCACCTCCTAAATAAGAAAGTTCAAAAGGCAGGAACATGGCATTGAATTTTTCTTTCGTTGATGCGGTGTGGAATCATGGATGATGGGTCTGCGCATGAAATTCAAAGAGAAGTAATGTGCTTTTGATTGTATTGGGTGGGTACGAGTGGCTTTCCGAAACAAAACGTGGAGGGGAGGGCCACAACATTAATTATGGGTTGGCATTGCCATGAGAAACTTGAGAACGACATATACGCTTGTGTTATTATGAGGATACCACCCGTATAATACCCAAAAAGAAACGTATCTCCGATACTTCATAGCATGTACCAACGATCATTACATTTAAATAATCTCCAAATACAACGTCACCTTGACGGTCCACGTCACAAGGACCAAGCTTAGCAGTTGTAAGTTACCTGCTGGCCTATTCTTACAAATTGGATACAAGGACCAAGCTTAACCGTTTGATATGCAAAGCCATTGCGATCAAAATAAAATTAAAAAATAATTATCATACTTTTATTTCTTAAAAATAATAAACATTATTAGATAATAATAATAAAACATAATAAATAATAATGGTTAAAATTTCTCAATTCATTTTTCATTTCCCTTGTTATACCAAACGCCCCCCCAACCTGACAGTCTAGGCCTTGCAAATTAGATCCTACTTGGGGTTAAAGCCTTGGGGTTTTGGCCTTATTGGCTTTTGCTTTCTTCCTCATCGCCCACTGCTCGATTCGGATCTTTTAATGGAGGCTCCACCACCCATGGTCGGCCACGTGGTGGTGGTGCCCTACCCAGGTCGAGGCCACATCAACCCCTTAATGCACCTCTGCAACCTGCTGTTATCCAAGAACAGCAACATCCTCTTCACCTTCGTAGTCACCGAAGAATGGCTCGGCTTCCTTCAATCCGACCCGAAACCCGACAACATCCGGTTCAGATCCATACCCAATGTCATCCCCTCCGAGCTGGGTCGCCGAAAGGACATAGTGGCCTTTCTTGATGCCGTCATGACCAAGATGGAGGCTCCGTTTGAACAGCTACTGGATCGGCTTGACCCGCCGCCAACGTTCATCATACACGACACCTACTTGTTCTGGGTGGTCGGTGTCGGCAACCGCAGGAATATTCCAGTAGCGTCGTTTTTCCCCATGTCGGCGTCGTTTTTCTCCGTGCTCCACTATTACCCTCTTTTCGAGCAAAACGGACACTACCCTGTCAATTTGTCGGGTGAGAATTCTACTTGCTCTCACGTGTGAACCACAATACTCTGCTTGTTTAAGTAGCTTTCTTTGCAGGGTAAATTAAAAAATATATATATCTATTTTATACTTTATGCAACACATGTATACAACTTGCTTTTTTTTTTGGGTTCATTATGTTGTGTTATTATATATAAATATCTGGTGTCAACATTTTTTTTTAACATTAAATCCCATAAAAATACTTTTTTTTTTTAATGTGGTTCAAAACTTCACTCCTGCACTACGTTGGAATCTTAGGTTGATTCACTTTGAATTCTCGCCTTTTTGAGTGTTTCATGGGGCTTTGTTCACCAATCTAGATCGCCTCAAGATGAATAAGGGTGTGTTTGGAAAATCCATGGAAAGCTTAAATCCACGTTTTCTTAACCTATTTTTATTAAAAATTATACTTTCTTGCTTTTTTTCAAAACGCGGCTTAGAGGATGCTAACATTTTTCTAAACATGCACTAAGTGTCTTGTGAAACCTAAGTCGATTAAATTTAATCTAAATAGCTCATAATATTTTTATTTTTTTATTTTAATTATTATTTTTTTAAAGTTGATAGTTAAGAAATTAATTTAGATCTTTTTCTATGCTCTCTTTATTATCAAATTTAGATTGTTTAGATTTAAAATTTTTTTAAATAATAGAATTCAAATAAAAATGATCTTTTAACTATAAATTAAAAAATAATGTTTAAATTCCAAAATATAAAATAAAAAATTAAATATGGAATGTCCAAATTTTATAAAAGAGAGTAATGGAGAGAATATAAAGGAGAGGATCCAAATTGGTTAAGAAATTATTTTTATTTTGTATTTTGCATTTTTGAAAACTTAAAAAGATAAAATAAAAAATCAATTCTGAATGGTCTAAATTTAATTTAAATAGTTTAAATTAAGTGAAGTATCAAGATAAGTAAGACAAAAAAAAAAAGCAGAAGATCCAAGGTACTAGATTCACTTGTTTAATATTATATTCTAACTCTTAAAATTTTAAGCCTATTTGATTGAATGATATAAAAGAAAAAAAATATAAAAAGGAGATAAGTAGGAAAAAAAATTACTTTTGTACTTTACCTTTAAAATGATGATTTAATAATTAAAATAATAAATAAATAAATAAAATATTAAATATAGGAATACAATAAATACTATATAAATTATGTAAATATATTACATTCATCTTACAATGAACCATACAAATCCTTTAAAGGGTTTAACCAATAGGTTAAGGTAGTGTGTACCTAACTTGTATATAAATATTGGGACTAACATTTAGAAAAAATTATTCTTTGAAGTGTAGATCATATGCCCTTAAAATTCTGTCAGAGAGTTTTAACTTAAAAAAATTAAAATAAAAAAATTAAATTTGAATGATTTAAATTTATTCTAAATAATTTAAATTAAGAAAAGTATTAAGTAAAAAAAATGAGCAAAAGATTCAAGGTACTATATTTACACGTTTAATATTATATTCAAACTTTAAGAACTTAAAGTCTATTTAATTAGATGATATAAAGAAAAAAGAAATATAAAAAATAGATAGTTAGTATAAAAAATAACTTTTGTTTTATAACTTTTAAAATAATGATTTGATAAATAAAATGATAAAATGGTGGATGAAATAATAAATATAAAGATATAATAGATATTCTATAAATTATATAAATATATTATGAAACATAGGTCTTTTAAAAGGCTTGGCTAATTGATTTAGGCAATGTGTCCTCAACTTATTTATATATAAATATTGAGACTAAAATTTAAAAGAAATTATTCTGTGAAGTATAGACTGTCAGAGAGTTTTAGTCTTACTACATTCAACTATTTTTCGTATGATTTTTTTATTCTCCCACTTACATTGGTAACACAGTGTTCCCTAAAAATAATTGATTCCAATTTGATACTAAAAGAAACTATTTTGCTCACCAAGTGAACATAAGATAACATCCTTAATATGGAGTGTCTATTATATAATTTGTTTTCTAGACACAACAACTGGCATAACTAAAGAGATTTTCAAATTCTCTTCAGCAAAACGCCAAGCAAATAATAGGCCGCTCTTTCTCAAGGGTCAATACTCGAGAGAATATTGACTATTTGATTGCTTTAAACAGAAAATGGCGATGAACGTGTGGATTATATCCCGGGGCTTTCCTCAACACGTTTGGTGGATTTTCCTCTCAACGATGGGAGTTGGCAAAGCCGAAAAATATTGCAGTGGACCCTAAAAGCTTTTCAATGGGTGCCCAAAGCCCAGTATCTGTTATTCCCTTCCATCCACGAGCTTGAACCTCAGGTCATCCATGCCCTAAAAACACAGTTCTTTATTCCCATTTACACCATTGGCCCTGTTATCCCTTATCTTAGTCTTAAACACAATCCCTCTCCTAGCATAACTGACCATAATGACCCCAGTTACATAAAGTGGCTAGACACCCAACCTTCTGGTTCTGTTCTGTACATCTCACAGGGCAGCTTTCTCTCTGTTTCAACTGCTCAATTTGAAGAAATCGCAGCTGGTTTGCGAGCAAGTGGGGTTCGATTCCTCTGGATAGCACGCGAAGAGAGTTTAAAATTGAATGAGATTTGTGGGGATATGGGTTTTGTATTGGCATGGTGTGACCAATTGAGAGTACTGTCACATCCTGCTATAGGGGGTTTCTGGAGTCATTGTGGGTGGAATTCTACAAGAGAAGGTGCCTTTGCTGGTGTTCCTTTTCTTACGTTCCCTTTAATTATGGATCAACCTCTAAACAGTAAGGTCATAGTAGAGGACTGGAAGATTGGGTGGAGAGTGAAGAAAGAGATTAAAGAAGACGTTTTGGTGACCAGAGATGAAATTGCTGGGCTTTTGAAGAAGTTTATGGATTTGAGTAGTCATGAAGGAAGAGATATGAGGAAAAGAGCCAAACAGGTTCAGCAGATATGTCAGCTTGCAATTGCAAATGGTGGATCATCTGAAACTAATATCAATGCGTTTCTAAGGGATTTGTTACGGTGTGGTAAGCCATAGAGGCACCTGAATAACAGTTCTTTGGAATTTGTTGAAATGATCTCAAGATTCGTATAATTAATCAATTAGTTGTTCTAGTCGGAAACCCGGTTGTTATGGGTTTGAAGCTTTGAGCTTCAAAATGTCCTTAGCTTGAGGAAGATTAATTTCGAGCTTCACATGCTCTGAATGAGCTTCAAAACTGTTTTGAGTTTATATATTTTATGCTCTTTTTTAAAAAAAATAAAGTTATGGCCAAATAAAACTGGTCAATTTCAATTTCTATGCAATCGCAAAAATAAATATATTCTGTTATCCTGCGATTTTGAACTTTTCTTCCTTTATTCTTTGTTTCGTTTCCTTCTATTGTCTCGCGAATTGATGTTTAAATTTGTTGTTCAACAAATTGAAGATAGGCCATTAAAGCCCATAAATTATCTTATGTTTCTGTTGAAATCTAGTTGATAACATTTTGAAGTTAAATAAATAGAAAATTATTTATCCACACGAGTCATACACCTGTGCAATGCATGACAAAATATTAGTTTGTTTTTATTAAACAAAAATATTTTATAAATAATTTAAATATGCATATAATGTTAAAAGATACAATTCATTAATCTAAATATGGATGTTATTTTGTTGATTAAATTGTTTTTGAAAATTATATTAAAAATTATTATTTTTAAAAATGAGTTTTAAAAAAATTAATAATTAATTTATTCTTTGTTATACTATAAAAAATATAGATTTTAAGATACTAGAAAAATATATTAAATTATTAACTTACTCTTTGAGAATATGAAGCCAATAGGAAATTGTGAAAAGCTAGTAGATTATATTCCAAGAATCTTATTAAAGCATCTTGTGGATACCCCTTTCCATGATGGGAGTTGTTAGGGCCGTTTGATACACAAAATCTTTTTTTGATAAAAATAGAAAGATAATATTAAATGGAATACAACTTAATCAATTGTGTTTAATATATAAAAAAAGGTATGTCTTTCCATATATTTGTTTGATAAGATGAAAATAATGATGAAATAAAAAGTAAGTAATAATAAATGGCCAAAATGTCCTTAAATTAAAAAAATAATATAAAAATGAAAAGATAAAAAAGAAGAATGACAAAAGTATCCCTTATTTTTTTATTGTTATTTTTTGTTAGGTGAAGAAAGTATATATGCTATTTTCAATTTTAAATTAAATAATTTAATTATTTTTAATTATTTGATTTAAATAATATATAAATATTTATAATTATAAATAGAATTATATAAATATGATTAAAATATATAATAAAAAATGAAAATAAGATTTTTTTTAGAATATACCTATTTTTTCTTATATTTTATTGAAATATTAAAATAAAATCGAGAATTAATAAATAAAATAATTAAATTATAACTAAAAAATAAAAAAGGAGGTCCTGTTCACTTTGTCCAAGACTGAGATGATGATGGCGAGGGACAAGTCAAAGATGGCAATGATAAAGTCCAAGAGGCCAATCGTAGTTACCTTAAGTATAAAATTTCTCACAGCAAAGGAGTTTCATTGCTTCACGGAGGTTTATTTCAGCAACAAGAAATGCAACCACTAAAGTATCAAGTAACTTTGGAGGAAACAAGAACTCCGATTCATCCTTAAGCAAAAAGACAACTGAGTAGTAAAAGCAAAGCTTCAAGCTTTACAAAACGAGGCTCCAAGCAGAAAGATGACTCCTTTCTTTCCCCTTAGAGTTGGGGTTCCAAGGCTTTACAGAACGACACTTAAGCTCAAGCAAAAAGACAATGGAGCAGTACATGCAATTTTAACCCGGATCATTTCTTGCTATTAGAGACGTGTGTTTTCCCTCTTTCTTCGAAGGGCAAAAGCATCTTTCCTTTGAATTGAATCTACTCGTTGCTTTCTTCCCACGCAACAAAGACGGAAAATATGACGGAGTTCCACTTTCCCCTTCTATTGACATTTTTGCCTACCAAATAAGAATTTGCAATGGAATCCATTTCAATTTCCTTCTCCCAAGTTACACCAAACAGGACGTAGGGCCAGCAACTTCTGCAATGAATATTGAAAGGTAGCCCGTGGGTGCACGAAAGACAGTTTCTGGCTTTCCCTTCAATCTAGGATAGGGATTCTCTTTGGTTACTGTTCATTACACGAAGGTGCACTCACAGGGTGAGGTTTTGGCCTAGTTTAGTTATTGATTTGGTTTAGCATTGAGTTGGACTGATTTGAGTAAGTTTGCTAAATTGAGTAAGTTGGTGAAAATTATCCTTTTTTTAATAAAAAATTATAAAATAACTTTTTTAAACAATAAAAATTTTATATATTGATTTAGTATAGCATTGAGTTGGAGTGATTTGAGTAAGGTTGCTAATTAGAGTAAGTTTGTGAAGATTATCTTTTATTTTTTGATAAAAATTATAAAATAATTTTTTAAAAATAAAAATTTTATATAAATTTTTATAAAATAATATTTTATTTTTAAACAAAATAAATTTTTTATATAAGTTAGTAAAAAATATTTTAAAATAAAATTATAAGATTAAATCAGATTATGTTAAACTAGTTAACATGATTGAGTTGAAATCTAAATTGTTTACAAATCTAGTGCATCTCATCTTGACCATTAAGATTTAATTTAAGCTATCTAAACTTGTTTTGAACCGTTTAAATTTTATTTTTTTTTGAAAAATTAATCATAGTTTTTTTTAATTGGTAATTGGGAAATTGTATTCATTTTGTATTTTGTTTTCTTTTAAAATAAAAATATTAAAATTAAAAAAAATGAAATCCAAATCCTTCAAATCACATTTGGATAATCCATGTATGCGCATCCTTTTAGATTTGTACAACATCCATTCATAGTTAACAAGTGCTTGACTTGATCCACCAATTTTTTTATATAACTAAATCCGATTTGAAATAACTGAGTTACCTAGGATACTAGGCCATTTATGAAGCCTAACATTACAATTAGACCTAATCATAAGTTGAAAATTTTATCCCACCTGCTTAACTAGAAAAAAAAGAAACAAATAGATAAGAGCTCAAAAAAATAAAACTCAATAGAAACTATTTAAAAAAAACTCAAATATAAAATAAGTAAGACTCAAGTCTTTTTTTAAATTTGGCCTGAACCACCTAAATAATAATTTTATTATTATATTATTGTAACAGATAATAGAATACAAAAAAAAAATATTATGTTGACTATATGGGAGGTCTCAAGTGTGAAATATGCATATTAAAAGAAGATCCAAACAATGGGCAACGCGTGGAATGCTATTCAATAGGAAGAAGTAGAATCAACCTTAAAACTTGTTTAGTATGCAAAATAAAAATAATAATTATTTTAAAAGATAGAATGAAAAAGTGGTTTTAAGAATAAAAATAATAAAAAATTGATAAGATATTGTTAAATAATAATTATAAAAATATAATACAAATTACACAAAATGATTAGAAAAGAATTTTCTTTCCTACAATAACTAAAGAAGCTGCTTAAGATGTTGTTATCTGGTTAAGAAAACCCAAGTTAGAATATAAACAAAACAGCAAATCCAATATCATGTAAAGTACTCTTCATATAAGGGAGGCACCTGTAAATGCAAGAAATGATTTAGAAAATGGGGGGAAAAGAAAAGAAACAATGAGACACAAATAATCTCTACAAATACAATTTAGAAGAGATATAAATAAGTTTATCACTTTCATACAGACTTTTGGTGTCAAAAGGAAGAATTTTGAAAAGTCAAGGAATCAATATTGCATGCACATACTGTTTAAATTCATCTTACCTTGATTTTACATACTAACATGTATACAGACTTGTCTCTTATAATTACTTATGCCTTACATTAGCGTTATCAAGCTTTATGGTTGCAAAAATCCACTTATTTATGCTCAAGAAAAAATTCAATTCTTTGAGTTACTTTTTAAAACAAGTTTATTATAATAAACCTTGAAAGGGAGAGAGGCTTACGTGGATCTCACTCTCTCTTCCTTTTTTCTTTCTCAATTACTGCGAGAAAAAAAATTAATTTATTCCATTTATGAACTCGAACCTAACACCATTGGTGCCTTAGCTAAAAGCAATTGAAGTTAGTCATTCAAAAAAAAAGGCTTCTTCTTCTATATTTATGCTTAGAGACAATAAGAAGGAGTGAAGATTAGGTCCACCAATATTTCTTAATTTTTTTTACTCCCATTGTTTCACTCAATACTCTTTCTAATTTTTATCAAGCTCTTTTATTTCTCATATATTGTTTAACGTCCCTGGTGGAACCTTGAAATTGAGTTTTTGTTGGGGGGTTTCTTTCTGGTGTTGATCCTTTTATTGTGCACCCCATAGCTGTGGACCAGCCAATAAACGATATGTTGATAGGAGAGGATTGAAGGATTGGGTAAAGAGATAAGAAAATATGAGATTACTGGATTGCTCCAAAAGATTTTGGATTTGGATAGTGATAACAATAAAAAGAGCCAGAGGTCTCCAACAAATATGTCATTGTCAGATAGCAATTGCAAGTGGTGCTTCATCTGAAACTAATGTCAAAGTGCCATGCCCTATAAGCATTAAACAAGACATTGCACCTTCAACATCGTATCTAATACTTATAGGTCTGATGAAGTTTTATGCTTTGTGTTAAGTATAGGTCTGATGAAGTTTTATGCTGAGTCTAAAATATCATATTGAAAACAAATATGTTGATTATTTTATAAATTAATTATAATGTTTGAAATTTATTAATTTTGCTTTATCAACATCTCAATTGCAATTTATAAGTTTTCGGTAACGCTGATCTCTTCTAAAACACTTTTATAGAATAGGAAAATTCATTCAGACAATGCCATTTTTTTAATAAAAATTTTTGTTCACTGGTAATTTCAAATGTCCAAGTTCCACTAAAAATTTTACATAAAAATTTTGGCATACTCAGAATTTTGGAGCGAGAGCTGCTCCACCATTGTGAGAAAAATAATATTTACATATCGGGTTGATTTGGAATCAATAATAATTGTTTGATATTCTCTTATAATAATATCTTTTACCAACATGGCCCAATAAGAGAAAGATTAAATTACACTCTTCTTTCCTAAATTTTATTGAAATTATACACATATTTTTATTAAAATATATAATTTAAAATATATAATACAATATAATATAATTTTTTTATTAAAATACATTTCATAAATCTAAATACATATTAAATAATTTTTTTAACAAAAATTAGAGACCATATTATTTGGTAATCTAAGTAAATTTACCTTCATTGTCATTCTTTGTTGAATTATATTCAAATATATATAAATAAAAATACGTAAATTTTATCTTCATTAAATTTAACAAATTATTAAATTAATTATTATTTATCAACTAATATTTATTGTAGCATATGCCTTTCACATGAAAGGATGATAATTTTAATTTTTTTTCTTTTATACAAATTGACTAACTCATATTTAATTATTACAAATTATAATTTTTAACTTTGTATAAGTTTTTGAGGTAATAATTTAGACTTGATTTATTATTGAACCAGTTCCTTAATGTTAGTTTTTAAGTATAATTTTTTGCTCTAACTAGTAGATTTTCTTATTACCAAATCTAATCTTTTGAGTTGTTGGATTAGAAGGAAGATATTTTAGTTTAAACAAATATATTTAGATTAATGAACACTATTTTAATAAAAAAATAAAATAAAACTAAAATATAGTATAACTTTTAATTTCAGTTGAGAGGAGAAGAGTATATATTTAAAAAATGGATAAAAAATTTGAGTAATTTCAACAAAAATAAAGAGAAGTAAATGTAATTTATTATAAAAGAAAAGAAAAATTACACTTATATCCACCACCCGAACTTTATATCCAATTACAATATTTCCTTAATAAAGAAAATCGCAATCAACCTTTCAATTTATTAATCTCATTGCAATAAATTCCTAAATGTTTAAGTTTAAAATTTAACAATATAAATTAATTAAAATGCTTTTATTATTTAATATTCCATTTACATTTTTTATTTTCTCCTGCCAATTGATTTTTAGTATTCAAAGTTAGTTTTCACTTACCACCACTCTATTGCTGCATCGAAATTAGTAGAGACAGTTCAAATTGAAGTGAACAGTAAATTGGAATTTTCAAAATTCTGATCATTCGTTGCAGGATTTCTGGGAAGCAGTTCAATTTTTTTAATTTTCTTTTAAATTTGATATATATATATATATATATATATATAGTATTGTGCTACGATACTACAACCTATATCTTTTAAAATTTTGAATTCACTGTACTTATACTTAATAGACTCGTATATGTGTTATGTATAGGATTTTTACAAAAAAAGCAAAACTTTATTATTAAATTTTTAGCCTATTAAACCCATATATGCATTTTTTAATTTTTTAATATTTTAATTAAAACCTATTAAATTTATATTTTTTTCCTCTTTTCCATTAATTAATTTCTTTTCTTTCTTATTTTTTATTTTCTTTCTATCTTTCTTTATCCTGTTTCCATTTCCCCTTACTTCCCCCGCCCCCCCCCCCTTTTTTTTTTCAAATTGTCCATAATTTTGGTCAAATTTTATATAATGCCTTTTCACTCTCTCTATTGCTCCCGTACTTTATTTTTTCTTTTTTCAACTTCTTCATTGTTTATATTCCTCCCACGTTGCTTTACTTCTGCGTATCTGAATCATACTCTATAAATATAGTTTTTTTTCTTTAGATACTACAAAAGGTTTTGATATATTATTGAATAAAATAATATTTACAATACTCAATAGATATAATTTTTTATAAATTAATTATCATAAATTTTTATATTTTATCAAACACTTTTTTCTTAGATAAAATATTTTGAGTTGTCCATTGAATTATTATAATATTATTAAATGATAATATATTTTTTTAATATATTTTTATTATGCATTACATGAGTATTAAATAAATATATAACTATCTCTTCTTGAATATTTTAATAATAAAATTATTGATATTAATATGAAAAGTAAGTTTTGATATACTATTTATTTAAATTTATATTTACTTCTAGATTTAAATGGAAATCAAAATATAATTAATAAGTTAAATTAAATTTAGTTTAATCCAAAAAATTAAAAAAAAAAACATTTTATTTTTTAGCGAACACGAGACAAAGCAATTGAACTACGGAAACTATTCCTTCTAAGCAAAGGATCTAACTCAACTGGGAGACTACGGATCTCCACGTAACCCTTCTCATGCCTTACACTGTACGATGCCATCCACTCTGCACCCATCGCCTTCATAATAAACAATAAAAATGATGAACTTCCACCTGCCAGTCCAGGGAAAGCCACTGTTTGATCCCCCCCCATACCAATGTGATTTCTTCTCAGTCAGATCATCCTTTTCTTCTTCCCTAATTGCATCAGCTATTTGTGAAGAATAACTCTCTTCTCGACTCTTCTATACCCATGTCTCCAGACGAGCTCTAAACCAGCCAGTAAACTCCAAAGTTCCACAGCAATACTCGCATTTTCATATTGTGACCGAACCAAACCTGCACAGCCCCCCAGCCTGGATAAGCCTTTCACAGCACCATCAACGTTTAAAAGAAAAATATTTTATTTATTTATTTATTTTTTCCCTCTTGGACCCTCATTAGTTGGAAGTCCTGGCTCCAACACTGCCGGTAAACTTTTCTACCGTGAATCTTCCAACACCTGGCTCATTCTTGAACCAAGCAAAATCTCCTTATCTCGCTTTTGAATGATAAGCAAAATCCATACAAGAAGAAGTACCGTAGGTGATCATCGTTGTTCCACCAATCCCCTTGTTGTTTTATTAGAGGAAAGTGATCAGAGGTTTGACGCTTAAACCACACACTTCCACCAAACCAAAAATCACGTGGGGTGCCCAAAACTTTGAGGATTGGTATTTTTAATAATTTTATATAGGAATAAAAATCATAAAAGAGATATTTTTAATAATTTCATAAAATAATAAAGAGATATTTTTAATTTAGAAGGTTGTGGGTTTATTGCAATAAAGCTAATGATCTAGGAAATTGATTGCGATTTTCTTCAAATTAGAAGGATATTACAATCGGATATAAATTTCTTTATATTAGGGGGAAGATTATAATTAGAGACAAAAAAAAAAAAGGTGAGTAAATACAATTTTTTCTCAAACGAATAAATATTTGGAACACAAAACTCATGGCTTTTTTTTTAAAAAAAAAAATTTGGGGTAAATGTCCATTATTTTTATTGGTTAAGGAATATTTTTATTAAAATAATAAAAATTTCATATGTATTTAAGGAATCGTTGTTGGGAGCACTACAAAAATTAAGAGACAGTTTTAAAATATTAAATAAAAATGAAGGATCATTTTGAAGATAGATGGTAAGGATAATATATTTTCACTCCAGATACCTCGTAGGCATGGGTAAGGATATTTGTGGTATCACAAAAATGATGAACTTAGCACAAATTGAATTAAAAAAAAATTATGGGGACAAAATTAAAATAAAAAAATAAATAGAAGGATGAAAGTACTAGTTATATTTTTAATGCGTTGGCGTCTCTAGACTTGAAGGTTTCAAAAGAAAAAATAAAAAAAAAATAAAAAAGCTATCTTAAATCTTAAATTTATAAAACAAATTTAGAATTAAATTATATTAACCTTTTTTGAAGTTGAGTTAAATTATGCTTTATACTCTTCTAATTTTAAAAATTACACTTAGTTCTTCTTAAATTTATTTTTTTATCAATCAATGAAGTTAATTATTTACATAATATATTTTATAAAAAATATAATTATTTATCTAATATTATTATCATATTAAGAATAAAATTATAGTCTCATATTGTGTTAAAAAAATTAATGTTTTGATAGAAAATAAATAATTTTTTTTTATAATATATATATATAAATATAAAATATAAAATATAATTTTAAAAAAGAATTAAATATAATTTAATCTAACTTAGAGAGAGAGAAGGGTATATGCAAACAAAAGATACCAAATACTTGGCTGAGGAGTTTCTTGGGTTTTGTCTTGGGGACTTTGTTTTCCATCTAAAAGCTGCCTCCTCTTTCTCCATGCCTTCGAAATAATGGGAACCGAGCCCGTTCCATGGCTTCCCTCTGTCTAAACTCCATACCAGTCCCGCCACCTTCTCACCCTCGCAAGCTCACTGAAACTTCTTCTTTTTCTTCTTCGTCTTCTTTACTTCTTCATGGTAATAATTATACCACAGCAGGGGCCTTGAAACCCATAGTTGTCAACGGGAACCCCCCAACTTTTGTCTCGGCTCCCGGTCGCCGAATTGTTGCCGGTTTGTTTTCCTTATTTGGAGTTTTCTTCTTTCTACTTCTTTGTTTTCATGATGGATAATCAATATGCTTAGCAATGCCCAAGTTGTGTTCTCTTATTTATTTATTTCATTTGGTTTCCTACTGCCTCTCGCTCTTCCAAGTGGGTCTTAATCATGATTTATTGTCTTGTTTTCTGTTCCAATTGAGTTGGAGCAAATGTGCATAACAGTAAATGTATTTGTCTTTGGTTGTGAATGGGGTCAATTTCTCACTGATTGTTCAATTATGGTGTGCATTGTGTAAATCGGGTACTTATATGAGCTATATTGTCAAAGCCTCATATGAGTATTATCCCTTTCTATTCTGGCTTCTCATAGCCAGTGCCATAGGTCTTATTATGCTTTAAGTAATATTAATTTGCATGACCGAATTGCGTAACGCATTCTTCCCTGTGATGGAATATGGCCAAATGACATTGATAGAGGACAAGAGGAGAATGAGGAAGATATAGTATAAGGGGGGAGATGTAGAGAGAAAATAAAGGGAGGAAGAAGAGCGGAGGGAGAGATACAACTGATAAATCTATATAATTTTATTAATAATCAATTAGAAGTTGCTTAACCTTAACTGCTAAGGGTTTTATATAGAGTTCAAAAGGTAACTCTTAATAATTTAAAATAAAGATAATCTATAAATTCTAATCCCAATAGAAGATAATTTAAATATCAAATTTTAACGAAAAGATAATTATTAAAGTTTAACAAAAAAATAACTAAGGATAATAAAACAATTAATGAAACAAAGTAATTTAAATATTAGTTTTTATCCTAATCCTGATAAAGTATTATTTTTCATATTTATTTTTAATCTATAATTTACAAATAATTAATAATAACTTTCTTATTCTTTTCCCATTCTTCATTAGACATTTTACTTTATTTTGGTAAATTCGGCTAACTAATGACTCTGATTAAAGTAGAACTGATTTACTGATGTTTTCCCTGGCCTCTTAAATGTGTAAATCTGTGTCTCAACTTTGTTTTCAGAATCTTCTTCATATATTCTCAAGAACATCTCCCCGTCTCTAGCATTTTGTGATGGAATCTGCATACAATCACAAAGGAACTTCTTTGCTAAATGTTTTGTTGATTTTTGTAGCCAAAATGTCTGACTATTTACATTCTTTATTTGATGGCCTTAGATTGTGAAAATTTAATATGGATTTCCACCTCCATGTGATGAAGAACTTTCTTGAATATATTTCTGTGGACAGGATGGTGATCACTTGCCAGTGATTTTAGTTTACTCCTATGATGATGGTCTTCAAGCATGTGCTTTTCTGATAATCTGACCTAGTTTTGATCTTTGTGACATTTCAATTGTGTTTTATATGTCTTATTGAGGTTTATTTTCTTGAATAGTTGGAGATCTACATGGAGATCTTAGACAAACTAGATCTGCACTTGAGATGGCTGGTGTATTGAGCTCTGATGGTCAAAACTTGTGGACTGGTGGAGAAACTGTATGCTTCCCATATCTTTCAAAATGCATAGTTTAAGGTTTTAATTCGAACAAGTAATCCCTATTGTATTTTAACAAAATTATTGGAAAAAAAAACCAAGTTAATGTAATTGTGAATGCTGTACATATGAAAACAAAGAAACTTTATTGTCCTCTACTCTCTATGTTTGAGCACTATAGTTGAGAGATTTCAACAGATGACTATTTCTTTTTCTCGGCACTAGGTGTTGATTCAACTTGGGGATATACTAGATCGAGGTGAGGATGAAATTGCTATCTTGTCTTTGCTGCGGTCATTGGACAAACAAGCAAAAGCAAAAGGTGGAGCTGTGTTTCAGGTTTGTGCCATGAAAAATTAAAATACTAAGGAGATAAGGCAGATGACAATTCCATACATTTTATATTATGGTTTCCCTCTTTGCTATTGTATTTCTGATTCATTGAAATCTATGTACAAATTATTTATAAATCTGAAGAATTTGAATCTTTTTTCTTTGCTGTAATATATCTTTGTTGAAGTGATTTTCCATTGATTAATCTGGTTCATTAAGGTAAATGGCAACCATGAGACCATGAATGTGGAAGGAGATTTCAGATTTGTTGAATCTGGGGGATTTGATGAGTGTAATGATTTTCTGGAATATATGAATGATTTGAAAGATGACTGGGAAGAGACCTTTGCTGATTGGGTTGATGTCTCTGAAAGATGGAGAGAAGATCTGAGGATGTCAAGTAGTTATTGGGGTCCCTGGAATTTAGTGAAGGTATTTTAATTTTCTATCCTACTTTTTTGTTATTGTGACCTAAATTGGAAGGACCTAGCGTCACACCATGCTCACTGAAGAAAGAGAATTTGAATTGCACATAATCTAATTCACATGCTGAATGGATTTTCCAAATAGATACCGCTGTACTAAACGAGATAATCAGATCTCTCTTTAAGGGACTAATCTAACTTGGATTCGTTAAAAATTTACTCCTGAACAAAGGCTAATTTTTTTATTTTTTGGGAGGGGGGGGGGGGGGGGAGAATTATTGAACTTTATGAACATCATCTGGCACCCTTTAGACATAATCTGTTACTTCTTAAAGTGGCATATAATTGTTACTATTTAAAAAAGGAGCACTACTATTTTATTCCAAATGTGATATTTTGTTGTTGTTTTCTGATGAAGTTTTCCAACAATTAGGACAGAGGCAAAAAGGAGTCATTGCCAGATCAATCCTTTTTAGGCCTGGCGGCTCATTGGCATGCGAGTTAGCAAGGCATCCTGTTGTGCTCAAGGTCAATGACTGGGTCTTCTGTCATGGTGGCCTTCTTCCTCACCATGGTAAAAATTCTACTAGCATTTTAATCGTGCTTATCCTGATCTTGAGTCTCTACTATAGTATCTACTGTTATGTCATGGTTGCCTGCCCTGTTTCAAGTATGTGAAACCTTTCTCTTGTTTGAATTTGAAATACCTGATACTTTGTCTTTGTCATTTTCTTCTCCTTTCTCCTGTAGTTGCATATGGCATGGAGAGGATGAATAAAGAAGTGTCTGACTGGATGAGAGGTCTGTGTGAAAATGATGATAGTCCCAATATGCCTTTCATAGCCACCAGAGGCTATGACAGTGTTGTTTGGAACCGTTTGTACTCAAGGGATAGATCAGACTTGGTGGACTATAAGACAAAACAGGCAAGTACACTGATGAGATAGTTATAGTTTGCAGTATTTAAATATGAAGATCTCTTAAGTAGAGGGATTAATAGAAACATGGGAACTTTTTTTTTTCTTTTCTCAAACGCAGATTTATGATCTGTGCAAAGCTCCTTATTCTTTTCCTATTGCTTTTGGTTTCATTTTGCAGTGAATGTTTAACTTTTTTATTTGTTTAAGTTACATTGTGCACATGATGGATCTACATCCCATTGTCTCCTCTAATCCATGCTCCTAAGGGGCCATAGAGGAGTCATGAGACTCAGACTCAGATGTATCTCTTGAGAAAAAGATAGTCCTACAAATTGTATTCCTCCAGTAGAGTCAAAGGCAAAAGAACCAAACACTTCCATGGCTAGGAAAAATCAAGGAAACAAGTGATTTAATGTGAAAAACAGATAAATATAACCAAGAAAAGAAACACTGATTAAGGCTTAGGGCTTTAATTAATCATGCAATTATGTGAAGACAGTCCTGAGTACAACCCAGAAGCTACAAGCTGTTTTTGTGCCTGCAATATTGCACAATTGATAGCTCGTGAAATGCAATTAATCTGTTTCTTGGAAACTAGCTTATTGAGTCCATCATTGCAATATATCTTTGATTGAAGTTCTTTAAAAATGACAGAACATAACTAGCTTTAGCTTTGAATGGGGATTTTTGGCTATTCCATAAACTGTTTCTTAATTGACATCCCATTGCTTAATAATGTTCTTAAGATTTTTTTAGCAGATCATTGGAATTTTGCTATAAGCTGACATAGACTGAGAATTTGAAACTAAACAAAATGATCTTCAGATATATTCCGTTCTTGAAGAGACACTACAAGCTGCTGATGCTACGGCCATGGTAGTTGGGCATACTCCTCAAACTGTGGGTGTAAATTGGTAAGGAAATAATATAACTCTTTAAACATTTCTCAAAATAGCCTCAAGTAGTGCAGATCTTTGATTGGAGTAATAATTAATGATTTGGTATCCGACTTGATTTGTAACTTATACACTGTCTAAGTCAGTAAGTACTGCACTTCGGAATATTTCAATTCACTGAACTTAATTCTTTTCTTTCTGCAGTAAATACAATTGTAGCATATGGTGTGTGGATGTTGGAATGTCCAACGGAGTTCTTAATTCAACACCGGAGGTATAAATAAGCTATGGGCCAGTACATAGAATGATGTTTCTTCTTTATGAGCCACTCAAAGCAAATATGTGGATGACTCACTAGATGTCAAGCACCTTATTGTTATTTACTAAATATTATATTTGATAAAAATCGACCATGCACACATCCCAAAAGGGAAGCATTGAATCTTATATGGGAAGTAACTCCATTTAATGCATATGAACTACCTGCATTTGATTAATCATGTTTCATGCTTTTGAGCCAAATGCTGATAACTAGGATTTGAGTACCATCGGGTAATTTTCTTATATTCAACGTGGTAGACAGATAGAAATCCTGTGAAGTTGTTATATTTTAATAATATTTTTTAGTGCTTGTTTCTCTTAGTTCTTTGCTGAATTAGTATAATAGTTCATGGGATTCACAGTTGAACTTGTTTTTCCCAGGTTCTAGAAATTAGGGACAATAAAGCAAGGGTTATAAGGAGCAAAAGGGACAAACACAGCGAACTTCAGGTCGTTGAATATATTTAGAGACAAGTGATTATTGACCAGGTAGAATTAATTACAAGTAGCTTGTCTATTGCTTGTTCCGTCATAGTATAGATTGAAAATATGAAAGTAATGTTTCTGCAATATCAGTTTTTTTTTTTTTGGGTGGGTGCTGCATCATTTGAAAGTTGAAGTGTTTTGGCGGTGCTTATACAGTCATCTTTTGACTCATTATACGTGGTTTAAAGCAGAGTGATCTTCAAAATACGGTATCATTCTCAGAGTCAGCAATATTTTGAAAAAAACAAAAAAGGAAAGAAAGGAAAGAATTTATAAAGTGAATCTTGAACATTTTTGTCATTTTTTAAATATTTGTTAGTGTTCTATGGATGGGCTCTGTTCTGCGTTGTGGAAATCCAATGTCATAGTGGTAGGATTCTTCAGGTTCCTCCCCACTCCCTCTTCCTGGTACCTATATAAAGAATGTTTCCACAATTTGTTGAAGTTAAAACAACAAAATCCCAGTCCTCATATTGCTCCTATGATGTTTATTTGGCAATCTTGACATTTTCAAAGTGGAACTTGTACTGAACATGTAGTGGTCCTTGTCTGGCCACACTAATACTAATCCTCATCTCCATGCAACTGTTTTATGCTGGAGGATTCTATTCTAGAGTTACTTCAATTTAATGAATAATAATAATAATAATATCTCTACTCATTCACACAATATTGTAGCAACCGTTCTTCATTCTTTCTTACTGTGTATCTGCAGGAAGTACAGGCCTCCAGCTAGTTTCAACACTGGCAAATTTATCAACCGTTGATTTGCCAATTACAGTCACTTGTTGCTTCACTAGAACTCGCGAAGACTGGCAGAGTGTACCAATTTTGGCAACCCAAAGGGTTTTGTACATATCATTCTAGTGTTTTCAATCTCAATACCGTGCTTTTTTTTTTTAACACTTTATTTTCTTTCAATTTTCTGGATGAATTCCCTTATCTATTTGCAGAAATTACTTACCATCTGTTAGCTCATGTTGATTGTCATCTCTTCTTTGTAATCTACTATGATGAACTGAAAAATAAATTATGCTAGCTCAAAGTGCTTAATCTATTATGGTATATCGAGATCATGGGTTGATCTACCATGCGTATTGTATTATATAGCAATGAGTAATAGCAGTTATACTATCCTTAAAGGTGTAAAACTAACACCACTGATTTTACAAACATGGCTTTGTAAGCATATTGATGAATTTCAAAACCATGTCTAGTGTGTGTTTGGATTGATAGTGAGTAGTATTGATTTTGGTAAACTTGATTTTGTAGAATTGATTTTGTGTAAAAGTGAGTTATTTTAACGTGATTTATATTTGGAAACTTTAATTAAAAAGTAATTTTGTTAATGTATTTTCAATGCAACTAGTTCTGCGTTTGTAAGAAATAAGTGTGAGTTGTTTCAACCTAACGTGATTTTTAAACATCCCAAAATCATAGTGTAATATGATGAACGCAGATCTAAACATGTAAACGAGCTTTTCTTGTGCAAACTAGAGTTTGGAACAAAACGTGGGTGAATGAATAATGAATTAAATACACACCTAGTGATTCTTGATAATTCTTAAAATCAGTAGTTACACTCAAGTAATTTTGAGCAAGTTACTATACTTGTAAGTTCACTATTAATAAAGAGCCTTTTAAATGTAGTTATCAATCTTCACTTTAATGTTGTAAAACTTTTACAAATACTCTTGTGCCGTGTTTGGTAGAAGAAAAAGAAAAATGAATTTATTAAATAAATTTATTTAGTATACATTTTATAAAATTGAAGAAATAATCTTTTTGTTCATTTCACAAGCATGTAAAATGAAAGTACTTATTATGTCTAATTTATGTAAAATTTATTATATTTTTATTGTTATCAATTTTTTTTTTCCATTTTAACATTATTTTAAGGAGAGATTCGATGGTCATTTACTAATAATTTTTTTCTAAATATATTCTTATCAAATATCAATTATCCCCTTATGATGTGTGTGTATCCTTATGTTATTAATTCATAATGTCACTTTTATGAAGAAATGCATAAAGATAATAAAAATAAAAATAAAAGCTTAAATACAATTTTTAAATATTTTTCTAATAAAAATATAATAAATAAAATTTTTTTATAGCACAACATTACATGTTTAAATTTTTAAAAACTTTTCTCAAAATGTTAAATGTTGATTATAGAAAACATTTAAGAAAATTTATCTAATTGAAAACCTATTGCAACTCAACAAAATTTCACAGGAAGGATTAAAAAAATGCATGCATATCAAATTGCTAACTATTTCCAAACTGAAATCAGTAAAAATTGTCTTATTCTCAATTCATATCATAGGATCCAACTTGATTCATTTCCAAATAAACACAAATCATGAAATGAATCAAAAAAGAGTAAAAATCATTCTCAAATTGTTAGAATCGTGCGAGTTAGAACGAAATCAATGATTCACAACAATTTGGTAATTTAGAAGTTGGGTCACAAAGTCAAGTCCTGTTGTGACTTGACGTGACCCATTTTCCTAGAAAAAGACAATAAGTTTTTTATTTTTGTTTTTATTTCTCTTTACTAAAAATGATATTATTTAAATTGCCCTTTCTTTTGCCTTTTTTTTATTTTAATTTTTGGGCCCAGAATTACAGAAATAAATTTTCTGCTGTTGGCTGTTGTTGCAGTTCAAAGAATTTAAAAGAAAGATAAGATAAGTGGATTTAATTAAAAAAAAAATCAAAATATACTCTACCTCTTTCTCACTCTCCCAATTGCACAATAGAAGAAAAATCCAATTGCGAGGATCCACTTCCCAGAACTACACTTCTCATATCACATAACATATTTGGCTGGTTTCTAATACTGATAAAATGTCACACTCGCACATAAAACTTCATATTATAATTCAACTTAATTGAAAAAACACATAATGTGTCCTTTCAATTAAAAATTTTCAAATATAAATATTACTACTCTCACAAAAATAAATATACAAATTTTCAACTTAATTTTTATTTATTTAAGTTATAAATTAGACAATTATTAAGTTATGACTTATAAATTATAATTTTGTTTTGTGAGATTTATAATTAAATTTTTGTCAATCTTGTTTAAATGTAATGTTATAACTTCTTTTTATGATGTACATAATTTATTTAATATATTTTAACTTATTTTTTAATATACTTTTGAATCGTACAATTTTATTTGATTTACAATTCAAAAATTTATTTTGATTCACGATTTAAATTATAATTTGATTACTATGGTGAAAATTCAATTTTCAACCTTCTTTGGGGTGAGTTTCAACCTGCCTTTTAGAAGTATTTTATTTTAGATTAAATTTAAATATATATTTTTTATATTTTTATTATCAAATTTTTTAATTAAAATAATTTATATATAATTTAATGAAAATTATATAATTATTTATAAAAAGTATATATTTATTATAATATTATTAAAAAACTTATATATTTATTATATTTTAATTAAAAATTTTGATAATGAGAATATAAATAATTGTATATAAATTTTTTCTTTTGTTTTTGTCAATAATTATCGATGAAGCCAAGTGGCTGTTGGCCGGTTTTCCTGGTTTTGAGGACATCTCTAACGTCTACCTTCGTAAGCTCCGCCTGTGCTAAAACCCCTTCAACCTCTGTTCTGCTCCCTATATAACTCGCACACACACCCAATGCACACTTTACTTCCCCATTTCCTTATCCTTCGAAACCCTTTGTACCCTCCATCACTCTACGCCATGTCCTCTTCCCTTACTCTTCCCTCAATTTCTTTCAAGAAGCTCCCTTCCCCTCGCACTCCCTCCCAACCCTTCCTTTCCTCCAATTCGCTCTGCTTCTCCGGTTTCCGAAATGAGGTTCGAAGCTTTGGTCTTAAACATTCTGATCGATCTAGGATTTTCATGAGCGTATCGGTTGGATCTCAGGCGGCTGTGGATGATGCTTTGTTCTCTGATTACAAGCCCAGTAGTGCTTTTTTCTTCCCTGGCCAGGTAGAGTTTATACAACTCCTATTCTTTGGATTTATCAGAAATGAGAAATGTGATTATTGAAAATGTTGGAATCTTTTCTTTTGGAAAAGAAAAGATTTGAAATTGAATGTTATGATGGGAAATTTAGACTCTGATGTTTCTGGTTTCGTCAGTCTATATCTGGGGCAAAGTTCACATTCAAAGGGACTGAACCAATGATCAACCATTTACTTTTCAGTACCCGGTGTACATGACTTTGGAGCTGGGTTTTGGGCACAGCTGAAACTAAGAGATGGTGTTTATGCAATGATGAAAAGTTCATATGTAACTGGGCAGAACATTAGATGTAGAAGGGTTAGTTCAGGTTTCCGGTCAATCGCTTACGTTGCATCTTGCAATCACCTTTTGCTTGACCGTTGTAGGGGTACAATGAATTATATATATACGTGTGTGTGTGTCAATGTGTATATGCAAATGAGTAACGTATGTGACAGAGAAGACAGCATGTTTGATTCATTAACATCTATTAAAATTGTAAGAAGTGCTGATGGTTGAAGGTCTAGATAATGCTTTGTGCTATTTGTATAGTTCTACTTATTAAAATATATATATATATATACACACACACGTTTTTGATGTGTCTGCAGGGTGCACAAGCAGTTGGGATGGGAAAAGAAGCTCAAAATGTGCCTGCTGCTGCATCACTGTACAAGAAAGCAAATGAGATATTAGGGTAGTTATTACACTAAATGTTCTCCTTATGTTGTTGATGTTGTGCTCTCTATTGTGACTACTATGACATATCTTTTGTATTCAGATTTGATCTTCTCGATATATGTATCAATGGACCAAAAGAAAAGTTAGATTCAACAGTTATTAGCCAGGTATTCTGCCTCTGCTTTTTGTTAAGGATTTTTATCATTTATATTTAACAATATGGGCTATCATATATTCTGTGCTTTTAGAAATTTCAGTGTTTCGTCCAATTAAAAGTTTCTCATGTAATGGTCATCCAAAATGGAACATTTAAAGATTTCCCAATATTAACTTTGAAAAAAAAAAAGAGAGGGGGGGGGGGGGGGGGAGGGGAAGAAATAAACAACTTTTATCAGAACTAAAGATACTTCTCTGATTATGCTGATATGAATACATCAATTTGTTCTTAATGTAGTGACAGTTGGTTATAATGATTGCTTTAAATGTCAATAACTCAATATTTACCATCCGATTTTTTTACTTTCTCAGCCTGCTATTTATGTCACAAGTCTAGCTGCAGTGGAGCTACTACGCACACGTGATGGAGGCCAGCAGATTATTGACTCTGTTGATGTTACATGTGGTTTAAGCCTGGGAGAATATACTGCTCTGGCATTTGCTGGAGCTTTTAGGTGAGATACTTAAATTAATTATACTTTCCTTTGTAGAATCCCATCTATCATAAAAGCATACACAATGAAAGAAATAAGCATGACCTCTGTGCCCCTTATTTTTTTGCAACAACACGCGATATAAGTTATTGTCCTACCCATGTTTGATGCTCAGAGTGTTATTATGTGAGTATGTGAACTCAACTATGGGATACTTCTGAATGTCAATGGTTGTTGTTGAAGTTTGCTTTGAACCTCATGAAAACATCGTAAATAAATTTTGTTGGTGGCCCATGGAAAGATGCTACCTGTCAAGATTGTTATCTATCAACTTGCCAGTTTTCAGAATAAGGAGGAAGAAGAATCACCTTACTTGTGTGATTTATGGATACGCATTGTCTGACTGATATGTCGTTTTACTGATTATGTATGAAATCTTTTAAGATGGTCGACATATTAATTAATTAATGTGCTATTGGCCCCTATATTTTGTTTAATTTGTAAGCTTCGAAGATGGACTCAAGTTGGTCAAATTGAGGGGTGAAGCCATGCAGGTAAGCAACTTCTGCTAGTTGTTTAAGTTCCTTGTCTGATTCACATGAATTTGTTTGTAATTTGTAATTTCCATGCTTAATATTTTCCCTTCATTCAGGAAGCCGCTGATGCTGCTAAAAGTGCCATGGTTAGTGTGATAGGACTGGACTCGGAGAAGGTCCAACAATTGTGTGATGCAGCCAATCAAGAAGTTCCTGAAGCTGAGAGGGTTCAAATTGCAAATTACCTATGTACTGTAAGTTTCATATGGATCTACCTTCTTAATTTAATAAACTTAGTAAGAATTATGGTCTTAAAAATTTATGTTGAGTACCTGACATATGTGGATTGTTATCCATTTTGGTAGGGAAACTATGCTGTCTCTGGAGGCATAAGAGGAGTTGAAGCAGTGGAAGCAAAGGCAAAGTCTTTCAAGGCTCGAATGACAGTATGAATTTTGCCCCTAATCTCACTTGTCTGGTGCCAATTACCCTCTTAGAAATAACACTATTTCCTCACTTTGGCAGGTGCGTCTAGCTGTTGCTGGTGCTTTTCACACTGGTTTCATGGAACCAGCTGTGTCAAGATTGGAAGCAGCACTGGCAGCAACAGAGATTAGAACCCCAAGAATTCCAGTCATCTCTAACGTTGATGCACAGACACATGCAGATCCTGACGCAATAAAGAAGATATTGGCACGCCAGGTGTGCTGCTACTGAATACTCATAGCCTGTGCCTGTCCATCATAAGCTGGAAAATGGAAATAATTGCACCTTAAATTCATTTCGCAGGTTACTTCCCCTGTTCAATGGGAAACAACAGTGAAGACTCTTCTAACCAAGGGGCTGAAGAAAAGTTATGAATTGGGACCTGGAAAGGTAAGAAATTTAGACAGTAAATACTAGTATGGTGACTGGTATTGCGGGATAAGCAACTGATTTTTAGCATTCTGAGTTTGAATCTTCCAGTATTCACAATTATTTTTTTCTTATATGTTTCAGGTTATTGCTGGGATTGTCAAGAGAATGGATAAAGGTGCTGATATTGAGAATATTGGTGCTTGAGATGGCAGCGAGGTCTCGCTTCTTCTTTAGTGGCTTCCAAGGAGCACATGATTAATGTGTAGCAATTTTTATCACAAGATTATCCGCCTGTGCTTAATCGAGAGAACACATAAGGAGAAAGTTTCTTTATTGGCAAAGAGTAGTTATAACTTGTAATCAGAGTTAGGTAATTTTGTAATGAAAATTTTATTCACAGATTGACAGCAGCTTACTTCTCTCTTTGGATCAGATAAGTTATTGCACTTGCTGTAGTAATGATTCAGCTCATGTAATCTAAGAATATTACTATTATCCACTTTTGCTACAATAATTAAAGGTAATTATTAATGAGTCCCTTGTGTCCGAAATTTGCTGACTATTAATTTGGCAATTCCTACAATGTATCTCTTTTTTTTTTTTTTCCTTTTTCAAATAGCAGAAAGAAACACACAACTGTGACACAATATCATGGCTATTATAATCATAAAACTTTAACTCCTTATGCTGGCGTGTCCACTGCTCACGGTCAGGCTCTGCGAGAAAACCAAACTTGTACATTGCGAACAGTGCCACCTGGGTTTCCAAGTGAGCTATCAATAATATTAATTTTCAAAAACGCAGTGATGGGTTTAGCCCATTGCACATATCCTGGCCGCGAGTATTCTATTTTGCTGCACACTTCACACATGCTAAGAACGTTCTTGCAAGTGCTCGCCAAATTAAGCTTCTTTTCACTAACACCACTACAAGATGCTTAAGAAAAGAACGTGTTTATTGTTATCTGCCTTTTCCTTATTCTTTCAATTAGTAGCGTCATAGACCCAAGCGAGCATATCTAGCTGCTTGAAGAGATACCAAATGATTCCTAAACCTACATGGAAATACTACAATTTCTAAGACGATGCATTACTGTATCATTTTGTATGTGACACGTAGAGCACAAGTTAGTAGAGCAAAGCCTTCTCCTGCATCTGAAAATGTTAGTTAAGGCAAAGAATCATGCCTAATAAACCGAAGGGAGAAAATGAATACACTTTTAAAATCTATTTGGTTAAAGAATATAATAATAAAAAAAATATAAAATATGAATATATGAGATAAAATATCATTATTTTATTTTTATCTTTTAAAAAATAATTTTATAGATAAAATAATAAATATAATAAATATTACACAAATTATATAAATAAATTAAGTTCGTTATGCAGTGAACCAATCAGAACATAACACTTGTTTTCCAAACCCCGCTCAAGCTCAATGTATTGTTACCAAAATCCACGCCATTCGAAGGAACCCATACCCCGACCCACCTATACCACTGTTGAGAAATTTTGCTTTCGAAAGCTAAATTTCTTGTTAAAATTCTAGGTCATATAGCCGAAATCATCACACTTGACCCTGCCCTACAACAAAGGAACTCTAGGATACTTTCCCAACTTGTTAGTTGAAAGAAATGTTAGCAATACGGTGAATACTTTGCTTGATACTTTCAGGGATTTTAGCGGAACAAAAAGCTTTAAATTTCACCTCATTCACTTTCAAACCTGAAGCACGGCATAATGGAAAGAGAAGAGGTAATAATGCAATGCATAACTAACGATTTAGTTATGCCAAATAACGTACAAGATTAAAACAATGGTATAATTCTCCAATTGTTGTAATTGACCAATTCCTTGAGAAAACTAGATTTACAGCCAGACAATAATATCCTGTTCCCGAATAAGGTCAGTCTTCAAAGAAAGGAAAGAAGCAAACCATAATGCTCGAACAAAAGAACATTGAAGGAAGATATGATTTAAGGATTCAAAATGGAGGAAGCAAAAGGACATGTATTTTCCACTAGAAAATGACGCTGTTGCAACAAATCAGTAACAAGTAGAACCTTAGTAACCAATTTCCAGACAAACAAAATTATTCTCATAGGCAGCTTGAGCTTCCACAATGACTTCCAAGCGGTGAAACTAGTACCAATGTGCCTAACCTGACCTGCTACAATGTAACTCAATATATATTTTACACATTCGTAGAACCAACACTCAGCTTGTAAAAGCACAAACCAAAATATGCTACCTATTCAGAGTTTAGTTTAAACAAAACAAAAATCAATGACACACAAACAATCCGAAGCTTTTTCAAGTCAATTCTACATGCAATCACAAAAAAAAAAAAAAAAGTAGATTGTGCAGGTTCCTCCGAAAAAACCCCAAAATTCGTACGACCAATTCAGGGCTGAAAATCAATGAAGAATTTTATTATTAACCAGAGTCAGTAGTTCAGTTTTGTAGTGGGGTTGAATTGTTTGGTGGTTGCCTCAATCTGCGAAGCTGATCAATCCAGCGATCCTCGGGAACATGAGCAGCCCAAGCGGGAACAATTCCACCAAAGGAGACACCGCGCATCGCCTCCCTCACTCTCCTGGCGTTCTCTGCTGACAGCGGCGCATTCCTTCGGTTCTCATGCTCTGTGAATGCCGTCCGAATCGCCGACGCTGACACCTCTCTCATCCTCTCTTCTTCCTCATCCTCGCTGCTCATTTGCTCCACGTCATCGTTTAGATCCAGGGACGACATCCCATTCTCCGCTTGATGCGAGCAGTGGCCGTTTGGAAGCTGGTGGAAATGATGGTTCTGTTCTTCGTCCGAGTTGACGTAGCCGCCGCCTCGATCGTCGTCATCACCGAAGGCGGAGATCGGTTGGTAGTATGCCGGCGCTTCATCGGGACTTGTGTCCGAATCACTTTCACTACTGTTGCCTACATACAAAACTGATTTAACTCAGAAAAGCAATTGAAGAGATTTCCATTTTTTTGGGGGGTAAAAATGAAAAAGGAAAGTATTGATAGATATACCTTCCATACAAACAAACGAAGAAATGGAGCTAGCGTTCATTGTTGGAAGGAAGACGGATAGAGACCACAGAGGAGACGGAGGGACGAGAAGGAGACGCCGAGAAATGCTAGACGAAAAATATTTTGTTTGTTCGTAAAAGATAATTGAAAGATCTAGGATTATGCCGCGAGCGGATCTTCTGCAGTAAGCCGATTTACAGCATCTAGTGCTGTAGAATTGATCCAAGCCATCCGAAAGATCACCCCGTCTAAAGCATGCCACGTCTCCAACCACGTTGTGAAACACACCGTTTTAAGAGAACCAACCCTCCGTATCATTTTGTGGAGAAACGCAGTAACTTGCGAAGAACGGTTGAAGTCGCTTGCTTGCATCATCTTGGGCGTCTTCTCCAGATCTGGTCTCAGCAATTCCTTATGCGAGTTCCAATCTTGATTTCACCATTTTCCTTCTTGCTTTCGTTCGAGTTCCCTAGTAATTTTTTTCCTCATGCTCTCCTACGATTAAATTTTTGGCTTTATTCTTTTTTCTAATTTGATCTCTGATAATTTTTTCTTTTTTAGATTTTTCTCATCTTGTGAGTCCAGCGAACAGGGTCATGAACTTATTGAGTTGGTGCATTTTAAATTTCTAATTGATTATGCTGAAAGTTTTGGGTTTGAAGAATTTCTAATTAATTCTTTTGGAGAATGGAATTTTCTAATCTTCATAGAGTTTTGTGTAAACCAAATCTAATTTTCAACTTTGATGAAGCCCGTCATTCAATTCAGGTTCAGTTTTTAGGATTGGATTTGGTAATTCACTCTCTTGGTTTCAATTCGGGCTTGCTCTGTTTCTAGGATGAGATTTCTCTTCTTTAGTTAATACTTGTAATTGATGCTTGGGTGATGGTATTTGTGATACATTGAAAATGGTGGCTGCTGTGTCTTCTTCGTTACTTTGGATTGGGATAGACACTAACTGATTTCATCTTCTCTTTTGCATCTAAACTGTGGACAATCAACTTGGAAGAAATGAGACTTGTGTACTATACAGAGAGACCAAAGGAAAATATGAGGAAGTGATTATTTCTGGTTTTATATATTTCTGCCAAATATTACACATGCTTTGTGTTCCTACTGATTATGCTCAGATATATTGCTTAAATAATAAAATTTACATGTCAGCCAGTGATTTTGCAGGTTGGCCTATAGTTATTGAGAAAGAATCAATGGTAGCTTTTGAAGTATACCTTGTTGCTAAAAAATAATATCTTTCTTGCTAGTGCTTCTGTTTAAGTTATCTTGGATTGAAGAACTTATGAGATGTATAGAAAGTTGATCTGCATGGGATTTTAACTACTCTATTCTTTTGTTACTTGTTATTTTTATTTAATATAATATAATATTCACTAGCTCATATTTGTATGGATTTAGCTCATGAGATACAGCTCAATGTTGCAATAAAATTATATACAGTTACTCTAGCCTTTGGTGCATTGTTCACACTGGATTAAGTATTAATGGAATAGAAGGGTTTGACATTGCTTGCATTTGCAAATGCTACAAGGACTTGCACTTTTTGTAACTCTAGGAGTGAAAATATGGAAGAGATTTAACAAAAAAATCAACAAGTATTTCTATGATGAAATGTAAGAAATTTCATCATAATATAAAAAATAATTGATCTAATGTTATTACAGTGGATATGTTCTCTCAAAGTCCGCAGATGCTTCAAGTGGGATCTCTAATATGAACAAAAAGACCCGTTGCACACAAAGTCCACAAATGCTTCAATTGATCTAATAATTATTTTGCATCACAAAGACCTATTGCTTTATCAAAGGGTTGTTTTCCAAATGTAATTTGTCACCAGTTTACCTGCAGTCATCAAGAAATTATATTATTAGTAAAACGCAAAATTGAAAATTACTTATAATGAAGCAGCAGAAGAGAATTACCAACTTAAAAATAACACATAATAAAATATATCAAATCATAAGTGTTAGTGCATGAAGAAGGTGAATTACCAACACAAGACAAAGTAACGTATCAATCATAAGCTCCAAATCCACAAATCAGCTTAACTCCCAAACCAGAAAACCATAAGTCTAAAAGATTTTCCAGAACAAGTGCAGAAATTCTAACATTCAACATTCAGTATGAGCAAAATTCCACCATGACCATTCAGCATTCAGCAAATGAGAAAAAATTCCCACCAAAATTAATCTCAAAAATTAAAAGAGTTGGTTCAAAGAGATGAACCAAAATTCAATGCCATACTTCAGCATTTACCATGAGCATGTGGGGAAGTAAACCATTAGGAAGTAATACCATGCTTCATCTTCTTCATGTAGACCAGATCTACAACAAATGGGAAAAGAACTAGAAATTTCAATGCCAAATTTCACAAAACAGTAAAACAGAACCACAAGAAGGATGAGGGAAAATGGCAAAAAGACAACCCGTGTTTCTTTGTCTTATTCATTTGTTGGGTTTTTTTTATTTTTTCAACGACTAGTAGTGTGTTTAGAAATTCGGTTGTAAATTACGTTTGTGTAAAAGTAATTATTTATTATTTTTTATAAAACGTGATTTGTTCTCTATAAATCATGGTTTGTTTTTTCTAAAAGCCCATCTACACATGCTGTAGATTTGTGAGGAGTTTCAAAATGGTGCGCTGCATCAGGTTCCAGGGGACTGTAGCGGCGAGGGCGAAAAATCATGAGAGAACTCGCACGAGAGATTATTGCGACGTTTAATGGAGAAAACGGCGAGGGATTCAGCTGCGTTTTTTCGTTGGGTTCCTGAGGATTTTTTACTTGAAAATGGCAAAGCGTTCTGTGGCAAAAAATTTAAACGGTGCAAAAGTTTAATCTGACGGGGCACAATTTGAACGATTTGATTTAGTGAATGGTAGAGATTGCCTTTACTGCGCAGCATGCTGTAAGTTTCTCTAAGGCAGAGGACGTGTGTAATTTTTCAATAATATTTTGATTTATACATATACTAATTAAGAAATCATACAACTATTTACAAAAGATCATAATATATATATGTATGTTTTTTCTAAAAAAATAACCACTTGCACCAGCCGGGAATCAAACCCGGGTCTGTACCGTGGCAGGGTACTATTCTACCACTAGACCACTGGTGCCTAATCGTGAATGCCGACACGACTAATTTTTAATATAGATTTTCTGTACGAGTTCTCTGTCTACCACAAATACGATGCACGTTGATTTTCGAGCTCAGCAGCTTGTGAAGTTGAAGGCGGGGAAGGTATTGAAGCGGGAAAATGGCATTTCCCATATTCAGGGCCCCAATTTCTCAGTCTCAGTCTCAACCACTCATTCGTTTGTTATCTGCTACCCGTATACGTGTAGATGAAACTACTAGGAAGAGGAAGATGGTCCTTTCTTGTTCTCCTTCTGAATTCAATCCAACTCGGTATACTAGTATTGATTATTAGGTTCTTCGAGGTGTTATTTTTTGGGGGGAAGTATGATTTTATTAGGGAATTGATTTCTATTACTGAAATTATAGGTCAGAGGTTTCATTTTCTGTTGGGACTTACCTCATTCCACATCCAAACAAGGTAGTAAACACTGGCATGTCACTTTTCCCCTTCATTTTGAGAATAATATCATAGTCTCATGTCTGTACTAAATGACCTTAACTGCATATATATCTCTTCTGATTTTTGGAACGTATGCCACCTGCTCAAGTCCTGGTCTTTCTAAGGTTGACAGAGGTGGGGAAGATGCTTTCCTTGTGAGCAACTATAATGGGGGAGTTATTGCTGTTGCTGATGGCGTCTCTGGGTATGATACTGAACATTCCTTTTTATAGGTTGCTTCTTGTCAATGGAAAGCACTCATCATTAAACAAAAGAGAACCAAAATAATATCTCAAACTCTCATAAAACCTAGCTAGACATCTGTTGCATATGGTTGGAAATTTATCTTCAATAACATAGCTCTGAGTTACATTAAATTGCTGAGTTATCTTAACAGGATTATTATCTATTTCATTCGCTTATAATGCATTAAAATTTATTGTATAGTTATTGTAATGTCAATTAGTCTTTGTGCTTTTCAATTGGAAAATAATAATAATACTTTCCTATTATGCTTCACAGTTGGGCTGAAGAGGACGTGGACCCCTCAGTATTCCCTCGTGAATTGCTGGCTAATGCTTCCAGTTTTGTAGGGGATGAGGAGGTTGTATAACCCAGAAGCACACACTGATCATCGTAGTTATTATATTTTGGTTTCCTAGTAAACTTATGCTTTAAAAAAAGTGAAAATTTTAATTTTGTTGTATCTTGATGAGATAGGTTCTATGCATGTACTGCAGCTAACTAAAAAACATGTCACATATTGATGGAATCAGCAGGTGAACTATGATCCTCGGATTCTTATAAGGAAAGCACATGCTGCTACTTCCTCTATAGGATCAGCTACTGTGTAAGTTTTATCATTCTCTGTCAAGAATGGCAATTTGAAATTTTGAAATAAACTTGCATTTTTAATGATCCCACCATATACCTCATTATCGGCTTATCTATGAAGCATTGTTGCTATGCTGGAGAAGAATGGGATTCTCAAGATAGCCAATGTTGGGGATTGTGGATTAAGAGTTATTCGCAATGGTAAGATCCCAAGCTATATATTTCCTATTCCTGATCTTTTCATTGTCTTTTGCAATTTGCTCTACTTTATCTTCCTTTTCCTTTACTTTTTTTCTTTTTTTTTTTTGGTTCTTACTTCAATGTTGGTAACTTAACGTTGTTTATGAGCTTGTTCCAGGTCACATAATCTTTTCCACCTCTCCCCAAGAACATTACTTTGACTGTCCATTTCAACTGAGCTCTCAGATGGCTGGTCAAACATACCTTGATGCAGTGGTACCATTTAACAACCATCTCTACTATAGTTATATGCAAGATTTGTAAACTTTGCTTCTTGAAGTATTACTTTCTCAAGTCAAATCTGTATCAGTCTACTCCATGCCCATGTTTCTTTCAAGTTCTAAACTTGCCTCAATGAAGTGAGAGAAGGAAGGTGGAGAAAACAATCACGTAATTATTTTTCTTGCACATGTAGCAACAAATCTTAGTGAGCTAATATTGATGCTTCCCTTGCATAATCTATAGCTGCAAAACTATATCAAGCACACACTGTGTTTTTTGCGCTCAAATATCAATCAAAATGTTGGTTTTTCATGGTAGAGATAGTTTATGCTTCTTTATTGTTTAGAACACTGATGCATCAGGTGAGCAATGTGGAGCTGATGGAAGGAGATACAATAGTCATGGGATCCGATGGGCTTTTTGACAATGTTTTTGACCATGAAATGGTCTCAATTATTGCTAGATGCACAGATGTTGCTGAGGCTGGTAGTGTCTTCCCTTGTTGATCAGAGAGATATTTAGATTGACCACTTGACTTTTGCTAACTAAAAACTGATTTTGTCGCTAGCAAAGGCATTAGCTAACCTGGCAAGCAATCATGCAAAGGATTCAAATTTTGATTCTCCCTATTCACTGGAGGCCAGATCCAGGGTAAGAAGAACTCAATGTTTAGGCTCCATTTGTTATACAAAAATAACTTGATTATAGAAAATAGCTTTTCAGAAAATTTGTTAGATAAAGGATATTGATATTGTCTCAAAAAAGATTTTCGGTTGAAAGGATTTCCATAGAAAATGATACATTCTGTTATAATTTTCTACTGTTTTCTTTGTTGTGGAAGGTGACTTCCTCTTCCAGAGGCGACTTTCTCATTCTTGGAAGAGGGGCACTAACCACCAAAAAATGCAGAAAACGTTTTTCCAGATGTTATGTATCCTTAAACAAATAGACCAGCCATATAATTTGCTTTGACAAACTTTTTTTTAATATGTCTGGCTAAAAACCACTTGGCAGGGTATTGAAGTTCCCTTTTGGAAGAAGATTTTTGGAATGAAGCTCATAGGTATTGATGGCATCACAAGTTATACTACTAGTGCAAGCAGTAAAAGTTTTTCCCCACATGGGCTGACCGCAGCATTTTATTGCTACAGGTGGAAAGCTTGATGATATCACCGTAATTGTTGGACAGGTTGTGAGTTCATGAGATTTTCTGATCTCCTTGAGGATGTTGAGGAATTGATTCTAATTAAGAAAAGACGCTCTGATTGGAGCATAGACTTTTTTTTTTTTTCTTGGGGATAAAAAATCCAAAGTACAAGAAATCTTGGGAGACCTAAATTGTTGAGACCTTCAGTACTATGAATACTAGATTTTCGTGATGCTCTGAAAAACAAGGATTTATTAATGGATGTAATCCTGCTTTGGCAAGAAGTACGTTATACCTCATGCATTGAGTAAAGATGCTGTCCGAGATATTCCTTCGATTTAGTTTCAACTGATTACATATTCTGCTTTAGATTTAATACGTGGAATGTAAGGGAACTATGAATTATCGGAGTCAAGTTCCATACATAAGCAATATGATTGTCCAATATAATATTCCCTAAATGCTGCAAGTCATTTATAAGGTTTAATCTTAAGTTGGCAACAAAGGATTCTCAAATGCTTCCAAGAAAAATTTGAAACTTGGCTCGTTATGGACCTATCCATTACTTTACAGTTTAGTAGCACGGAGGGATAAGGAAACATTAGTCTATTTCTTGAGATAAGTGTACCTTCGTTCATTTATACTATTACCTTCGTTCATTTGAATAAACAATTGTTCAACTTTATGAAATAAGGACTCTAACGGAGCAGCTTTTGATTCATCCACATGTAAGCTCTTACATTTTTTGGGCCTGAGATGGGGTAAAAAGCGTAGTATCAATTTATTAAAATAAATGTATTGGACAACTTTACCACTATTTACTATAATAAAATTTCATTACTTCCTAACGCCTTTTATGAGTGCAAAGATGTACTTAAAAATTTTGTATATAATCAATGTCCTTCGTAACTGCGGAGTTTGGATTTCCTTTTTTTTTTAAAGTGATAATCTTAAATCAATCCAGAGCAATACCACTTGGATGCCACAACAACTGGAGACGAGTACCATATTCCCTTTCACATAGTTATAAGCTTGCATTGACCTGAAGTTGAGATATTAAGGAGAAAGAATTATATATAGTGTCAAGGTCCTTTTATGGGGTAATGTTTTGGCGAAATTAAAAGAACAAAAAGCTAGACCCGAAAACCAGAAACAATGAAAGAAAGTAATGAACATTTATATTAAGATTACAAAAATTGAAAACGTGTACAACAGAATAGAATCGATCCTCATAAATTTGATGCCTGCCGCATATGTAGATAATGAATATTACCAGACATTAATCTCAAACGCAACTGCTGAATAATGAATAATCTACTTCAGCTGCTTTGTTTAGTTGACAGTATCACTATCTCGTCTTTGATTGAATTCTTGGAAAAAGGCCTTTCCAGCTTCATATGTAGACCAGCAGATTGCAGCTGCAGGAGCATGGAAGAGCATCCTAGGAATCCATCCTCGCATGAGCCCTCTGTACCCGTCCTTTTTCACTATTGTTTTAATAACATCCCCAATTGAACCACTCTTAAATCTATCACATCCGCACACGCCCTGCACCATCAATGGAGGTTAGGTCAAGAAAAGAAAGAAAGATAAGGACTTGCAGAAGATTGTCAAGACAATCGTCCTATTTATCTCTAGTTTCATTTACCACCATTCTAATACACGGGGTACCAAATATTCATAACACGAAAGTTGCTGCACAGTCAAATTCATGAAAGAATCAGTTGACAAATCATGACATGATTGTATAAACCCCAATCTAGCTCTGAAACCTTTTCTTTAAGGCTCCTTATAAACCTACAAAATCCCCCTCAAGGCAGAGGGGAGATGACACAAATATAGCTTAGAAAATCTTATCAGCCCCGGGATTTACGTACGTTTCTATAGAAAAGAGCTGCAAACAACAATCAAAGTCAAGAGCTGTCATCAGCATCTCCATCATCATCAGCTTGACCTTGGTTCAACACCATTTTCCATTTGATTTAAAAATTGAATCTCATAGCCACCCTCCCTTTCAGTTTCTTGTTCGCAGGTTAGCACTTCTCAGAAATGGAAAGAGGGCATGCTATACCAAGGTGCAGTAGAATAAAATCATACAAAAACTTCAAAGCAGCACAAAGAATTTTTTCATGGAACCAACATTACCAAAATATAAGCTAACAAGATATATCAATCTCTTTCTCAAATCCACTCTTGGCAACCCATATATTCAGTGCCTATAACTATAAAAGCTATATGATAACAGTAGTTATTAGATAGAGTTATATTCACCCCTCCCTCCTCTCTCTCTCGTCACAATGAGTAGCATATTTTATCTAAAGTAAAACCTAATACAAGGAGGCCTGAGTTATAATTTCTGCACAAGACTACTGGTAGTTATTCCTAAATGGTGCACGGGAGATTATAACATCTAGGACCATTTCAAAAATGAGCTCCATTATCGAGTTGCCGGGCATAGAATCCACTTACATTAATTGTAACCAAATTCTCAACTTTGACAAAATGTTGTTATTTTCTTCTTTCGCCACCCTTCAAGGCACAAATTCCAGAGCGAGCACATTGTTCAAATGTTGCGCATTGCATTTCACTATTCAGACTATACTAAGCTAAGACAAACTTAATTTGACAAACGCAAGTCTAGACCCGTAAAAAGTCCAATTAAGCAAAACAAAAAATTTTAAAAACAAATATAAAGCGTAAGGTTTAAAAGAAATTTATACCTGACACTGCAATTGAGTTTTAACCACATCAAGCGGTGTGGTAACAGCAGCAGCCAAGGCACCAGCAGCAGCTCCAGCAGTTGCATGAACAACCAAACGTTCATCGTCAGCACTCTGGGGCGAAATCTCCTTGAGGCCTCTTTTTGCAGCCTCATAAGTTGCAAAATGCACTGCTGTAAATGGAGCGTTCATCACAATTGTAGTCCTATAAGATGCATAAAATGCCCCTAACCCCTCCTCGCTCAAAACCCTCTTTACACAGTCCCAAACACCCTTGTAACCACTATTACTCAATTGCAATCTCTGCTTCACCATATCCATGGGCGTTAACACAGCATCGCTTGCAACAGTAGCACATACACCAGAAATCGCATGGGCAGTGGAATTATTGGGATCCCCACGAGAGAAATACTTCTTACACACCTCATAAACGGAAAAATACACAGCGTGTGCTGGTCCAGCACCAAGACCCATTGCGCCTATCCCACGGTATAGTGCAGGTGGACCCTCAGATTTCAAAATCGACTGAAGGGCTTGGCGAATGCTAACGGACTTAATCGGGCATGACCCGAGAGCTTGCATATGGGTCTTCACGGTGTCAACGGGGAACATTGCCATGTGCTCGACGCAGCCGGCGATGGAACCGGCGATCATGAACTGCCAAAAATGGAGGCCATCGTGAGCTGACATGGTGAGCTCTGGATGGAAATCTGGCGGCTGCGGAACGGTGCGAAAATCGGGGTTCTGGAATTCGGCCGTTACGTCCGTGGCCATGAATGGGCTTGGATTTGTAGGCAGAAAAAGAGGAATTTAGGCTCCGATTCTGGCCCCCAATCCAAAAGCTTAATTGGCAAACTGAAACTTTCAGGTTGATTTTTTAAGAGAAATTTATGTGGAGATTTTGAATCTTGCAGGTTGATATAAGTTTTGAATGTAAGAGCTTCTTCCACCATAAACCGTTATCGCATATGAGAGAAGCTTAATCCCGTTCCAAAGAAGTAGGAGAGCAGAGATAATGGATTACAGGGTTTGTTCCTTCATCCTTCCTTATTTCTGACATAGGGTAAGAGCATTGAATTTTCAGAAGTGAAGTAGGAGCCGGTGTTGAACAAGCTTTTGGACTTTTTGGTTGTGGACAATGTCGTTTTGTGTTGTGACAGCCAATCAATTTTAGGGTTCCAAAACCATAGGGATTAGTGTTTTTTTTTAATTTAAATAATCTATCTTCTAATAACTTTATTCCGAGGAAATGTTGTTTGTGGTATTAAAAAATACATAGTTTGATTATATACTCTTTAAATTTTCTAAATATATAATTCAATTTTTTAAAAATATATTTTCTGATTATTTAATTTTTAAATGTTTAAAATACACTATTTAATCATAAATTTTTTTTAAATCATTAATGTTAATTATTAAAAAATGTAATAGCAAGTTAAAAAATTTTAAAGGGTGAATGATTCTTAAATTTATAATCAAAGCATATATTTTTTTTTAAAAAATAAATGGTATAATTTAATATTCAAAAGTTGAATAATTAAAGTATATATTTTTCCAAAAAAAATTCTTTAGTTTTGAATTAAAAAAATCTAAAATTGGACTGTTTACAGTACCATTTTATTTGTCTATTTGCTTTGCTTTTATTGCATAGGTGCAGTGTTTGACCCAGCTTCCTATCCTATCTGATTCTTGCTAAAATTCTTACTCAAGTGATCATTTAATACGGGTAACATAATTATTTTCAAAATAAATAAATAAAATTCACCTATTAGCACAATTTGTTATATTTATGTAATTATACCTTTTATTAAAATAGTCATATTCTTATCCTTTTTGTGTTGCCAAAAGAAGTATCCTTTCCTTCAAAAGGAGCAAAAACAAAACAAAAGAGTAATTCATTGGCAGGCTGGCGTAAAATAAAAAATATTTTAATAAAATAAAAATGATGTAAAAAGTTTGTAGTAACCAAGAAAAACTTTATGTTCCTAATAAAATACAAGAAATATAAATGTTACATTAATACATAATTCACGTGAAGTGACGTAAAGATGATGTAAATAACTTTTTTATAAGTTTTTGGTCAACAAAAGGATCTATGTTTTCGGAACAAATTGTTGAGGCTGTTGTGTCGAGCCCACCAGAGCCCAATGTTCTTTAATCCGCTTCATAGTAGTGTCCTAGTTTCCTCCCATGTTGTTCTTTTATTTCTTTTTTAATTTTTGTTCAGAAGCAAACTGGGCCTTGCAAATTGTGACATCCCTAATAACATATGCAGCCTTTTTCTACAAGGGTTTCAATGGGCCGATAGGCAGCCAGAACCCAAAAAGGATTCTTGTCTCAAATGATACTTCTCTTAGTTATAAGTGATAGAGGATCCTTTTTTTTTTTTTTAATTTTCGAGTCGAGAAAGAAATAAAGGAATAGAGTATGAATTGAACCCAGTACATTAAATTCCTCTAAAACTTTAAGTTTATGGAAAGTGATACTTAAGTCAAATGCTCTTAGGTAAGTAATAAAAGGTTTTGATGTATATACATTTGGCTTGTACCCTCCTCTTTCTATATGTTTTAAGGCATTGTGCCTTTTTGAAACCATTTTTCGTTTTAACATCATTAATATATATATGCTTCAATCAGTAATTAACAATTATCATTAAAATCGAATTAAATTTAACCACGCCTTTTCTTTAATCTGCGAATATGGCAGTTGCATTTTATGTAGGATGGGAAGTGCTTTTGAGATGGAATATTACAGGCATATAGCGCAAAGGTTGTGTGCTATTTATTTATATCACAGTAATTGTAGGGCAAGCTAAACTTACTATGTGTATATATATATATATATATATAAAGTACAGCTTTTATAATTTATCCAATTTCATCCAATGTTGTTTATGAGACATCTTTTAAATATTGAGGGATTTGAAACCTTAAATACTAAACATTCTTTTTCTCTGCACATCTTAGAAATTTTTAAGATAAAATTTAGATTTTTAAATTTTAAATTTTATTTTTTAATTTAAATTATAATTTTTCCAAATTTACAATTACATAACTATTTTTAATTTTATCTTATGTTTTTTTTTTAAATAAAAAATCTAAAATTTCAAAAAAAGAAAAATTTGCACTTCCCAAAAGAAGTGCAGTGAATTCGCGTGCCGAGTACTAATTATATCTCTATTCCATTCTTGCTACATGGACTATCCCCAAGTAGCTTTCTTTGGAGAAGCCTATCCTGTATAAATTATAAACTCATCTTTTTTTTTTTTTTTATGAACTTTATAAACTCATCTTTACATTGTTCAAAGCAAAAGTAAAAAGTATAAGACATCCTTAAATTTTGAGCTACTCTCTCTTGAACTAAAATAAATTATACAAAGCAAAAGTAAAAAGTATAAGATCTCCTTAAATTTTGAGCTACTTTCTGTTGAACTAAAAAGAAATTAAAAGAAATTATATAAATTTCTTTTAAATTTTGTTAAAATTATATAAATTTTTTTCTATTATTAAAAAATATATTTTAATCAAATTATAAATTTTAGTTTAAAATATCCTTTATTATCTTGATATATAAATATGTATTATATTTAAATATGCACAAATAAAAATAAAAAAGTTGTTGTTATTAACTTTAACAAAAATATATATTTTTGGATTAATAAAAGGTATTTTAATTAAAAATTTTAAAATTAAACTAAAATGTAATTAATTTTTGTGTTTAAAAATGATCTATGTATATTTTAAAATAGAAAGAAATTCTATATAATTTTAACAAAGTTTTAGGAAGATTTGTATAATTTACTAAAAAAATAATATCCCTCAACTTTTATACTTCAGGTCCAAAAAATAAGTTTGCTGAGTATATTTTCTTTCACGATTAACTCAAATGTTTACATTAGATTTCTTTTTAATAATTAATGTGATAAACTCTTATTTATCTTTGTATTAGACATGTTAATATTGAAAAATCTGAGGTGACAAATAGAGCAATAATGTTAAAAAAAAAAAAGGGAGAATAAACTATTTCTTAAACAATTAAAGTTGAGGAATTTAATTTTTTAGAATAGAAGTTCATAGAATGTGTACGAGTAACCTAGAACTCAAAGAGTGATATACATATATATATATATATATATATATATATATATATATATATATAGCTCGGTCTATCTTTTCTTGTTCGATAAGCAGACTTAAATCTAAAAAGTGTATGGAGATCAAAAGGTTCATTGATCAAGTTTTTAAGGTTGCTGCTTCAAAACTCAGATTTTCTCTGCTCAAACACTTTCAGAATTTTTCTCAGAGTGTAGGACCAAGATTTTTGCCTAGGCAATAAAGACCCTTTACCCGTAGTTTGATAGATCCCATAATTTTTTCCCCTGTACATACATATGTATATATATTTAAAAACTAGAATTTATGTATAAATAAATATACTATCATATATGCTTTTAAAACCTCATATATTTGGAGACAGCAACAAGAATTCGAAGGAGATTACAGCCACAAGTTGGACCCCCAAAAAAAAAAACCACTACGAGAAAAGTAAAAATATCTCAACTACATCTTCCCACTTCAAGGGAACACGTACACAGCCAACAAAGCCACTATATATCCCATCAAATTTGAACCACCCCAACCAAACGATTTTGGTTCGTTCCATCTCCTACGACTTTTTCATTATTCCCATTAGCAAGCCACTTTTCATGATACACAGCTCATATATGCTTTTTTTCTTTTCGCAAATGAGGAAGAGGGAAAAAAAAAGAAAAAGACATGAATGGTGATTGAGTCTCATAATCCAGTGTCGACCCAATCAGTTCTCCTGATAGTTGAGTTCTGCATAGGCCCTATATAATAGAGAGTGGTTAGAGTCATGAGAGGGTTTGGAGTCTTTCGATGTCTAAGTCAAAATGAAGAAAAAGAATATAGCGCAAGATAGAGATAAGGGGGAGATCGAGAAATTTAGAAGCCAAGACTGACATTTTTTATGGGGAAGTTAAGCTTCTTTGGTATTTACAGGGAAACTCTTTCTATGTGTCTTTAGTAGGTTCGGCTGTCGAGTTAGTCTGTTGAATTGATTCACAAAACTTAATAGGTTTGATTCAAATCTTGATCTCTTGAAATTTTTAACATTCAATTCATTTCAATCTTTTAAGTAAAAATTGTAGCAGATTAAATTCTGGTCACAGCCATCAATTATCTTTGTGTTCAAATTATAACATGCATTAGATGTGACTTTTATAGTAGTTAGAAAAATAAATTAGTCATGTTGTGACTACTGACTAATAATTTTATGTTTTGATGATGAATGTTTGATCTCCCCAAGATACGTAATGCGGTGTATAGAATATTAGTATAGTACAGATCGAATATGGCGCAAGACGTGCTAGCCCATGAGAATGTTTAGGACCACACACACCGCCTCGTCTCAAATCAATTATGCAGCTTACCTACCCGTAGGGTCCTCAATAATGCGCTGCATTTATCATTTCAATCTGGTGCTACTACCTAGTGATACACACGCTAATTAATTCAACAGCACATTTCATTTGTTGAGACTTGAATGGCTATAGGCAACAAGATAAGAAATGTATGATGTTTTGAAAGGACAAGAAGATGAGGAAGAAAGATTCTATACACATAATTCAAGATTTTCAGATACCGAAAAAAGGTCATTAGGCTCAGACAAAGGAAAAAGTGGAGCTACGAGCAGCACTTGAAACTGCCATAGAAGAAGTAACACATGGAAAGCACAAAAATAGGAGGCTTCAAATTAAGAGGGGTTGCTGCCACAACGGTTTTCTTTTCCAAACACGGAATTGGCGTAGCGTAAAATGAAGGAAATAATCTGACTCTCCTATGTATGGCCCCTACCTCCTTTGTCGTCCCGCACGTGCCTACTTCTTCTCCATTATCATATGTGTACTAAAAGCTTTACTGTGTGAAATGACCTTCACAACAGGATATGACCCCTTTAGATTTGGTCTAGGTTACAGGACTGGACAATATGGACCAGTGATAACGCTTGTTCCTTGCAATAGTCCCTAATCAGTGTGGAAACTATTTGTTGTTATCACTGTGTCTTGAATATTTCCACTTGAGAAAAGAGACTTGGAACACATATACCAAGCCAACCTTTTTGTTCAAAACATGAGTTGAATCCACCACCACTAATTGCTCCAGGTTCAGTTTGTATGATTACAATTTGGATGTTCCAGTGCTTTTATCCATTTTCTATATGCCTGAATAAATGTTTTGAATGCTCTGGCATTTTACACTTCTACATCAATCAAAATGGACTTTATTTTATATAATTGAATAATTTTTTTAATTACAGAAGATACGCAACGTTTTGGGACTAGAGAATGGATTAAAACTGAACCTTTGACATTGTTTAAATTCACATCAATTTTAAAGATTAAAACTCATACCATGTAACTATAAACTGATAACTGGATAATTTTTTATATGATAAATTTGTTATAAAAATGTTTCATTGTGCTATAAATTCTAGTAATGAATATTATACTCACAATATTTTCATTCTACTTTTTTCACTATTAAATTAATGTATAATATACTTCTTAATTGTATAGAGGGACTTTTTAACTATGTGATTATATATTTATTATTATTTAATTTTTTGAAAAAATTTGGCGTGAACAACATGACAACTATTTTTAAATCAACAATTGAGCCAAAAAAATTACTTTCTATACTATATAATTGAGGGATCAATTAAATGTGTGAGGTTTTATATTGCTGCTAAATGAAGATCCATGTTTGTATGTGTGTTTAACACAATTCTTTTTACCTTTGGGTATTGTTGGTAAGAACCTGTGGGACAACATCCCAATCATATTGTGGCCCTTAATTAAGAGTAAGGCACCAATATGGTGTGTTGGGTTGTTCCAAAAAAAAAAGGAAATCTGCATATGTATCGATCGATACTCTTCTTGGTCATATCGAATGACATAAGGACTTATAATGGAGGAGACAATCTTGTTTGATGCAAAAATACATGAAACTCAAGAAACAAAGTGAAATATTCAAATGTACGCATAGGGTTTCGGATTAATATAACATCAGCGTACGTTGTTGCTCATGAAGGTCACAATTCAAAAGCCAAGACACAATGAACAATATAAATATTAATGTGTGCTTTCTCTCATCGCTTAATTAATGTGCATGTTCATCTTGTTTTCGAACATTATCTAGAAAAAGCCAAAAAGCCATGGAAGACTCTAGATACCAGTCCATGATAAATTTTCTGATTACTTCATGCTAAGGAGAAAGAAAATGGCTTTGCTTGGCCTCCCTAAGCAATTAATCTTCTACCAAGTTTGGATTGGAGTCTAAACTGCTAAGGTTTCTGATCTATCTCCCTATAGGTTCCATGTTGGTCTACTTTTCTTATTTGTAGCTTCTATTATTTATTCAAACTAATCAATTTGGTTTGTTTAATTTTCTGACTGCATTATTAGGGATCTACCCTGTTGCCAATGGTGAAGTGATGAGGTTTCTCCCTCTTTTTATTCTTGAATGAAGTCTTCTTATTTAAAAAAAAAGGAAAAAACTTATGCAAGTTTACTGCTGTCATTGCAAGAGCCTCATAATTCAGTAAAAAGAGCAGTAGTAAGATAATAGAAGTAAATAGAAAACAGAAACGAAGAGTGAATCGAGCAGTATAATGTGGATGATGGATCCCCAAATGTCCCAAAAACAAATCAAAATGAAGCAGGGTTAGGGTACCTGATCCGGATCTCCGGAACAATGCATTACTCAGATCCAGACAAATGGGAGTGCAAATTTGAACAATTGTCGGTGTGGTCCCATAATTAATTTCCTTTGACGTTTAGTAAATTTTCTAATTATCAAATAATCTCCTCTTTTTGTCTTTTTACAATATACTCCTTATTTTTGTTTCTAATTTATACAAGCATTTATTTTGATTGTATATAGACTTTCTATGAATTTATACGAACCAAAAGAGTACAGTTAAGAGTGGTATTTAAGTTTTGTTTGGTTTAAAGGAGTGAAGGGGATAGAAAATAATAATATGTAGATTATTTTATCCTTATATATTTTAAAAGTAATGATAATATTGTTAATTATTTTTTTATTTTTAAAAATGTAATATTGTCACTATCAAATTAAATAAATATAAAAAATTATCTATAATTATAATTATTTAAAAAAATTTGTAAGCAAATAAAATTAACTAAATAATTATTTCAACAAATGTATAATTTAATAGTTTTATTTTATAAAATTAAAATGCATTTGAGTTGAAAATATTGACATGTTTACTTTTTTTCTTAATATGGCAATATATTTGTGTTAATTGGTACGTTGAAATTTCTCCTCAACCATACCTATAAAAAATTTATGAAATATAGAATTAATAATTAAGATAGGGAGCATTTTAGTCTTTTTTTCAACTTTTCCTTCCAATCCTCTCAAATTGGAGGGATAAGAGAGAGAGGGAGGGGAGAAAAAATTTCATTAAACTTTCTCTCCCCTTCCTTCCAAAATTACAAACCAAACAAGGGGAGGCCCTCCCTTCCCCTCCTCTCAAACCAAACAAGGGATTAGAGTACCTCCATATGGCGAAATTTTCTCAAAGGAGAAGGAAAGATTTGCAGGATCATGGAACCATTGTTTGTAGCTAGAAATTTGGTAAGCAGAATATGTTATATTGTCAATGAAGGAAATGATGGAATCCATTTATTTTTCTGATAACCTCACTGAGATGACACCATTCAAGTAATGGAGTACGTTATTGCAATTGCACGGAGAATTCTATCCCAGGATTTGCTTTCTTCTTTTCCTATTATAGTGAATTGAAATAGCCTTCTTCTAGTTTTTAAATTTAGAAATCAACACATAATCTATAATTCTTTATCTCACTTTTAAAATCTATTAACACATTATTCTTGACATCGATCGCCCCATATATCATCCTTTCACCCATCGAGTCAATCTCGTCAAAGATGTGATCTTCAAAAAAGATAAAAATTAAAATCACTCACTGATTGAAAATTAAGCGCTTATTTTTCTAATCATTATTGATTGTTCCATGGTTGGCCTTGTCCGTGGAAAAAAAAAATGTGGTGGACCATGTCTATGCAATATATACGTTCATGATACAGTAACAATATATAAATCAGGACCTCACTTCTCATCTACATCCTCAAAAGTTTATATCCTCGATCAACGAAGATAAGTCACATTCTCTATCGTCAAAACTCCATTCCCATCTATAAACGCATCCCATGAATGCACATGAGAATTAACTGAGAAATTATTAAATAAATTGAGTTTATCAAAGACAAAGAATGATTGATTATAAATTAATACGTAAACATGGGAATGGCACTCGTTCAAATTTTAAATATCTAAATCCAAAATATATATCCAATATTCAAATTTGATAAAATTCAATTTCTTAATAGCTGCAATCAAAATACTCGATATCCAAAATATCCCAAATTTATCGAGTATCTGAAACATCTAAAAAATCTTTCAAAGATTAAAGTATTGAGTATCAAATAAAATATATCCAAAATATTCAATACTCGAAATTATCTTTCAAAACATACTTTTAAAGTTTGTAATTATCAATTACTCTAAACAATGTATAAAAAAAATTAATCTAAAAAATAAGTGGGTAATAAATAAAAGTTTATTGTATATAATAGGATTTTTCTGTGTATAATTATATATAATTAGTGTATTTATTATATATAATATACAAATATCAAATATTGGATATCAAGCTGGTATCGAGCATATCCAAAGGCTAAATTCAAATTCGCCCATTACTTGGTCCAACATCAAATTGTGCTATTCACAATTTAATTTTTGATCGACTTTGAATACTCATTTCAGATGGATACCGTAATATACCCATAATACTCTAAAGTCATTGCCATCCCTATGTAAACACATTAAAAATAAGTGCCGCTGCTCATGAATTTGGGTTCAAGCGGCATTTCTCTGGACTTTAAAGTGCTTATAAAATTTGATATATTTGACTCTGATCTTAAGTATTATGTTCTTTTATTCTCTCCTAACTCCAAAAGTTTTTGCCTTTTTCGCAACCAAAAAAAAAGTTTCATTAAATTATATTTACCTATTTAATGATTACTAACTTAAAGTTATTGATAGATTAAGTTTATTTAAAAGTTTGTCAAAAAAATTATTTCTTTAATTTCATTTAAGCTTGAAATCTTGCAAATAAAATCACTTGAGGTCAAAAGTTAGGTGGATACTGCGAAAAATATCGCTTTGAGGAGTAATTAGAAAAGTAAAAGTAGAATTTCGGTGGTGATTCTAATTTTGTCGCCGCTGAATATTTGCTGTTAAATACCTTTTTAATTTTTTAATAGTGAAATACTTCTTCGAGTTCATTTAAGCTTGAAATTTTGCAAATAAAATTACTTGGGGTCAAAAGTTAGGTGGATACTACGAAAAATACAACTTTCAATCGTAATACAAAAGTAAAAGTAGAATCTAGATGGTAATTTTTGCTTTTGTCCCTACTGAATATTTGTTGTGAAATACTTTTTTAATGGTGACTCACACAAATTGTCACTAAATATTCGTCACCATAGTCTAACATTTTTAACCCGTCAAATGAAATATTGGTAAAAAACTTGCGGTGTGCAGTGACAACCTAGAGCTATTTGATGACTTTTTACCATCTTTGGTAATGAGAATTGTCGTCATAGAAAGTATTTTCAAAGAAAAATTATATTTCAGATTATAAGTTAAAAATATATATTAAAAAAATCATAAAATTTAAAATCATTTTAAAAGTTTAAAGAACAAAAAATTTAAATTTTGAATAGTCATTCCTTAATAATGGTGAATATGGATGGAAGGAAAAATATGATAAATAGTAAAAAAAAATTATAGATGTTATATTATAAAGTGTAATTTTTCTTATAATTAAAATTATTATTTTTTGACTCTTTAAAATAATTTCAATTTTGAGATCATTTATAATAGATATTTTTAACTTATGATCTTAAAATGTAATTGTTCCTATTCTCAATGGCAGCTTTTTCTATTAGCATCAGAACTTTTGGTCATGATATATTTTAAAACCGTAAGTTATTGTTATTTGGTCACTATAAGAAACATGGGAATTTGCGGTGGTTTTTTTGCTGGCGTTTTCAAGAAATTCCCAAAATTGTTTATTTTCAAGCTGTAAATTCAACGGTTCCATGACAGTTGGAAAACAAAGCAATTTACGATGGTTTTTTGGTTAATTTTGACAGTTTTGTATTTTCTGAGATACGAAAACAATTTTCGAAAATTTTACAAAATTCTTGAAATTTCATTTTTAAAAAAAGACTCTATTTATATCTATTTTCTTATATTATTATTAAATTTTTTAATCAAAATATAATTAGTATATAATTTTTAATAATAATATAACATATGTACAATTTAATTAAAAAATTATATACTTCCTATATTATTATTAATAAATTATATATTTATTATTTTTTATTAAAAAATTTAATAATAAAAATATATCTAATTATATACATATATATATATATATATATATTTTTTTTTTCCCCCAAAAGAACCCGTTACCTTTCTCAGATGCGCCCAGAAAAATCTGATTTCATCTTTCGCAAACACTTTTACTCTCAGTTTTGCAAACCGATAGAAAAAAGTGCTCATGCTATGGCCCTTTCGTTCCTGCTTGTGGCCGAGGTGGATCAGAGAAATCCCAATAAAAACAACTGTTCCTACTGAAGCTTCCTCTGGAAAGTCGTCAACTGATAATGGGTCGTGGGAGTCAAGCTTCAAAGAAACCCTTTGTCTCTTTATTGTTTCAAAGGGTGAGAATCTCTCTCTATTGTCTCTTTCTATAATTTTGATTCATTTTATTATGCATTGTGGTGGCCTTACATTGATGTTCAGCTTGAGCCTTGAATATGATTAAATTTTAAAATAGAATAAGTTTGAAAATGAGTCCAAGCATAAATAAATAATTGTAATTATTTTTTACTCATATGAATAAGTCGAGTCCAAATAATATAATATTTATTTATTTACACATTAAAAATTAAGTTGAATAAAAAACTTTGAATTTCTATACTATATATGTATATGGATATAAAAAAAAACTATAAAAATATATATTACATTGGTTAATTTGTATCAACATTTGTTTTATTTAAAATTTTCTAATCGTTAGAATATCTATTATATAAATTATATTTTTATTAATAACTAAACGGCTAAAAAACTTAATATGTTAATAAATTTAATAACCCAATAAAGAAACCAAGCCCCATTTAAATATTTTTACAAACTAATAAATAACTTAGTTTATTTCTATCAAAAAGCTTTGATGGTGACATTTTGCCCACAACATTTTTATTCAGGCAGATCCCCTCCATTGCGGGATCTGTGTAATTCCGATAAATTACGATTTTAGTTATTTAGATTTAATTTGGATAATTAAGATTATATTTTTTATTATCTTAAATTTTTTAAAAAGAGTAAAGTATAAAATAAAAAATAATTTTTTAACTATAATTTTAAAAAATGATGATTGATATTAAACAAAATTTAAAAAATTAAGATTCTGACCATTTAATTAAATTTAGACTATTTAAATTTAGATGATAATTTACTATAACAGATAGATGCTGCACTGTAGATGATCTGAATCTTTTTTTTTTTCATCTTGGATGGCAACAAAAGTCCTCGAAAAACTTATTTCTTGAGAAAGAAGGTGTAAATAAAAGGAAAAATTATAGATAAGTATTTTAAATTAAATATATTTATATTAAATAATTTTAAAATTTAAAATTATTATAAAAATATTAAAGGATAAAAAATTTAAATTACACTAAAAAATTATAATTTGGAACATTAAATTAAATTATACATAATAAAAATAATTTTACAAACACGATTTAAAAAATTATAATTAATATTAAAAATAATAATTTTGGATCTTAAAGATTTAGATCTTCAATAGCACTCAACAGGTTAGCAACAACAGAAAAACCACATTCCTCTAACTTGGGCCTTTAATTATAATTTTTCGTACATAAAATTAGTAATAATAACGAGCTATGTTAGTCCATTCCTCTTACGGAATGAAGTGGGCCTTTTTTTTTTACAATGATTTTTTTTATAAATTTAATCAATGAATTATGAAAATGATTTTATTATAAATATTATAATATTATTTACACTTAAAATTTAATTATTATTACTTTTTTCTTGTACGCACCCACAAATGAGGCATCTCTTAAGTGAGAAAGATAATAGTATGCTCGGGCCCCTAGAGCACATGGTGAGGATGAGGCATGATTTTTTTTCTTCTTTGAACGGAAGAACAATTTTAAAAACTAGGAATTAAAATTTAATAATATCTAACAATCTTGACTTAAGTGAGATTTTTTTTTTGAATTTAAGTGTTGAAAAATAACTTCTAGATAATTCGTGAGCTGCTTCAGATAATATGCTAGAAGAACTTGTACAAATCTTTCCATCCCGTCCCAAAATATGGCCGGTTTGATATCAAGTTGTTTTTCCAATAATGTTTACTATGTTTTTATAATTATTATTTAAATTTTTATTATCTTTTAAAATAGAAACATTAAAATCAATTTTTTATTTTTAAAATTCTTTTTTCATTCAATTTATTTTTCACTTTACATACCCGAGGGCCACACCAATGCCATAATCTTGAGAAGAAGCAAATCCCTTTCATCTTCAAATTTTTCTAGAAAAGCTTGTAAACAAAATAAATGGGGCCCGAGTCATGACTGCATCGCAAGTACAACCAAGTATATCTTTTTTTTTATAACCGTATGGCTCTGTTTGGATAAGGGAGGGAAAAAGCGGAAGGAGAGAAAAGAAAAATAATGAAAAAATATTATGTTTTCACGTGTTTGAATAGTGAAAGAAAAAATGGAGGAAAAAAAAAATAAAAAAAATGTTATTTAAATATAACAATAATAATAATATTTTAATTTTTTACATATACTTTTTAAAAACATGAAAATAATAAAAACTAATTTAAAAAATATTCAAATGATCAGAAAAAATTATTTTTGAATAAGATAAAAAAATTCTTTATTAAAAAATACACATTTAAAATTTAAAAATATTTTGAAATTTTTTTTTAAATCAATTAAAAATAATTTATAAAATATTATTTTAATAGATATTAATTAATTTAAATATAATAAATATTTTTTAATTATATATAATATATTATTATATATATATATATTAATAATATAATTTAGCAACGCATTGTCGGATGGGTTTTTTAAAAAAAATTTATACAAATAATTTAGTAATGTTAATATTAAAAAATATATTATTAATTTGTAAAATATATTTATTAAATTATTATTATAATAAAATAAATATAATTATTTATTTTTAAAATTTTATAAATATATATTAAAAATATTATATACATATATATATATATATATATTTCGTTTGTCCAATCAATTTTATATGCACACACACACATATATATATATATATATATATATATTCTGTTTGCACAGTCAGCTTTCTCCTGCAATTTTTTAAAATATAGAAAAAAAAAGAAAATTTTTGTGTGGATCCCACAATACTTTTTTCCTTAGGTTTTTTTCTCCTGCCAAATGAGAGAAAATTCGGTTTTCTCTTCCTCCTCTTCTCTTCATTTTTCTTTTCATCCAAACGCACCTGTAAAACCAAATATATCGAAGTATATATACTTGCAAATGTGAAAATGAGCGCCAATCTATTATTGGGTAAATATTTTATTTTTTATTAGAAAAATATTTAAATTATATATTTTTTTCTTAAAACAACAAATGCGATATTTACTTTTTTTACGACAAAAAATAAGTTATCATTACACTTATTTTAACAAAAATACCTTTATATCTATTACATATATAATATACAAAACATTAAATATATATTTGATTAATATAAAATAATTAATTTCCTAAATTTAAGAAATTGTAAAATCATTTGATAAAAAGTTAAATTATTGAAAACAAAAAATTTATTCACAAAATATTTGTTTAATTTATATAATTTATAGATAATAATTTTATTTTAAAAATAAGATATATATATATATATATATATATATAATTACAGGCATTGTTTATGATTTTTGACACAGATAAATAATAAAAAAGAATTATTATAGAAAATATTTTAATCATATTTTAATTTTATAAAATAAACATATGTTCATTGTAGTTGAAACAATAATTTATCTTGTATTATTTTAATATTAGATTTAAATATAATTCTGTATTATATCTTTCTTATCATATGCTTTAACAAAATTATAATATATAAATATATATATGTAAAAAAATTTCGAAAATCCCACTCATGTACTGAGTTAGAAAATTGACACATTTATTTATATAAATTATATATTATTATGCTTTTATTTAAAAATTTGATAGTTAAAAAATAAAAAAATTATATATATTATTTTATTGTATGAGAATAAAAAAAAAGAATTGTTGTAAGGAAAGGGGTAGAAAAGTATACGTATTGGTTCTAGGTCATTCCATGCCTCACTTTTCTGACTCTGAGGGATGCCTCGGCACTTGCACCTGTCACACCATCACACTCCCATCGCATTCACCGCTCCTACCCCTACTCTACTCCTCTCTCTCTCTAAATTCATTTTGATACGGAATAATCTTAATAATTATTTTATCTTAATTTTAAACTCGTAAAAAAATAAAAAAAAATCTATTTTCAAAGTTATAAGGCAATATTATCAAGCATATAAAGATTGTATACTGCAGTTAATAATGATTTTAGTTCATATTTTAAGTATAATTCAAAACACAAGTCATTTTATCTCTTTTCTCTTAACGAACGTTAAAAAAGTTTGATATAATGTTTGAATTTATGATATTAAAAAAAATAAACAAATAAATATAAAACCTATTTTTTAGAATATTAAAATTAAAGAACTTAATTTTCTAATTTTAAACGTTTGAGAAACCATTTATAAAGGACATAAAATTCAAGAATTTTTTTATTTTTCTCAAATTAAAATTAGTAATTTAATAATAATTACGATGACATAGTTAGATTTGATGTACAAGTTGTAAAAAAAATGAAAAACAAATAAATTACACTATTATGAGGTTTAACTAAATATATTTTAATTTTTTTTAGTTTTAAAAATTACACGCTGCTTCCTTCCTTTTTTTTTTTTTTATATAAATGAAGTTAAATACAACAGCATTTCTTTTAAAAACTAAATTATTTAGTTATTTTTTTGATATATGAAAAATAAAATCACAATTTTATATTGAATTTAACATTAATTTAATTACTTTTATTATTATTTTAAAAATAAAATTACAGTGTTATACTCCGTGAAAAAATTTTTTTTACGTAATGTAATAATATTAAAATATCAAAAAATTGGATATATATTTGAAATAAAAATATTAAATATTAATTAATTAATTTTGAAAATTAACATAATTTATTTAAAAAAATAAAAAAGTGATAATAAGGGAATTAGAGTGATTGAAAAGAAAAATAAAAAAATTATAGTTGATGATTTAAATTTTAAAATATTTATAGAATAATTTTATATTTTAAAATTATTTAAAAAAAATTAAAGATTAAAAGTATTAATGTGGGTCATAAATTATAATTTTTTGATGTAATTTAAACTAAAGAAAAAATGTATAGATTAAGTAAGCAACTTGATGGTTGGGAGTTGACACTTTAGGAGCTAGCTACATACCTATCAGCCTGACCATGATTTCTCTCACTCACTACTCTGTATCTGAAAGTGTAGATGGGCTATGAATAGAGGCTGACACGGGAATGCATTTTCTCCGGGACTACAGTGGAGCAGCTTTCATGAGTTGACAGTCTCTCGCACACTTCTCTTTTTATTTTGGAAATCGAGTCTTTTTCCTCCTCTTTTTTTTTTTTGAATTTAATTCATCTTTAAAATATTAGTTTGATCCTTTTAATTTTTTTTTATTTAAAAACACATTTTTACATTAAATCAATTTTTTATTATTAGGTTAGAGTGTACTTAATGTATTAGCTTGCATGTACCTAATTTTTATCACTTCTTAACTTGTTAAGACGTTGTGTATAATTCTAAAGAGAAAATTATAAAAATAATGATTTATATTTGAATGATATAAAAATTAGTTAAAAATCTAATTAATGTACAATATATCTTTTGAAGATTAATTAATTAATTCATTATTTTTTCCTTCTTCAATGATTTCACGTTTAAACAAAATATAAAATAAATTATTATTTTAATTTTTAAAAGATACTATCATTGTTAATTATTTTTTAAAAATTTATTGCCAATTTAATTATAATATTTTAAAAGACACATCAATTCTTCAGTCTGGACTTGAATTTCTTCAAATTAATAATAGAAAAAGTAATAATTGACGTCCGGATGAGAAAAGTCCTAAATATTAAAATTATTTTAAAATTTTTAAAGATTAAAAATTTAAATTGTGTAAAAAAATTATAATTTAAAATTTTAAGGTAGAATTTTTTATTTTTAAATTTTTTAATATAGATATTTTTAATTTGTAATTATTTTTTAATGATAATATTTTTTTAACAATTAAATTGATGTCAAACTGTTTCAAAAAGGAATTGGAGCAATAATCCTGAAATATTTTGACGAGGTTTCTCTCGCGCTTTGTTTCCATGGACAGTTATGCCCCCTCACAGGGTGTGACCCCCTGCGAGTCTGACGCACATCAATTGCGATTGATTACTTGAAATTTCTCAATTGGGCGGGACCAAAATCTGGGTGTTTTGGTCATATCTGATGCTTTATTCTTTTCTTACGCTTCTCTTCCCTGCTCCCATTGTCCCACTCTCTCCCCAAAAGGTGATTTCAGTCTATCATACTTTTTTGGACTCTTGTGGACTATGTATTGTATACTCCCAACATGCTCCCCTCTTTCGTAATCCGTCTCTTACTTATACAATATTCAAATACAATAAATATAAAATTAGAACTTATATATTTCATATGTCTTGAATAATATAAAAATAACAATACTTCTCGTTATATATCTCGAGCTCAAATATTTATTAATAAATTTGTCTACAAAATGGGAATACCTCTGTAGCACTTATTCAAATTGGCTCAGCCAACAAAGGATGTGAACTTCATGTGCATCTTCAGGTGCAAAAATCCAGATTGGGTTTCTGTGTGTCCCTTTGAAATTCTAGACATACTATAGGTGTTCGGACTAATAATTTAGAAATAATTTATCTTTACCAACCATTTTTTATTCTAATGAGAAATCATCCTCTGGTATTATTTTTTCATCATCTATCAAATATAAGAAATGACTGATACCTTTAATGATTTATTCAATTATTTTTATTTTACGAAAAGTAGAGTTTTACCTAGACTGTAACAGTGAAGTGAGTAAAAGGGAAAGTTACAATAGGCAACCCATTAAAAGACAATCTAGTAACGCTAGCTAATATCTCTATCTAGCTAGAAGCCTCTAGGGATTTGAAGGATAATGTGACCGTAGGAACCAGAACGGCCACATAATTCCCCATCTTATCGGGTCTCATATACTTTTGATCTGAATTTTTACTCAGGAAATATATATTTAGTGTCAGTATATAGCCAAATTGCACGTATACTAAAATTGGATCGCACAACTATTTTTCTAAAATAAAATACAAGTGTATTAAAATTCTGACAAAATATAAAATTTGGTAGACTTTTAAAATTATTCCCGTTACTATTGCTGTTACTTTATATGCTAAGCACGACCACTAATTAACAATCATCGAAATAGTGAAGCTAGCACATTGTTTAAGTATAATATTAGTTCTTTAATTTCTAGTTAATTTAAAGTTACTATTAGAGAGAGTAAACCATGGTACCATTTGCATCTATAAAATATTCTTTAATACAGCGATAATGGGTATTGGAGAACAAAATCTCGGTTATCATCAATTAATTGTTTGATCAAATGGATTAGAACGTAATATAAAATGGGCTTAAGTTCTTGACAAGAGCAAACAGTGAGGAAAAGGATTGTTGGCCTCTTCGGGCTTTCAAAACATAATGATGCTTAGGGGAGAAATTGTGTGTATGAAGGAAGAAATTTGTCTACTAGATTTAGTCATATTCGCCTAATGACAAAGCAACTACCTCCATAATATAGACTTTCTTTCACATTCGATCACCAAAGAAGGAAAATAAAGAGGGGGCATAGTACCCCATAGATATCACTTATTCAAGCACTAAGGGTTTGAGGTGATTGCAAGCAGAATCTTAGATATAAATCAGACATATTCCTAATGGGGATTCATTATGCAAGTTATGACTCCGAAAAGCAGTGCAGGAGAGGATGAGAAAAGAGAAATGATGTTGCCGACTGTTAAATTGAGATTATTACCTCATGATGATTGCTTTTGAACCATTTTGGGGTCCCAAAAGTAAATCCCACAGGAGATGTTGGGCAAGTGAGGGCATTCCCTTGACCATTGATGTTATCACCCCAGGCCGACACTCTAATTTTAATCAAAGTATATTACATCTCTCTCTCTAATTACTAATGATATATTGTTAACTATACATATATGGGCAAAGAGGCATATATAAAATAAAGGCGTATTCTTATTATATTTAGTCATGCTTCTCCATCTTTCTGTGAGCCTTCGAGAATTGCAGTTTTGTGCTTAGATATGTCTGGTTCGGTCTGCTCTTTGAATAGCTATTGATGATATAGATCACGATTTGTTCTCAATTTTTTTTATTGGTAGATTAAATTAATTTAAATACCATCATCCTACTGCCTCTTGTTATGTAAAAGAACATAAACGAACTTCCAATATCCGTCCATCATAGCAAGACAATTTTATTCTCTCTTTGATTGAGGATCGAAATAATTAATAGGAATTGTTTTAACGAAACCAAAGGGGCTAATTGCATTCTCTCGTCCCTCTATATATATTGATACGATGACAGTGTGTCTCTTGATCTTATAATCATGTAGCGCCATTTGGTAATTTATTAATGTTGTTTGCAAATTGCCGTCCCTATAATAAAAACATTAGAAATAATTAGACAATTTGAATGGAAAAAACTCGCAAATTACTAAGACATAATCACTGGATCAAGTGCTCTAATAACCCCAATCGTTATGCTGTATCAAATTTTCATGAAATTAAACAAAAATCACGGGCATTGCCAATTTTCGAACTAACTTATTTGGACAATCAAAATTAAGTTTCTCCTTAAGCTACGGCACACGTTGGTATTATAATAAGCATGTGAATGTCTTGTTTGAAATTTATTCTTGAAGTTTCCCCTCGATTCAAGTGGCTTGGGGTGTTAGAGACATTACAAACTATATGATAATCAATTTGTGTGCTCAAATCAAAATATTTAGAGAAATAGAGCAAATAAATCACGTGTAGAAACAGTGTATTAATAAGTATTTGAGATCCTCCAATTGTCTCGTTTTAAAACAACTTTCGACGTTAGGTAGCCTCAACTTACCTTATGTTTAGAAATGTGTTGCCATCGTTAAAAATCACGTTTCACCAAAGTAATAAAGTAAAACTTTTATGCAAATGTAAGTTTTAAATACGAATCCAAACGGAAACTTAACACTTAGCATAACAAGTAGTTCATATAGATATTGTTTGGCCCTTTGTGGCTAAAATTATCGTTTTGTCCCTCAAAATTTTATATTTAGTTTTTTAATTTAATCTTTTTTAATGAAAAAGATTTATATATCTTTATTATTGGATTATTTTATTAAAATATGATAATTTTATAATACTAACATAATAGGTGTATAATTTTTGCAAATAATTCTATAATTCTTTAATAAAATTATACACTCATCATATTATTATTAAAAAAGTATACACTTATTATATTTTAATTAAAAAGTTTAATAAAAAAATTATATATAAATCTAATTTCTTTTTAACTTGGTCATTCTGACTAAAATTTTCTCAATGTGTGACTAAATTTTGCCAATATGTATCATTCATTATATATTACATTGACATTTAAATATACATAATTTATGTTAATTCATCCTAATTAATGATATAATTACGTGTTACACACAGTCAATGTCGATTGATCATTATATATTTTTACCAATTTTGTCAACAAGAATCTTGCATAAAGTAATAAAATGGCACATAATTGATACATAAATAGAATTTAGCGGCACATAGATGGGGACTTAATAGCTGAAACTAAATTAAAGAATTTTCAATTATGAAAACTAAATTATAATTTTTTTAACTTATTAACATCATATTAAAAAATTATGTCAGGTTTTAACGACAGAGTAATTTAACCTGCAAGTTGTTAAGGTAACCTCCCGGCAAAGTTACCATAGCTAAGAAATTTAAGGTTCTTTCACGCCTAGTCCCCTAATCCGCGTCACCGTATTCCAAGTATTGGGAACAAATATCGTAGTCGGCAGCGTACAAGTTAAGAAAACATACTGTGTATTAAAAAATTGGAATTTAATGATATAAAAAGCGAATTGAACACAAAAAGAAGAAGCCGTCCCTACATTAACATACACAAAAATAAAAAGCAGTGGCGCCAGCTATCTACTTAATTTTTTTCCCCCCAGTCTAATTAAGCTGCTTGCTGCTTTCATGGCGCAGAAATTTTCAACTACAATAGTCAATTCCTCAACTCCCACACGTACCTTTCCTCTTATAAATACCCTTCCTCCCCCTCTCACCTCCTTCCTCAACAAGTGACTCTCATCTTCTTCATCTTCTATCTCTAATTTGATGAAGTTCCTCTTTATATCTTCAGGATGCAGATCAGAGTATGGGAGAATCTGTAAAGCTCAGGAGGGATAGCGCCATGACACTGAAGATCTTTACCCTTCAGTGTACTTGGCGCTATCTATCCTGAGTTTCATGGGTTCTTCTTACTTTATATATTATCGCTAGGTGCAACACCTCAGTACTGGGCACTACAGAAGGATTCATGGTTTATTATCTCGCTCTGAATAATTAAGATCCTTATTGTGTGATTTTTTACCTGGATAATTAAAGTTTTCTGCTCAATTGCCCTTTGTTGACTTGACAGTTTTTTACTGGACTTTGTTTATTAACTATGGATTTTCTTAGTCTTCAATCGGAGGTTATATATGTATTTGTGTAAGATTTTGTTCTTTCTGGCAATTGTTTTTGGTGTGATTTATGTCGGAAACCAAACAAAGGTGAACGGTTTTTAGTTACTTTGTTCTTCTCTTTTCTCTCGTGTTGTTGATAGAGCCTGTTAGAATGGTGCTTCTGCCGATAATTTCTCGAAGGTCGATCTTTAAAAGGTTGCTTATGATGGTCTGTCCCTTTTTGACAGATACAGGCAGGCACGCACAAAATCCCAGGGAAAAGATTTTGCCGCATGATTAATTCTTGAAGCTCTCAAGTTCATGGCGTATTCGATAATTTGGTGGGATTTTTGTTTCTATGCTTATAATTAATTTTATCCAGGCAAAAGTTTATATATATAATCCTTGAAAAAATAGGTATTTTTGCTATGATATTGGTCCTACAAATGTTCTTGAATTTCTGAGGCTTCTCTTTTCTCTTTTTATTCTGTTGCCCTAGATTTCTTTCAGGTCATGATATTCACTTGTGTAGATTCTGGAGGGAGCCCAAAATGCCGTCGTCTTCTACAGAAGGACAGCTAGCTACTACAAAGTTCGCAAAGGATGTTTTGATTTTTGAAGCCAGTGAGGGTCTGATGCTTTGACCAGCGAGTTGACTGACATGTACAAAAAGATACGATTTTTTTCCTAGACACTGACAAAGGTCTAAAAGTATATTGCTTGTATTTTTATTATGTTTTCTGAGAATCATATTGATGAGTTGGTTGGATTTTTAATGGCCAGTCTGGTCCTAGCAGTACACTACTCGCTTTTTACCCTTCTGAGCTTAATCTGAAAAGCGAACCCTAGTGTTCCCTTTGAGCTATAGGGAAGCTATTTTGAGTTATAACTGGAGCCCGAGGAGCTAGGGTTTCTTCATGTTGACCGCAACTTTTTGCAGGCCTTTTCATCAGTTATAATGGTGGGTTAGTTACTGTGGATATTGACTCGTTTCCAACTTGGTTCAGCTCACATGTCTCGTCGCTTTCTTTTTCTTCTATTATTTACTTCCTTCATAATCTCCATCATTAAATTCCCATTAAAAGCAAAGTTAATGTAAGAGAACAACAATTAATTACCCTCTCTCTCTCTCTCACACCCACCCACACAAGTTTATCTATTATCGCTTACTTATGTTTTTTTTAACTTTTTAATCCTTCACTATCTTTTAGTTCATGACCCCATGCAACTAATAATTAAATCACCAAATGGGCCAAATAAATTTGAGTTCTTATAGATGATGATGCTGAGTTTGACCTCAAATTCAACCCGCCCTTCCTCTATTCTTTTCCTTCTGTTCCTTTTTCTCTTCCATGTTACTTATATCCATTTCCTGCTATAGATGCAATGGAAATCATATGGTTGGCCATTATGAGAGGTTGGGATGGAGTATAATATTGGGGGCTTGTTTCAAGGATTTAGAAGTTTGATTGTTTGATTCAACTTTTGGGCACAGGATGTGCATTGGTGTACGGGGACAAAGCAACCAATTGTGCTGTATTAGATCTTCAAACTTCTATTGTTATTATTGCATATCTATTATAGAATAAAGTAAAATATTTATATAGATTTTCATCTCCGAAGGGACCTGTTGGTGCTGTGGTTGAACAGGAACCACCACCTCTTGGCACAGTATTTTTGCCCTTTAAAATGAGTTTGAAATTTGAGGCTATTCGGAATATGGTACTTCACAATGAGCTCAAGCTTTAGTGTGGTGGACAAATATAAAATATAATGGACGTGCAATTAATTGCTCTTTGTTTTGGCGATTGATTTCAGAAATAATTAAGCTAGCTGTTAATAATGTCTGTTTGTATTCTTATATACATAGAGCAGCCCCGAGCAGGAATTAATTTGGGCAATGCGGTGGCAGGGAGTGGCAGACCAAAATGATTATACTGGTGAGAATAAAAATGATCTCTACCATCAACTGGCTCAAACTTTTGGAGGCCAACGAAAATGAAAAAAAAAAAATGAAACAAAACAAGAACAAAAAACCAAGCTCTTGGACAAGAACAAAAAACCAAGCTGTTGATTCCAAGACCTTGGTTCTGGGTCAAGCATTTTCTATATATAGTTTAATTTGAACGTAATTTATTAATACAAGTTACACCTGTCATTGCATCCCATTGCGTGTATCGGATACCCAACAAGAAAAATGATACTAAGGATGAGATTATATGTATTATCGTATTGGGCTCTGATATTTCAATAATATATATATATATATATATTTATATGTGTAGTCTATTTTATTCTATGTCATTATCCATCTCCGATGCTAGTCATTATAGACGAAGTTTGCTGAGGGGTTGTTTGAGTTAACCAATTATAAAATTATATTTTCATTGTTTTAGCAAGAGTTGGACAATGATGAATGATTCTTACAACGGGTGTGCTCGTGTGCGCGTGTGGATGTGTGTGTATGTAGTGTGGTGGTGAGGAGGAATGTTAATCGGAAAAGTATATGTAACAGAAATTCTGATATAACAGTTGGCTCTGGTTTATTATTGAAATTACTCAATAACTAGAATTCAGGTTTAGCAGGCTAGAATACAAAAATTTATCAATAACTATTTCAGGCTAAATATGGACTTTCTCAATTTACGTTAAGCTAAGAAAATGACTTTGCAGTCGCATGGCTTCTAGTCTTCCACTTGCGAATGTACCAAAAACATTTTATACTTAGGATTTGACTCTTTTGAAAAGTAGACTCTGTATTCTAGCAATATTAGAGGTTGATGAAAAGAAATAGATGTATTAATTTTTTTTTTCTATCAATGATTATTTTTTAAGTGTAAGAAGTGTTATTCCTTAATTTCTATAGTGTCGGAGGTGTATTTTAAAGAAATAAAATATATTTATGACATCAATGAAGTTAGCATTGTTATCATCAGTATTTGAATTGATATGTTTGCCTAATTTAGTAGTCCTGTCTATGATAAAAAAATTTCAATTAATTTAATCATAGAACATATACATAATTGTTGTAGTAATTTTAAAATTTTACGCAAACACTAATTACATTGGTTGGAAGAACAGAGAATAATTATGAACATATTAGATTTTATGAAAATAAAATTGTCAAATTTTGCATAGTATTCTTTTACTAACATAAAAAAATGATTAATGAATTAAAAAAAGATAAACGAAAGAGTTCGCTAGCTCGAAGGGTTTGTATTTAAAAATTGAGAACAATTACATATAACTCTTCAACTTTAATTTTAATATACAAATATTAAAACATAATATTATTAGTCTAGTAAATATCATATAATACCTTGTATTTTTATTATCTTTTCAGAATTTTTTCTTACACTGTTGTAAAAAAAATTTTAAATGTCAGTTTTAAACTAATTTTAAAATTAATATATTAAAATTATTATTATACTATAATTGAGGAGCTTATGGTATAGTTTTTCCTTAAAAATCTGAATCACTGTTTAAAAATAAAGAACCACAGAGTCGGCTACGGTGGAGCAGGTGGTGGGTCTGTGCTGTACGTCCATTTAATTCTGTACCCCTGACACTTGGCGGCTAAAGTTCAGCTGCACCATATTGAATTGTTCTGAGTCTCTCTGATCATTTCCCAGATATTCATTCTTCATGGGCCCAGTGGGGTCTACTACTGTGGATTCTGAAAATCTTTCAATGGGTTCTGATGTTGATCACTCGGGCCCTACAATTTGGATGGAATTTTTATGTTATGGGGAGTCTCATTCTTGTGGGCCTGTTTGGGCCTTCCTCCATTTGCTTTCTGTATTTACATTGGCTCCTTCATATTTCATACCCCACCAACAATGATCATTAGTCATTCATTACCAACAAAACTAGCATTTATGGGTAGGATTTGTTTAAAATCAAATTTTTGAAAGAGAAAGAGAGAAACAAAATAGACGTTGAACAGAAACAAACGAAATCAACAAGATCGCGCCAAACAGAGATAAAAAGAGAAAAGTAGTAGAACAAACAAACAAACAAACAAGGGGTCCAAATTAAAAATAAATTAGAGATTTATACTCTTATCTAGTCCTTCGCTTTCTCCATTTTACAATTATTTAGGATTTAGGTACCTGTCATTTTCTAAAATGTGTAATTATGTATAAAACCTACATATTGTGTCATGGCTACAAATTTTAATTGCACAACTTTTACTCTCATCGCCATCCGTTACAAACCAACAGAAAATAGAACTATACAAAGTGCGTAAAAGGAAGTGTAAACAAAAATAGAAAATGCTCAGCGCAATGTTTACCTCACAATTAAAGAAAATTGGTGAGCCACAAGGATATTGAAAGGCAATCATTTCACCTCCCGCTCCCTCCCACTTTTCGTTAAACCGCATTCCTTTATAGCATATCTTCTCTCTCTCTTGAAACCCTCATGCATGGCCAGGTTTTTGCCACCGTACCCTTTGCCGCCGCCACCACCACCGCAAGCACCCAACGAATGGCGGTGGCACCTTCATCCTCCTTCTCATCATGTCTCCGTCTCCACCAATATCCAAAATAATGAAACCATCATGCTTCCCATCACTTGTCGTCATATCCCCGAGGTTCGAACTAATGGCATCTTCTATGGAGAAAACCCTTTGAGCTACACCTTCTCCCTCATCCTCTTCGAGTTCTTTCTCGTCGTCCTCATCACCCGCCTCATCCATTTCCTCCTTAAGCCTCTCAAACAACCTAGGATCATCTCCGAGATCATCGTACGTAAGCTTCTTATCATAATTATCTCTTACATAATTTGCATATATCTCTGGTATATCTGCTCCTTAATTTGATTCAAAACTTGTATATTTTTAAGGGTGGCATCGTAATGGGACCCTCAGTTCTGAGACGCAACACATGGTTCGCAAACAAGATAGTCTCCAGCAATGCCGAGTATGTGGTCAACAATATTGGGGTAATGGGCTTCATGTTCTTTCTTTTCGTGTACGGTGTGAAGATGGACACTAGCCTCATAAAAAAGACAGGGAAAAAACATATTTGTACAGCTTTGATAAGTACAATCGTTCCCTCAATATCAGCTTTTTCTGTGGCAATGACCATGAGAAAGAACATGGACGAAGAGCTCGCCAAGATATCTTCACTAGGGGGCATCGCCAGCTACATGGGACTCACGTCATGTCCTCTCCTATACATTGTCCTTAAAGAGAACAACCTTCTAAGCTCCGAAGTGGGTCGAACAGCCTTATCCACTGCACTGATTGGTGACATATTAGGTATAGTTATGGCAGTGCTGTTTGAGGCTGGAAAACAAGGAGAATCAGGAGCTATGCATGCCTTGTGGTATTTGATATCTCTGGTGGTATTGGTGGTCTTTTTTTCGTTATGTATCAGAAAAGCGATGGCGTGGATTAGTGAGAAAACCCCAGAAGAGCAAGCAGTGAATCCGTCTTATGTGGTTTTTATTCTGTTGGGGGTTTTTGTAACAGCTTTTCTGACTGACATGGTTGGGGTATCCATTTCTAACGGGCCGCTATGGCTAGGGTTGGTGATTCCAGCTGGTCCTCCTTTGGGTACAACGATTGTGGAAAAGACTGAGACAATTTTGACGGAGTTTTTGATGCCATTCTCGTTCATTATGATAGGATATCATACTGATGTGTATGCCATGAGCGCTGCTGGTTGGTCCAATTTGGCACCATTGTTCCTCATGGCTTTAACTGCGTATTTTACCAAGTTTCTTTCTTCTTGGATTACTACTATCTATTGGCGGATGCCTTTCAGAGATGGACTACCCCTCAGTCTCATCCTGAGCTTAAGAGGCCAAATTGAACTTATAGTGTTTATGCATTGGTTGGACAAAAAGGTAAGCCCATCTCCTGCGCAATGATATATATCACTTTTATCTGAGATGTAAAAATTATAATAAAGGATACAAAAATAAAAAAAATTATTTTTAAAGACTTATTACTATTTATTTTAAGATGATTATTATTAAGTTTAATAATAAACAGTTGAACTTAACGATAATAGGTCCTTAAAAATAATTTTTTTTACTTCTTAATCTTTAAATATAATTTTCTCTAAATAGATTGCATTTGTTTCTCTTAAATTCAAAAAGGTTAACCATATTAAAGTTGGGCAATGATATTATGAATTCGAATGTATCATGAACTCTCATAATGAAATAATAATTATTATTAATTTAAAATAATGTTTTTGGCCTATACTTTCATGTTTAATTACTTACAATACTAAGATATTTAATAATTAATAACTTTTAGTACAATTGATTTGACTTTTGTGTTATTAATAGACATAATAAACTTAATAAATGGTAAAATATTGTTTTACTAGAGTTCATGGTAGACCCCAGTTATAATATCAATTAGTAATTAGAGTTTAGACTTTTCTTAAGTAGAAATTAGAAAATATTTACCAGGTCATTTATGAATTACCCTTATAATCAATAATAATTAACGAAATAACATATATAACGTTTACTAGAGCCTCCATGGATCATGTGTAGTACTCATTTATTGATATATCTACGTAGCCATCTACATATTAGTGGTGGACTGGATTTTAAATAAAAGAGAATTCAATTTTGTTAGTATATATTATATAATTAAAAGAATGAAAATACAACTTCCAACTGCTAATCCGTGGGAAACTATAAACACGCATAATTAACTTTTTCAATTTCTTTGATCAAGTCTTCTTTTGTGCATAAAAGATAATTATGAGAATATATATAACGATAGGTTTTATGTGTACATACACAGATGATAAAGCCGCCAGGATTAACTACGTTGGTGCTGATGACAATAGCACTAACAGCAACATTCACTCCTCTGATCAGCATCCTCTACGATCCAGCAAAGCCATACATGGTGAACAAAAGGAGAACCATCCAACACACCCCTCCCAACGCAGACCTCGTCATAGTCCTCTCCATCCTCGACAGAGAAAGCATAAGCGGCATCATCCACCACCTCGAACTTTCCTCTCCCACCTCAACTAACCCCATCTCGATCTTTGCCCTTCACCTCATCGAGCTCGTAGGCCGAACCAGCCCTGTTTTCATCGACCACGACAAACAAGAAGTCCCTCCCAAATACAGATGCACCCACTCCATCAACGCCCTCACGCTCTTTCAAGAACTCAGAGGCACCGATTCCGTTAATCTCCGTTTCTTCACAACCGTCACCACCAAGCGAACAATGTACCAAGACATATGCGAGCTAGCCTTAGAGCACAAAGCCAATTTGATCATCTTACCCCTTTATAAGGGAGCTATCATTCACAACCTCGAAGGAACCTTAGTAACGGGAGACGGAGCAAGAACCGTGACATCCCATGTTTTAACTCACGCTCCTTGCTCTGTCGGGATTCTTGTCGACAAGAGTGAGAATCTCAGAAACCACATCATAGGACACACCCATAATAGTTCATTTAGTCGGTCAAAAAGCAAAGTTGCTGTGTTGTTTCTCGGAGGGGCGGATTCTAGAGAGGCTTTGGTTTATGCGGATCGGATGGTGGCGAACAATGAAGAGTTGAATTTGACGGTGGTGAGGTTTCTGACGTTTAACTATGAAGGGGACAGTGAGACGGAAAGGAAGTTGGATGACGGTACGGTGACGTGGTTTTGGGTGAAGAATGAGCGAAACAAGAGAGTGGAGTACAGAGAGGTGGTGGTTGAGAATGGGGAGCAGACGGTGACGGCGATTCAGATGATGAACGATGGGAGTTATGATCTATGGATTGTGGGAAGGAGACACGGGATGAACCCTGTGCTTCTCACTGGGTTGTCCAATTGGAATGAGAATGAAGATTTGGGACTCATAGGAGACTATGTTGCGTCTGTAGATTTTAGTCGTTCTGCTTCTGTTTTAGTTATACAGCAACAAATCCTCAGAGGGTAAATGGGGTTCAAGACCCTTGTTCAGTGTTTTTAAGAAAAATCAATAACCTTGACAGTTTAGGGGCATATATATTGTATAGAATTAAAAATCGAAAATAAAAATGGCGTAAAAAAAGAAAGATATAAGCTTCTTATATGATCAGGCTCATTGTAAATTCTTTTAAAGGTTACACTTCGGCCCATGAAAAAAAATCCAAATTAAGATAATAAAATCTTCCATAACCAGCTGCTTTTAATTACCTAGGAAACTCTGTTAAATGAGTTAGATTTCTTCGTCTTCTTCTTCTTTTAATTTCTTTTTCAGTAACGGCATGTTTGGAGTGTACTAGAAAAGTATAAAGAAAAAAATATTTAAATAAAATGTTTATTTTATTTTTTAATTATTATTCAATTACTATTTAATATTATCTATTAATTATTATTATTTAATTATTAAAATTAAAAATATTAACTTTTTTTATTTCTAAAATTATTTTTTTTATTAACGATGTAACAGAGAGCGTGTACGTAATGATGTAACAGGGAAAATATAGGGTTATTGTTAGAAGCAAACGATACTACGTGGAATGCAGCAGTTAACCTACTGAATGACATCTCTACCTATCGGTTAGATGCTTTTCTCGAATTCAGGCCTTTCTTTGAGCAATTTAATCAGCTTCCGGCTTAGCGTATCGAAGATAATCGACGTTGTAATGAAAACTAAGAGGATCTCTGGGCGTCTGCTCACCCCTTGAGGATGGTCCTCACTACTTGATTGTTTCTCAAGTCGACACTGTTGGATCAAAGACTTTAGGTTTGGTTTTGAATTATATCTAATATATTTAATTTTATATTTTGAAAAATAGATAAATTGGGCTAAAAATGTTATTGGATCAATATTTATTAATGGGAACCATGTTTAATGCTTATTCACCAAGGATTGAAATTTTATGTTGGATATTTTATTTATGGTAGTTTTTAAATAAGACATAAATTGAGTTGAATATTTTATAAGATAAATTTTTATTTAGAACCAACATAATTATAAGAATGTTTCCGGAATTCTTATATAAGAAAAGTATTTGAATATCCATTCATTCATGGAAATAATTTTAAGAGCCTTATATGATGTGCTTTGAATTAATATATCTCTTGCACATTAATACTTTTAAGAAAAGTACTCAAATAGTTTTGAATTATTGAGTCAAAATATTAATATGAAAATATTCTCTATGATTTGATTACCTTGAGATATTAATGATATAATTTTGCCCATGTATGAACATGGAAAATCCATAGAAATGGAAAATGACAATTTGAAGAAAGTATAAATGAAGCTATATTTATGAAGATCCATTCAAGTTTGTTATCCCTTAGAAGACCGCATAAAATGAAGTTAACAATCTACATTTGAAAAGCTAATGAAAACATAATAATGTCGTTGCTCTAATTGCAAATTGATTAGATGATTTGAAGAACACAGATTCTTGATTGATGAACATATATGCACAATTAAAGGAAACTAATGTATCAACGATTATATGTTGAAAACTGTATATATATTTAAGACCTTTTGAACTAAAAAAAAAAAGAAAGGAAGAGAGAATTAGATGCTAATCATTTTGTTTTGATAATATTCTATCCATGCTTTAATGTATAATTACTTTGTGTGAGTTAGCTTTTTGGATTTTGAGATAACCTCTAAGAATTTGAAAGCTTAACCTTATTCTTCTTTTAGTTTGAGTTTTTAGGTGTTTTGAAAAAAACTTATAGATAAGTTTAAAGATATCTTATGGAAAAATCTTGAAAAGAGTTTTCTAAGATTCTTATGGACAACCTAAGGAGTGGGAAATCATGTGGAGAGAATAAAAGTATAAAAGTTGTAGGCTAAGCCCTATTAGATTGCCTTAGGAGAGGTTATAAAGCAAGAGTATTGCACCTATATTTGTAGGGTTATTTGTATCATCGGTCATTACCCTACACTTAATAAAAATTTCGTGTGTTTAAGGTTTGGATACAGGGCATTTTGATCAAAACTAATATAAAGTGGTTGTGTGATTCTCTCTCTTCCTTACTGTCTTTACTTTTTGTTTGTCTTATTTTGTTAAAGAGTATGATCACATTTCTTAGGAACTTGACATTTCTTAGGGGAATTAAAATTAATCAAAGAAGGCAAAAATAGTTTTAAAACCAATCCAACCCCCATTCTTAGATTACTTTTAAATTAACCATGCCAACATAACTATATGAATGTGAACTTTTGAGATTTTAACAAAGGCCTTAAAACATTTTCTCTTAAGTTTTCTAAACTCCTTTCAAAGTGGAATTATAACATCTCAAAAAATGTTGGCATCCTAGTAGTGGTTCCTATTTGGACAAATTGAGGTATCTTTGGAAATTTAACACATCTTCTTTGACACTTTTAAATATACCTAAAACCCCTTCCAGGTCCGATCTGACCTTCTAATAAAACTTTATTATGATGGTCATTTATAAATCATCATAGGATGACAACCTTTCTAAGAAACTTAACTCCAAAGAGATAGCTTAATTGTTAAGGTTAGGAAGTGTGCTAGTCTAAAAGGATATAGATTGATGATTGATGTGCTCTGTTTTCACTATAAAGTTTGACCCAAACCACATAGCCCTAGCAAATGGGTAAGATAGGAAAAAGGTGGTCACTGATTTTAGGTATTTATGTTTGAACACATTGAAGCTTAGAGTGAACTTGGATCCTTTTCTTCTTCTTTTTTTTTTTTTTCCTTTTTTGTCAATTTGAGGGAGAGATAGACATATAGTATGTAGAGCCCATTATTCATGTATATTCCACAAATTCAAATAAGATCTATTGTTTAAGTGGATTTGACATATTTTATATTTACCTCTTTTTAAAAAAATAAAATGAAAAGGATACAAACTCGTTTGAAAATTAATATCCTCTTTTTTTAAAGGTGTCTCATAAGGAAAAAGAATCTATATGTGTATATATATATATATATTAAAAAGAGTTCCACTAAGTACATTTAATGTTGAGGGAAAATATTTTAGGAGAAATTAATGCACTAGGTGCATTTAATGCCAAGTTATGTTGAAAAGGTGTGGCCCAAGTTGGAAGGCATGTGGAAGGCTTAGTGTTAGGTTAAAAATGCTTTAAGGTATATGTAGAGTCTAGAAGAAAAAATGAGTTTTTCAATCATATAAAAAGGTCTATGGCATTAACTACAATTTTGCTTGAACTTTTTATAGCAGTAGCCAAGTAGATTAGGCACAAGCTTTTTATACTTTGAAAATGTCAAGAGCAATTTTTCTTTGATTCACTTCTGTCTTTTGTTTCTCTGCTCTCTTTTTCCCAATTTGGATCATCTGTGTGCAAAGTCCTTGAATTGCCACTACAGTGAAAAGATTGTGAGCATTCGCTTCATCTAATGGCACTAGATGAGCTACAGTTTGTTTGTCGAAACGTATCGTTTCATATTATTGAAATCGTGCACTTTGGATCGCTACTTTTGGCTTTATAATATAAGGAAGAAATTATGCATTTTGAAAGATATATTAGATGGAATAGACACGAAAACTGCTGTAGCTTTTATTTTGGCATTTTTTTCTTTCCATCTTCACAGCTAGGGAGATTGGCTTGTTACGAACATTTTGTAATCCTCTATTGCAAGGATCTTGCAAGTGAATTGCTTAGATTAAAAACTTCACTTCCCTCTCTTACACCTTGCCATTTCTAGAATTGTTTGAAAGGTAAGTTATGAAATTTTGCATAATGCTTAAATGATAAGAAATATGTTTTTTCCCTGTCTTCCAAGGCAAAAATTCAAAATTTGTAGTGCATATTGCTTTCGAAAAAAATTGTTGATGTTATTTTGCATTAATAACAACACCCAAAAATTGGTTCTTATTTTTATTGATAATTGATTCCTCATATTCTCAATGATATTTGATCAAGTATTAATAATAATAATAATAATAATAACTCACGAAATTTATTTTGATTTCTTATAGTCATATTTTGATTAATTTAAATTTATTGATATAATATGAAGGTTGATGGGAAGCCTAAATATAGGATGCTATTTAATAGTTTTGAAGATGCTTAAAAGTTTTAGGTTGATTATAGTAAGAGAGTTAGTTTTGGAGTCAGAAAATAATATATCAATGAGAGCAAAAAAGATAGTTCGATTAGGACATGTATGTTTGTTTGTTGCAAATAAGGTGTTCGAGCTAAAGACAAAAAAGATTATTAGATAACTAATCCACGACTTGAGATTAGAACTAAATGCCAAGTAAGGATGGGAGACATAAATATTGGTGAAAAATTTAGAGTATATTACAACATAACCATATCCTTCATCTTTTGAAAACAATTTATATGTTGGCATGTCAACTAAATCTATCTAAAGTTCAATGCCATCAGATTGAACTAGCAGCCTCATTTTATTTAATGAGTATGCAAGCAACAGGAAGAAGTAATCTTGGGCATACTCACTTAGATAAAAAAAAAATATCTGCGTATTAGAAGGCAAAGGAGCTTAGATATGGGGAAGTAAATTGATTGATGTAATACTTCCAATGACAGTTAGTGGAACATCCATCCTTCTATCATGCATATTAGATGGATTCAGATGAACAAATTACAAATGTGTTCTGGGTAGATATAAAAATGATTATTAATTATAAATATCTTGGTAATGTTGTGTGCCTCGACATTACACATTGTACTAACCATGCACATCGACCACTCGTAGTGTTTTCAAGATTTAACCATTATCAAGATGTCATGGTTTTTAGGGCTATTTTGTTATATGATAAAACTATTGAGTCTTTTAAGTGGCTATTGGAAACATTCTTTAAAGCCCATAAACAAAAAAAAAAAAAGTCTCTAACCATTTTCACTGATTAGGATAAAGCCATGACCTAAGCACTTAGAGAGGTTTGCCCTAACACGTACCATAGTCTAGGCATATGGCACTTAATGCAAAACAACATCAAGCATCTCGGCAACTTAATGAAGGTTGAATCTCATTTCATGATTGATTTCTAAAAGTGGATGTATAAGTATAAGGAGGAAGTACAAGTTGAAAAAGCTTGGAGCAACTTGCTCGCAAGATATAATAAACATGAAAATGCTTGGTTGAGCCATGTATATAGTATAAAGAAAAAAATGGTTAGCATATTACATGAAGAGAGTTCTCGCATTGGGCATATGAAGTACACAGCTAAGTGAAAGTATCAACATAGATACCAAGGCTTGTACAAATATGACATTGAATATCATAAAGTTCCTTAAGCAATTCAAAAAAATGGTGGAAGAAAAGCAATACAATGAGTTAAAATGTAAATTTGAAGCTCGAGAAAAAATGCCAAGATTGAATAGTTAGTATTCCTCTGTATTGCTTCAAATGACTCATATTTACATGCCCACAATTTTTGGAAGAGTGGGAGAAATACAAAACTACTTCTATAAAGCATAAGATTAAGACTTTTTCTATTAATTGAATATGTCATTATCATGGTCTACCGTACAAGCGAATGGAGGTTTTCTTTCGACCAGGAAAGGAAGTCAATTTCTTGCTTATGTAGGCAATTTGACACTGTTGGTATATTATATTGTCATGCATTGAAGGTGTTTAATGTCATAGATATTAAGTTAGTGCCTAATTAGTATATTTAAAGAAGGTGGACGGGACAAGCAAAAACTACTATTGTAGATGATAATAGAGGAAATGAAGTCGTAGGTGATGCCAAACTAGTTGCCACACAATATTATAGAGAAATTTGTCCTAAGCTTATATGGATAGGGACTAAAGCATTTGGCCAAAAAAAAAAAGCATTCTTGCATCTATATAAAGCTATTGCTAAGTTAGGCAAACAAATATAAGAGATTTGTAATTAGTATAAAAGTATGGATAATGACCCTAATATTTCCATTATAAATGCAAGCAATAATGAATGCATGTCATAAGTGAAAGGATTCAAGAGAAAAGAGGGTAGAAATAAATCAGAACACTTCAAAAATTGTCTCAAACATGGACAAAAGAAGAAAAAGCATGGTTCATGATTGATTTCAAAAAGTGTATATATGAGTATAACAAGGAAGTACAATTTGAAAAAGCTTAAAGCAACTTGCTCACAAGATATGATAAATATGAGAATGCTTAGTTGAGCCATATGTACAGTATAAAAAAAAAAAAGGCAACATATTATATGAATAGTTCTCATATTGGACATACAAAGAATATAGCTAAGTGAAAGAGTTGACGCAGGCATCAGGCTTGCACAAATGTGACATTAGATATCATGAAATTCTTTAAGTGATTCAAAAAAATGGTGGAAGAGGAGTGATGCAATAAGCTAAATTATGAATTTGAAGCACAGGAAAAAATGCCAAGATTGAAGAGTCAGTATTCCCTCATATTGCTTCAAATGGCTCAGATTTACATGCCCATAATTTTTTCACTCTTCCAAGAAGAGTGGGAGAGATATGAAGCTGCTTGTGTAAAGCATAAGATTAAGACTCCTCCATTGATTAAATATGTCATTACCGTGGTCCACCATACAGGCGAATTGAGGGTTTCCTTTGACTCGAAGGAGAAGTCAATTTCTTGCTCATGTAGGCAATTTAAGACTATTGGTATATTATATTGTCATGTATTAAAGGTGTTTAGTGTCATGGATATCAAGTTAATACCTGATCAATATATATTAAAATAGGTGGACAGAAGAAGTAATAATTGGTGATATAGATGATAATAGAAGAAATAAAGTTGTAAGTGATGCTAAGTTAGCCACCACATAATATTACAAAGAAATTTGTCCTAAGCTTATATGGATAGCAACTAAAGCATTTGGCAGAGAAGAAGCATTCTTACATTTACGTAAAGCTATTGCTAAATTAGGCAAACAAATATCAAACATTTGTAATTACCACACAAGTGTGGATAATAACCCCAATGTTTCCACAATGAATGCAAGCGGCAATGAATGCATGCCACAAGTGAAGGGATTTAAGGAAGAGAGGGTAAAAATAGATCAAAACACTTCAAAAGTTATCTCAAGCATGGACAAAAGAGGAAAAGCATGGTTCAAGAGCCAATGCATCACAAAGTCAATAACATTCTATAGTAACATAAAGTGATGATTGCAACCACTCATTTGAAGAATGATTCAATAACCAATGTTCTTATTTTATTATTTTACTTGTAAGATCATGACATTACTAATAGTCAAGTGCAATATGAAATACCCCGTCCAATAGCCCCCTAAGTAACAATTTTACTAACAGTTAATAATTCATGATATATAAAATTATTCATGTTACCTTTTAATGGTACCTAGTTGTTTTCTTTGGTTATACCAGACTTTTTTCCTTTACTTGTAGGTACTCGACATTTCACACAGTCTTGTGCAATATGGAATACCCTGTCCAACTCCACCATTGGTCAATATTCCCCATAGCCAACAATCCATAGTGTGTATAGTTAATCTTGTCACAATTCAATTATTCTATATGGTTGATTTCATTAAATATTTTAAATCTTTCCATTTTCTTTATAAGATAATGAATTTATGTTGATAGAATATGGTTTTTCAAGTTATTCTAGTTTCTTGCTGGTAAATCATAATAAAGAATTTTGTATTCCATAAGGAACTTAATTTGGTTATTCTAATATTTTTTCTTCGCAATATAAGCCCAACTTGATCTTCGTGGTTTATCACATGAAGTACTAGGTCTTTGTAGTGATGCTACAAATCTAAGCAACAATGAATATTGATAAATACAGAGAGAAAAATGAAATTTGTCATGTACTTATGTTGGAAGCATTGGTTTTTGTCATGTAATAGTTTGTGTTTTGTCATGCACTTATGTTGGAAGCGCTATTTTGTCACACGAAAAGTACTATGTATCACACATCAGAAAAAGACAGACACACATTCAATGAAAGAGAAATACACCACTTTATTGAAAGGAAAATATGCATTATAATTTCATATCTCCCTAACTTTATATCTCACTAACTATCCACTTTATATCTCTCTGAGTAAATACTATACATTTTACACTTTACAATTGCATTACTAACTGTAATATATAGTTTAAAATATTTTAAATTTGATTGTGTTTTGCTATGTATAGCATATTAATATCTATAACATTGAAAGAGAAAAGAAATGTACACTGTTTGAAAGAGAAAGACATCACTTTATTGCAAGAAATACATTCATTACAGTTTTATAACTATACACTTTTATTCCTATTTTAAAATTCCATTTTTAGCATCATTACAATTCAATAATATATGATAGTCACAAAATACAACATCATTCCTATTCTAAATTTCCTTAAGACTTTATTCTTTAGTTGCTTTTGAAACTAGAAACTTAAGTGATTCTTTAGTTATTTTTGAAGCTGGAAACTTAAGACTTTAGTTGCTATTTACTTGAAGCATAAAACTATGGTTGCTATAAAAACTTGAAACATTGGTGTAGTTGCACAAACTTGAAACATAGTGTAGCTTCAAATGGTAGTCCTCTAAAATAGTTTGAGAATTTATGCTTGTCAATGAGATGCTATTACCAAGTCTTGTCAATGAAACTGGTACTTATTGTACTTATTCATGTACTATTTGCTGTACCTACAAAATTAGATTTAATGACTTGAATTGTATTATGGAAGATATGACCTATAATAAGTGAATACATAATTTCATCTTAGACCAGAAAGGAAACCAAAAAGTTAATGCAAAATTCACTCACTCTTCATTCCATCCCTGCAAACTAGAAACTAGATAAGGTACTCACTTTTTATTCCATCCTAGTGAAAAATGAAATCATAGTTCATAGATGTTAGTGCACTTAACCTCTTACGATAAAGAAATAAACAGTAGATTGCGTTAAAATTGCTCAATGCTTTAAAAGATAACCAACAAGAAAATTTCATGAAAATATTCATGAGTTGAGTAATAAAACAAAGTTAAGGGATCAACCTTACTAAAAAAAAAAAGGGATTCTAATTCAATTTCAAACAATTTCAATTTGTAAAAGATTTCCAATCAAGAGAATTAAAAAATTCAAATTCAATTCTTATAAGATTTCTGACTACGTTTACTTTGCTCACAATTTTCTCAAAACAAAGTAATGTTAGTGCTAGCATTCATCAACTTCTACAATTTACTTTGCTTCTTGGTATCTGAAGAATAAAAATACAAATAAATATTAAAAAAAAATCTTTGCCCTATTCATATTACACACTTTTAGTTACCTATTAATTTGCTATGATGAACCATACCAACAAGTTGAGTACCAAAAGCAACAAACCAAAAAGAATGAAAAGAAAAAGGTTAGTCACTCGACCACCAGCCAACCAAGACAACACATACTTGACATTACCAGGACTACACACACTTCAGTTTGTAATGGCCTTGTACCAAACAATGGAAATATTATAAATACCCATCATCACCATTCTTATTCTTTAATTTGACATTACTATATGATTTCATTCTAAAAAAGACCACCATAAAATTTGAATAAACAAGGGAGAAGAGGCTAAATATGAGATTGAAAGTAACAATCATTATTGCAAATGTTAGGAAAAAGAAATAATTTACTAGAAAATTCACAAATAGTAAAACATAATTGTTGTGTCATCAGGGATAGGTGTTGTTATTGGCTTTAACCTTATCGATCATTGAACAATAGCTTTTTTAAAGGGTTTCTGTATATGCTAATCCCAATTGGTTAATTTCAATCAACATCTACATAAGAAATGAAAAGAAATCATTGATCGATATAGTTCATACCAAATATTGAATCAACATTTTATTCTCAAAATCCTACCATAAAATTTCACCAAATAGGGGAGAAGAAGCCAAATATGCATTTAAAATGAAAAACCCTTACTGTTAATGTTCTCAAAATGAACTAATCTACTAGAAAAATCATAAATATTAATGAAAGCAACCCTTACTGCTAACTATTGCATCACCAAACAATATAGGCAAAGAACTTAACGCCATAGTAAAGGTTGTTGAAGTGGGCAATGAACTTGACGAAGTAAACCAGATGTATGAGAAAGAGATAATCAAAGGAAATAAAAAGGGAAAAAAAAGAAAGAGGCACTATGTTTTCGAACCTTAGATTGCCAAAGATTATCATAGGAGATGAGGTGCGAGAGGGAGATAATCAAAGGAGGTAAGAGGGGAAAGCATAGGTTTTGAGAAGGCTAGAATGTCTCCCCCTATTAGCCGTTGGATAAAGTAAATGGTGTAGATTTTGGCATTGGAGGCGCAATTGAGGGAATGCACATAGGAGATGATATAAATTGTCTTTTTCCTCTCTTTCAGTTTTGTTCTTCGATTTCTCTACTTTCTCTCTCCCATCTTCAAGGTTACCTTTTGATCACTCTTTATTATGCTAAGGCTTACCACTATCGCACCACTGCAACATCGCCACGTTCCACATTTAGTGTATCCCTTGCATTCCTTTTCTCTCTCATATAATTATTCTTGTTTGTGAATTTAAACCCCAACTTTCATATTAACCAGTACAACCTCCTTCAATGAAATTTTCGTTATAGTTTGCTGATGCTCTGGCAATTAGTGAGCTCTTACTCTATTGCTCTCTGAATTTCTTTTTGTGTGAATTTTCAACTTTCATTATTTTTGTGCTTGAAACATATTCCTTTTGTTGTGGAAACTAAGATTTAAGATCTAAACATTTTAGTTGATCTTGTGACCCACTACATAGATTCAAAAAGCAACAAAACTATAACATTTGCTTTTATCAGGCATTTATGATTTACTAACCTAAAGGTCATAGTGGGATTTGTAAAATAGTAGTAAAAAAATTACAGTGTTGAGACGGTAAGTTTCTAGATCTTGCAACATTTCTTTGTTTCTTAATTTTTCTTTCCCTTTCTCTCTCCTTAACTTTGTGTTCAAATCTTTTGATATCTTTCTTCAAAATTTAATTTTCAAATCATGATATTTAACTATATTTTCTCACTTATTATTTTAGATCTTTCATTTAGATTATGAACAAATCCATATTAGGGATAAGGATTATGAAGCAAAGGTGACAAAAAAGGAAGAGGGATAATAGTCATGGGATTTCCATTAAGGTTAATAAGGCCTGGCATACTCTAAAGCGGTGGAGGAAGATGTGGTGGTGGTAGATTGACGGGTGTGATGGTAAGGAAAATGCATTAGTGGAGTTGCCAAATTCTATGTTTTTGTACTTAAGGGGTTTTTTAAAGGATGTTGTAGTTTTGATGATTTGAAGCAGTAAATGAAGGTTTATATGAACTTAGGAAGTTATAATTGTAAAGAGATTTTTTAAGTTATAAATCAAATCACAAAGTTTTTTTTGGCTTGAGGTTATAAATCAAGTCACAAGGGTTTGTTTTAGTTTTCTTTATACTTGCACAATTATGCGCTAGAAAATTGGGATAGAACTCATAAGCAAGCCAAACTTTCTTTTACAAAACTAGCAATATTATTTAAAATTTTAAAAATTAGGATATATCTCTTGCTCCATTTAAAACCTTTGTTAGCATCCATTGCTTTGCTCATTTTTCTTGAGTCATTAGAGCTGAATTATATATTTTTATATATATTCAATTTACCATTTGAAAAAATTCCTTTGCTAAACGTCTATTGCCACTTTTGAAAAAGCTATGAAAAAAACTTAATTTGTAGATCAAGGCAGTGAAATTCTAAGCAATTTATCAGGAAGGGTGCTAAATGATCAATTATATATCATTGCACTAGAAGATTTGAATGTTACTTTTTCACTAGATTCAACTTTCCCAAAGTCATTGTTACTTTTTCACTTAATTTGTGAGTTGTTCCTCTTTTCTACAAGTTTATTTAATTGTAAGTTGTTTATAAAGTTGCACCTACCAATTCTATTAAGTTTATTGTGTTTCTAAATAATTTTCATTCCATCATGTTTTAGAGAAATTTCATTTCTTTATTATTTATATTTGTGATTTTTGTTGGATTGAATTTTTATAGAAGAATAAGTAGTTGTATTATGTTACTATTTTCCTATTTGCTCAATTGTTCAACACAGTAATGCCAAACTCTAGCTTTTTCATATGAGTTCACATGCATACTTCTTAGCCTATTTAGACTTTTTCAGGCATTTTTTTTTTTCTAGATTTTAGAAGAATCATTAATCTTGCATATTAATTATTTGAAGTGCAAAATGATTCATTATAAATAAAATGTGCATGTTTCATGATCTCTATCCATTGAACAGAAACATAAACATAAACATTTGAATGGCTCGAAGCAACCTACCATTCTCTCAAATAAAGACATCTCCAACATAGATATTCTACTATTACTCCATTGCCAACAAATTGTTCCACATGTTATTTATGTTCTTTTTCTTTATGTTTGTATTTTGTTGGTACTTATAGCTTTTTGTTCTTAATATTGATATATCTAGTTTACATTCATAATGTTTGCATTGTGTGTTTTTAATGTATGTTCAATACTTATTTTCATCTTTCACTTATATAAGCCTATTTTTATTTCCTTATTTGTTTCCAACTAGTATATTAAAACTAATATCTAAACCAATTTTCTCCCTCTGCTACAAGATAACACACATATTAAGTAATGTTATCAAGCTTGCTTTGGTTGACATTTTAGTTCTATATTACTAATGACCTTTTGAATTTTTCCCTTTTTAATGTGTAAATTTTTGGTTATAGTCTGCTTAAATACCTTATTCATGGAGTTCTCCTTTATAAAAGGAGTCTAAACACATAATAGCACGTCTTTAGGCTAATTATGCTTTACTTTCAATAAGAAAAGTCAATTTTAACATTACATAAATAAATGACAATAATTGGATTTCATATTTGGTTTTGGCTATATGTTAACAACTTGGTTATCATGTCTTAGAAAAGTTTTTAAGCAAGGAATATTTGAAAGTTTAAATGATACAATCCATTGATTTACCCCAAGAATGGGTTAATAAAGGATAAAGGTATTGTTTTAAAGATTATGGCTTTTTGACACTTTGAAGTAATTTAAAGTGGAACATTGTGTCTAACAAGTTGTTGAATTTCTGTTGATGTCTAGGTGACTTTAGCGTAATGTTTATTATTGTCAACATGTAACACATTATGCCCTATTGCCTTGTTTAAACAAAGACATAATGAATTATCTTATCTTTGTTTCCTATTACAGGTGGATTTGTGATAAGTAAAAGGATTGTTGGATTTTTTTTCTCAATGTTACTATTCTAAAAGAAAAAAAGAAGAAGAAAAGATTTTATATTTTAGCTTTGGCTTTTGAAGCATGATTGGCCTTAGAAATAAATGCTTTAATATACATCATGTTAACTCATGACATTTTTTTTTTTTGAGGGGGGAATCAATGCAGTTGTGATAAAAATAAGCCCATGAAGGTAGGCTTTTTTGTAAGATATGTTTAAAATAAAATATTTTTTTTGTTTTATTTTGTTTTCAATTAAGTAATCTTCTTTCATGCGGGTCTTAAAGTCTCACTCAATATATTAGGTGTTATTACCTGATCTAATTATAGAAATATAAGCTACATACTTCCATTTATTTTCAGTCTTTCATATTTTGAAAAATTCAATTCTTGGGGTATGTGATATATTATCATCTACAATGATATTATTAGCTTTGGCATGGAAAGATAAAAGGTCTCACATCATTATTACATGGGGTAAGCTCAACATCCCTATTGATTATTGCATAGGTCTAAAGAAGCACATGAAGTAAGGACATCTTCAACTTTACATCATAGGAACAAAATCAATTTGGCTTTAGGTATTGAAAATCATCTCTGTTGTTGAAATTTTTAAGTTGAGGTATAATTTCTCTTGATTTATATCTAATGGTCTTATGAAGTAATAAAACATACCTTATATATCTTATGTTTTTTCAATGTATGTGTTTGTCTACTACACTTTTGGATTAAAAGCTAGCAAATCACAGAGTTTTTTTTTTCCTTCGAACAACGGATTCTTAATGTATGCCATAAGCTTGTTAGTTAATGAATGTAAAAAAAAGGTCATGAATTACTGTTCTTATGTCTCTCCTATTGATAAATTACTTTTGTTTTATTTTTTTTGGAGAGGTATATGATTGCATCATCTTTATGGTTCTAAATTTAGCTTTAGTGTTGGTATTAAAAGATTTGTGAAGTCCTTTTTTTTTTGAGTTGTTATCAATTTTGACTTTTTAATTTTAGGTTATCCCATAAGTAATGTGTACTGAATACCATCTTGCTATAGTTGCCAATGTCCAGTAATAGTAAGTTGAGTTACTTTTATTTTGCTCTCTGGAGAAGTATGCGATTGTGTCATCTTTCATGGTTTTGTGAGTTTACTTCAAGGTTAGTACTAAAGGAATTATGAATTTAATTTTTTTTTTGTCATCTTTCATGTAGTTTCTAGATCTTTAAATTCTCAGTATTCCAACTCTATTTAATTAAACAAATTTGCTTATAAAAATTTAAAAATACTAAAAATTACAAGTTCTTAAAAATAATCTAGATTTTTATATACGTATCATATGTATTAATAGGTAAAGGTAGTATATATGATGTTATCCAATGATCTTTATTTTTCATTAATTCTACAATTATGTAGTGGTTAGCACATCTATTGTGAAATAAATGAATATTCAACAATCTTAGTAGGTTTATAGAAAAGACATCTTATGTCAAAGTAGTTGGCTTTTAAGTATAAGGATGAATTGTTTTAACCAATGTTTTTAAAATTAGATCGGTCATTAAACTAGTGAGAACACTGGTTTATAGTTCATTGATTAAACAGTGGTTGAACTGGTAATCATTAATTATATTTTTTAAAAATTTTATATATTAAAAATTTAATGTAAAAGATAAATATTAGTAAATTTTAAATAATTGATTACTAATTTGATATTTCTTAAGATATTACAAAAATTATTTTAGAGTTTTTAAATTATATTAAAATTCTACTTATTATTAAAAAAATAAAAAGACAAAAACTAAATAGTAATTTTGGATAAATATATTTACATTTGAAAGAAATGTAATTAGGAAATTGAATATAAACATAATAGAGACGAAATATAAGAAATAACAAAGTATATATATTTTACTTCTTTTATATTCTCTATTTTTTAATATATATATATATATATATTTTAACTCCCTCCTTTTTTATTGGCTTTTATTTTTAATTTGTTAAATTTATTTGGGATAAATTATTTTGTTATATAAGAAAAAATTAAAAAAAAAAGGGTATGTATAAGTTCAAACTGGTTTTGACCAGTTTTTGACTGATTTTTTAGTTAGCTAATTTTTTGAATTAACTGAATCGGACCAAGAACCGATTTCAGATCGAACTGGTCAAACCGGCCGGTCCGATTCGGTTCTTAAATCTTTGGTTTCAACAATAAAGAAATTAATATATTTTAAAAATAGTTACTTTGAAAATTTTTAAATTGTTATTCATTGGTAAAAGAAAATTGGGGCAGGATTGAGATGCAACAAACAAGGTATAATCTTCTATGCAAATTGGCCAATTTCTCTCCCTATTCAATGGTAGGCATGGATGACTGCTCAACTTGAAATGTTGTAAAAAAATATTGATTTTTTTTTCTCCAGTATCTTTTGAAAGTTCTTGGATATTAGGACTTTTATGAGTTATTAATTGGTTTATATTATAGAAATTTTAATATTAATGAATTAATGTTTCAATAGGTAAGGGAGATTTGTCATAGTCGATAGAATTATGTTTATTAATTTTTGAAGTCAAAATTATTTGTTATGACTTTTGGAGACAATATAAATAAAATTTGAGAATAACATTTGTCCTTTTTGCTTAGCTAGAAGGTCTCAAAATTTTTTCTTTATTGAATGAAAGTACTTGGTAAAACTTGGGTTTGCCATCCTTCTAGCAATTAAAAAATAAAATTACTACTAATGGCTCTGTTGTAACAATCTTTAATGAAGGCAGAGATAAAATAATAAGAAAATTTTGATGATTTAAGCAATTTGATACTATTGAACACATCTCATACCATTGCTTAGGTGTAACAATTCCATTAAGTACTTAATTTTAAAGCAAATAACAAATTTTTTAGTTGATCATGCAAATGTAGTTGGAGTAGCTAGCATCCTGTCTTAGCAAGGCCCAGTAAGGGGTCAACATTGGATTAAAACATGGTGCTTTAGTTGGTGATGTTAAGTAGAAAAAGTTACACTCTAACATCTATACCTTTTAGCCTAGTAGTAAGTGCTCGATCCAATAATTAGTATTAAAGCCATAGTCATAGGTTAGATTCCTTAAAAAGACTTTTTACAAAAAGCATTTGTTAAGGGGATTGTCAGAGTGACCAACATCCTGCCTTAGCAAGGCCTAGTAAGAGGTCAGAGTTAGATTGGAATATAACATTTAGGCTAGTGTTATTAAGTAGAAAGAGTTACACCCTGACTAATAGCTATAGGTTTTAGCTTGGTGGTAAGCGCTCGCTCCAGCAAACCTTTACGTGATTTTGCACTAGATTATGCTTTGAATTTCATGGTTCAATTCAATCCTATCATATAGTTATAATTTTATTATCTAAGGCCATATTTTAATATTTATTATTTAATTTATCAACTAGATTTTATGAAAGCTTAAGTAGTTGTTTATTCCTACAATTTTTTAGTCTTTTATGCTAATAAACTATTTTATAGGAGGACAATAGCCCCTCATGATGTAGTAGTATAGATAGGAGATTCGAGGTGGTAAGTGATATACCTAGTAGAATGTGAAAAATGTGGCTCTTAGTGCTTGACCAAAATACCCATAATAATATGAATATGATTGTCTATATAAAACAATGTAAAGGAATTATCAAACTTAAAAAGTCATTTGGTTTATTTGATGGAAAAATACTCTCTTCCCACCAATTGTGTGTAATGTCTATTATACCTTTGCAAAAATTTTAAGTAAGATGGTTTCACCATAATGAGGAAGTTTATGGTGTAATTCCTATAAGAAACCCCTATCCCTCAGAAAGTTTTTATCACATCTCATTCTTAAGTAATTAGTGCAGAGTGTGTTATGTCCAACCATAGTCTTAACTTGGAAATTTATGAAAAATGGTTGCTTGCTTTTCCCCTCGCCTTAAACATACAATCCTTTTGTGATTTAGTTAAGTCTGAAAGAGCAAAGTGAAGCCTTTTGACCTGAGTAATTTGTATGGCTGTTGCTTTTCTATTTGATTTATTATAGAAGTTTGATGGTATATGGGAAATATCTTTATAATGTTAATTTATAATATTTTATCTTTTTATCTTTATATATATATTTTTATAGGTTTCACCGTACAAAAAGAAAAGAGTGAACAACTTTGACTTTGTTTTTTCAAAGTCAAGAAAATATTGCTAGAAAGGTATTTTATTTGTTTATGTTAATACTATTATATATTAGGTGGATACATTTCTTTGAATGAGGAGAAAATGAAACTTTTAAGAGAAACTTAATATTTTCAACATAGAAATAAAATGTTTTTTTTTTCCAAAGGTTGAAGATTGGTTAAAAAACAATAATAGGTCACAACTTACTAGTCAATATTTCTTGAAAATACTAAAAGGTTGTTTTGCAATATCATAAGACAAAAGAAAAATTCACCCTCTTTGATAGATTTACTCACCCTTAATTTGTGTACACTATCTGTATTAATAATTTGATATTATTAAAATAATATGTTAATTAATATAATAATTAATTAGTGTTAATCTAAAATTGACACATAAAATTTGTATTAATTCCTATTGTACTATAAAACCTTATGCATTGCGCAAGTCCACATTTTAGTTATGGCATAATTTCAACAAAAAAGTAAAAAGTTTTGCTAGGAGCTAAGTCCCAAATAGAATCCAAATTCTTTACGAATCTAAAAGGATACACATGATAGACACATATGACATGCACATCCCATGCATCTATTATGCATATCTCATTTAGACCATTCAGATTTGATTTAGACAGTCTAGATTTTATATTTCTTTTTTTCAATTAAATATTATTTATTTTAAGTTGGCAATTGGGAAGTTGTCTTCATTTTGTGTTTTACTTCTTTTAAAATGAAAAAGATTAAAAAATATATAAAACATTTGAATCATCCAAATTAAATTTAGATAATCATGTACATCCCTCCAGATTCGCATAGGATCCAACTGCATTCTAAATGCCTTTTTAGCTCACCTAGTTAGACACCCTTACTATTGAGTTTAAGATATTTACCATTATATGTATAAAAAAGTGTTAAATTTTTTTTACACCTAGTGGTAAAATCCTTAAATTTAATAGTAAATCTTTTAAAACCTTATAGTAGTTATGGCACTTGAAAATAATTTTGATTTTTAAATTTTTTTTATTGCAAAATTTTCAAAATATACGTCTTTAGTTATAATGTTTCTTAAAAAAAAAAAAGAAGAGATTTCAAGAAAAAAGAGAAGATAAAATAAAGAAAAGGAAGTTGTTTTTGTTGAAATAAAATTTTCAAATAAATAATAAAACAAAAAAAAGAGAGGATTAAAAGCCCTATTGGTCTCTCTCTCTCTCTAGATTTTTTTCGTGTCCACATACTACGCAGATCCATCCAAGGGAATTTTTAGTCATCCTATAAAGAATATAATTTTTTATTAAAAACCACTTCTGAAAAGATTATTTACTTATATCCCACATTTGTATGGAAAAGTTAGAATCATTGATTCCGACTTTTCCTTTTTTTAAAAAAATTATTAAAGGATTATGCCAAATTTAGAAGATAGGGGGAATTTTGAAAAAAGGGTGGGTGAGGGGTGAGGTTAGGATGGGAGTTGGGGGCATATTATAATATATATGAATTATTATATAATATAATATACATTATAAAATAAGTAAAAATATATTATATTATATATAAAAAATATACAATATATTATATTTGTATTTAAAATTTAATTTTTATAAAATATTTTTTTAAAAAAATTAGTGTTTAAAGATTTAATAAAATAAATAAATTTTTATTTTAAAAAATAAAAAAATGTTGTTACTTGAGTTATGGCTAAAAATAATATAAAGAGATTTTGTCTAATAACATTATTTTGAATAAGATTTAGAAGTATTTCAAACTGATATATTATTCTAAATAAATTGAAATAATTTTTTTAGTATAAGATTTTTAATAAAGTAAAATTATTATGTTATACAAATAAATTTTAAAAAAATAATCTTTATTTTAAAATATTGTATATTGTATATTTTTTATATGTAATATAATATAATGTAATATAGTATAATATAATATATTTTATGTGTTTTGTAAGTATTTTATATTTTAAGGAGAAAAGTTTGATTTTTGTGATATAATGAAGAAGTAATGATTAGTGTATGACTAAACAATAATTATTTTATAATTAAGTAGTTAAAATTAGTTATTATTTATTTGTTATGGTGTAATTAATAAGTAATAATTATTGTATGATTAATTATTTAAAATTAGTTATTATTAATTTATTTGATGAGAGCATGGTATAATTAAAAAAGTGATAATAATTGTATGGTTAATTAATTAGAGTTAGTAATTAATTTGTTTTAAAGTTATCCTCCATTAATGTATTATATATAATAAATATGCATACAATCTCAATCTTATTGGTTATTATTTTTTTCTCCTAGTGCATGATTTACAAACAAAATAAATATGACAAAAAAGCAAATTCAAACAAAATAAATATAACCACAAAATAAATGAGGACAAAACATAAAATTAATATAATACAAAATATAAATACAAGCATAATAACTATCACAAAGGAATAAATGTAACCAAAATAAATCTAAAAAGATTTAAACAAAATAGATATAACTAAATAATTTAATACAATCATAATTAATTTAGCAAAAAATAAATAAATGTAAAGAAAATAAATATAGCACAAAAATTAAATATAAACATAATAAATATCACATAAAAATAAATGTAATCAAAATAAATATAAAGAATACATGGAAGCATAATAAATATAGTAAAGAAATAAATGTCACCATATAAATAAATTAATGCAAACTAATTAGATATAAGAAATTTTTTTATTACAAATAAAATAAATATAACAAAAAATACAAACAAAATAAATATAACAAAAACATAAATAAAGACAAAATAAATATAAAAAATAACTCCAAACAAGAAAATCTAGCAAAAAGATAATGCAAGCAAAATAAACATATTAAACAAATAAATGCCAACAAAATCAATCTAAAGATAAATCGGGCTTGGCTTGGGCTTCCGGATAGGATTCTTTTGCGAGCAGCTAAATCTCTAGCGTAACCTAGAGGTTGCCCTGTTCTAAAGAAAGCAATCAAAAAAATTAATGCAAATAAAATAAATATAACAAAAAAGTAAATATAAACACAATAAATATAACAAAAAATTAAATATTAACAAAATAAATATAAGAAAAAAAAATTAAAATGCATACTAAATAAACATAAAAAAAATAGATGCCCTGTGAATAAAACACATAAAAAATGCCATAGAAATAAATTTAACAAAAAAGATAATTAATGCAAATATATAAAATATAACATACAAATAAAGAAATAAATGTAAACATAATAAATATATTAAAAATATAAATGTAACAAAAATAAATATACAAACAAATAAATTTAAAATAAAAAATTAATAAAATTTGAATAAATATAATCACAAATTAAATATTAAAAATAAATAATTTATGTAAATAAAACAAATATAATAATACAATAAACATAATTAATAAATAATTTAATTAAAAAATATTTATATATTAAATTAAATACAAAACTATAGTTTAACCTGCCGCTGTGCAGGCTAAGCTATAGTTAGCACATGTAGGCTATATCAGCCTTTTTTTTCCATTTGTTCTTTCTTTTCTATTTCATTTCATATGTAAAATAAGTTCTCGATGTTCGTGTTCCAGTATACCGGATTCGCTCCTATCCGGTTCTAGATTCGATGCCATCTGGACAGCAAGCCGTGTGGCTGCTGGTTCTCATCCTCCGGCAACTCGGCTTTCTTCTCAGGGCAGTTGTCCTCAAGGTGTCCATATCTGATTCTGGAAGTTGGAACCATCATTTTTTACTCTCAATTTTTTTAATTAAAAAAATTTTGTGCAGAGAAGTGGAAATCATGCGTTCCTACTTCCATAAAAATTGTGGATAATTTGTACGAATAGGATTGTACACACTTTTTATATTGATCATGGGATTTGGCTCAAAAAGCCTCCTTACAAGGGTCAAGATTTTTTTTATTTTTTTAAAATCTAATGTGCCAGCAACAAGGAAGTCATTTCAACGGTTGCGTGTGAGCTACGTGATTTTCTCCAACGGCGTGGCAAGAGAGGCATGCTCGATAAGGATCCAAAGGCTCATGCTTAAATGGGATATAAAATGGATTCCAATCAAAGAGAATGGGGAAGGAGATTGCTGTGAGGGGGCTCTATTTTTCAGTTTGGGGAGAACAAAGGAAAGAAAGAAACCGAGAGGGAGAAGGAGAGGACCTTTGGATGGAGATCTTAGAAAAGACACGGGGGATTTTTGGCCGAAAGTTTTGAAGAGGTTTTGGGTTCATTTTTTCTATTTCGGCTGGAGGATTTTTTGGATTAGGAGTTTTTCGATTAGTGAGTGAGGGGGCTGGAGGTTTTTTGGAGAAACATAGGCTCATTTTTGGCCGGTAGTGTTTTCTGTCAGCTAAGGAGAAAACCGAAAAGAAGCTTTAGGGATTGGGTTGAGGTGGAAGGCTTTAGTAAGGTGAAATTTCTGAGGCTAGAAAAAACGGAGACGAGGAACGGGATCCGAAAAGGGCGGTGCTTCGTTGTTTACTACCATCGGCTATCGTCAATTTCACGGAAGGCAATTTCCCGGTTGCTCCAGTGAGGTAAACCCCTTTGAACCTCTGCTTATTCTTCGTCCTCCTGTCCCTTTCCTTTGAAGGATTTGCGTATTGCTATAGGTTGCTTAGTTTGTTTGCTTGTGTCTTTCTTTTTTTTGCCTTTTGATTTGTATAATCTTTGTTTGGATGGTGTGCGGGCATAAGTTCTGTTTCATCTCCATTACTAATTAGTCTATTTGTTCCTGAGCCATAGATTGTTTGGTCTCACGTATTTTTCTTTCTTCGATCCATATCACTTTGGTTAGTTGATATGTGAATATTATTGCTGTTGCACCTCCGTTTCTGATTAGTTAGTTTTGCTATTAATGATTCCTTATGAGGCGAAGTTTAATTGAAAGTTGAGTTTAAATGTTTTTTAAACCTTGCTTGCCATGATTTTGGTCTTTGATGGCTTGTGTTTAGTCATGAAGTTTGGGCCAATTTCTTTCAGTGACTTGATTTTGATACATATTGGGAGTTGAATGCTTTGAATGTTTCAAGTAGAATTTTCTTACTGTAGCAATATACAACTTGAGGTTTACATTTAAATTCTTGGTTGATTCTCTTTTTAGACAAGGAAATACTGCATATTGGCTATTTTTCTTTGCAAGGTTCTGTTGTAAACTGATATTTGTTATCCTATTAGTCTTGACATGAGTAAACCTTGCTTTTGAATTCAATTTTGTGTCAAAGGATGAGCTGAATTGATGATTGCTATACGAAGGGCTTTGGTTTGCTTGTAATGATGCTTTCAATTGATTTTGAGTGTCTTAATTTTGACTAAATGTGCATTCTGCCATATTTTGGTTGTTTCTTTGCCCATAGGATCCACACTTTCAATAGGGTTTTTGGTCATAAGATGATTGAAATTGTTTTATGACTCATCTCATACATAAAGTTAGTCATTTTGATATCTATCTCCTTCCTTGCTTTGGCTTATATTTTGTTTGGAACGTGAGCTAAAATCATCCATGATGCGGGAAGGTACAAAGAAATTGAGAAATGGAAAGGCAACAAAGTGGAGACAATCAATTTTTATTAGTTTTTCATACTTATAATGAACTCTTGAACAAATATAATATTTGGTTGCATCCAAGCACACAACATCACAAAATATTAAATGCTTATAGATGCTTTTTTATTTTTATTTTTTATAAATATTTTTATGTTTATATTATTTTATTTTTAGAGTCGTCATGTGATATTTTTTATCTCTTCAAATACATAACATGTTAATGAAAAAACTATGTATGATAATTAGCCTCTGCATGGACTTTTTGGGCTAAGTAATCATATTTTAATAAATTTTGAATTTCAATGACTCATATCAAATTAATTGTTTTTAAAAAAGTTTCAAGAAAAAGAAAAGCAAATATTAAATAATAAAAAAAATTTGTACATAGTTTTTAAAAAGATAAATGTATTTTTTAAAAAGAAAAAAGTTCAAAACAAAAATACTTTTTAAGGAAAATCAAATAAGTTTTTTTTAGAATTCAGAAAAAAAAATAAAATAAAAAATATATATATTCAAAAGGTTCAAAATTTAGGTTTTTAACAAAAAGAAAAATCTTTAAAAAAAACAAAGGAATTTCTTTTTCATAGGAATATTTCTACAAATCTTCTTATGAAAATTTGAAAAATTATTATCCAAAAAAAATAAATGAAGTTGGATCTTAATCCACCTTTTCTTAAAATTCAAGAGATGTAGAAGCATAAAAATAAAAGTTAGTTTATTTATAATTTAAATAAACCTTAAGTCTTTTTCTTAAAATTTTTTTCTAACAAAAAAATCAAAATTAAATAATATTTCAGGTTCAAAAGTTGTTTTAATTAGTTAAATTCCTTATAAGAGCTTTCTAAATTCAAAAGTTAGTTTTTTGGAAAAAAAAATAAACAAATATCTTTTTCTTAAGGGTTTCAATGAAAAAAATAAAAATAAAAAGATTAAAAGTTAGTTGAACTTCTTTTTTATTTAGAAATTTTTTCACAAATTCTATTTTGATAAAATTGCAACAAAAAATACATTTAAAAGAATACAAAAAGTATCTTGTTAACTCAAATGAAAATTTAAATTTAATAAGTTATATATATAGCGTTTCAAAAAAAATAAAAAAATCAATTTATTTAAAGAAGTTTTCTCAAAAAAAATTTTCTTTAACAAGTTAAATAAAAAATAAAAATAATATTTTAAAGTTCAAAGTTAGTATCTAAAAAACAACAAAAATAAAATAAAATGAAATTTTCAAACTCAAAAGGTTAATGTTTTAAATAAACAAAATTTAAGGGTTTCATTCCAAAAAATAAAATTAAATTCCATCTTTATAAATTTAGAAACTTTCTTCAAATTTTCTTTTGACAAAATTAGAAATTAAAAATATGTTTCATAAAAATAAAAAAAATTTCTTTCCACATAAATAAAAAATGTCATTTCCAAAAATTGAAAAAAATAATTAAAAAAAGATTAAAGAAGTGAAATTAATTCAATTTTTGTAAATTAAAACACACAAATTAATTTCGAAGTCATTTTATTTGTGAAAGACAAAAGTGATTTCTATTTTTTTTTTCTTTTTACAAAATAAAAAAATACTAACCAATTGATACAATTTTTTTTTTTTACTCAGTCAACTTCTATGAACTTTGGTTTCTTTTATAGGGTACGTAAGTTTTAAACTCTCATCCTAAGTCAAGTTTATTTTTGTAAATAAATATATATATATATATATATATTAATTTATTTTTGTATGTGATTGATAAAAGTAATTAAAATAAAATTAATATCATATTAGTTTTGCACAATTAATTTAAGATAATTGTTTATAAGAATAAGTGCTATGAAGTATCTAATATCATCCTTATACATAATCAATTCTCGAATCCATTTATAGTTCATATACTATTTTTCTTACAATTTTTTTTTCAAGTTTTGTTGTTTAAAAAATTAAAATTTTGGTAGCACTTCTATTTTAATTAGTTACATTATGAGTGTGACAAATAGCATCTAACAATTCCTTATATAACTTTGCTCTCAAGCTTTTTTTTTTTTTTATCAAGTCTTCGTATATAGTAACCTTTGTGATTAAATTATAGTATATCCATTAATAAGTCGGAATAACTTTCTTGAATTAACAATAGTCGGAGGCTCATCATTGCAATTTTGAATTCTAGAAGCCAAAAATTATCTCATATTAATGCTTCATTTGGTTGGCCGCATCGCGGTCGCATTCTCTTTATATAAGTTGTGAATATCTATTATACCCTTATATTTTTTATTATATCTCCCAAATCATTATTTTAATTATTAAATCATCTTTTTAAAAATAGGGGCAAAACAGTCATTTCTTATTTTACTCATCCCTATCTATCCACATTTTACATTCTTTTCTTCATTCCCTCATCCAACCAAACGGACCCTAGGTGTTCTTCTACATGCAACGAAATTTGTATTTGTATCACTTAGTGCAATGTCATCTCTATAGCCATCCTTGCCATGAGGAAACAAAAACAGATACTGCATTGGAAGATACAACGGATGTAATTCAATTATTCTTTGGAGCCAATACCAACTTGTACTGTATAATAATATCCCTTTCATGCTCAGAAGAACCAATATCAATAATAATTAAAGCAGCTACTTCAGAATATGTTGGCAAGTTATGCCTTCTACCATCTTTGCTCTTTTTACAAATTAGTCTACTGCTTATATCTTTATGTCCAGCAGATTTGAGAATGTCCTTTGTCATCCTAAAATTTTGCACCAATGAGTTTGACGTATCTAACATCATTTTCAACCATGCTATAATCTGGCTGTGTATGATTTCATCGTCACGGGAACTAATAAGAACACAATGACTCTTAGTCATCATTGGAAACAACATTGTTAAATTGATATGCAAATCTTAAGTTAATTAAATTAACATACCTTATTGCCAAAATTCTATCTGTAATTTCATTTTCTGTAACATAAATACACAGTTGAGCAAATTTTAGGATTGCACCGTCAAGAAGAAGTAAGCTATCAATTAGGTGCAAGTTTTGACCATCTAGTCCATAGTCATATGAAGCATGACCGTTGTTAACTTGCCTGTCGACTTTACACCCACAGAAGTGAAAGCAAACATTGTATTGTAACATATTATGTTAGTCCCAAAGTGATTGCTCTCTGCATTTTTGTCGTGCAACAATTTGTCTAAGACATAAGGTGGTTCTTTTAACAATGGCAATTCAACTTTTCCTTGCATACAACACCATGAGAATTTTGGGTTTCAAGATTTTGTGTCCTTTTCGCACATTTCCCCATATTTCATTTTTGCACTACAATATTGACACACATACAAGGAATCTCTTATATCCCAGTAATTTGTCCAAGATGACGAAAATTAAGTTAGAGATTGTAAGTTTTATATGCTATTCTACTAAAAAAAAATGCAGAAAACTATAGGCCAGAGCTATTCATATTTTGTTCAATTGTATAACGATGTATATATATATATATGGAAATTTAGTAAAGGTCTATCTAAATGAGTACAAAACGCACTTAAAAAATACTCAACCCTTGCTCTGATATCTGAATGTTCTCGTCAATCTGAATGTTATCAACTGGAATGATACCATCAATTGGGGTTGAAATGGCAGAAGTATTCCAATTGCATTCAACAAAGTTATCTGCCGTTAGCAATTGATAAATTAATAAAATTTACAAATAAGATTATACCGACTTTTGCAAATGTAGCAAAGAAATCATTTCCAATCAACACGCACCTGCTAATCTTTATGTAAACAATGATAACCTATCATTATTTTCCGATTCACTTGAAATAAGCTATTCATTGCTATAAAATTCACTGGAATGATGAAATGAAAGTCCTGCCAGCAATTTAGTATGTACTGTAGAAGAAAATTATCAAATTACTTTATCTATGAAAGCCAATTATGGAAAAAATTAACAAATCCTTATACAAAGCTGTATGTCTTTTTGCAATGGAGGATGGTGAATCATTCCAATGATTGTTTGTGATATCTGAATTTGAAAGTCTATTAGTACCACTTTTCTCTCCACTAAACAAAAGATTTGACGTGTTTGAACCATCGACTCGACACGGTTTTAAGTAGAAATATTTGCTGCATGGATTGTAAGTAACAAAATCCGGTAATTATTATGTTGGTCGAGACCATTTTTGTCTTATCATTTGTAGCATTTTCTGTCATTCTATTTGTGATATCGGTCAGAGCAGAAGCTGGGCATGATTGATCTAATACAATAGATCCAGACCTTGGATCGTATGAGATGCATGAATGAATGCCATCTGCAAAAATAATTATACATTAAAAACCCAAACTTATCCATACAAAATCACGCATTGCAAATAATGACCGAAACATATCTCAAACTAGTGAAACCTCATTGAAGTGTAATTTAATTTTTCAGAAATATCGGGAATGGATTTTTCATCTGCAGATATAATTGAAGTAGTTACGGTGGCACGCTTCTTTTTTGATGGAGCCATATTGTATCCAACTATAAAGATGCAAGATGGCTTGGGCGTTACTTTAAGGGAAGTTCTGCTACATGAATCAGGCTCTGAATGAAGAATGAGGATAAGGTCTAACCAGAAAGGGCATTGCCAAAATTGTTGAAAAGATAAATAGTTGTTCAATATGAAGTTGAAGTAAGGAGTATGAGGTAAAAAAGAACTATACTTGATTACTTCAAGCATATGGGCAATGTAACAAAAGGACCGTGTGATGCAATCAAGAGGCAAATAAAATACTTAATGAATGTCTAACACCAGCCAATGCTAGTGTGTGTGTGTGTGTGTGTGTATATATATATATGTATTTGGTGAGAATGCTAGCATATATATAGCTCCAAAACAATTCAACATGGCACCTGGCGCCGTGCCGTGTAATTAGGAGGCAAACCCTTGATGTCTAACACGGGCCAGTGCTGATGTCAGATAGAGGAATGCAATTTTTTGTTTTAAGCAAATTTTTTTTTTGTTTTCTTGGCCAAAAGCAAAGGTGCTTCTTTGATTGCAATCTTCATTATTTGATGCAATTAATATTTTTTTATATATATCATTATTTTCTTTTTAATTTCTCTGTAGCTTTTGCTTTCGTTATACTTATTGCAAGTTTTATAAATTTTGGTACTGAAGATCTATTTGTTTTGTATAAGAAAAACTAAATTACTAAAACAAAATTAATAGAATTTTTTTTTAAATGGCTATATTTGTTAAATTTATATTACTATAAACTTAATATTTAATAAATTTTTTTGATAATAAGTGTGTTAATTAAATGCTAGATAACATTGCAACACCAGATTTAAATTTATAATTATCTTGTTTTCGTTATTATTATTATTATAAGTTTTTAAAATTTTGATAATCAAAACCTGTTTGATTGAATTAATAGAAATATGTTTCGATTAACAAGACCAATTTTTTAAAACAAATTTAACAGAAACATATTTCTTATTAGCATTACAATTGTAAAATTTATGCTATTATAAAGCTAATATATAATAAACCTCTTTGACTAAAAAACGGATTATGTACCACACAGCATTGCAATACCATCCGTGCAAAGCTAATTGTTCAAACTACAAATATAGTTCATACAGCATTGGGCACCAAAATAATTGTTCAAAATACAATACAAATACAGTTCATACAACCATCACAATAGAGAAACAAAACATCCCAAACAAAGATAACCAAAAATCACTTCAATGTCTCATCCTTGCGAAGGTTGGGTCGTAAGAATTACAAGATTTGTACCAATAGAATTGATTATCGTTTCAAGTGTTGGTGTAGTGCCATTATGATGTACTCTTACATGTGCTAAGAGAGTGCCTACAATACAACTATCCATCAAAGATGCACTCACTGGGAGAGCCCATTGTCAAAATAAGAAGATCATCAATAACAAATAAGGGCTCATAAAAGGCGGGGGCTGAATTCAACCGGATATAATGAGTCCAAGTGTATGAATCAAAACCTATCATATTGCAAATCCATAAGCCAAGGCTGAATGGCTACTTATTGTCCACGCTATAAGATATTATAACTGGTTAGCCTTTATAGTCCACTGACTCGTGGTAAGATTTAATAGCCATGTCTAGAATTTTGACCTCATAGAACTCACAATTGGAAATATCGTGCACTATAGGATAATTGGCATCATAAAATCCTTCTCTAATATTTTCAACTGTCTAGAAAAGATAATTTCCAATGGCGAGTGTGTCATTGTACATCATGTCAAGCTGAATGGGACACACCTAGGGGGTAGACCAAAATTGTTGCTTGAGAAAATACCATATGAATTGTATCACCTGGTCCTCATCACCGTGTACATAAAGCAATACAACAATGTATTCATCAAATGCCTCATTATATGCTATTCCATAAATAGTATTCTATGGAAAAAACAATATAAACTAAAACAATCAACAAAGTGCACAAACAATAGTAACGATCGTCTTATCATTGAGATATGAATGGGAATTACTTATTATAAAAGTTGAGAATTATCAATTATAATTCACCAACACCAAGGTTGTTAGATATATAGGAAATCCGACAACCTCTTTAGTCACAGGATTAAACACACGTATGAAATGTGATCTTTTAAGGTAAACTCTATGAATGTAGATCAAGCTATGAATAGGACCCAAAAAATTAAAGCCTTTTTTAGGTGTGATTGTAGTTGGGGCGACTATAGAAAACATCCTCATGGTTCGACCATCGAGCATGTGCAATCTTGTACTAATTCACACAGGTGCACATGCAAGTTGACATACAATAATCCTTGATGCACCGAAGATTTCTTTTTTCCCCTCAAATTGCACGTCCATGAAGAATCTTGAATGAAAACTGTAATACAAGTTTTTTGATAGTGTGTCAAGGCTCACACAGTCATTGCAGTTCAAACGTGACAGGATAGCACATGACATCGCCAGTAAGTACAGTCCCATTAATGAGAAGTTCAAACATGCCTGAAAAATGTATAATCAACCAAATGATAAGTGTATCAAAGATTAAAAATAAAAAAGGAAAAAAAATCAACAAAGAGCGAGAAATGCACACAGTCACCCTAAATTAGTTCTGAGATGGGGCAGCGCTTCTGCATATGGACTCGTCTCAGATGCATACCTTTTGGTTCCTGTTTGGATAATGAATTGTATTGATATAATAGGAAAGGTAATGCTGAAGTGAATGGTATTAGGGTGTTAATGTTTGGTGTGTATAAAAAGAAATAGAATATTTTATCTTTTACATGTTATAAAAATAATATAAGAACGTAAAATAAAGATTATAAAATGACAAAAAAGTCATTAATGAAAAAGAAAAGAAAAAATTCATTTTGCTAATTTGTTGATCTAGGGTTTTCAATTGGTAATGTTTGCTTTTCTGGTGTGCTGAGCCTCCTTCCTAAGAGGCGTCGAAGTACCTCTGTTCGCGAATGTCGACAGTGCTCCAGTCACAGATTGTTGAGCTTCTATCGTCCTACGCTCTCCACGGTCGTTCTCCTTAGCCATTGAGTGGTGTGGCATCACGACGCAAATCTCCACCCATCAGCAAACCAAAGGTAATTTCTTAGTGCACTAAACCGACAACTGTATCATTCTTTTTCATCATCCTGAGATATGTGGAGATAAATGGTAAATTCTTTGCATTGTTGATGATTTCCCTGACTGTATCTTTGACATGTTGTTTAATCTTGCTGATGCAAAGCTCCACAGAGTGATAATAACGTGAAAAACGTAAAATCAAGTATATATCCTGCTTATTCACCCCCCCTTTCTTTTTTCTGAACTATCTTTGCAAGCATATGAGAAGATGTTAAATTTATAATAGTTGAGGACAAACAAAAAAGGGAAATCATCATAGTGCGTTCCGCATCAATTTTCCCCAAAACAACCGAGGTACTTTAGCTTTTTAATATAACTAGGTAGTAACTCGTGCATGGTTAAAACTATTTTTCTTAAATTTTATAAATATTGTATACCTTATAACTATAAACTGATATTATAGGTTTAAAAAATGAATTTATTTATTTTAATATAAATAAAAACTAAACCTCTATAGGCCAAAAAGAGGCTATGGAATAAAAAAGATTTAATTCAATTTGATGTTTTAAGGATTCATTTGTTCTTTTTGTAAAGAAAAGCCAAATATATTTGATGATTGCCATTCATAAAGTACTATAGATGAAGAACGTGCAAGATTAATGTACTGCATGTAATATAAAGGTTTATTCATTTGTAATTGTTATCTACAAAAAGGTTACAACAGAAGTAAAATTAAAATTGTTGCGGGGAGTAAAGGTATGGGTGATAGAACCAAAGGATTTCAAAGTTTGGTAATGTAGTTTTTTTTTGTTTATTTAATGCAAGAAATTATAATACTTAATAATGTTGAATTGGTAAGGTTTGTATAAAGTATGTGTAGATTTTTAGTGTGCATATTATTGAACAAAAATGGAATGTACAAAACCATTTAAGATAATTGTCTCCAGAGCTTGTAAACAAACAACAATGCTAGATACAAATGAAAGGGCAGAAAAGCATGAATAGGTAGATTTCTTCATTAACTCCCAATGTGCTCACCAATCCAATTGCAACATAGGAAAATAGAATCTCTGAACTAGAAGCTCCTTGTATGAAAAACATGTCTTAAGTTGTACTTAACCAAAATCTTGAGCCCTTTTTTGCTTCATTCTAGATTGTACAGCTTATTTGTGATACACACACTGTATCTTTAACTTCTCGAACTTGCATAAAATGTGGTGCTTCATAACTTTATTATGTTTTTATTCAAAATTGAAAATAATAAATATCATCATGTTGTGTATTTGGCTACTCAACTTATGATATAACATATATGAAAAGGGAGGATCAGATTCTACCATGTTGCAGTTAAGTCCTTTATATTGGTGTTTGTATTTTATACAAGACTAGGACCATGAACACTACACACTCATCTAATGCCAAGGGAAAAATTGACAGTCACATTGGTGGCTTACACCAACCGGCCACTAATTGTCCACCCCCACAAGAAATTCCTATGATAGAAAAGCTACTTGGATGAGACTTGTTGCCTGACGCTTAACCATTGGCCCACTAATTTTACACTCAAACCAAGCTCGACAGTGTCATCTTAAAAGCAATGTGTTTTATATATCCTCACCTTTAATGGGCAGGTTTGCATTATACAATAGGTAATTGCAGTGTATGAGAGAACATGATAGCTATTATTTTTGCAATAGATTTCGCAAGTTTATAGATCGCTTTTATAATATAATGAATCAAGATCATCTCATAGAGAATTGAATTAGACTTAATTAGGCCTAAGGAAACTTGATTTTGTTTAAATTAAGACAAGCAACTACCAATGTAAGGAATTAAAGGGAATGAATTTAAATTAGTACTGAGCATTAAGATTATTTTAATGAGATTAATTACTAAAGAGTATTCTAGGTTTTTATCCCTTAATTGCCACAAATTGAGTTGCTCAATTAACTGGTTAATTAACAATTTAAAAGTTAAGGAGATTAAATGAGTATAAATGTCTCTCGAATCACTTAGACTTATATCCTAGTTAATTGTATATCTCCCTCACAATTAATTAAGTTAATTGTATTCAATCATTTTCACTACTTAAGGCTTTTGAGTATATTTCTATACCTAAGAACAAAACTAGAATGACCTAATCTTTAGTTGCCTAATCAAATGGTCCATTAAGATTTTTCTCTTTCAAGAGCTAATCTCAAACCTCCCAATTCCACAAAAGAGATGGCCAAACTCTTAAATGAAGCACAACAGATAAATTAAGCATTTAGATCAATAATTAACTCAAATTAACCTTGCAAACTTCTCATTACATGACAATAGGTTCAAGTAAACCTAGGATCTAAGAAATCTAGTCACACATGACTCTACACATTGCAAACAAAACTAGAGAGTCGAATAAACAAGGAGTCATGGAAGAAAAGATGGAGAATATAAGAAAACTCAGTGAAATCGTATTGATTTGGCCTACAATCTTTAACCCAAGCTCCTTTTCTTCAAATCCTAGCTCTTTAGTGCATTTTTCCCCTCAGAAACTATCCTCCTAAGCTCAGAATGACGAATCCCTAGCTGCCTATCGCGTTTTTAGTCCGCAAATTAAAATTGTGCATTTTAGTAGCCACTATAGTGAGAACTTATAGGTTCTAGATCCTTGCTGATTTTGCTATTACCTGCGTTATAGCCAGAAACTCCCTAGATTTTGTATGAGTCACGACTTTACTATAGCGAACTAACCTCCTTGCCACAGCAAAAAGGCATCTTAGCTACAGCAAACTACATACTCGCTGTAGCAAGGGGACTTGAACAGCTTGCTTTTGAACTTCTAGCTTCTCTCCTTTTCTTCATTCCTTTCTAGCAAATCTCTACCTTTCTCTTGAGATTAAAATCAAAATCAAATAAAGCTCAAAACTACTAAAAATATTACAAATGATGTATTTTATTTGTTTTCTTTGAATGGATAAAAATGTATACAAAGTCACCTAAGAAATAGATAATTTGACTCCCTAATCCATCATAAAATACATCTTACTCTTATCAAAATTAGGGAGTTATCAAACTCCCCCATACTTGTATTATTGCTTGTCCTTAAGCAATTCCTAAAGATATCAATCAAAGTGGCTACTAACCTAATTCCTCTCCATAATCAGAATCCAATCAACTAAAATTAAGAATTTCCCCACACTTAGAATTGAACTAAGGTCAGACGTAGGAATTTAGCAAAACTCAATTTGAATTCCATCAATAATGCAATCATAACAGCATCCTCTTTACATCTAAAGTACGTGTGTGTGTTCAACAAACAGGTTTGAAGCAATTAAGTGATTTCATTAATAACCACAATATATTTTCAAGACCAATTCCAATTATCTACTCCAACTTCAATCATCAAAGTTAATTAAGAAAGGTCAATGGCTTTATTGTCCAACAACATATCAATCTCAGCACAACCATTCTTTTTTATTTTCGTTAACAATTTCTGCTCTATTTTTTTTATCCTCCTACTCATTTCTCTTAATTCTTTTTACGCAAATGACAACATTGATTATGAAGCTACTCGGTTACTCAGATTAAGGAAATTGATTCGGAGTGCTTAATTATGCTCTTAGTTTCACCACTGTTTGAAGTAAAAGTTCACACTTTTTGATACAAACTCTCGATTACTAACTAATTTCAACCATTGGAGTAGAAATTTTTTTTTGGACACTATATATCTCTCTTAAATAACAATCAGATATCCATTTATTAGTAGATAAATTAGAATGATTTAAAAATAATTGAGGTTAAATAAAAAGAGTCTAAATTACTTCAATAACTATCTTGCTGAAAAGTGCTTCTATTATGGGCGTTTATTACAAATTGCATTACTTAATTTATTCAGTTCAAGTTTGCTCAACCTCTAACTTCGTTGTCTAATATTCATTTAAAGCAAGGGGGAACTGAATCCAAAATCATTGGTCAAAATTGTGGAGGCATTATGATAAACTAATTATTATTTATTTATTTATTTTTAGATCTGCATATCTACTTAGCCTATATTTACCCTTCACCCACACATAGAAAGAACATTGTCCTCAATGTTAAAAAAAAGGGATAACCAACATCAGAAAATTAGAGATAAACTAAGGTAAAGGGAAGAGATAAAAGTAGAAAGAGAAAAATATAAACTCCCTTGACATAAAGATTTAATCAAGAGAAAGAGGGACGCAAACAAATCCTGTATCTGGGAGACAAAAATAGACAAACAGACTAAGTAGCAAAGAGTATGTGAATGTTAGATAAAAATATTCAAATATATAACCATCAATTGAAAAATCCAAAAAGGGAGATTAGAAGGTACAGTTATCCCAAAAAGACAAACAGAAAAACAAGAAACATCATGCAAATAACATATGAACAATATGGGTCAGAAGGACCAAGCATATCATGTGATGTTGGGTACTATAAAAGAACGATAACAAATGACTGAGGGACCTCTGGAGGTGGTGGTGAAGAGGCAGGCATGAGATAATCAACAACCATTTACAGCTAATCCTTCATTAACAATACATGCCCCTCTAGTCATTCAATAAATTCTCTCACCTAGCCTTCAAACTAAGTCTGAGGTGGTGCATGATGCATCATGGGCTTTGGGGTATCCTCTCGATGCTGTGGGGGAGGTGGAGGTGCTTTTTGCTGTAGCTGTTGCTGTGCTCGTTGTCTTCAGAGTCTTCCTAGCTCATCCTTCATATTATCATACTTGAAAGCACCCTTTGGTTTAAATTGGGTGTCATTTTTAAACACCCGACTTCCCCCAATTGAAACTAACTTAGTGAACATGTAAGGATATGCTAGGCTTACTCTATCTAACTATGCCACTTGCTTGAAGTTTAAGACCATAAGGTGGGGAGTATTCACCTGCCTCTTTGTCATGAAGCAATAGGTTAAAAGAGCCCTTTCCTGGGTCATATCGGACTCATGGGAACTAGTCAACATGTTACTAGTAATAAACTATAGCCAATACTGAGTAAGTTTATTCAATTGGTTGATCATGTATACTTTGTTAGTTAGCCGTACTCGACATTCATTGACTATAGTCGTCTCCACCTCTTCCCATGGTATGGATTGCTGGTTGTCCATGTAAGCTTGGAAGGCATATTGGTCCACAACTGACAATTCATAAAAGTCTTAAATGACTTTTCATTGATTTTGACCCGTGTAGATCGATAATAATATTCATCTTCATCGTCCTCCGTGTCTTCAAAGTTGGCATAAAATTCTTAGATCATCATGGGGATCCAATGCATAGGATTTTTAGTGAAAGCCATGCAGGCCATGTCATTCGAAGTCACTGAAGATCAGATTCAATGGATGGGGCTCATAGTATCTGTCTTCAGTGACTCCTCGATTTGAGAAGAGGCGTTCAAAACGAAATTCAGCTCTTGAGGAAGCAAATATGTCCTGATCATAGGTTATTTTTTTTTTGTACATGCGTTTTTATCTTTTATATTATTATAACATATTATAACTATTCCTTTTTACCAATTAAAAAATTTAATTTACTTTAATATCGAGTTCAAAAATATTTTACAATTGTAATTAATTTCTTATCAAATTTTTTAGCACTCTTACTTATTTATCTAGTTTAAAGGAAATTGAATTAAACAATTAACCTTCATTTTCCTAAATTAATTTTATGGCTTTCATGGTAAATAATTTTTTATCTATTATAAATATTTTCATTACATAACTTGCTACCCCTAAAAAATTTTTATGAAAACTAATTTCACAATTACCTAAAAAAAATTAATTTAGAGGTCACGGTTAGCCCCCAACTGTTACTTGTTATATATTAAAATAAAAAAATTTAACTCAACAATAAAAAAATTAATATTATAAGTGAAAAAATAAATTATAACTAAGTATAGGATAAATTAATAATTTTTGTTTATTATCACTTTTTTTTGTACATATTTTAGTTAAAATTTTTATTACTTCAATATTAAGTTCAATATTACTTAACAAGTATACTTAATTGCTTATCAAATTTTTTATTAAAATTTTTAAAATTATTACTAATTATAAAGTTTTAAAAAAATCAAAATTTATTTCTTCTAATAATATTTTATTTTTCTTCAATCATTTTATCAAATTTAAAAGAATTATTATTTAAATTTTCTTAGACAAAAGTCTTTCATTTTTCTAAAATAATTTTATTTTTAAATCTTTTCATCAAGTTTAAATTATTTCACATTTAGTTTTTTAAACTACTTATCCATTATTTTTTACAATATCTTTCATTTTTTATTATTTTTAAATCATTATAATTGATATTTAAATTAATTTTGTAATGTGTTGATTTATAAAATAATTTAAGTAATACATCTAAATTTTTTTAGAAATATTAATATTTTAAATCACTAAAATTATATTTAATATATAAAAAACAAACAAATAAAAATTGAAAGTAAATTTTTTAATTTAAAAAATTAATTAAATGGGTCACGATTGCCAAGCAACCGTAATCTATTTAATTAATTTTTTTTAATTGGGTCATGATTCTTTAGCAACCGTGATCCCTCATATTTAAAAAAAAAATACGATTGTATCCTAAAAAAAATAAGATTTACAACTGTACATGGAGCGAATTTAAAATTTGCTCTATTGTTTTTTAGTAAAAAACCTATTAAAGTGGAGTGGCAAAAAGCACTTGGTTTCCTGGTCTTAACTTTCGCCACTGTTTATTTCTGTTGATCTTTTCTTATTTTAATCTGAGACTAATTGTTAGAATTGCCCACTATTTTGCTATCACATGTCACGCTGATAAAATTTCTTTTAAAATATCTTTTGTTATGAATATATCCATTATGGTGGATGTTCTTTTAGTTTCTTAACCCTCAAATTCATTGAAAGTATATTATGATTCCATTTTTTATGTGAATGAACATCTCCTTCAAAAATTGTAATCTTTTGGCTTCAAAAATTGTAATTCTTTGGATATTTAATTCTTACATTTATATCATCCTTTATGGTATATTATTTTACATTTAGGATATGATCTTTTGGAGTTACAAACTTATACCTATAAATAGGCACGTCATTTGCATTGAGAGGTATAAATAAAAATTGATAAACATTTCTCTAAATTCTTTTTTCTCTATCTCTTAAGTTATTTTATAATACGTTATCAGCATGACTTTACTCTTGATCATTTGAGCAAGAAAGGTAATATCTTTCCATCTTACTCGACTTTATGCTAAGGTGATGATTTTTCTTCGTCATCACTTCTATGAGGGGTTGAAATCTGAATATATTAAGGTGAAAGATCCATTTGTACTCTAAAATAATTTGAAAGAGAGGTATGACCACCAGAAAACTGTTATTCTTCCAAATGTTTGTTATAATTGGATGCATCTACAATTGCAAGATTTTAAATCAATCTATGAGTATAACATCGTAATGTTTTATATTAACTCTCAATTAAAATTGTGCAGAGAAATAATTACTTAAAAAGATATGTTAGAGAAAACTTTTTTTACTTTTTATACCTCTAATATGCTCCTAGAGCAGTAATATAGAGAAAAAGGATTTGAAAAATATTAACAGTTAATTTCATGTTTTCTTGTGGCTAAACAAAACAACGAGTTACTAATAAAAAATCATGAAATCCGTTCGACTAGTTCTACTCCATTTCCTAAAAAGAATATGACTATGATTAATAATAATAGACGAAGACGTGGATGTGGACGTGGTCGTAGTCGTGGTTGAGGCCATGGACGTGGCTGAAGAAGAAATAATGCCCCTTATCATAAAAATGTTACTTATCACAAAAAATGGAATAAAAAAGAAAAAGAAAAATAAGGATGCATAAGTAGACAAAAGAAACATGTGAAGAATTCAAAAAATTTATGTTCTCGTTGTAGTATGAATGGACATTGGTCATGTACCTGTTATACAATAAAATATCTTGTTGATCTTTATCAAGTATCAATGAAAGAAAAGGAAAAAGGTGTTGAGACCAATTTTGGTTATCTATATGATAATTTTGTCAATGATCCTATAAATGTACACACTTAGATGTATCAAATTTTTTTGTCAATTCACAAGAAAATATTGTTAAAGAAAAAATATAAAAATAACCATATATGTCCATGTGTTTTCATAAAACAAGCAAATTCAGGATTTTACAATTATCATTGTATATGTTGATGATTTGAATATTATTGGAACTCTTAAAGAGATTCTAAAGACAATAAATTGTTTGAAAAATGAATTTGAAATGAAAGATCTTGGAAGGACGAAGTCTTGTCTCGACCTACAAATTGAGTATTTGAAAGATAAAATTTTTATACATCAATCAACTTACACACAAAAAAATTTTAAAATATTTTACATTGATAAAGCACATCCATTGAATACCCTAATAGTTGTTCGATCACTTGATGTGAAAAGGATATTTATCGGCCTTGAAATGATAATGAAAAATTTTTTGGTCCTAAAATACCATATCTTAGTGCAATTAGTGCATTAATATATCTTGCTAACAATACAAGACCTGATATAGCTTTTGCTGCAAGCTTGTTAGCTAGGTTTAGTTCAGCTCTGACATGGAGATATTAGATTAGAGTTAAATATGTTTTTCAATATTTTTGAGGTACTGTTGTTATGGGCTTATTATATGCAAATGGATCTAGATCAGAACTCTTGGGATATGCAAATGCTAAATACTTATTTGATATACACAAAGCTAGATCTCAAACAAGCTATATATTTACAAGTAGAAATATAGTTATTTCATGGCGTTCTACTAAACAAATATTTATGGCTACTTTCTCGAATTATATAAAAATTATAATTGTTCATGAAGCAAGTCAATAATGTGTTTGATTAAGATCTATGACATAACACATCCGAAAAATATGTGAGTTATCTTCTTGCAAGAAAACTTTGACTATACTGTATGAAAACAATGTGGCATGTATAACTCAGTTGAATGAAGGATATATCAAAGGAAATAGATTAAAGTATATTTCACCAAAAAAAATTTTCACTCATGATTTTCAAAAAAATGGTTATATTAATATTCAACAAATTCTTTCTTTCAAGTGATAAGCTAGCTGATTTATTTGCTAAGGCACTACCTACTTCAACATTTGAAAAATTAGTGTATAAAATCAAAATATGTTGGCTCAAAAATCTATGAATAAGGGGAGTGTACAAAGAATAGTATACTATTTTTCCTTCACTTAGTTTTTTTTCATTAAGTTTTTCTCTAGTAAGATTTTAATGAGACATTTCTTGTACAATAAACATAAAAAAAGAGTATTATGAATCTATTCATTTTAATACATGTCCTTTTAGTTTCTTAACATCTAAATTTATTAAAAATATATTATGATTCTATTATTTATATGGATAATCATTTCCTTCCAGGATTATAAACTATTTGGTTATAAGAATTATAACCTTTCGACTTCAAAATTTATTTTTTGCTTTTATAGTATATCATTTAATATTTAAAATATAACCTTTTTAAAATTATAACTTTTACTTATAAATAGACACTTATATTAAAAAATATAAATAAAAATTAAAAAGCATTCTTTATTCTTTCTCTTATTCTATTTTTCATCTGAATCTCCTTTTTTTCTCTCTGTTAAATTGTTTTATAATATCTTTTATTATCTCCATTTGGTTTTCATTGTCTGATTTCAATTTGCAGAAATGGATGACGAAAACTCCAACCCCCTTCACCGTATGTCAAGCCGAGCTCGAAAGGTTGCGTCAAAAATGGCTGCCGCCCTTATGAGAAGTGACAGGTATCAGTATCCATAAATAAATTTATTATGGGTAGCATATATGTGTTTTGGAGAATGGCGTCTCATAATTCATGTTACAAATTTGCAGTTGGGGTTTTTCTTTTCAGGCAGCTCTTGCTCTCCTTGAAGCTTTGGAGAATGACAATGCAGGATTTGATATTGCAGACGCTAATGATGATCATGAAGCTTCTCTAGATGACGAAGATCAAGGTTTATTTCGCCTTGGTTCTCTGAAACTGTTTATGTTTGTTTTTGGATGTCTGTACCATTTTGCCTTTGACTGTTGAAAATTGAGAAGGATGCTATTGCTAGTCATACTATGAAATGTTACATTTGTTTGTGGTCATGCATTCTTTTTTAATTCCCTTATTTTTGGACCTGATTTTGCAGCGTATGTACAGAAAAAGCAGTCTAAGAGCACCAAAAGGAAAACCCGGCAGGCAAAAGCACTTAAAGCTAGGAAGGCTCCAAGAACATTCCTCGATCTCTTACTTGAGCTGAGGAAGCCAGAATGGATATACACTGATATGCCGTTTATTCTACAATTTCCTTTATGGATTAGCTCACTCTTCTTTCAAACACAGGCAAACTTGGAATCGTTGTCCCCACATGTTCCATCCTATAGGAAAGCAGCAGGTGGATATCCAGGCTCATCCTGCCGTCGCCACTTTTGTACTGTTTGTGGTTTTTCTGCGAATTACACGTGTGTAAGATGTGGTATGCTCTTCTGCTCATATCGCTGTCAAAACATACACAATGATACTCGTTGCTTGACATTTGTAGCTCGATATGAGAGTATGATACATTTGATCCCAGCATCAAGCGCATACTTTTGTAAGTTGCAACATACTAAAACATTGTAAATTTATCATATGAGGTTTGCAGATTGCTACCATGATTTTTATTTTCTCCTTTTTTGAATTTACCCAAAAGCAAGGTTCTTTACTTGACTTCCTCCCATCGCCTTGTTTTGGTGCTTGTTAATCTCATAGCTTTCATATGATTGGCTGCAAGGAGGCTTCATAACATTTTGGGATTAGTTGTTTCAGTTACCTATTGCTACATGAACACCATGTATGCTGAGCCCTGTTGCATCTTGCTGATTTAGGTGATCCTGTGAATGATCCTTTAAGCAGCGACATGCCAGAGTTAATGGCTCCAAGGACATTTCATAGAACTTAATTAGTGTTTCAGCTTCCTTTTACTGAACACAAATTTAATATAATGACATATTGTGGATACTACTGATTGAGTAACCATGTTAAAATGGTCTTCTGATATCGATGCTTGTTTATTAGATGTCCATCACCAACCAATACCAAGCTGAGTTCACATGGATGGACATGGTGGTGTCATGCTGGAAGCTAAACATATGTTGAATAAGTTGTTTAGGTTGTTCTGTAGAAAATTATCTGTCCGTTCCCTTGTAGGTAAATATTTCCATTGAAGGACCAAGTGGGAATCAATTTCTATAGTTTGAAATGTATTGCTCTGAACTTGTGACAACGAAACGGCATTTTTTCTTAAATCTTCGTGGAAGAAAAAGTTAATTTGATAATACTAATGGTCAGAAATCATATGCATCTTTTATTTCTCTTTTAGAAGCGTTACATCCAATCAAAAAACAATTGACGAGCTGTCAATTGAAATCGTCCAATTCTGGATCTGGAAATCGTAGAACCTAATACTAGCTATTTGGCAAATGTTAGAAGAATTTGTGAAAAGCAAGCCAATAATTTACAAACACAAAATTTATTTCTAATATTTCTTTCTTGACCTTAGCATGGGGGCAGATCAGCTGGTGGTGGTATTACTGTCTGTGACGGCCCTACTCCATTCTCCACCAGGAATGCCATTGCCAAACCCCAATTAAGATGTGAATCTATGTGACAATGCATAAACCAAATACCTGATTTGCATCAATGAATGAAATTCGCATAACTAGTTAGTATGTATTTCTTATACGAAGTTGAGTAAGATTAATCAATTTTTTTTGTCACTGGTATGTTACCTGGATTATCAGCTACAAAACGAATGGCTACCCATCCTCCAGGAGGTGTTCCAATGGTGTTCCTCACAGGTGGATCAACAAGGTTAAAATTGGCAGGATCTCTCGCTGGATTGAAGTTGCCGAAGCCTGAACCAACTACAAAGAAGTGGAATCCATGAAGATGCATTGGGTGGTCCTCTGTTGTTACTATGCTGGTGTCCTGCAGAACAATTTGCATCCTGGAACCATACTTTAACTTGTAGAGCTTTGTTCCTCGAGCAGGAGTCCATAGTCCCCGAGGCACATCACCAGTATAATCAAACTGTAAAGGGGGAACGGGAGGAAAGTTTATCGTGAAGACTCTAGGTATATTTTGGAAGTAGGCTTGCATTAAGGAGGTGGTTGTTGGGAGCACCAATGAAACATTGTTCATGCTGGCCGTGAAGCGGGTTCCATTGGGTCCTTGACACCGGGGACTATTAGGGTTTGTGCAATTGATCAATCCCAACCCCACTATGAAATATAGATTCTCATCAACATTTGTGAAGACATTAACCTGGGAGAGACCCCTGATTCCGGCAGTGAAAGCAGTTGAAGTGGCTGTGTCGTTGAAGGCTGGCAGAGCTGGCAATAATGGTCTTGAAAATTGTCCCTTTCTGTTACTGCAGCTAAAGGATTTGTATTCCAGGACCGCAGTGGTGGTGGTGGTGTCAAAAGGAACATTCATGGCTGTTTGATAGGCACGTGCTGCCATGTAGTAGCGGCCAGGTGGTTGATCAGCTATGACCAAGACATCGATTGTCTGACCAGGTCCTATCATGAGGACTCTTGTGGGGAAAGGCTTGGTATAAGCAGCATCAGTAGCAACAACAATCATCTGATGGTTAGCAATTGCGAAGAAGAGTTCTTGATTAAGTGCACCGTTGATGATTCTCAAGAGAATTGTCTCACCGGCGTCTACTGGAACTCGCACAGTTTCTGCGTTGATTTTTTGTCATATCTTATCAGCCATTTTATTTTCAATCAATGGAGAAGGCTAATCCACAGAGAAGTTGTGACTGGAATAATTTCATACCTTCGCTGGAGCATCTGTAGAGATCTCCAGGTTGACCATTAATGGTGTATGCCACAGAAACATTTGGAGCTGTTCCTGTAAATTGTGCTTGCCTTAGGAGAATCTCGGGGTCCCTGTCAAACCATTCCCCTGTTCATCATCACAGCATAATTTGTTACCGTGTGTCATTACTTACACATACAAAAAAAGTGCTCAGTAGCTTATGACGTGTCTACTGTCAAAGGAATTATATATATGGGTATAGCAGAACAAGAGATAGATTTAGAGATATACCAAGAAGAAGAGGAAATTCTCTCTTGGGCATGTTGAAAGGATAAGGAGAGCCCAATTTTGGATAGATGATGAGAGATCCGTAGACAGTGGCTCTGAGGAAGTTGGTGTGAGCATGCCACCATAGCGTCCCTTCCTGGTTTATGATGGTAAAGCGGTATGTGTAACAACCTCCTGGTTTGATAGGACACTGAGTCACATAGCTAGGCCCATCTGCCCATGGATTTCTCAGCATTCGTAGGCCATGCCTGATGCACGGGACACATCAGATTGTGAGGAAGATGAATCTCGAGTATGTATTCTCACCTGGAATCGTTGCGACTAAAACGTAGAATGTTTAGGGTAAAAGTTTGTCAAGATAAATGACGAATCTATTTACCAGTGGATGGAGATGTTGTACTGTCCAGCATTTACTACTTTAATTACGAGAGAGTCTCCGTTTCTGGCTTCCACGGTTGGCCCTGGAAATTGCCCATTTACTGTGAGTATATTGTGGGTTCTGCACAGCCTCTCCACTGGTGTAGCTTGTATCTGTTTCAATCAATTGTTGTAGTTATGGTACTTAGTAACTAGCTTCATACAATAATGGAAAATTCATAACATATAATGACCATAAGCAAACACTTACAACAAATTCATGTTGGTGAGTCTCTGCAGCCACAAAAGAAGCAAGGCAAGCAATGATAGTAAGTTGGCCTTGTAAGAGCAAAGAGCAAAAGGACTTGCCAGGGAGGTGGCAACTCTTCATTGTTGTCTGTAACTTTGTTGAATATAGTAGCTTGGTTTAAGGAAGCATTGATCTAAGGGGAAACTTTTTATAGATTAATCTAGCAGGAAAAGCTTAGAATATTCTAATTTTAACCTTGAGAGAACAATGTTTTGGGAGTCACCAGGGTATATAGTATTCAAGGACAGTTAGTCTAACCGCAAAGAGACTTTGGTGCACCCACTAGCACAATCGACCTTAGGACAAATTTTAGATTCTGTGCCATGCATTTTTCATTTTTCTATGTATAAGTTTTGTTTACACTCCAATCTTGTGAGAAATATCGCAAGCCAGGGTTCCAATAAGGCAAGGGGCAGTTAAGGAGAGGCTGAATATTGGTTTGTTTGGTAATGATGAGAAGTGTAATTTCGCCATGTAGTTTACCACACGGGGTAATGTCCTCAAACAATGTAACCTTTCTATTTTAAGTATACCTTCTTGCCTATCTCAGAACCCACGAAAAAAAATTAATACTGGTCTGTCATATCTTCTCTGAAGACTTATGGACTCGGTGTACATTTATAAAATTCAGTATGCATAGCATGTCCTATCCTATAATTCTAAGAATTCAGACTACTTTTGAGAACTGTTAAAGTAGCCTAGTACCTTCACTGAAAATCCGTAGGCTAAATTAAAGGGCTTTGTTTAGTCGAGTAGTATGATAGCCTAATCATGGGTACGGTCATTTTAACTTCAGCAAAACCAAGTTTTGTTTAAACATCAGTCGGATCATACGATTTATGATTAGCGCATCTCCTTGACGTTAGGTATTTAATATATTTCAGAATTCAGATGGAGCAGGTATGATAGGTTTACCATATTTTCTTGGCAAATGAAAAAAAAGAAAAGAGTTAGTGGTATTGGCGACTCCAATAGTATAATCATTGTTGCGAACTTATTTCTGATGCATTAGGCAGACTGCCGGCTGAATTTGGAGCTATGTCATCTATTTGTTAAGTTATAAGCTCAAATGCGATTCGGAATGACTGCCTCTGAGCATATAAGCTTCTTATATTCATAGTCACATGAAGGCCGAATACAGAGAGAGCAGAGTTGAGGCTCCATGGATCTGATCATATATGAACTTCTCAAACGTGGAAACTGATTCTAAGACACAGATATTACAACATAACCAAATTTAAAATATTCATCTATAATTTATATATCCCGTTATGTTTAAATTTGAAGAACTTTGGATAGCGAGACAGATCGTCCGTGCAACTGACGGCCGTTCGGTTTGGTTGGAAAAAAAAAAGAAAAAAGAAAAAAGAAAAAGGAAAGAGAAGTTGAGAAAAATTATGAATTATTAAAAATAAAGATATTATGAATTTTTTATTTATAAAATTAATTTTTTATTTTATTTTTATTCTAATTTTTTATATATCAAACGAAGTTTTAAGATTCTCAACAAATTTAAAATAGATTAAAAAAATCAACGAAACGTTAAAAAAATGCCTTTCCTGTTCTCCTCCCACGTACAGTACGGGAAACGCCTTCCCGATTATAATTAGCATCACACGTCAACCATTACAATTGTTTTTCTCATGATTGAAACTAAAATCCCTTGTAAATTATTTAAGCATTTCACTTTATCTGTATTTAATTTGTTAACTATTAGTACAATTTATAATTCAACATATTCAATTCTGTTAACTTGAAATACGAGACTAACAAAATCAGTAGAGAAATATCCACTTCTAATTAAATCTTTTTAAGTAAAAGACATAAGTAATGAATTATTAATTAATATAATTTGAAGTAATTCATAAATAAATCAATATTAAAGTAACTTCCCAATAAGTTTTATTTTGACCTCACTTGCGACTTGTAAGCTTTATAGATAACTACTAGTTGAAATCTTGATTTTATACCATTGGTGAGTTTAAAAAAAAATTTAAACTCGAATAATGACGGTTATTATTAAGGATTACATCTTTCAAAAACCAAAAAATTAATCCAAAGATCATAGAGAAGTTAACCATAACGAGGACCGTACGATCAATTCTGAAGGAAACTTTCAGAAAAGATGAACGTTCAATGAAGAGGTCACAGGTTAACGAAATGTCCTTACATGCAGCCGATCTTGGCCCACAGTCTCAAACCAGGGCTCCTGCCATTTCAATTGGCTGCTTTCTTCTCACAGGTTTACCTTTGAAGCCACGGGCTTCGCTTGTCCCCGTCGTGTACTCGTCTTCTTCAAGCTTGTATGGCGAACCAGTCACTCCCCCCGCGCCTTTGCCTCCGTCGCTGACAGCTGGGAAACAGTGGCTCTCTCTCTAAAACCCTAATGCCAAGCAAGGGATTATTCAGTTGGAGCTCCACACTTATCGAACAAATTTACTGATTGAAGCTATTGCAGTTTCGATTTGGTGACCGAATTTCGAATTTTTATCTCTACATTGTCGAAGAAGAAAAATGATGGACTCTGAGAATCAGGGCCTCGAGGAAGCTCATCTCTATGCTTCCAAGGAAGAAGTGGAAAATCTTGTCCTTGATGACCCATTAAACGGCAAATCGTACTCGAATTACCGTAGTGCCATGTCAGCACTCTCCGATACCCAGCACCCCCTCTCGCCGCCGATCGTGGTGACCCCAGCAGACTCCGATCCTCTGCTATCCCCGCCACATTATCGCGAATTTGGGAACCCTAGTGCCTCTGATAATTCTTACATTGACCCACCATCGGATGGTGATGTGATTTTTAGCCCTTTTGATGAGAATAATGGTAATGATATCAATGGTCTTGATAGCCCCAGCCGAAGTTCGGATAGTTCTCAGGGTCACTCTAGATCGTCCTCTTCGAGCTCGGAGTATTTAAAAATCACCGTGTCCAACCCAGTTAAGGAGCAAGAAATCTCGAATTCAATTGTACCGGGTAGCAATAGTTATGTATCGTATTTGATTACAACGAGAACGAACATACCAGAGTTTGGTGGATCAGAATTTAGTGTCCGGAGAAGATTTAGAGATGTAGTGACACTATCCGATCGGTTGGCGGAGTCATATAGAGGGTTCTTTATACCACCGAGGCCGGACAAGAGTATCGTGGAGAGCCAGGTGATGCAAAAACAGGAATTTGTGGAGCAAAGGAGGGTGGCATTGGAGAAGTACTTACGCAGATTGGCAGCACACCCGGTGATAAAGAAAAGCGATGAGTTCAAGGTGTTCTTGCAGGTTCAGGGGAAGCTTCCGCTACCCACGACAACAGATGTGACGTCAAGGGTGCTTGATGGTGCAGCAAAGCTTCCGAAGCAGCTGTTGGGGGAAAGTGTGATTGCACCCCATGAGATTGTGCAGCCAGCGAAAGGGGGAAGAGACTTTATGAGGTTGTTTAAGGAGTTGAAGCAGTCCATGGTGAATGATTGGGGAGGTTCAAAGCCAACGGTGGTGGAGGAGGACAAGGAGTTCCTGGAAAAGAAGGAAAAGCTTCAAGAGCTTGAGCAGCAAATCAACAATGCATCTCAACAGGTATTCTTTTTTCGGGGATTTATGTTTCCACTGTTTCTTTGATTTCAGCTCACTAACCTATGTTTATTTCTTCTGTCTGCCAGTTTGTCTTATAACTTGTTTCTTACATTCTTATACCAGTGTATGATTGTTGGTTATTATTATTATTTTTTTCTCATGCATCAAATTTTGTGCAGGCCGAATCACTCGTCAAATCTCAGCAAGATATGGGAGAAACAATGGGAGAATTAGGGCTGGCATTCATTAAATTGACAAAATTTGAGAATGAAGAGGCTGTCTTGAACTGTCAGAGAGTAAGAGCTGCTGACATGAAAGGTTTGGCAACAGGTGCTGTCAAGGCTAGCAGATTCCATCGAGAATTGAACGCTCAAACTGTGAAGCATTTGGTAAATTACAAAATATTGTTACATAAATTTTAAACTGCACATTTCCCATCAAGTAGTTTGTTAGCATTCACTTAACTTCGTGAATCCCTCTTAATATGCTATAAGAAGCCAATAGCGAAAGAAACAATTGCAAAATCTCTTAACAGCTTTCAAATTGTATGATTATGTATGATTGCCTGTAGCATTGCATCAGTTTTACCTTCTCTTGAACTAAATAGATACCACAGATTGGCATTTTCTTTCAGAATAATGTCTTTATCTAAGGGTAACCCACTCAATATGTTGATGGTTTTCCAATTTGTGCCTTGCAGGACACACTTCATGAATATCTTGGGTTAATGTTGGCTGTCCATGGTGCATTCTCAGATCGCTCAAGTGCACTATTGACAGTGCAGACTCTTATATCAGAACTATCTTCATTGCAGTCAAGGACTGAAAAACTTGAAGCAGCATCGTCAAAGATTTTTGGAGGTGACAAATCAAGGATTCACAAGTTAGAGGAGCTAAAAGAAACCATAAGAGTCACTGAGGATGCCAAAAATGTTGCAATTAGAGAATATGAGCGGATCAAGGCATGTTGTTAAATGTTTTATAATTTTATTGGCTTCATAATCTGAATAGTTTGTGGATAATATGTAATCCAAAATGGTATCAAGTTTGGTTGTCTAAGAGTCCACTGCTTCAAGTTCAAAGAACTCCCGTGCTCATATTTTCTTTGTTGCAATCGATCACATTTATATTTTGCGCAATTTCTTGGTCCACATACAAGCATATTTGAGCTGTTGGAGTATTGAAATTTTGCCATTGATGTACTTCAATTTGGTTATTTTTAACCGTCTTAGAGTTTGTAAATCTGTTGAACTATTTCTTTGTTTATCCATCCACAATGAAAGCACCTCTGAAGCATACATAACTTTTATGTTAGCTTGCCGTGAATAGGGAAACCCTCTTGTCAGGAATCACGATAAGTATCTGGTTCATTAAACTTGTAAATGCCAACTGATTTGGGTGGGATTTCATGAGATTGCTTTGTATACTCAATTCTATCATCTTTTCTTAGATGGTGGTTATAGCATTTCCTTTTTTAATATCTTCATTTGATTTGTTGGATCCTTCTTTATAGTTAATCGACTGTTATATGATGAAACATTTTAGGGCTATCTCCATTCTTGTTTACATTGCTGTCTGCTTTTGAGGCATCAACTTTTTTCTCCCCAACTCTTTGCTCTTGATTATCTTAATAATCTGTTTTCAAGAAAGCATTTTGTCAATAAATATCTCTGAAAAATTGCTTGTCATAGTTCTCATTCTTAAATGATGTTTCATCTGAGAGCTACTTGTGAAATGTTATGAACTTCTGATTTTGTTTCATTTTTTAACTCACTTTTTTCATCAATTTTCTCTGTTCCTTATTTTGAACATTGTTATGCTTCTATTCCTTGTGTTTTAATTTGGCCTTGTTGACAGCATCTTATATTTTAGAATTATATGTAGTTTAGTATGTTATAAGGCTTATTGCTGATGCTTCAAGATGCATATTATATGGAAGACATAGTTAGACACTAAATGAATTTCAGTTTGGATTTTGTCTCTGAGAATTTCTGATCTGTTCTGCTACCCTATGTGGTACTCTTCTTTTATTTTCTTCTGTTTCCTTTCCTTTTGTCTTTCTTTTTACTCCTTCAAACCAATTTATGTTTCTGGAAATATAGAATTTGTCTCTTTGTTTCATAGATTAATAATTTAGCTAAGCTGGTTTACTTTATGCCTAGGTGGCTCCTCTTGGAAGTAGGTAGAAACCCTGCATGTGATGCCTATATAACTGTCTTCTGTAACCCAGATTAACATCTCATTAATTGTTTGCTAGCGGTACAGTTGAGCATTTAGTAGATTGTCACATATGAACAGATATATATATATATATATATATATCAGTGTTTGAGGTTCAACTTTTTGGTTACCATATCATAGAATATCAAGTTTTGTATTCAATTGTTGATGTTCCTTGTGCATAGAAAATTTGACGCATCTATGTTGATGGATTGCTTATGTAGTGAACTATAAAATAGGCAGTGATGATAGTCAGAGGTTCCTTCTTTACCTTTTTAAGTTACTGGATACTCAAATCTGTCTATGATTGTTATTTGAAACTTGAACTGTGGCAACCTTTCCTTGTTTTGGTTAAGTCATTAAATCCATACTGTCTGTCAAAGTAGTTGTCCGAACTTTGTGACGTAGTTATGAACTCCTTTTAGTTTCCTTTCTTTTTTTGGGCCAAAAATTCATATTCTGAAAGCTTATGTTAATTTTCAACTTCGACATCTATCTGTTTCTCACTTTTTTTCTGGGATGAAAAGAAGAAAGCTTTATTAGGAGAGAATAAATTATCACTTAGTAGTTGACTTTTATTGATTTAATCCTTGTCTCAATTCATCCTCAGATCTTTCCTTCTTCTTCTTCTTTTTTCTTTCCCAAAAATTCATGTATATTATTTGTTTATATTACTTAATCAGTGATTGAGCCTTGCTTGATGACGATGCTAATGCAGGAAAACAACAGGACTGAACTAGAAAGGCTTGACAGAGAGAGGCAAGCTGACTTTTTAAACATGTTGAAAGGGTTCGTAGTTAGTCAGGTATGGGTATGCCTAGTGATTGTTCTTTATCATATTTTACTATCAGAGTTACCAAGGAACCCAAGTGTTTTTTTATTTAGAATCTAAAATTTTCTTCAATAGTTTCCATATATCAACGTATATCAAGTAACAATTATCAACACTTCCTGTTCTGTGGCATAATCTCCAATGGGTGAGATTGTTCAAAAATCAAAAGTGCGACTTACTGTTGAGAGACATAAGTTGGTCGCAGGATGTTGTTTCCTCTCATTTGGTTCTTTGTCAATTTATAGCATTTCTCCAGAAAGTGGTATCTTCTGAAATAACTGATACACGTAAATGTCTGAGGTTGTTGACTTTAGATGGGAGCTAAGGTTGTTTGAACTTTGATGTGACAAGTCAAGAATTCCATATTTATTTTTTTTTTTTTTGGTTACAATGAGAGGGTGAAATGACAAAATGAAGAGTGAGTAGTTTGCTTCGTAAACCTGGAAGTGTCAAGGCCAAGAAGTTAAAATGAGACGATTTCATAGTCATTTAGAGAATCAGCTGGAGTGGAAATAATCATATGATCCAGCAATATACACCCAAATAGAAAAAGTCGGATTTTTTTTTTCCCCCTCTCTTGGGTATTTCCCAATTTGTTATTTAATTTTTTGATAATGTTAACGACAGGGGAAAAACTAAATATTCTAGTCAATGTTGGGAGCAAGTCTTCTCATAGTGCACATGCTGCTTCTTAGTTCATAACTATATTTCGCTAACCTTTATTGATGTATTCTCCCCCTTAAGTAAGCTTCTTTGTGAATCAGGTTGGGTATGCTGAGAAAATCGCAAATGTCTGGACAAAAGTTGTTGAAGATACCAGTGGTTATGTGAATGATAATACTTGATCAAAGTGGCTGTGAATTCTAATCTTATCTGCTTTTCTTTCTTTCTTTCTTTATTATTATTATTATTTTCATATTGATGTGCACCGGCACAAAATAGGTTTACAATCATGACAATAAACTGAAGGGAGCACATGTTGGGCTTCTAGGCTTGTCTTTATTCAACTTGTATCTCGTAGAACATTTTTTACATATACTTCATGCTGTAAATTATTTGCTATACGCTTGACTCCACTAGTTTTTTCAAGCAAAATCGTGTTCTTGTTTATTTTCTTTTTTGCTCTTTCTGTTGTCTGAAGTAAATTATATACCGACGAGCATCATAAAATGTTGCTTTCGTACTATATTCATGACTTTTACCCCCCCCCCCCCCCCCCCCCCCCCCCACAAACTAGTTTTTGTTGGCCTTAGCTGTTGTCGCCTAATTTGGTTGAGTTTGTGGAGCCATCTATTATTTCGATGCCATACCCTTTTTCCTTGTACTGATTACTTTTCAGTAATCGAGGATTGATTCATCATGTGGTAAGGAATAAGGATAAAAGCACCCTAATAGCCTCGCACTAATGTTGTATGTGGCAGTGAAAATTCTGTACAAAAATGTTTTTCGTTTTCAGATATTTTATTGGCCATCACCTGCCATCTTTCTCAATTTTGAAGTTATTTACGACCCTTGCGGAGTTGAAATTTGATTTTAGATTCGTCTTGTTCAAGCTTTTCAGTCTACTAGGAAATTGCCCACAAAAATAAGTTGTTCGGAGACTAAGTTTCATACAGTTTTAGACTTTCAGAAGGGTTAGAAAGAATGGTCCTTTCTCGTCCAAGATGTTTATACGGGTCAGTAGCAACGAGAAGTCCACGATGATAATCAGTATTCTTTTTATAATAAACGATTAAATATGTTTGGAACTTGAAAGGTATTGGCTTTCTGTGTATTTCTAAGTTAAGAAAATATCCTTCACAAGTTCAACTTAACGTCACAACTCGGATTATTCAGGCACTGGGATTATTCACGCACAAGGTATTGGCCGTCGCGTACTGATGGATTATAACTCTCACTCTCTGAGTGGTTTTTTTCTTTTTTCTTTTTAAAAAAAGAAGTCTTTGTGGGAATATTGTTGTATGTTGGGTTGAAGTATTGAAAAATCAATTTCCTATATTCTTTCCCTTTTTTCTTTTTTTTTTTCCAATAAATTTCTTTTATTCTTAATTCGGAGGATAGGTCGGTGGTGGGATGATGTAGGATAATTTGGGCATTTTAAATGTTTAAAAAGTAAATGGAGTGGGGGTGAATTATAATGGTTTGGAAATTATCTTAACTTATCACACATTTTTATTTTTAAATTACTCTAAAATAGATAGTTTGGGTTGTTCATTTTTTTTTTTTTTTAACCCTTTCGACATGCCCTTTTGGGATGTCAGTCATAAAAATAATATTAAAAATTACACTATTTACACTCGTACTACCCTATTAATGACATTGTAGCATATAATAAGTGTAAAGTTAGATACCCTTTTTTCTTCATTAAATTTCCAATTAATAAAGAAGTTGTCTCTTTTATGTCACTCCTCTTCACCCTATTTATGACTCTCTTGTTCCATTCTCTTCGACACTTCCAATCCAACCCTAGGTTCTGGCTTCCAAATTGTAAAGTTATTTGCAAAATAAAAAAAAAAAACACATACACAAAAGAGTTATTAAAACCATAATTTTATATCAATGAAGTTAATTTTTTTTTAGTAAACCTCTATTCAGGTTTGATTAAAATATATCTAATACTTTTATTGTTTCAAAAATTATACCAAATTCTCTTCTATTTTATTTTATGTTAATGAAATTAACTTTCTATTCAATGTGCATTTCTTTCAAAAGTAAAAATATTTAACTATATTTACTATTATATATATATATATATATGTATATATATTGCAAAAACTTTTCTTTTAATTTATTTTCATTCAAAAAAATTAAAAACCTGTATCTTAATATGTGTGTATAAAGATGTCAAGGAGTTCGATGTAATTTTTAAAACAAGAGAAGTATAAAATGTAATTTTACTAAATATTAAGGAAGGTTTATGTAATTTATTATATAACTAATATATTCCTTCCAAAGATAAATTACTCAAATGTCATATTAAGAACAAGATTATAATCTTATATTGTACAAAAAGTTAACTTTTATTAAAAAAAAATTGAAAAGAGGGTTATATCAAAATATCACGAGAGTTTGATATAATTTTTTAAATAAGAAAGATATAAAACATATTTTAGCCAAATTTTTAGAAAAAATTAACATAATTTACTGAAAAAAATTTATATACCAAAACACTCACTTTTATAAAAATTTAAACATGAAATAAGTTCAAAAAGTAAAATTTTTAACTTTATATTTGTGTAAAGATTTATTAAAAAAGAAAAAGATAAGATAAGGATAGGAAGATCCCAAGAAGTCAAACTCTCTCATAGTTGAATTACCTTGAAATTTGTATATGAAATAAAATATTATTTATCACAAATCTAAAAATAATCTAACAATAAAAAGACAATTTAGCTTTTCATAACACTACTCAAAATAAAAATAAAAACTCAATTTAAGACAAGTTCTTTAATTTTTAGGGATTTTAGGAATTGGCATTATAACTTACCCCATTCCATCCCCTAGTCAAATCATGAAAGCAGGAAATAAATTATTTTTTCAATTTGGTAAATTCTTAAGTTGGTAATAAAAAATAGTCAGAGACATTTCTTGGTTAAACAGATAGATCACTTCATGTCCATATCATAACATAACAAGTTCTTAAATTTATCCATATACATTTTATGTTAATATTACCTAAGCTCAATTTCTTGGCAAAAAAAGTGTGCGAGAATTCAAAGACGCAAGACAGCACTTACCCAGAGTAAACTTTTGGGTTGCTTCAGTAATTTCGTTCCCAATAAACAAAAATTACATTTATATTGAGTTGTTAACATATAATCTATGTGTAGCCTAAACCACTTGTCAAAGTCTAGTGTGATATATAGGGATGTGCATGGCCCGATTGGCATCGCTAGCTTGACGCTACTCGGCCAATATTGAATCGACACCAGTTAGAAATTTTTTTTTTTTTTAAATTTGAACAAAGTCAAGCAAGTTGGGTCGGATTGGAACAAATATCAAGCCAACTTTCTGACCTTGTCAAAGTCAACCCAACCCAAGGTGTGAGTATACGAAGATAGAGACTAAATTAAAATTTTTTTTAAAGGATTTATTTTATAATTTTAGTCAAAAATTTATATATATATTTTATATATTATAAATAATTGGAAGGATCAAGGTTTATATTAGAGTTTTTCTAAGTTTGATTATCATATTCAGATAAGAGAAAATAAAATTAAAAAATATATATTTTTTGAAGTTTTAACTATTATATTTATATATTTTTTATTTTCTCCTTTGAACCCATTTTTTTTTATATTCATCGCTTGAATTTTTAAAAAGATATCAAAAAGAGTAATTATATGTCCAAAATAATTAAGTGAATATAAAAATATGAATTTTCTAAATTTTAAAATGTTTTCTTATAAAAAAAGGTATTTGGTTCGATTTGACTTAGTTGACCCATTTCTAAATTGATAATAACTTGGCTAAGTTCAAGCTGAGCCGAGCCTCAGGACAAAAATTTTGTCTCGAATTCAAAAGTGGGCTGAGACTGAAGCTGAGACAATTTTCGACCCATTTTGATTTATGCACACTCCTAGTAATATGGGAGTACCAATAGATGAACAAGCCAAGGCATGTTGTCTGATTCGATTAACGCCGGGGGAAGCGTTGAAAAGTTGAAATTATATAGGTTATGCAATACATGTTGTCTCCTCAAAAATGGTGCAGCATATTTTGTCTTCCTAGGTAATTAAATTACAAAACCATTGTAATATAAAATGTCAACAATAAATTTATCTTCACATTCAGGTTGTTTTTTATTGCACCGATTTTGTTATTCAAATCCTTTTCAATATACTACCAAAAAAAAAAAAAAATCACAAAATAGCAGATTGAGAAACATCGTAATTGATAGATGAGTGCCCTCAAATATTACGATAGCTTGATATATACTCCCAACAGTTAGACGAATCATATCTTCTCTTGAACTGCATCAATGCCAGAGATTGGCATATTTTTGTAGAGCCCTTGTCTCAGTAAAAGGGTTGATACTTAATGTTACCGTCCATGGTAGATTCTAAATTGCTCCAAGTGCTTTATTGACAGCGCAAAGTAACCTAATTCACTTTTGTATATTCCATAATTTTTACGACTCAGACACATCTGGTCTTAAAAAAAAAAGATAAACTTTGTTTTTAACCAGTTTTTTTTAGATAAATAATCCAGACACAGTATCAGATTTATGCAAATTTTGAAAATGGATGAGATATTCATGAATGAAATAATTAAGAACATATTGGTTTCCTGTTCTTGTAACCACTCTTCACCCATCACCCTCCTAACTTCAGTACGTTTGGCATTCTGATCAATGTGCCTTACGTTGTTCATCATAAAAGCACAGCCCAAAATAGAGACCTCGTACCTTTCCGATGTTGTCTCTAAACTACTGTTAACAAATTCATAATCTGAGCCACCCAAAAAGAAAATGGAGAAGACAAAGACTTATTCCTTGGCAGCCTCTAAAATCACGTTCAAGGATTCACCAAGGTTTACCAGCAATAAGAAGGTGGTTGTAGCTTCATGGGAAAGAGGCTAGAAATGTTGGACACTATCTAAGTAGTTTGATTTTGCGACCCATGATTAGACTATATAATCTTATATTAATTAAGAAAAAAATCTAATTTATGTTTTGAACTAAATCTTGATTATAAAATTAGTACATAAATTTTAAAATATAATAAAACGCTTTTAAATTTTAAAATTTTAATATATAACAGAACACTTCATACAAAATATTATACCCTGCTTATAAAGAAATGTTTTGTTATATTTTAAATTGAGGAAGTGTTCGGTTACTTTATAAAATTACGTACCAACTTTATAATTAAATCTTAATTCAATAGAATAAAATATAATTTCCCCTTGTTACAATCATAAAAACTCCAATTAGCCCAACATAATCCAATCTTTTTTAGAAGATGCATAAAAGCTCAACAGTTATAATTTATCGAGTTACATACCAAAAAAATAATATAATAAGTTGTTTAAATTATTTTAAACAAAATAGTTTCAACAGGGCAGACTATCCTATTAGGCAACTTGTACGATTTTACTAAATTACTTCGCCTGATTTTCATTATTAGCATTCATTTATCATATTAATGTTAGACAAAAATAGTAAAATTATATTCAAAGTCCTAAATTTTAAAAAATTTATAATAAAAGATTTTAAAAATTAAATTTATTTTCGATGACCTAAGTTATTATGACTTACTACTAAGATTTATAAAATTTACAATCATATTTTAATAATATTATTTTGCCAATAACTTTTTCAAACCTAATAATAAATTCCTTAAAACCTAATAACATCTTTTAGTTATTAGAGGTCATTTTAATTTTTAAGATCTTTTATTATAAATTTTACAAAATTTAAAATCTTAAATATAATTTTTTTTTTTTAAAAAAGAAGAAATACTAGTTTGATGTTTCTGTGGGAAACAACTTTCTTTTCATTTTAATATTTTATTAGTTTGAATGATCATATCTTAACAAGGCGTCATATCACATGAACATTGAAGAATAAAGATTGAACTTGAACGCCCACTTCCCTCGGATATTATAAGTCCATTGGAGGATCACTTTGTTCCCGTTTCTTGGGAACATTATTATTCTTGTTTCAGAGTTTGGATTGAAGACTCATCACGATCATGATGATTAACAAAAAGATGACTCGTAAGTATTAGGACTCATTCTGCATGTGTGGAAGCCAATATACTTAGTCTCGTACATTTTTGGATTTTCTCCTTTTTGTTGGACCTGTTTGGTTGCTTGGCAACCTCGAATAAACTTGTTGACGCACCAGTAGTGATATCTGTCGTGCACGAGGCTACAATTAGTTAACATTCCATTTTATATATTAACTTATTTAATGCATTTTACACCCTCTGAGTATATTGAACCAGACATTTGGTCATCAACACTATCTACATATTCATCAAGGTGTAATTGTCTAATTAGGGTTATGTTGGCTGGAATTATCGAGTCAAATCTCTATAGAAAAAAATAGTGTTATATTAATATATACAAACATATATTATGATGGAACCTAAATTAACCCATGTAAAATTTCTTTTGCTTTTAGATTAATCAGTTTAGTTTGGGAGTGAGTATTCCGAATCTCAAATTACTTGGTATAAGTACAAATCTTGGTCTTGGGCTTTTGAAAATGGTTAAATAAGTGATCCTGACCCTTCATCGTTTCCAATTTTGCTTCTAATCGACCTTTTTTATCAAAAAGAAAATTGAATGAAATAAAAAGGATCATGATAAAATATAAACAGTACCTGGGATATATAGAATTAAGAACTATCTCCTGGCCATGCTTTGTCCATTTATAAGAATCATCCGTAGTGGGCTTCACTACGGTCCATGCTGGTTGAATATTTCTGCAACAAATTAGGAACCTCATCTTCAGATGACTTCACATCTACTTGAGCAGATTCAGTAAACCATTAATTTATCTATCATTTTTTGACGATAATATATTCAGAACCCACAATTTATTTTCAACCTAAAAGAGGGAACTACGAAAACGGATCCTTGATAAGCTCCAGCACCATTCAGAAATAACATATACGGAAAAATACACTAGACATTACCTGCAGTTTTTAAGCTCATCTTTTCCCTTAAACAACTTGCTGATTCCAGCCACAATTTCTTCCTGCATCATATGAACACCTTCTCTATCCACATCATGGAATCTTGCCATGAATTTTTCATATGCGAGCAACAATGTTTTCTTCAAGGAACTTCTAACCTTCTCTCTCAGCTGCTCATCAAACACAACCCATTTCGATTGCTCCTCACATATCCCCTCGAATTTTAACCTAAACAGCTTCACTCTCTCTGTATCAGGTCTCCCAGACTTTGTCCTCAACATCTCAACCGCCTCACCCCATGACTTTTCCTTGTACTCTACAATATATTTTCGAACCTTCCCAACGTGTTCTTGGATCCAGTCTTCACCCAACATCCTCCCAACTTCACTGCGTTTCGCATTCTGAACAATGTACCTAACATTGTTCATCATAAAAACAGAGCACAAAACGGAGTCCTCGTACCTTTCCGATATTATCTTTAAACTTCTGTCTAACAAATCCATAATCCGAGTCACCTGCGCAGAAAATGGAGAAGATGACGACTCTCCGTTTCCGATTTCTGAGTAACTTCTTGAAAGAAGCTCGCTGTCTCTAAAAACACTGTCAAGGGTTTGCCATGATTTACAAGCGACACTGAGGTAGTTCACTATATAGTGGGTTATGGGATGAAGCCCACCATTGGGAAGAGCCACCTTTTCTTGTTCCTGACGAATCAAATTCTCCAAGTCCAGGAAAACGACTTCGATTTTTTTCCCTAACCTTGTCCAGATTTTGACGGCCCTATCTCTGAGAAAGACAGAGCACTGATCGGAGAATAAAGAATCGAAGTCGGGTAACAGGTGCCTCAGTGTCTCGAACATACTGAGTATTCTGAACAATCGCTCCGGCGGGCCGTTCCCGGCGACGATGGCATCCGCGAAGTTGAGTAGTGTAATCATGGGTTTTTGACATAGCTCATTGAAACAGAAAACCCCACAATGAGGGAATTCAGAGAAGAAACGATTGCAGAGATTCCGTTCGTCGGCAAGTAGTGTCCTTAGAACGTAGTTGGAAATCGTATTCCAACGTTTGATCTTGTTCTCGAGGAAGTTCAACGGTACGTTGTTGATCTCGTTGGGGTTCAGCTTCTGTATCCGAATTCTGAAAAGCTTGTCGTTCAATAACTGTCTTCGCCAACCGATGAAGATATGACAGACCTCATCGGCACACCCAGCAGCCACAGCATTCTTAAGTTTATCTTCAATGTCGGCAGGAAATTGAACTCTCTTTTCAATGGTGTAATAACCATTCTCACTGTTATTATGAGCTCCTTCTTCAGCTCCGTTTGGAGTATCGATTCCCAGGGCTACATGGTCATTGCTACTAACAGTCCCAGTATGGAGCTGGGATTGAACTTGGGCGTCCATGTAAGAACGAAGAAGCATGAGCACATAACAGATGGGCGCTCCAACAAAAGCGAGCCTCGGGTTTTTCATCATGAGTAGAGCTATGAGTAAACCCAGAATAAAATTGAACAAATCAACCTCAAATCCAAGGTCAATCAGCCTTGACAAGCTCAGAGACCCCACAGCAAAGCAAGCACAGGAAATCAAGCTTAAAGAATCTGGAGCTAGTTTTCTATCAGAGAAAAACGAGAACAAAGAGGTTAGCATCAGAACTAGAAAACCCACATGGGCTTTGAACAAGAGAATCCTTGGAAGTTGCCACTTGTATGCAGACCACATGAAGCCTAGGATGATGCCACTTATCGCAATATAAAGACATGTCTTCCGGGAATTCCGCTCTCCGAATAGGTGTTCGAAAGACTTACTCAGAGCAAAACAGAGCAGCCCAACAAGACTCGACACAAAACCCACAAACCTCCATATCTTAGGCCGCATTAGCAAATTTCGAATCGAAATGGAGGCCATCGTGCTCTTACTGAACTGGAGGGGTCTTGTAGTTTTAATTTATAAAGAAGCACAGGGTTGACGGAGATGTGAAGAAAGTCAAGACTTGCATAAGTAATATCGTCGGCGAAGCTGGTAAATTTGGCTTTAAACATTTTTGCTTATAAAAGCAAGGTGAAATCTAGGACAGAGTTTGGCAATTTTGTTCTTGTTTTAGATTTTGGAGTTGAAGTAAATTTCACGGAAAGAGGTTAGCAACTCTAGTTACTGTTCTCTATTGTTTGTCCAGCGCCTCAAGCGACCGTACACATCTATAACAAACTGGAGATGGAGTTTATCCACTCTCAAGAACAGTGTTGACCGAGACGGAAAGGAAGTCAAGAAATTGCACGAGTAATACCGTCGCGAATGCTGCTAAATTTGGCTTTTTACATTTTTTGTTAAGAAAAATATAAAATTTAACCAAATATTTTGCTTGTCACATGTCCTAACTTGTTGCCCACTCCACCGTTAAGTTATCCACTTACCCATATTCTACATGTTGCTTTGCATTTTCCTATGTTGCACCATTTTAGGAGATAAAATGCATTATGGAGTCTATGTAGTGGCTAAGTGTTGCAAGTCATGTCCTACTATTTAGGAATTATTTTTATTATTTAATTAATTTTATCACTCATGTATTTGCCTATATAAAGGTTTGGCTTATGGAATAGAATGTGTTCTTTATTCTCCTACTCTCCTTCTCTCTTTATTATACTCAAAAGTTATTAGTGGTATCAGAGCTTGGTTTGTGAGGAGTGCAAAATATTGTGCAAAAAAAAAGAGAGTGAGCAATATTATTTTTTCTTCTTCTCTTGTGATTATTATTGACATTCATTGTTATTTCTGTTTGTTGCATCAATATGTCTTCTTCAGATTCTAACTTTATGCAACCATCTATTTCACGTTTTGATGGTCACTATGATCATTGGAGCTTGCTGATGGAAAATTTCTTAAGATCTAAGGAGTACTGGCATGTTGTTGAAAATGGTGTAGCAGCACTTGCGAATGCACAACAATCAGAGATAGAGGCCTTGAAACTAAAAGATTTAAAGGCGAAAAATTATTTATTTCAGGCAATTGATCGTCCCATCTTGAAAACTATTCTTTGCAAAGAAACTTCCAAGGATATATGGGACTCCATGAAGAAGAAATATCAAGGCACTGCAAGAGTAAAGCGTGCACAGCTTCAAGCGTTGAGAAGAGATTTCGAGATTCTGCAAATGAAGGATGGTGAATCTATCACAAAATATTGTGCCAGAACATTAGAAATAAGTAACAAAATGCGTTTATATGGTGAAAAAATTCAAGATGTTACTATTGTTGAAAAAATATTGCGTTCACTAACTCCCAAATTTGATTATATTATTTGTTCTATTGAAGAGTCAAAAGATATAGATGCACTCTCACTTGATGAATTACAGAGCTCTTTGCTAGTTCATGAGCAGAAGATGAATCGCAATTCAACTATGGAGGAGCAAGCTTTAAAAGCTTCTACTTTTACTCGTTCCTTTAAATTTTAAAGGAAGGAGTAGAGGTAGAGATAGAGGTCGAGGTCGAGGTCGAGGTAGAGGCCGCGGTAGAGGAAGAGGAGACCGAGGCAATAGAGATGATGGGGAGGATAAATTTCAAGGTAAAGGTGGAGAACGAAATCAACAATTTGACAAATCTAAGGTAGAATGCTTTAGATGTCATAAATTTGGTCATTATCGTTCTGAATGTTATACTAAGCTGCCTAATAATAAAGATAGAGGAGAGAAGTCAAATTTTACAGAAAAGAAAGAGGAAGAGACCTTGTTAATGGCATGTCAAGTTAATGAAGCACCTCAATCAGATCTTTGGTATGTGGATACTGGCTGCAGCAACCATATGTGTGAAAGAAAATCTTTATTTTCTTCCTTAGATGAAGAATTTCATTCCACTATAAGTTTTGGTGATTGTTCTACTGGGAAAGTAATGGGAAAAAGTAATATTAAAATAAAAACTAAAAATGATTTTGTAGAAATAATCTCCAATGTTTTCTATGTCCCTGATTTGAAAAGCAATTTATTAAGTGCTGGTCAATTGCAAGAAAAAGGTTATATTATAACTATTCAAAAAGGGGCTTGTGAGATTTATGATCCTTCACGAGGTACTATTACTGTTGTGCATATGAGTTCAAACAGGTTATTCCCATTAAAGATTGAAAGTGTTTAATCTTGCTTGTTGGCTAGTGAGAAAGATGCCTCATGGCTTTGGCATTATCGCTATAAGCATTTGAACTTTGCTGGATTAAAAACTCTTCATCAGAAAAATATGGTAACTGGTCTTTCTCAAATTTCTGCTCATTCTCAAGTTTGTGAAGAGTGTGTTATTGGCAAACAGCCACGTACTCAATTTCTTCAAGGAAAGTCATGGAGAGCAAATGATGTATTGGAGCTGATTCATTCCAACATTTGTGGGCCAATAACACCAATCTCCAATGGTGGTAAAAGATATTTTATTACATTTATTGATGATTATAGTCGAAAAACTTGGGTTTATTTTTTACAGGAGAAAGCAGAAGCTTTTAGTATATTTAAAAGTTTTAAAACTCAAGTTGAAAATGAAATGGGAAAAAATATTAAAACTCTTCGTACTGATCGTGGTGAAGAATACTACTCAAAAGAATTTACAAATTTTATTAAGCAGTATGGTATTCGAAGAGAGCTTACAGCCACTTATACACCACAACAAAATGGTGTATTGGGGAGGAAGAATAGAACCATCCTCAACATGGTGAGAAGCTTGCTAGCAAAAGGAAAAGTTTCGAAGAGTTTTTGGCCAGAAGCAGTAAATTGGAGTATTCATATTTTGAATAGAAGTCTTGCTTTTGCTATTCAAAATATGACTTCTATTCAAAATATGACTCCACATGAGGCTTGGAGTGGGTGAAAGCCAGCCATAGATCACTTCAGAATTTTTGGTTGTATCGCTTATGCCCATGTTCCAGATGAGAAAAGAAAGAAACTTGATGATAAGAGTGAAAAATGTGTTTTTTTGGGGTGTAAGTGAAATGTCTAAAGCTTGTAAATTATTTAATCCGCTAACCAATAAAATTGTGATTAGCAGAGATATTATTTTTGATGAAGAGAGCACTTGGAATTGGAATGGGCAGCAGCCTTCTCCAATTATTGAATCTGAAGAAGAAAAAGAGTACTCTCAATACCCAGAAAACACCATAGTTGCTACTCTTGAAAATTCACCAAATGACATTCTATCTACAGAAGTGGTGGAACTATCTGCAACTACTGAAATTGTAGAAGAATCACAGTCTAATCGTGCTAGAAAGAGACTAGCATGGATGATAGATTATGTAAGTGGAGATGACTTAACTGATGATGAATCAATAGCTCATTTTACTTTGTTTGCAGATTGTGATTCCTTCACATTTGAAGAAGCTATCAAAGATACGAAATGGCGAATTGCCATGGATGAAGAGATCAAATCTATAGAAAAAAATAACACATGGGAATTAGTGGAACTCCCAAAGGGGCAAAAATCCATTGGTGTTAAATGGGTTTACAAAACAAAGCTGAACAAAGATGGTGAAGTTGACAAATATAAAGCTCGCCTTGTTGTAAAAGGTTACAAGCAAGAATTTGGGGTTGATTATAAAGAAGCCTTTGCTCCAGTTGCAAGACTTGATACTATTCGATTAGTGTTAGCCATAGCTGCTTAAAATTCTTGGTATGTTTATCAATTAGATGTGAAATTCGCATTTTTACATGGTGAGTTGCAGGAAGAGGTCTATATTGATCAACCACTTGGATATGTGAAGAAAAATAGTGAAGAAAAGGTATATAAATTAAAAAAGGCTTTATATGGACTAAAACAAGCACCAAGAGTTTGGTATAGTTATATAAATGCTTATTTTATTAAAGAAGGTTTTCAAAAATGCTCTCATGAACATACTCTCTTTACAAAATTTGAAAAAGGTGGAAGAATGCTTTTTGTATCTCTTTATGTTGATGATTTAATTTATACCGGAAATAATAATTTCATGATTCATGCGTTTAAAAGGAAAATGATGCAAGAGTTTGAAATGTCTGATTTGGGTTTAATGCATTTTTTCCTTGGCATTGAAGTTGTGCAATCATCATTTGGTATTTTTATTTCACAAAAGAAGTATGTTCTTCAGATTTTGGACAGGTTTAAAATGAGGGATTGCAATCCTGTTCGTACTCCAACTGAATGTGGCTTAAAGTTAGTGAAAGATGATGGAGGAAAAAAAATTAATACTACTCTTTTCAAGCAGATGGTTGGAAGTTTGATGTATCTCATTTCAACAAGGCCTGATATCATGCATGGTGTTAGTCTAATAAGTCGATATATGAAGAATCCAACTAAGAGTCATTTCTTTGCTGCAAAAAGAATTTTTCACTACTTAAGAGGCACCGTTGATTTTGGAATATTTTATAAAGCTAACTCAAAAGGCAAGTTTTATGATTTTTCTGACAGTGACTATGCTGGAGATCTTGATGATAGGAAAAGTACATTAGATTTTGTTTTTATAATGAGCTCTGGAACTATATCTTGGTCTTCAAAGAAACAACAAATTGTTACTTTGTCGACTACAGAAGCTGAATTTGTTGCAGCAGCAGCCTGTTCTTGTCAAGTTATATGGCTAAAGAGATTGCTTGAAACGCTTCAAAGTGAGCAACAAAGCCCAATAACAATTTATTGTGATAATGTTTCAGCAATCAAAATTTCCAAAAATCTAACTTTACATGGAAGAAGCAAGCATATTGACGTGAGATACCATTTTTTTGTGTGACCTTTGCAATGATAGTATAATTGATTTGGTGTTTTGCAAAAGTGAAGATCAAGTTGCTGATATTATGACCAAGCCTTTCAAGATTGCTGTGTTTGTGAAATTTCGAAAAATATTTAGAGTGTGCTCTTTGAAAGACTTTGCTCAAGGGAGGGCTTAATTTAAATCCTTATACTCTTAAATTTAATGTTTGCAAATATTAGTTTAAGGGAGAGATTGTTAAGAGAATATAAAATTTGACCAAGTATTTTGCTTGCCACATGTCCTAACTTGTTGCCCACTTCACCATTAAGTTATCCACTTATTCATGTTCTGCATGTTGCTTTGCATTTTTTCATGTTGCATGTAACACCATACTTCTAGGACTCAATTCATGCAATTCCCATGCCTCATCTTATGTTTGTTCTATGGAAACATCTAATGGCATAGAGAGTTATGAATTAAAATGCATTTCTCTCCGGGTAAAGTTTTTCTTTCGGAGTCCCGTGAGCCATATGAATGCATCTATCACATTTCCTCCTCCTCTTGTGCGCCTAAGGAGCTGGAGTTCTCCTCTGAAAATGGGCAGAAGCAAGTCGGTTTAGAGAGGAGAGAAAGAACGTGGCATATAAAGAAGCTTCCTTTAACACTTTAATGCCAATTTTGCCCTTCGTTCTTAGCATTTTCGTTTCTCCTTCGTTTTAACTCCTTTTTGAGAACCGTCTTTTTTATCATCACAAATAGGTTCCCAATTTAATAAAATGCCTTTGGAATCACTCAAATCGGAGCTAAAACCTTTTCGAACGAACCGGTCAAAGTTTAGGTCAATCGACGTCGGAAAGAGTACACTGGAAGGGCTTTACTGGTCCCGGGGCTTCCCATGGTTTTTGAGGCCTCTGAGAACCCTGGGCAACTCAAAATTTCCATTTAAAAAGCCCTCCTAGGTACTTTTCCAAAATTACACTTATTTACGAAAATGCCACTGGCCTTTCGGCAAATTTTTCGAATCGCTCCGACCCCGGTTTCTGGGCAACTCAAGGCTCAAATCCTCATTTTCTATTATTTAAAATTTTATCTAAATTTTATTTGGCCTTGAATCACTCATATCAGGGGACTTGCTTTGAAAACGTGCCCATTTCCATCGTTTAATGAAAACGGGACATTACATTGCACTATTTTAGGAGATAAAATGCATTATGGAGTCTATGTAGTGGCTAAGTGTTGCAAGTCATGTCCTACTATTTAGGAATTATTTTTATTATTTAATTAATTTTATCACTCATGTATTTGCCTATATAAAGGCTTGGCTTATAGAATAGAATGTATTCTTTATTCTCACACTCTCCCTCTCTCTTTATTATACTCAAAAGTTATTATTTTTTATTCCTTCTAAATGTGAGGTAAAATCTAGGAAAGAGGTTATAGTGTTTTGTTTTGGATTCTAAAATTTTCATGGAAGCAAGGGTGTGTTTGGTTAGAGGGTTTTGGAGGGAAGGGAAGGAGGAATAAGATGTTTAGTTGAATAAAATGAGAGAGGAGGAGAGGGGCCAAATTTACCTCCCCTCCAAATTAGGAGGTTTTGGAAGGGAGGAGAGGGGAGATAGAGAGTATTTTTTAAGTTTTAATTTATTTTGTTGTCTTTTTTAATATTTTAATATTTTAATATTTAATAAAAATTAAAATAATTTTTTTATCAGAAATTAAAAATAAAAAAAATTATAATTTATAATTTTTTTAAAAAATTATTGATATAAATAATTTTTTTTATAAAAAATAAAATTAAAATAATATAAAAAGTAAATTTGTCCAAATATAATTACCTCCCATCCTCTCTCCTTTTGAACCAAACAATAATTTCCCCTTTCCTCCCCTCCCCTCCCTTCCAACCAAATAAGACTGATTAAACTCCCTCCTCTCCCCTCCCCTCCCCTCCTATTAACCTCTCCTCCCCTCCTCTCTGTTGAACCAAACCAAACGAAACCAAGATAGCAACTCTAGTTACTATACTGTTCTCTGTTTTGTCGAGAGCCTGCTGAGACAATTGATGTTGTTAGGTTCGATTAATGCCAAATGAAAGTGAACTCCAGTAAGTTATTGTACCGTTCGCACATCAAACTGGTACTTTCGAAGATCATATACAAAGGGTATGATTTGTTCCTTTCAATCGTTTTGTTTTGTTTTATTTTATTTTTTTTTGTTTTCAGTAAAATAATGTTTGGTTCAATCAAAGAGAGGAGAGGGGGAGAATTTTAATAAAATCTTATTTGGTTAAGAAGAAGAAAAGAGGAGAAGGAAAGAGAGATAAAATCAAATAGATAATTATATCTTTATAATATTAGAATTAATTTTTTTTATTTTTAAGATATTTTTATAAAAAAAGATTTTTTTTATTTTTTATTATAAAAAATAAAATTTTTTCTATTTAAAAATATTTTTATTTTTATAAAAAATTATTTTGAATCTTATTAAAAATATAAAATTTTTATTATATTTTAAGTAAAAGTAAAATGAGAGTAATTTAATTAAATACAATTAAAAAAAAATTTTCTTAAAAAATCTTCACTTTTGGAGAAGAAGATTTGGAGAGGATGTTTTGTCTCCCTTCTAATTTTTTCATACCAAATAAGTGGAGACCTTCTTCTTCTCTTTAAAACCCTCCAACTAAATCACGCCTAACGAAGGTAGGTTTATCACAAGGCACAGATAAAAGCAAACCCAGCCAAGTGCTTCACCTGAATAACGTAACTACGCTGATTGTAGAATCTTTGGCTAAAATAGAGCACTTTTACTTATGACTGTAAATTTTTAATAAAAAATAAAAAGAATTGAACTTCTAAGATGCCCATACGGAAACCTTTGAACTCCGAAACCCAGAAAAATAGTGGCATTAAACCGCACCTGGGCCCATGGGGATACCGAGAGAAGATGTGAGCCTAATGTTACGAACAAAGGGAAAAAGCCCAGAAGCCCATGGGTCTTGCTGGTCAAGAAACAGATCGTCCGGGACCCGAAAGGCTCCATGAACGCACACTCCGGCCAACCCTAATGTGAAAGCCGAGACGAGCAATGACACTACACTCGTCAGAAGAATCACGACGACAGTGGCCAGACTCAGCCCAATCAGAGCCTCGCAATCGGTGAACGCCCGGCCGAAGATCACGAGCTGCTGATCCGACGGTCGGAGAACGTAGAGGAATAGCCAGGCTCCGATCAGAGCGATAAGGAGCAGAAGGGACAGAGGGTGGGAAAGGAGGGAAACCGCGATTACCGGAGCGAGTACGAGAAGGTAGTTAACGCGGAAGTAGTACAACTTCTTCCGGATGCGGGAGGTGGCTTCGGCGAGTGATTGTGGTCTGGTGATGGCCGTCCGGTCGATGAGTTGGGTCCAGGGGCGGTGATTGGCCCACACGCGGTGTACGTGGCGGGAGAGGCGTGTGAGGAAGGCTTCTAGAGTGGCAATCGCGGTGTTGACGGTGAGCTTCTCGGAAGGGGAGATGCGAGAAGAGGCCATTAGTGGTTGTGTTGGTGGCGGCGACGATGAAGAGAAACTGTGATTTTGTGAAGTTTAAGATTTGTTGTGTTTGATTTTGTAAGCATTTTGTCAGCTTTAAGCGAAGGGGTTGAGCTTGAGGTAACATGGAGGCAAGATTCGGTGATTTAAATTAAGAAGAGTGATTTTCCTTAGATTCAACGGCAACTGCATATTAAATCTTAAAAAGACGTGAGGAGAGAAAGGTGATGTGAAGATTCATTTACAGTGAATTGAGATCCAGATCTTTGGTTTTGGGAGGACTTGAATTTTCCTTCTCAGAGGGATAGAAAAATGATTGAAAAAGAGCGAAAGTCGGTTATGCCGCTTGCAGTATTCAATCCTCAAGCAGGCAGTAAGCACTTACCCCCGTTTACAAAATTGACTATACACTTCACACAAATTATTATTTCTTTTTTTGTTCATTGATGGGTAATCGTGTATGTAGATCAATGGAAGACAATTTTCTTCTTTCCTGCTTATACCAATTAATGAATTATTGAAATAAAAGTCTCCAAATATTTCTGATAATTAATTATTTAACTTGTTAAGAAGTGAAGTTTACTATAGAGTCATTCAAATAAAAATTTGAGCTACACCACTAACCAACAATTATGCATGCTTTTCAACCACCTAGTGAGGGGTATTTACTTGGTGGGCGACCCGGTCCAATCATTTTTGGGTCCAGTTGAGTAAAAAATATTTTTGATTGCATTGGGCTGAGTTGAATACTGAATCAGTTTAGTTTAGTTGGTTAATCTAGTTTGATTCAATACGATTATATATATATATAATAATAATTTTACAAAAAATTATGTATAAATTTTATTTTTTAAAAATTTATCCTATAATTTTTATTAAAAAAAAAGATCTGAGCGAACTTAATCAACTAGTCTGGCTTAATCTAGTTTCTTCTGAGCATGTTAAAATTATGCCAATACAAAGCTAAACAAGAATCTAGATCCTGAGCCAACCCATGCCGTAAACACTCTTGTCTAGAGTGAAGTCCTTCTCCTTCCACAATTTATCAGGCCTGAGCCCATTTTCGGTGGCCTTTTGCTTTCCTTAACTGGAGTAGTACTTGATAGGACAAAGCCAGGTTGGCTCCACCGATAATCCGCATGTTTGGAATCCCGATTGAAACCACGTTGAAACCACGTTTGTCAAAAGCTTCGTGTTATTGCTTCCTGTGAAACCAAGGTTTGAGATGTTCAAACGCGTTTCCAAACGCAGCAAATTTAGGCAGGTACTGATTGATGATGGATTCACTTTTCATGTTTTATCAATTACTCTGCCATTTGAGCGGACTATATTCATCTTATAAACTTCTCGTCCCAAACAAAAAGAAAAGGATAAAAAATAATTATTATTTAGAATTTTAAATTAAAAATATTTATGTTAAAAAATGTAAGTATAGAATTATATGTCATAATTTTTTATTTAATTTAAATTTTTTATTTTTAAAATTTAAAAAATTTTAACATAAATATCATTAACTTCATATATGGAGTGAAATTTTTCCAAGAGAGTTCCTTGCACAATATCTATTTTCCAAGAAAGGACCTTCCACAGTAACTATTCCAATCACCGAGAAAAAAGATGGGAAAAGTTAGAGTACAAGGAGACAAGACAAACAGTAACAAATAGAGAGATTGAGGAGTGAGGTACAGTGGTGCAGAACACAAATGGAAAAGAAAAAGACTAAAGTTGCGGCTCCCCAATCTATGAACCCTCTTGGTTCAATACTCCGAGGTGTCAATTGAGTCATCGCCTGTTGATTAAACTTTTTCTTTTTCAGTAAATTTGACTGGACATGACCGTGTTGGGAAACGTGTGATCTCTCCCTAAAATTACGTATCACCCAAAGTTTTAGTATATATTTGGCAGCACGTTATGAAATCACGTTTATATAAATTTTTTTTTTCTTATTTCATATCAAACACGATTTGAGAAAGATACATGTATCCAAACACATTATTAATTTGATACTTCGTATCACTGTGCTTTTCTTATCACAATTCTAAACATGCATATAGTGAGAAGCATTTGAGATCGTCTGGTCCCCTGTTTTTTGTTGGGGGGGGGGGTGTTGGTATGATTCAATCTTTATTCGATAACAAATGTCTTTTAATAAAGAGAGTCTATAAATCGCACCCCAAAACAAATCCAAAATACGTAAAAGATCTAGGATTAAAATGTAGAATCCTTTATTCACACTAGTTTTTACCAACCCAAGATCCGTTATACTATACTATATTATATTTTTTTGATATTTGAATTAATGCATAATTAAAAATATTAAAATTTTATTTTAATCTCTTATAAATAAAATATTTATTAATTTAATTCTTTATAAAATTATTTTATGAATAGGCTCATCACAAATGCAGTATTTCTAAATTTCTTTATAAAATTATCTTTTAAATTTCATTTCTTAAATATAAGTGCAGTATTTATCCATTTTGTCTTTAACAAATAAAATTGTTATTAATAATATTTCTATATCAACTTGTTATATGTGAAATTAACAAATAAAATGATAGGATGTTATTGATAATTATTTTATTTTTGAAGTATCAAATTATGAAATTCTTATACATCAAACATCAGATTGAAAAGATATTTATATAAAAGATAAAATTGAGAAATATTTTATTTATGAAGAATCAAATTAAAAAAGTGTAATTTCATAAGGGATTAATTTAAAGATATTATATTTGTAAGGGATGAAAATAGAGTTTTATTTTAATTAAAATTTAGGCTAACTTCTTTTAAGATTTTGTTAAATTATATTTCATATTTTAAGATTATCACCGTAATATGTTTTAATATATATATAAATTACAAAAATATTTTTAATATATTTTATGTAAAATAAATTAATTTTTGAATAGCATGGAATAATAATTTTATTTTTAATATAATTAAATTAATATTAAATTTTAACATTATATTATAATTTTATCAATGAATATATATATATATATATGTATAAAATAAGCCACACACTCACCATTAAATGAAAGGTGATAACGCGTAAGAATTGGATTAATTTATTAATTTTGAGATTGAAGAAACATTTATTATTGAACTGAAAAGCAGGCAAATCAGAAACCGGTGTCCACGTTCGATTCCAAGTAGATTTTCCTTTACTTTCTTCTTCTTTCTTCCACGTCACCCATTTACTCCTAGGCCTTCAATTTTCTCAACTGAAACCGCGTACTTCCAGAGTCAATTTCGTCATTCCACTATAAGCCTCCTCCTTCTTCTTTTTCATATTCTGCTTCTCCTTCTATATGCAGAGTCATGAGCTATTTCACCACGAAGCACTGAGCTTATTCACTTGTTCAAAATGGCTGAGAACGGCGAGGAGAAGTTATTGGCTGTGGCCCGCCACATAGCGAAGACGCTGGGCCATAATAACAACATGGCCGATGATATTCTGCAAATCTTCTCCACCTTCGATGGCAGGTTTTCCAGAGAGAAGCTATCGGACAAATTTACGGATGATGATCCCAGGGGGTGCGCCGCACTGGATCACACCCTCAAGTCTCTTGACCGTCGGATCTCCCAGTACGTCTCCTCGGATCAGCCGATCTGGGCTGATTCTGCTGACTCTGCCGCCTTCCTCGAGGCCATTGACGAGTTAATCGCCACCTTGGCCGAGTGGAGCCCGGTGGCAGCGGATAAGACCGTCGGCGCGTGCTTGGTACGCGCAGAGGATATACTACAGCAGGCAATGTTCCGTCTTGAGGACGAGTTCAGGTCTCTGATGGAACGTGGTGGCGAGTCGTTTGACCTGACTCGGAGGTATGGGAATGGCGAGTCAACTGGGAACTTGTCGTTTGACTCGGTGGAAGACGAGCAAGACCCTGAAGTTGAAGGCGTCATAGGGAACGGTGAGGAGGACCAGATTCCGGTGGCGCAACCGGTGGCCGACTACGACATCGTGATCGATGCGCTGCCGTCGGGAACAATCAACGACCTTCACGAACTCGCGAAGCGCATGGTGGTTGCTGGGTTTGGGAAGGAGTGCTCGCACGTGTACAGCAGCTGCCGCAGGGAATTCTTGGAAGAGAGCTTTTCGAGGTTGGGGCTGCAGAAGCTCAGCATCGAAGACGTTCACAAGATGCTATGGCAGGACCTCGAAGACGAGATTGAAAGGTGGATTAAAGTTTCCAACGTGGCTCTCAGGATACTATTCCCGAGCGAACGGCGACTCTGCGATCGCGTCTTCTTCGGGTTCTCCTCTGCTTCCGATCTCTCTTTCATGGAGGCCTGCCGGGGATCAACGATTCAGCTTCTCAATTTCGCCGATGCCGTTGCGATTGGGACCCGATCGCCGGAGCGATTGTTCAGAACTTTAGACGTGTTAGAGACATTGAGGGACCTAATTCCAGAATTTGAATCGCTGTTCTCCGATCAGTACTGCTTGTTTCTCAAAAACGAGGCACTCACAATCTGGAAGAGGCTAGGTGATGCAATCAGAGGCATTTTCATGGAATTGGAGAATCTAATTCGTCGCGACCCGGCAAAGACGGCCGTTCCCGGCGGCGGGCTTCATCCGATTACCCGATACGTTATGAATTACCTCCGCGCCGCTTGCCGGTCCCGGCAGACACTGGAGCAAGTATTCGAAGACAATGGGCTTCCAGTGAAGGAGTACCCCAAACTTGATGACAGAGTGGCATCGTCCTCTTCACTATCTGTGCAAATGGCTTGGATTATGGAATTGCTAGAGAGCAATCTGGAAGCTAAGTCCAAAATCTATAACGACTCTGCTTTGTGCTCTGTTTTCATGATGAACAATGGGAGGTACATTGTTCAGAAGGCAAAAGATAGTGAGCTGGGAACCCTATTGGGCGATGATTGGATCCGGAAACACACTGCAAAAGTCCGACAATACCATGCGAACTATCAAAGGAGCTCATGGAATAAGGTTCTGAGCTTGTTGAAGCAAGACAATGGATCGTTGGCGGGACCTAATGCTGCTTCAAAAACTATGAAGGAGAAGCTCAAGTTGTTCAACACGCACTTTGAGGATATATGTAGGATTCAATCTACATGGTTTCTGTTTGATGAGCAGCTAAGGGAAGAGATAAGAATTTCCCTGGAAAAGATATTGTTACCAGCATATGGAAACTTCATTGTAAGGTTTCAGAATCTTCCGGAAGTGGGGAAGCAGGCTGATAAGTATATTAGGTATGGTATGGAGGACATTGAAGCAAGGCTTAACGATTTGTTTCAGGGAAGCAGTGGATCAACTGGTAGCCGAAAGTGAAGGTAAAATCTAAAAAGCTACTTATTGTTGTGCGTATGTATTTGGTAATTTAAGTTAGAATACGTAAGTTTTGATTTCCTCAGAATCTAATCTTCCAGGATTGCGTTCTTGTAATGTATACGATTGTATTTTTTCTGCTGATCAAATTAAGAATGATGGGTTGGAAAGTATTGTCAAGGCTAATACCATCTGAATTATCAATTTTGCTGTAAAATTAGAGTACAAATTGGTGTTCTCTTTCAAATGTTTGCTTAGAACAGTTCAAGACATGAAGCGTGATATAGCAATATTTTTTGTCTTCATTTCCTTGGATGTTTTCTTGGTTCAAGCCGTGACAAAGTATTAGAATCTTTTCAATCCTTTCCAAGGTTGTTTAGAGAAGATTCATGCAGTGAGTATTCACTACTATTTAAGGTACTGAGCTTTTTGGCCCCAAAAACAAAAGAGTGAATGAGTTTTTCTAAAACTAAATAGGATAATGGAATTTGATTGGCGGGAAACAAGGTTTTGTTTCTCTTCTTTGCTTTTGTCAGTTAGTAGAAAAAGAGAGACAAAAGGTGGTCAATTGATTAATTCAAGAAGATTGTTCATGCAGAACATAGAGCTTTATTAAAAGGAAAGACACTTAGGACTGTCCTCTCCTTTCCATTCAACTCACTTTTTTTTAAAAAATAAATTTTATTTCAATGAGAAGTGAAAGCGAAAACCCCAGATTTGTCCAAATTCGATAAAGTCTTTCTGCATCTAGATATGAGGACAAATTTAAATTTTTGATTAATTTGACTCTAGTTTCAGTTCCAATTCAGATAATCAGATGTTAACTTTAAATACAAATCTAACGTTAGTGAACCTACACTCGATTCGGAGGTAGAAAAAGAATAAAAATGTAAATAAAATAAAATAATTATATTCAATATAATATAAAAAAGAATGAAAATGTAATTTTATTTATATATTTAATTAAAAGAAGTGTTGAAATAAAAAATAATAACATATAATTTTTATACTTTTATTTTAAAAAAATAATAAAAAATAAGGATAATAAGAATTTAATAAATTTTATATAAATTAGATATATTAATTATTTTTATTTTGCATGTTTGTATGAAAGAAATAAATTCTCACTATTTTGTATTTGAACGGGGAATGATACCTTCTTTATTACTAAACAAGGAGCAAATCTTGACAGATTATAAAATCAGATCTATCTTATGTGATTTCTTTTGAGTTTGGCTGATAAGTAATTAATTATTATAAATCACCCCAGCCTGGCCATCATCTAATTTTACTATAATTCTCTCTAGACAAAAATCAAATGTGATTTCTATCCAAAAAAAGAAAAAAATCAACGTCAATTTGTTAATGCACGCGGATTCTCTGGAAGAGATCCGTTTTACAAAGGTAATTTTTTTTTTGGGTAAGTTTAGGGATAAATATAGATGCTAAAATTTTTAAAATGTAATTTTTTCTCAAGAAATCCGTTCTCATTTGTTAATCATGGCTCTTGAATCTCAATATATTTTCTTTCTTGGTCAGACAAATCTCTGTATCATAAAATTATAAAATGGAGACAATCGCAGCCATGAGTTTGGGTTTCAGAAGAAAATGAAACGAGAAAGCTATTGTTCATATTTTTTTCTGATGAATAATATTATTTAGACAATTTTTTTTCCCCAATAATAACTGCCTTGCTATGTTTGATTCTATGTAGCTGCAATTTCGGCGTTACTGTTAGTCGGTTTTCAGGCTAAAGCTTCAATAACAGCTTCAAACATTGCTCATATAATTAATATGCGAATTTGTTTACATTATATAATGTGAAGTGTAAACATTAGTTTGCAGGAGAAAAAGGCACAGGCAAGGATGTTAAAGTCAAATCCAAGTATCGTTAGCGTTCGTGAAACACAATTCATGACCTTATTATATTCAATTCAATGAAGCATAGTCTGAATGAAAATGCCTCAACTAACAAACTAATAACAGTGAGTCAAAATGCCTTAAACTGGGGTTCACGGGAGAAGCATTTAATCGAGAGGCTTCAACAGCAGGTACATTAGAAATAAAATCTGTATCAGACTATAATGGTAGCTAATCAATTTATAGAGTTGCAGCAACAGAAAACAGACATGATACAGAGCAGGAAAATGACTGAGGAAAACTTAGAGGGGGAGAAGAAGAAGAAGAAGAAGACAACTCAGGGAAGGGTCATCACAAAATTCTCTACACCTCTCTCCCTCTCTCAATTCCTATATATATATATATATATCTATTAATCCTCTCAACTTCCATGTTTCTTTCGGTTCTTATAATTGCACAAGCTACCAGGTGTCCATTAGTTCCTACGCCATCTGTGACTCACTTGCCATGTGATCCTCACACTTAACATTATTCATAACATTGCCACCCCCATTAAGTGGGAACTTTTCTTCAAGGTCCAAATGTGGAAAAATGGATTGAAAGGGGACCTGCAATCTTTGTCCAAGAGCACATTTGGGAAGAGCTTCTGTTTGACTTGTGCTATAACTAATACAGCGTGAACCATACCACTCAGATGGGAAAGAGACATGCCAAAGCAAAATGTAAGCCAAGCAACATAAAACTGAACATTGATTGATCCATTTAAAGTGCAAAATTGCATGCCCAAATGTGTTGTATTGCCGCCAACATGTAGAGCAACACCTGCCTTAGGTTTTGTCAACACCCTAAAACTTGTTATCATGTCAAATTTGTACGCAAGAGCAAGAAAAGGAAGCCCAACTGTAATTGCAATTAGATGGTAACTAACATGCTTATTAATTAGCAAACATGGAAGCTTACAAGGCTTTAGAAATGGAATCCCACTGTATTGTGATAGCCATGCAATCACTTGGTTAACAACACCACAACGTTGAAAGAATGCAGTAACATAAAGCTCCTTATTAAATTCCAAACTATTGTGTTCAATTGATGGGATTGCATCTAATTGTCTCATTGTATAAATTGCAACTACATTAGGGATCGGTGGAAAGGTTGGAAAAATGATACTAAACCCTTCCAATGATGTAGGATGTCTAAGTCGTCTCAACCCATGTTCAAGTTCAGCCTTATCACCTAGCAATTGAAGAGATAGAGCTTCACTAGAAAGTTGAAAAGGATAAACCAATATAAGGCCAACAACACCTAGACTCCAATTGGCTTTTGCACATAGGTGCAGGAAATTGAAGTCCATAATTAGGTTCAAGTACACCACAGTCAAATACATATGAAACTCGGATCATTAGAGTCATTGACAAAGTAAGCAATGTGACTAACAAGCCAACATAGAAACAAGTCATCACAGCAAGTGGCCAAGTGGAGAATTTTGTCAAACAAATATAAATCATTTCAAGGTGAGCATATTGTTTAAGGTGATGAAAGTGTAAAAGATAAATGGTGAAAGAGGGAAAAATGGACAGGGAACCACCCGGATCATATATGAAACCAAAAGCCAACGCATGTTCTTCCCTTATCTTAAGCTTCACCTAAGCCAAAATCAGTGGACCAATGAAGCAATCTTGCAATAGAACAATGGAAGCTATGTTGGCTGTAATATCTAAAAAAAACCAAGATGCAAGCCAATGGACAAAGATAAAGTTGGTTGTGAGTATTAATGGCAACAAACCATTTGTCAAAGTCCACATCCAGAGATGGAATATCTTTAGTTAAACCATTAGATATGGCATGCACAACCAAAAGTAGCTGTCCTCCCAATATCTCACGATGTTACTGTACAAGCTCTTCCTCTACGGTAGCACTAGCACCTTTAACAATGTGAGATATGCTAACAACCATATGCAAAAACATAACATCACCAAGATCAAACACCAAAACAAAAAATGGCAACAAGTTTGCATGACTAACACAAAAGCTAGTAATTGCATTATGTGACTCAAGAATAGCAATGAGACAATGAATCAAACACAGAGTATTCGTCTCAAGAGATGAACAATTTTAGCGGGAGCAAATATGGAAGGTATCACTAAGAGTGCTATTAGACATTATTGGAAAATCAATCCAAGAATTATCATAAAAGCCATTTGCTAAGTCGATACTATAAGGATGATGTTCACCAATGGTTTTGTCCCCAAATGCAACTATAAAGGCAATAGTATTTATCATCTTCAATGTCCAAAATGCATTCCCAGAATAGCAAGAGTTTCCAATAAAAAAAGATGGAACAAAAGAAGGCATGAAGGAAGCATGTTTTGGATTGAGTACCTCAAATGCAAATGACAGAGTCTCATCATTGGACACATTGAGAAGGTGCGGCATTGGACATGAAACTGATAATGGCATCGCAAACGTAATCATTGTCTTCTCACCCATGGATGCCTCAGAGAGATATAGCATTTGAGATGCTATTGAATCACTTGAAAAATCAATGGCCTTTGCAATCACCGATGAGCTATCCAAATGTGCAACATCAAAGTTAGCATTTTCGATGGAGTGATGCATGCCATAAAGATTCGTCTCAAGAAGATGTGGTGTCCACAATTAGGAGATCAATTCTTGGTTACTTGCTGTAGCTACCACATCAATGGACTTCGAAGAATTGATGGCGCCTGGAGGAAAGATCTGTTTCATTTTTTGAGTTAAAGAATCCACAACTTGGGCCAATTTGCCAACCGACGTCTCCAAACAATCAAAACAAGAGGAATTGCTGGCATAGCTACATTCAATTGCAGTAGCCATTCCTTTGGTTACAGCTTCCAATTTGTCAAGTCCTGTGTCGTCGGCCATTAGTGGTCAATGAAAGCACTAATGTAATGGTAGCTAATCAATTTATGGAGTAACAGACATGATACAGAGAAGGAAAATGATAGAGAAAAACTTAGAAAGGGAGGAAGAGGAGAAAAAGAAAAAGAAGAAGACAACTCAAGCGAGGATCATCACAAAATTCTCTATACCTCTTTCTCTCTCTCTCTCTCTCTCAATTCCTATCTACATCTGTTAATCCTCTCAACTTTCACGTTTCTTGTAGTTACTATAACTGCACAAGCTGCTAAGTGTCTATTAGTTCCTACGTCATCCGTGACTCGCTTAGCATATGATTCCCATACTTGACATTATTCATAATACAGACTCAATCCACTGCATGACTTTGATTATCAACTTTGCTTTTTGATAATTTTTTAATTTTTAAGGAATACTACTATAGGTAAGACTCAGCCTAATAGCCCTTTAGATGGGGAATCACACAAAATTTGACTAGCTAACCCCCTATAGATGTGAAAGTGCTGTCTAGTCAACAATTTTGACCCCGGCAACTACATGACGTGGCCCAACTAATACTCAAGGGTTTCTTTGTAAATCTCTCCCTGTAAAGTAATTATGTAACGAATTGTGATTCATTATAATTTTAGTTATAAAATATTTATCAAATATTAGCTATTGAATATTCATTTAATTCAATATTTCATACTTAATTTTTAACCGATTCAATATTGATTTCAAAAATTTTGAATCTTGTAAATTAATGATTTAATTTTTAAAAATTATTTTTTAATTTAAACATTAAAAAAACAAAATCTTTTAATTCAGTTATTCATAAATCATTGTACTTTTAAATTAACTTTTTAATGATGATTTTTTTTAATTTAGTCTCCTCATCACTACCTTATGATTGAACATACTATATTCTTACCTTTCTTACTTTATCATTGCCACTTGAAACTATCTACTGTTAACATTTTTAATTTAATCCAAAGTGTTTTGTTTTTCTAAAATTTATAAACTAATTTTATCATTAAACATTAATTTTAAAATAAAAATGTAACTTCCTGAAAAACGACATGTATTTGAGCATGATCTCTAGTGGTGCCTTTGCCTTGATGTCGTGGAGCTTGTCGAGGCAGATTCACCTAGGATTCGAGGTGGGCGTGTCCAATTTTTTCGCAGACCGTACAACTCATAAAGGTGAACTTGATTCTGACTTTCGTTGCAGCAGTTTTCTGCTATTCTTTCATAGGGCTTCGTTCCTACTTGGATTACCAACATAAGAGCGGGACTGATGGAAACCAAGACCTTGAAGCACAAACAAATTGAGAATGCAAGTGGTGGAGTAGAAATATCTCACAATTACTACGCAAGGGGTTAGACGAATTAATTATAATTTAGGATTTCTTTAATTAGTTGCTGAAAATTTTGCTTTGGTTAATTTTTTGTTGTGTTTTGGTGTCTCTTGATTTATTTGTGCTATTTAATTACTACCATTTATTTGTTTAATTACTTCTCATTGATTCATCCAAGTTGAAGGCATTTAATTCCACTGCATAATTTTATTAAGATGTTTTTCACAACAAAGTGGTATCAGAGCTTAGGTTTTAGAGTTGTTTAACTTGCTTGAATGATGGAGATAAATACAAATAGGATGGTATGTTTAAATGGTACTAATTATCATTTATGGAAGGGCAAGATGAAGGATTTGCTATTTGTGAAGAATATGCATCTTCTTATATTTGCTATTCAAAAGTTGGATTCCAAGTTTGATGAGGATTTGGATTTTGACCCTCAACAGGTATATTGTTTTATTCGGCAATATGTAAAAAATAATGTGTATAATCATATTGCTAATGAGACACATGCAAGAACTTTATGGGAGAAGATTGAGTCCTTGTATGTCTCTAAGTCTGGGAACAATAAATTGTATTTGCTAAATTGTCTAATAAATTTGAGATACAAGGAGGGGATTTCTATTTCAGATCACTTGAATGAATTTCAAGGGCTCTTAGATCAACTGTCAGGAATGGGTATCAAGTTTGATGATGAGATTTTGGGACTATGGCTGTCGAACACTCTACCTGAGTCTTGGGAGACATTTCGAGTTTCAATTACAAATTTAGCCTCTAATGGTGTTGTCTCTTTGCAAATAGCAAAGGGTGGTACTCTTAATGAAGAAATGAGAAGGAAGGCATAGGGTTTTTCATCTCAGCCTGAGATACTTGTCACTGAAAATAGGGGGAGAAGTCAGAAAAATGAACTGAAGGATGGTAGGGAGAAAAGAAAAAGTAAGTCCAAGTATAGGTACAAAAATTTAGAGTGTCATTATTGTCACAAAATGGGGCACATTAAAAAGTATTGTTTTTAGTGGAAAAAAGAGAACAAGAGCAAGAAGGGTAAGCAGAAAGAGAAAAGTCAAGATGATGATAATGATCACATTACTACTGCTACTAGTGATGATCTTGTTCTTCTTCGTGATTATGGCACAATTAATCTTGTATCAGATGAGATTATGTGGGTAGCAGACAGTGCTGCCACTTTACATGTTACACCATGAAAGGAGTTCTTCACATCTTATACATCGGGTAACTTTGGAACGTTAAAGATGGGTAATGATGGCATATCTAAGGTCATTGGTATTGGTGACATTTGTCTACAAACCAACATGGGAGTGAGGCTATTGCTTAGAGGAGTCAAACATGCTCCAGATGTCCACTTTAATTTAATCTCTGTTCAAATGCTTAATGATGAAGGTTATGATAACCATTTTGGTTCTGGAAAGTGGAAGCTCACTAAAGGCAATTTGGTTGTGGCCAAAGGAAAGAAAATATCTAAATTGTATTGAACAAAAGTTTCGGTTGCTAGAGACAGTGTGATTACCTTAGATATGGAGGTATCAAATTTGTGGCACCGAAGGCTTAGTCATATTAATGAAAAAGGGTTAAATTGCTTAGCCAAAAAGGATGTGCTTCCAAGATTGAAGAGTGCAGAATTGGAGAAGTGTTCTCACTGTATGGCTGGTAAGCAAACTAGAATGTCATTCAAGAAGCATCATTTTTCAAGGAAGTCAGAGTTGCTTGAATTGGTACATTCTGACATTTGTGGCCCATTGAAGGTAAAATCTTTTAATAATGCTCTCTACTTTGTTACCTTTATTGATGATTGTTCCAAGAAACTTTAAGTCTATACTTTGAAGACAAAAGACCAAGCGCTAGAGAAATTCAAACAATTTCATGCTTTGGTTGAGAGGCAGTCAGGTAAGAAGCTAAAATGCATTCATACTCATAATGGTAGTGAGTATTGCGGACCTTTTGATGCCTATTACAAGCAACAAGGTATAAGACATGAAAAGACTCCTCCTAAGACTCCTCAACTTAATGGTTTAGCAAAGAGAATGAACCAGACATTGATTGAGAGGGTTAGGTGTATGCTCTCTGAAGCGAAATTACTCAAAAATTTATGAGGTGAGGCACTGTATATAGCGGTGCATGTTATTAATCTTAATCCTGTGGTTGCTTTGAATAATGGGGTACTAGATAAAGTTTGGCTTAGCAAAGATGTTAGTTATAATCACTTGCGAGTCTTTAGTTGTAAGGCATTTATGCATGTTCCAAAGGATGAAAGATCCAAGTTAGATTCAAAGACAAGGCAGTGTATTTTTATTGGCTACGGTCAAGATGAATTTGGTTATAGGTTGTATGATCCTGTTGAGAAGAAACTTGTTAGAAGCCGTGATGTGAAGTTCATGGAAGATGAAACCATTAATGACATTGATAAGGTAGAGAAGACTACACCTGTGAAAGACAATAATTTGGCTGATGTTGATCCAGTGTGGTTGCCTATTTACAATCTAGATGCTAATAAGGGTAATGTTCAGTATGGTATGCAACATAATTATGTTGATGTTGATGAGCAGCTTGGAGATGGGATAGATGCTCCAACAAATGATGTTGAAGAGCATCATGAGTCACAACATGAGACTCTGGATAATGCACACGAATCACTTGAAGTCTAACTCAAGAGGTCTAATAGGCAAAGACAACCATTTAAAAGGTATTCGCTTAGTGAGTATGTGATCTTGACTGATGGGGAGAACCTGAGTGTTTTGAAGAGGCCATGGAGAGTGAAGAAAAACAAAAGTGGCTGGATGCTATGCAGGATGAACTGAAGTCCTTGCATGATAATCACACTGTCACACCTGAAAATGCGACCGCGTGGCGCCTTTAAAAAGAAATCAAATTTAAAATTAAAAAGGTAAGAAGAAATATAGTACAAATTGATAGGGTTCAGGAGTCGCCACCAAAATTTTAGTTTTGAAAGGCAAAACTTTGGAAAAGCCTTTTTAAATGTAAAAAATGGTCTGCGAATCAGAAAATGGATTCGGGAGTCGATTGTGAGTGAGGAAGGTGTTAGGCACCCCACTACACCCCTTCTTAAGAACGGTTACCCTAAGTCAGTTGTGCAAAATTAATATGGTCTCTATTCTATTTTAATTCTCCTTAACCAATCACATGCAAAGAACAGAAGGAAAAATTTTAAAGAAATAAAATTTAAGAGAAGAAAGAAAATTAAAAGCAAAACAAAAGGAATTCAAAGAATAAAATAAAGAAAAGGGAATAAAATAAAAGAAATTAAGAAAATAAAATTAAAAAAAAATTAAGAGAAAATGATTATTTACAAAGGCAGACTTGACCTAGGATGAGAGCCTAGAGCCTACGTACCCTTAGGAGGGATCAAAGTCCACGTAGTTCGATTGAAAATTGTGTTAAGGTTGATGTTTTTGTTTTTGTTTGGTTTTCATTTTTTATTAATTTTTTGTTTGGGTGTTGTTTTTTTTTTCATGAAAAGACGAAGAAAATAAATTACTTTTTCCTTTAACAAGTAAAACGAGTTTTGAAATTGGTTGATGTGTTTTAATTTGTTAAAAGAAATTTAATTTTACTTTTCTTTGCATTTTTAGTTTTTTCCTCTTTTTTTCCTATCATTTTTTTTGCTTTTCATTCATTTTCATTTTCATTTTTTTGCTTTTTTATTATTATTATTATTATTTATTTTTTTTATTTTATTATTTCTTTTCTTTCTATTTTATTTTTTTGTGTTTGTTGTTATTTTTTTATTTCTATCTTTTTTTACTATTGTTTTTTTTTCTATTTGTTTCTCTTTTCTATGGATAATTTTTATTTTGTATTCTATTTTTTTGTTTTTGTTTTTTATTCTTATTCTTCATAAGTTTTTAATTAGAATAATATTTATAGTAAAATCTTTCTCTTACTCTCTCCTTTTTTATCGTTTTTTTTAAAATTTTTTTCTCTTTCCTACACCTTTTTGTTTTTTGTTTTTTTTAATTTTGTTATTATTTTTTCTCCTTTTTCTTGTTATTTATTTACTTTTTACTCTTTTTTTTTTCTATTTTTGAATTTCTTTTCTTTTACCTCCCTTTTTCTAAACTCTTTATTCATTCAAAAGTTTTTTTTTTTAATCCTTGTTTTGTTTTGTTTTATTTATTTTTTTTGTAAATTTTGTTGATTTTGTTTTCCTCTTAATTTTTTTTTTTGTTTGAAAATTAGATTTTTGTTTACAATTTTTGAAATGGGGATTTTAAAAACTCAGTTATTTAAAATCAACTTTTGAAATTGGAAAGTTTATCATCATTTTCTTTTTGTTCCTTTTTCTGATGCTTTCTTCCTTTCTTTTTTTTTTTTAGTTTTTATTTGGTTTCTTTTTTTTTTGAAAATCTTCCCTTTTTTAAAAGAAAAAAAAATCAATTTGATGTTGATTGATGCAGCCCAAAACATATAAAAATATAAATTGGTAACCTAATGAATACCAAGAAGACCTATTGTCTCACATGATCCATTTGGTTTAACTCCTAGGCGTCTGAGGGAACAAACAATCCCACACGACAAATTCTAAAAGAAAAATAAAGTAAATATAAAGAAACTAAAATGATAGTATGTACAGGCATATAAAATTTGGTGATCATGTGTGTCTTTGTGTACAGCCAAACAAGTAATACACTACTTCAAACAATAATTACAAGAATGAAAGAAATGGTAATTTGAAAGACATCACTCTATGTGCATTTTTTTCTTTTCTCTAGGATGCTGCCTTTCTCCGGTCAGATCAGCGTTGTCTCACATTTTTATACTTGCCATGCCATATCTTCTTTTGAGCAAATCCCCAGCGCAAATCTAGTGTGGTCTCAAGGCACTCTCCTCCATGTCGATAAGCCAGGAAAAAGAAATGTATTAGTTTCTGGTCAAGCAAATTAATTTCATGACACCAACTATGATTACTCAATATATCTATCTTAACACCATATAGGCTCTAAGCAAGCAAATCAAAGGATCAAGGTACAGGCTTTGAAAGGAAACCAAATGCGATTATAAATCCAATGTTACATTAGCATTCAACTATAAAATTCTCATATCAAAAGTATACATCAAGGCAACCAGACTGAATGGAATTACCTGTAATGTTATTAAATTAAAATAGTAAGTCTAAAATACTCGGCTATTGAACTGCTTAACACAGTCCATGCTTAGCCGTTCTGTATAAACCAATGAGTCTGTGGTTGCTCAATATGCTCTTTTCAAACCCAACATTCAATACTGAGAAGCTAATCATCTCACAAAATCCCTTCAATGTAATGCAACTCAAACTTAGAATACACTGAAAGTTTTAACATTCCCTTTGCATCACAGCCACAAAAACATGACCCCATCCAGAACTTTCAACATCATGATTTCATAGCAATGAAATCATGGCCAGAATGCATTTGTTAAAATTTTCGAAAGCTTTATAAAGAAGAAGAATGTATGTCACAGAACATGGTCCAAATTAGCACCCAAAAAGGAAGGGAAAGGAGAATTCATGAAACCATTCAGATTAACAGCGATCGAGAACACTCTTCAATGACTCATTTACCTACCTAGAGCATAAACAAAGATAGTAATCCAAGAACTCAAAGAATGCTATTTTCTCGTATCTACGCCACTAAAGAAACCCCAAAAAACATTGTTCAGCATCTGAGCAAAATCATCATTCAATACTCATGGTTACACTCACATGATAAGGTTCGAGAACCAGTGGCAAAGAGATCAGACAAATTTTTGAAGTCAAATACTAACATTTGGGGATTACAACATATTCAATCTCTAAACCAGAAACCAAATGAGGCACTTGAGATTCATATCAACCAGAGACATCAGACCCAAAATTTCAACACAAAAATCTTGCTTAATCCATAGCTTTACGTTTTTTATAATTGGGAAAGATGAGGAATAAGGAACCATACCTATCGGATTTCCTCTATTTGCAGACCCCTTTCAGGGCTCTCTAACCCGAAAGCCTTTAGCTTCTTCTTAGCCTCTCACTCTCGTTGGCTCGGACTCCTTCTCTCCTCTACGCCTGATTCCCCTTCTTCCCGATTTTTCTCCACTCGAAAACCAGAACCCCCCTGTCTCTCAGTTTCTCCAGTCCCCTCTTCGTCTTTCTGAATCTCGCGTCTCTCTCTCACCTCCGTGTTTTTACTCTCGGCCCCTCCCTCGGCCTGGCTTCCCCATGGACTCGGGAAGAGGCACGCCGGGGAGGGAGCAACTCCTTCGGTCTCCCTTCCTGCCTCAGAGTGTCTCCCCCTCTTCTTCGATTCTCTCGCTTTCTCACTCCCTCGATTATTTTTCGGTCTCTCCCCTTGACTCCGAATCCCCATCCGTTCCTTTTGGCATCTCGCCTTTCTCTGTTTATGCCTCCCTCTCCTCCATTCTCACCCTTCTCTCTTTCTTTTCGGGCTGCCCCTCTTTTTCTGCCTCCCCCCCCTTTTTGCCTTTTTCCTCTGCCTCCCTTTTTCTGCATTTTTCGTCTCCCTTTCTCTGCTCCACTCCCCCCTTTTTCTGCGTCTGTCCCCCCACTCCGTCTATGCGTGCTTGCTTTTGTGTGGTCCCTAGCAAACTAGACAGAAAGAACCACTTTGGAGAAGGGAACCGGGTCAGTGAAATGGGTAGGTTCACTGTGAATGGATCTGAATTGGGTTGGGTTGTGGTTTGGATTTGGGTTGGGCCTGCTGTTGGTTTCTTTTTCATTTCTCATCCAATTTTGAATTGATTTTGGACTCTTTGTTTTATTTTTTTTTGGGCCCTCCCTTTTTATTTTGATTTCTTTTGTTTGGGGCCTTCTAAATTAAACCCCAAAATCTTAACCTTTTTTTTTTTTAAATCCCATTTGTTTTGGATTTTTGTTACTTCCTCTTTGATTTCTCTTTTTGAACTAATGAGCTTTTATTTATTTTTAATTTCATTTTTTTTTGGGATATTGGGCTTTCATTTAAAGGAAAAGGAAACAAAGTTAATGTCGTTTTTTTTTTGTTTTTGTAATTGATTTTTCTTTTATTTGTCTTTTTCCTTTTTTTTTTTTTATATTAAGTTAGTAGATTCTTGTTTGATTTTATTTTTATTTTTAGATTATTTATAGGTAATAAACTCTGATATGCTTTTTTTTTTGGTTTCCTTCTCTTAAATTTTTTTATTTTGGACTTCCCCTTTCTCTTTATATATATGTATATATATTTTTTGAAATAGTTTTTATTATTATTTTACTTTATTTTTTTCTTTTTCCTAGTCCCTTTTTATTTTGCTTTCTATTTTTTTATTATTTTGTTAGTTTAATTTTATCATTATTTTTGGAGCTTGCCTGGACAAAATACGGTGTTCACACACACATTTGATTTGGTGAAGTTTCCTGAGGGTAAAAAAGCCTTGGAAAATAAGTGGATTTATAAGGTGAAGCATGAAAGTAATTCTACATCTTCGAGGTATAAAGCTAGATTGGTGGTGAAAGACTTTAGTCAAAGAAAGGGTGTTGATTTTAATGAAATTTTCTCACTTGTGGTAAGGATGTCATCCATTACAATTGTGTTGAGTTTGGCTACTACTCTTGATTTAGAGGTAGAGCAAATGGACGTGAAGACTGCTTTTCTCCATGGTGATTTGGAGGAAGAGATTTATATGAAGCAACCTGATGGCTTTCATGTTGTAGGTAAAGAAGACTATGTGTGTAGGTTGAGAAAGAGCCTATATGGTTTGAAGCAAGCTATGAGGTAATGGTATAAGAAGTTTGAGTCTGTTATGTGTGAGCAAGATTACAAGAAGACTACTTCTGATCATTGTGTCTTTCTTAAAAATTTCTCTTGTGATGATTTCATTATCTTGTTATTATATGTTGATGATATGCTTATTGTTGGAAAAAATATTTTCAAGATTGACAGGTTAAAAGAAGCAATTGGGTGAGTCTTTTGCCATGAAAGATATGGGAGCTGCTAAGCAGATTCTTGGTATAAGAATTTTGCATGACAGAAAGGGGAAGAAGCTTTGGTTGTCTCAAGAACATTACATTAAAAAAGTGTTACAGAGATTCCAAATGAAAAATGCTAAGGCGGTGAGTACTCCTCTTGCTACTCATTTTAAATTGAGTGCTGCACAAAGTCCTTCAAATGAAGTTGAGAAGTTAGATATGGAAAAGGTTCCTTATGCATCTGCAGTGGGTAGTTTAATGTATGCAATGGTATGCACAAGGCCAGATATAGCGCATGTTGTTGGTACAATCAGTAGATTTCTGTCAAACCCAGGTAGAGAACACTGGAATGCTATGAAATGGATTATGAGGTATCTGTGTGGTATTGTTTGTATGAGACTATGTTTTGGAGGTGATAAGCCTATCCTTGAGGGGTACACAGATTTAGATATGGCTGGAGATATTGATTCCAGAAAACCTACTTCAGGCTATTTAATTAAATTTGCAGGTGGAGCTGTGGCTTGACAATCAAGGTTACAGAAGTGTGCAGCTTTGTCTACAACAGAGGCAGAGTTTATTGCCATTATTGAAGCATGTAAGGAGTTGCTATGGGTGAAGAAATTCTTGCAGGAGCTTAGTTTTACTTAAAAAAAATACATATTGTTTTGTGACAGTCAAAGTGCTATACATCTTGGTAAGAATCCAACTTTCCATTCAAGGTCTAAACATATTGATGTGAGGTATCATTGGATACGTGATGCTTTGGATGCTAAGCTACTAGAATTGGAAAAAATTCATATAGCTGATAATGTTGTTTATATAATGACTAAGATAGTGCTAAGATAGAAGTTTGAAATATGTTGTGAGATGCGGTTATCTCCACATAGTCGTGAAGGGGAGATTTGTTAGGTTTGGGCTCCCTTCTCATGTGGAGAAAGGCCCAAAATTAGAAGCCCATTATGTGTCTCACTTAGTAAGTGGAGAAAGGTCAGATTAGGGTAAGAGTGTGGAGCATTCTTTCAAGTTAGGAGAGTAACCATTGAGAGAATAGGAGAGGAAAAGCCAATTTCGCATGTTCACAGAGCAGTCGGATTAAAATCGCTTTTGTAGATTCGTTAACCATTGGATCGAGTTGAAATTTTGTCAGCAGGTTTGGAACATCTAGTTCGGAACATCTGGTTCTTTATTTTTAATGATTAGATCATCACTTCATTGCCTGGTGTGAGAGTTATCCAGTTTGTACTGAGCCTCTATTTTAGGTGATTTTCTTGCCTCTTGATTCTTTATGGTAAGCTTTATTACTTTGGCTATTGGTTGGCTGTTAACACTTATTTGTACACTTGATTGGGACTTTGTTGTACTCCTATTTTGATCATAGTGGAGTTGTTTCTTTGATCTGGACGACCTATGGTTTTTACCCTTACATTGAGAGGTTTTCCACGTTAAAATCTTAGTGTCTCTTGATTTATTTGCATCGTTTAATTACTGCCATCTATTTGTTTGATTGCTTCTCATTGATTCATCCAAGTTGAAGGCATTTAATTCCGCTACATAATTTTATTGAGGTGTTGTTCATAACAACTTATCTGTGTTTCGAATTGCTAACCCAACCTTTATTATGGATACTTGTGGGTTTAGAGTCAAGCGTCATTGGATTGCTCTGTTATGCCCTGGGCTCCTCTTTCACTTATCTGTTCAGGAAGTGCAACTTGTTGAAGATCATTCTTTACAGTGCGCTAAGTTTCATAATCTACAGCTTTATGTTATTTGCAAAGAAATGGAAATTATCTAGGATTTTGCTGCTGAAAGCTCAACTGGGACTTTTGGTAGTCATGCTCGCCACTTTCTACTCCTCCTTCTATGATGAAGCTGTGAAGGATCAAAACCATACGTATTAAGCCTGATTTCATGTTATTCAGCTTGTAAGGCAATCTGAGCTTGGATTCGAAGTGGGTCTTCTTAACTTTTTCCTTAGATGTCTTACCCTACAACTGATGAAGATCAATTTGATGTTAGCTTTAGCTAGAGCTACCTTTTGTTACACCCTCATTGTTCTTTGTTTTTATTTGGATTCCCAAATGGACATTGGGAGTGTTAGTATGGCCGATCATATAGCAATAGATATTGATTCTGCGAATGGAGCTGATTATAGCAGTCACCGCCACCAATTACCATCGTTAGGAAAAAGGTCACATGATGGTTACGAGTGGTTAAAATATAGACAGGAACAAGTGCATGCAAGAAAGTGGAAATTCAATAAGCTGTTACAGATGTGGAAACCCCTATTGCTCATCGAAAAAGGTTGAAAGATCTTTAAACGGGCAAATCGTTCAGATAGTTTACCCCGGCAGCTGGCATGATCGTCGCAAGCCTCATGAGTATACTAGGACCTCATCATCTAGGTCTTCTCTAGCAATGGGAGATGATGATTTTAGGCAGATAGATGATCAGTTTGACGAAGATGAACCTCATGCCACGAGATGGTAAGTTTTAATGGTCTACCTCTTTTCAAAGATAATTACAGCAATATTTCAAGCCCTTCTGGCCTTCTTAATATATTTGTGTGGTAATTCACTTCATTCTCGGATATATTTTTCCTGGAAAATATAAGGTAAAATTCACCGTATATGGGCACTTATAGGCAAAAGAAGAGAACCCAGGGTTGTTGCCCTCACATGCAGTGACATAGACATTCAAGATGATGCGTATAGCTGGAAGAAAATTAAGGAGAGAGTAATCTGGGGTAATCCAAATCCAGGTTAAATAGAAAAAAGAAAAAAGAAAAAATAGCTCACTTTTCGTATTACTTTGAAATACATTGTATAACTTCTTGAAACTTGTTCAAGTTCCATTAAAAGATTAATTCCTTGCGTTACTCTTGTTAATTTGAAAGTTAGCAATTGGTTAATATAATTTTGGAAAAGCTTATTTTCAGTTTCCCTTATCTTGTTTTCCAAGCGTACATGATAGTCTTTGTCTGATGCTATGTGGTTAATAAATGAGTTAAAGGTCTTTCGTCTACAAGTGCACCCACCTGGGATGTCCTGCAAAAAAGCGCATATCGAGGGCAAATAAAAAACAAAATAGTTTTGAAAATAAAAATAATATTAATTCTTCTATCTAGAAAAAGTAAAATAAATAAATAAATAAATATTTTTATATAATAATTATATAGATATTATAAATATTAAATAAAATTATTAAAAAAATCTCTATCTTGACCTATAAGCCATATTAGGCCTTCTTTGGCTACGCAATGGCTATTTTTTATAATGATTATTATATTATTATCATTATTTAATAATACTTGTTTATTTTTATTTTTTAAATAAAAATAAAAAATTTTATTTTTTATTTATAAAATTATTTATTTATTTATTTTCTTCCATAGAAGCATAACCTGTCATCTCATTTCAAGGGGTTCGACTTCTCTTTAGTTGAAGCGGAAACAAAACTACCAAATCTTTATATTGATCCGTTTAATACATAGAAAATTAAATATAAAAATAAAAATTTTAAAAAATAATTTTATAGGTAAAAAATATTTATAATATTTTTATTTTTAATAATTAAATAATAATTGATAGATAGTATTAAATAATAATTAAATGATGATTATAAAGATAAAAATAATATTTTATCAAATTTTTCGTTTCTATTTCTTTTACCCATGGATACCAAACATGCTATTTAGGCTTTTTGCTTTCTTTCTTTTATGAAAAATAAAAATTAAAAAAAAAAAGCCAATTACTATAACTGCACAATTACAATTAGAGAGAGGGGACGGATTGGTGAGAAGCCAAAGGTGTTTCAACCCTCACATTAATGATCCCCTGCTTCTATACGTTGTTCAGAATTGCTTCACTTCTCTCCATTCCAAAAATTTAAGATTATTGTAATTTTTATTTTAAATGTTCCTTAAAACTTTTAATGCCATTTTAAGTCCTGATTCTATCAATTAAATTAATAGACAAAGAGAAAATGTTAAAAGAGTATTTTTTTTCCCTTTTTGGTGGTAGATAATATAGAAGTAATTTATTTTCAATTCCTATGCTGCTACTTTAAGGTTGGGATTAATGCGTAGGAGCAAAGTTTATCATGAAGTGAATAGAGGATCACTTAAGAGACTAAGCTTTAGAATTTTCATTTTTTAAAATAATTGACCACCAATATAAACTAAGATACAGAGAGTGCATGTGACATGATTGCGAAGTTTTTATTAGATCATTTTAACTAGGGAGCTAAGTCATATTAACCTACATTAGAATAATTTGAAACGTATATTAATATCGAATGGTTCTACTGTGTGTTTTGCTTAATTTTCCAGAGACACTTTTTTTTGGAAATTTAAGTTTTCTGTACTTATCTATTAAATACACTAGGTAAATTTAAGGAGAAACTGAGAAAGACAGAGATAGAGTAAGATTTGGAAAGAGAAAGAAAGAAGGAAGAGTGAGGAGAGCCTATGAAACTCATTTTATTGACTTTTTTTTTTGTCTTTTTTTAAATTTATTTAATATATTTATTGGATAAATGCAGAAGATTTAGTTTTTTTTTGGATCATTGAAGCTGTGGCGCTGGTGCCAAGGGCCAACGACGATATGTATGCATTGTGGTGTCCATCTTTTTTTTTTTTTAATTCACTGTAATCCACAGTACGTTTGAGATTTGCATCTTCAATCCTTAAAATAACATGGAGAGAAATTTTTTTAAATAAATTCAATATTAAATTAATTATCTATAAATATATCGATGCATGTTAAAATAGAATATATATATATATATATACAGACACACACACTAGGCAGAAAATACTGTTCATCTTAGCTTATTCAAGCCAGAATATTTTTAAAGTGAATATCCCTCTAGCATATTAATTAAAAGGCAATGATGTTAATTTTTATAGAAAAAATTTAATCAAATAAAGTTCAGATTAATATGGGTTAAAAATTTTTTAAATAGTGAAACAATATAATAAATTTTAAATAAATCAATTAATAGACGAACAAATAAAATTTAGAGTCTACTATTTCTTTTTTTGAGATACTTAAATTATTCATTTTTCCTTTTTATCGTAACAATATTAACAAATCTTCTTTAACACCAAAAGATGAGAAATAGTGCTTGTATAAGGTTCTTACCTTATACCTTATTTCTCTTTCTCTAATTATACTAAATACAGTTATTGTAGAGGATTCATTTGAATGCTTTTTGTGACAAGTATGTCATCACACATATCAGTTTCTTTCCATCTATCTCATGCTCTAACGTTTGATATTATAAGAGGAAAAAGAAAAGAAAAGAAAAAAAATAATCGGAGGGAAAAGCAAGAAAAGTAGTAAGAAAGTGAATTAATTATAGTCACCTTGTTATCATACAATTGGAAAAATATATATAGATATATAAGGAACACTTTTATATTTTAAAATCCAAATATAAGATATAATATCCACAATGATAATAAAACTAGGCCTAAAATTTAGAAAAATTATATACATTTTAATCTTAGCTTATATATAACAAAAGGATAACTACCTGTATACTTATAACTACTACTAATAATAAAATTATAATTTAAATAAGAAGATATACTTTATATTTTAAAATTTCAGATATTAGATATAATATCCAAAATATATTAGATATTTCAAATACAATATCTAATATTAAATATATGAAATATTTAAAATTTAAATTTAGTCCAACATTTATTTTATTCGAAGTAAAAAAGAGATTCTGAACTGTGACTATTTAAAACTAACAAAAATTAAATCCGCGGCTAGACTCATGATCAGCTTCTCTGTTGAAGTTCACTATTATAAAAGAGCTTAGAGTGGACTTGTTCCTCCAAATATTGAGCAAGGTACCGATAGGCAGCTTCGGTTGGATGAACAGCATCCCAAAACAGATACTTGGAAGCGTCAGCACAAGATGGTGTTAAGATATTACAGAAAGGTCCCACTGCCAGCAACCCTCTCCCACAACACCCCCTCTTTGTTATTTCAAAACCTGTAATTTTGATTGGCCACACAATTACAATAACACTTGTCCAAGGAGAAAATGAAAAAAAGGAAAGGCATAGACTCACCATATTTAGTAGGGTAAGTGATCATGTCAATTAATGGGGTATAGATGTCTGCATAAACTATTGTGCTTCCAGGAAGCACTTGTTGTATTTGAGGCAATAGCTTTGCAAGCTTTCGATTGTATAACTTGGCGTCTGAGTTCTGTTTCTTCACACAATTTCGACGCTTTGGATTCTGAAATTTTATAGTCATTTGTAAGGGTAAACACCCCACGGGAGGAAGCCCCACTACAGCTATTCTACGCAAACCAAGTTCATACAATTCCTGCATCACAATTTGGTTGTGAGAAACCACTAGAGATAATAATTCAAAATTCATAATCCATCATTTAATAGACTAAATAAAGTTTTTGAGTTAATATTGTCGTTGATATTATATCAAGCTAACAATTTATGATTATACTTGTGGCATACACAACTCTCTTTAATAAATTTTTGTTAGCCCCAAGGTTTTCTAACAGTTCTAAGGCTTAAATTAATTAGCTTTACAGCTTGCTACTGCTGAGTAGGTGTCATAGTATTTTAATAGAAAGCATTTTTTTGAAAAATAACAGAACACCAATTCACATCCATCCTTGGTATATTTATCAATTTTATCCACTAAATTAATCTAATAATATAATTTATAGATCAGCACTTGCCACAAATGGTACCATTAAATGATCCTATTAGAACCTATTAAAATGTTTAAGAGTTTGATTAGTTTTCTACCAGTTCTAAGGCTTAAATTAATTAGCTTTACAGCTTGCTACTGCTGAGTAGATGTCATAGTATTTTAATAGAGAGCGTTTTTTGAAAGCAGAACACCAATTCACATCCACCCTTGGTATATTTATCAATTTTATCCACTAAATTAATCTAATAATATAATTTCTAGATCAGCACATACGACAAATGGTAACGTAGAATGATCCTATTAGAACCTATTAAAATGTTTAAGAGTTTGATCATTTTTGCCTCTTACTCTTATTTTTTTAATCAAAGTTAAGTTTCAAGCATAAAGTATATAGTGGGCATGTGAATTGTCTATATATTTCAAATTCAAAGGCTTAATTTAGTGTGAAAGGGTATGTTAGAAATTATAATAAAAACATTATTCAAAGGTTTCAAGAGTATAATTAATCTTAAATGCACCATGCTTGAAATTGTCTAGGAAAAAATTTCTGAAGACATCTATATATGAATGTGATACTTAGAAAAACATTCATGGCCCTTTACTAATAACAACTAATTAAGCTTATCAGAAAAGAGTAACAAGGAATATGGAGAATTGAAACTAAGCAATGAAAGAACATGTACCTGAATAATGGTTTGAAGCCTACCAAGCACAAAATCTTGGTACCTACTGATGTTGAACTGGAACTCTAAACTCCTTAAGGGGATATCATAGAAGTTGAAAGTAAAATCATTAGTCCCCGCACTGATACAAGCCAAAGCATTATCAAGTATTCTCTCGGCTTCTTCTTCCCCTGCAATCCTCTCCAGCCTTTTGGCATAAGTCTTGAAGTAATCTAGTTGTTTGGACACAGGGATAATATGTGCCGCAGACAAGGTCAAGTCATCCAATCCGGCGCCAGACGATGCGAAGTTGACGCCGGTGAGGAGCTCATCGTCGGAGAGGTTGGGATCAAGGAATGGAGGAAGTGTGTCTTTGAGATTTAACATAGAGGCAAGAAAGTCAGGAACTAATTTTCCATTGGAGAATCTACCACTGGCGATATGGCCAGGAAAATCTTTGCCATAAGGGTAATTGTTGGCCTTCACCAAAAATGATGCCTGCTCGATGAAGTTGTTGTTGCCCGTATCCACAGTTGAATCTCCGAATATCAGAAGGGATGGGAATTTTGGTTTCTCAGCATTGCTCGTGTTGACGATTATGGTAGCTGAAATAAGCACCAAAGTCATGATATTGCAATGTCTAGGGGGTGCCATTTTGTTTCCTTATTCTAGCTAGGAGGTTAATCTCATTCTTGCTTTTCGCATATATAGCTTGCTTTCGGAAAAGTATTCTCTCGGTACTTATATTTTTGTTCAATTTTTAATTTAGTTATTATTATTTAAAAATTTGTAATTACATTTTTTTGGTTTAAAATTTTTAATTTAACCCCTACCATTAAACTTTTATTAGTATTCTCTTAAATTTTGTTAACATAGTTAATCATATATTATTTTGGCACTATAAATATACATAATTTGAATTTATTTAAATAACTTAATATGTATTGCATTATATATCATATATATATATGAGTTAATTTTAGTTCATTATTTATTTTTTACTCTTTTTTTAGTCTAAATCATGCATATTAAAATAATTAAGATAATACATAATGGTCATATCATAAAAAGCTAACATAAAATTGCCAACAGTTTAACGATAAAAGCTAAACTAAAAATATTGTAAATTATAAAAATCAAATTACAAATTTTTAAATTATAAAAAAATTAAAAATTAAGTAAAATAATAATAACCAAGAAAATAATTTAACCCTTAGCCTTTTATATATTAATGGAAACGTCAATTTGTTGCAATTTATATTTTTAAATACCTTTCTTAATTTCGCGTGCATGGATCATTCTTATATATTTAACTTGTCAATGATTTGTTTCATGGTAACAGAGGGATTCGGCAATTTTTTCTCTTTTATTTTTTTTTTGCTAAATATTTTATAAAGACTAGAAAGAGTCTGGATACTCTGAAGTGCAGAAATATAAAGTGCCTCTGAAGTATCACACACATCTCTTATTTTTTTTTTTAATTATTTTTTAACATTAATTTTTTTATAACAAAACTGTCTCTGCAGCCTCACTTCATATGCAATTCACGGATCCTTACTTCAAAGTATCCATGTCCGACTAGAAATGCGAGAGGATCATAAAATGGAAACGAAAAGTTGGAGACATCGGGAACATTGTCAAGTGCCGACAATATGTCAACCTCGGTACACTCTGCTCCACAATCTCTAACATCGACAATCCCAAGCATATCAAATATAGAATTTTAGCCATCAATACATCATGTAATTTACCATGATTTATAAGATCAGATATTATTCGTTATCTTTAAGTCAAATTGTAATCTAGATATGGCTAGATCCTTATTAGTTTTTCCCCCAGTATTCTTTGAACTCTTCATTGTCCTGAGAACAATCGCTTCGACCACCAAACCTAATGCCTTTCTGTTGCCAATTAAAGCTAGATAAGTTGTAACTTGTCCAACCACTTCGAATACAATGTCTCTGAAGGCACTTTGCTGATATTATACACAAACTTAAGCAGTACTCGCTCCTCCACCTAATAGGTAGCTTCAGTTGAATGGACATTATCCCAAAATACATATTTTGAAGCCTCATGGCAATTGTTGGTGTGATTTCGTTACACAATGCGTTAGGATAGTTTGTACTATTGGGGTGGGATTTAGTCTCTTTAGACTCACGCGAGATACATAATACAAATGATTAGATTTAGATGTAATTTTTTATATAATTATTATTAAGTCTTTCAATTAAAAAATTACATGTGAACGGTTTAGTTAAAGAAGTATATAATTATTTACAAAAATTATATATTTGTCATAATACTATAAGAAAATTATTAACTTATTATATTTTAATTAAAAAATTTGATAATAAAAATATAACGCACTGTATATAAATTTTTTTTCTTAATATATATTTAATTGTTAAAAGATTTGGATTTGAAATTGGAGTTTCAACCTTAAAAATTGTTTAACTATTTTATTTTCTTTATTGTTAATTAGCATAAGTTTTTTGAATTTGGATTATCTTCATTTTCTGTTAATTTCAAAGAGAGATTGATACAGAGTGTGTGGGATGAGATGCATCACTAAATTCTATACATTCAAATGTAACTCATCACTTAAATGAATATTATATATTCTATATCTATCTTTCTTTAAAATTAACAAAAAATAAAGAGAAGGAAATAGAGAAGATACAATTGGTTTTCAAAATTGACAATAGTTTAGAAATAACTCTTAGATAAAATTGTTTAGAGCCATTAAATATTTTTCCTTTTCATGAGAAAGGAGTTAAGAAAAACTAGAGTTTTAAGAAAGTTTATTAGAGACTGACGGTTTTTTTTTAATTTAGTCCTTTATAAAATTATCTTTTTAATTTAGCCTCTCATAAAATTATTTTATCAAATTGGTCCATCATATAAATAAAATCATTATTATTAATATCATTCTATCAATTTCCTGTAAATAAAATTAAAAATTAATTACTAAAATATAATTTTAGTTGATTTTATTGTATTTTGAGAGGTCCTTGACTTAAAACTCTAGTTTGTCTTAACTGAATTTTAAAATAAAATTCCAACTGTAGTTTTTCTTAACAAAGTAGTACGGACAAGTGCCTTCTTCTGGGCGGGTCAGACCCATTAAATTCAGTGTTTTAATTGAGGTGCAAATAAGGGACAATTTCAATTAGGACTAAGTTTTAAAAAATTATTTTTAGAAGGACTTAATTATAATATTAACAAAATTTAGTTATAACCTTTGAAAAATCAAACTGTAAGTAGTTGTAAAAAGATCATTGAATATCATTTTTGCCAATTTAAGGTCTTTAAATTGAAATCTTCCAACAAGCAAAGTGTCAATTCCGAGCCTAAATTCTCCTATGTCTAAAAACTCTTCATATTAGAAAGAGAGTAACATAATGAACGTAGGGCTCACACAAATAAATCTCACTAGGTTCCATCTATTATATTACTCACTCTCTCTTTCAACATAAAAGAATTTGAGTTAGCCACTCTTACGACACCCTTTCTTCGTATCCTTTGTTTGATGAAAATCCTTGAAGTGAGAAAATACTCCAAAAAAAATCCTTTCTGCTTTATTTTGGTGTCTGTTCATTATTTGTTAAACTAATGGGTTTAATTATGTGTGATAATTGATATTATTGCTCCCCGTATTTTTCAGGTGTGATTGATGAGGTTGATCAATGGGCCATATATGTACGTCTGCGTAAGCAACTCTGCTTCCTGAAGCATTGCTTGAACATGAAGCAATAGCCGTGCCAAATTTTTATTATAGAGTTAAGATTTTTATTCAAAATGTACGAAAACATCAAATATTAATCGAGCCTACTTCTCAAAAACATTTTAAGAATGTAAAGGATACAGAAAATATGTAGAGGAAATTAAATAAAATAAAAATATCAGATTCCTAAATAATAATCTCAGATTCCTAAAAATAATTGATTAACTTGCCAATGGGGTTCCCAATCCCATCGAACGTAGAAATGGAATTACAAGTTGCAGAGGGGAGGCATGGCATAAGTATATACAGTATGGGACGAAAGACACTGAAGATCAATCACAAAAAAATTGTTTCAGGGAAGTACAGGTGGTGGAAAAAAACAAAGATTTTGTATTTGGTATGCGAAAAATAAGATTGAGGGAATAAAAAAATTTAATAAATGACATGAGAAATAATATGTGTATTTTTACTTTAAAAAATACTAAAAATAGATATATATTGTTGTATAATAATTATAAAAACATAATAAATACTTTTAATTTCTTTTTTCTTTTGGAGAAGAATTTCCATTCTCATCAATCTTCTCATCATGGTACCAAATGCATCGGAAAAATCAAGTCAAAGCATGTTTATTTTACAGTAGAGCCTTGTAAGACAATGAATTAAAGAAAAGAAATTGCTAAGGTTGCAATTTTGTGTAATATATTATAGGTTAAATTATTTTTTATCCCTATAATTTCACTTAATTTTCAATTTAGTCTTTGTAGTTTAAAAATTTATAATTAAATCTTTATAATTAAAAAAAAATTGTTTAGTCTCTACTGTTATTTTTTTATTTGGTCAATGTTTCATTAAATTTGCTAATGTGATTACTGTGTTTTATTTGAACACTTTAAATATGTATAATTTATGCCAATAACATGCGTAAAAATAGATTATAAAAGAAAGGAAACTAACTCACGTATGCGGCATGTAACGTGGTGGTATATATGATTTAGGTGAATTGACTTAAATTATGTCAATAAAGTTATGTCAATAAAATTTAACTGAATATTGACAGAATTTTAACGATAAGAATGAAATTAAAATTTTCTATAACTACAAAATTTAATTACAAATTTCAAATAACAGAAACTAAATTTAAAATTGAGTAAAATTATAAGGACTAGAAAATTAACCTATATTATATTTTACCGATAGATTCCAGCTTATCTGGGTGTCATTTGTTTAGTTGAAATTTGGTGATAGAAAGATCTTGAGTTTATAAGGGGTGCCAGCCTAATTATTCCTTAAATTAGTGTGCTTCAAGGAAGCACTCATTGTACTTGAGGCAATAGTTTTGCGAGTTTTTCACTCTACAATTTGGCCTCTGAGTTCTAATTCATCACGCATCTTTGACGCTTTGGATTCCCAAACTTTAAAGTCATTTGCACGGGTATACATCCCACTAACGGCGATACATAAAATAAAAAAATAAAAAATTTAAATACTCTGTTACAAAAATATTTTTTTCAAATGCTTATTATATTTTTTTTTATAAAGTCACGACTCTTTAAATTATTTAATATATTTTAATGGGTTGTAGTATTGCAAATGCCGTGACCCATATATATATATATATATATATTTATAAATATATATATTGTATATAATTTATTATATAATTTATATTTGATATATTTTATTATTTAAATTATTTAAAAAGATAATTAATTTAAATTTATAAAAAAATATTTTTATAATATAATTAAAAATTTTAATAATATAACAAGTATATACTTTTTTAATAATATTATGATAAATATATGATTTTTATAAATAATTATATAATTTTATAATTAATTTAAATATTTGTTATAATATTATTGAAAAATTATATGTTTATTATATTTTAAATAAGAAAAATTAATAGTAAAAAAATGATTATTAAGTTTAATTTTATCTAAATACTTAAAAATCTTTTACACTATAATAATTTAATAAAAGAAAAATTATTCCAAAATCATCTAGTTAATTATATTTTGTCAAACATTATATTATTTTTATTTTTACGTAAAAGTGGTTTATTAAAGGATATGGCCAATTCCTAAAAATTAAAAGAAATTCCTAATACAAAAAAAGAAGTTGGGGTCTTGTATCAAATTTTTTAGAGTAAGAAGACAAGAAATTAAAAAAAATGAAGAATAATACAGTATATTTAAAAAAGACTAAAAAATTCATTTTTGAATTTTTTAGTCTTTTTTAAATATACTGTATTATTCTTCATTTTTTTTAATTTCTTGTCTTCTTTTGAATTTTTTAGTCTTTTTTAAATATACTGTATTATTCTTCATTTTTTTTAATTTCTTGTCTTCTTACTCTAAAAAATTTGATACAAGACTCTAACTTCTTTTCTTGTATTAGGAATTTCTTTTAATTTTTAGGAATTGGCCATATCCTTTAATAAACCACTTTTACATAAAAATAAAAATAATAGAATATTTGACAAAATATAATTAACTAGATGATTTTGGAATAATTTTTCTTTCATTAAATTATCGTAGTGTAAAAATTTTCTAAGTATTTAGATAAGATTAAACTTAATGATCATTTTTTTACTATTAATTTTTCTTATTTAAAATATAATAAGCATATAATTTTTCAATAATATTAAAACAAATATTTAAATTAATTACAAAATTATATAATTATTTATAAAAATCATATATTTATCATAATATTATTAAAAAAGCATATACTTGTTATATTATTAAAATTTTTAATTATATTATAAAAATATTTTTTTATAAATTTAAATTAATTATCTTTTTAAATAATTTAAATAATAAAATATATCAAATATAAATTATATACAATATATATATATATATATATGGATCGTGGCATTTGTATTAAAATATATTAAATAATAAAAAATATAATAAGTATTTGAGAAAAACGTTTTTGCGGCAGAGTATTTGAGTTTTTTGTTTTTTTGTTTTACATATCGCCATTAAAATCCCTCCCACTATGACTGTTCTATGAAAACCAAGTTCATATAATTCCTGCATTACACAATTGCTTGTGAGAAACTATAAGAGATTATAATAAAATATTAATGATTCTGTATTTTTTAAGTTTTTCATTTACAATTATCGCACCTATGATATCAAAGCCTACTAAATGGTCAAAAGTTTGGTCATTTTTCAGTTAAAATAAAGTTTCAAGCATAAAATTTGCTGGACGCACGTGAGTAGTGATGGAAATAGTATTTTGATATTTTTAAGTGGTTAAATTTAATGTTATATGTGTATATTTCGGATGCTTAACTATGTATCCAGATTAATTCATGTGGTTCATGTATCTAGAATTTTATGATTCATGTACCATGCGTCATGTAGAATTTTTGTAACTAATGCTAAATGGTCACTTGATGTGTCTATATATATTCCCTATGTATTTGGTGACTGAAAGTAAATCAAACAATTAAAATGGAAGTGAGTTTAAGCAAATTCATCTTTTGTAAAAATATTTCTTCCTCCTCCTTTGGATAAGTCATTCACACTTCAAGTTTAAAGACTATGGTGTAAGAGGGCTAGTTAGAAAATATAATAAAAACATCACTCAAAAGGGTTTGCTAGATTGATAAGAGGAAATAGGATTTCTTTTATCAACTTGTGTTTGATTCTTCTATAAAGCACTTTAAGAAAAAAATATTTAAATGTATCAAAATGAGGTATGAGAAAGTACACCTTAAAAATACTTAGAGAAAAAATGTACTCAGTCATAATGGGAAGACATCTCTAACCATATATAATACTTTCAAAAAAAAAATTCATAAGCCTTTAGCAACATTTAATATAGCTTTCAACTTCAAGTAGTATTGAGAAAAGAATAAGTGATATGAAGATAAAAGTATGAAAGAACATGTATCCAAATAATGGTTTGACTATTGAGCAGAAAATCTAGTTAACTAATGAAGTTGAACTCAAATTCTAAACTCATTAAGGTGTTTGTTAGATATAGTTTAAAAAAACTTAACTGGCAAACCTCTAGACACTAATCCAATTCTAAACTCAAGTGGCAAATCTCTAAAAAGTAGGAATTGAAAAAAACCAAAAGCAATTAGTGGACTTATAGATAGTACTAGTCAATCAGTACATCTTTAAAAGCAACTATTCAATTAGCAAACCTCTAGACATTAATCCAATAGTAATCAATGACCAATAGAAGGTGCCAGTTGATTGGTATATCTCTAAATAGCAACCCGAAGGAAGCAACCAATTGACTAATAGTAAGTACTAATTGATCAGTATATTTTTGAATACTATCTCAAGAGCTACCAATAGACTAGTAAGCCTTTAGACATGAACTAGAGAACTATTAGTCAAGTGGTCAAAGGTACTAGTCAATTGGTCAAACACTAGATATTAGAAAACTAAAAAAATTTGACAATTGAAGTATTTGTTGGTCTCAAAAATTATGCAATTTCACTAAATTATGTGACTATTAAAATGTTTATAAACACTTTAAATACAAAAAATACTATGACAAAAACTTAAAATTTGAATTCAAAATTAATTTTAAGAAGAAAAGGCATGTTGGTTTAGAATCAATTGTATAAATTGATTATGAACTCAAAAGAACAAGATATAAGGTGCAAACCCACCTTTAAACACTATCCTTTGAACCTTTACAAGTGCTATTGAAAAGAGAACTTCAAATTTGTTAAATGTGATTCTTAAGGATGCTTTGTATTACACCTAGAAAATATTTGTCTGAACCCTACAACACAATAAAGAAAAATAGTGAGGGACAAACTCCCTCACTAATCCTTCACTGATTAGCGAAGGATTGGTGAGACATGAAAAATCACATGCCTAACATCATGGTTTTGGGGGGACGAAACACACAAATGGTGACTTGAAATTCTTTACAAGTTAGCAAGGGATAAACAAGGATAGAACTCCTTACTGTACAGCAAGGGAATAGTGAAAGAATATTCCTTCTTTATATTTTCAATTTCTTATTATAAAAGTAAAACCATTGGTCCTTGCATTGGTAAAAAAATCATAGCATTTTTAAGTAACTTCTTCCTTTGCAATCCTCTTCAAACTTTTGGCATAAATTTTAAAGTAGTTTAGCTGATTGGATAGTGGGATATATTGTTGACTTCATTGCTATAGACTAAAAATTTTAATGATAACAAGCAATTGGATGAATTTTTTAGGAACTCACGAAGACTGAGCGCACCATAGTACACAAAAAATGTTAATTTAGCGTTGAATAGGACTTAAGCTTTATTGTAACATTTTTTAGGTTAAAATTGTGCTTTTGAAGTCTTATTTTGAAAATTTTAAATTATATGAGTTTAAATATTTTAATAAAGCTTTTTGGAGATTTTTGGAAAGTTCCCAGTTGACTAGAACCTGTAACCAATCAACTGGCCTTACTTAGAGAAGCACAAGTTGCATTCTGGGTAGGACCAGTTGACTTGCTTTAAGCAACAATCAATGGGGTTGCTAGTTGAAAGGATTAAGTCACTTTGTAAGTGACCATTTGACTACTCTTTTTATAACAATTAGTTGGGGTCTTGTATCAAATTTTTTAGAGTAAGAAGACAAGAAATTAAAAAAAATGAAGAATAATACAGTATATTTAAAAAAGACTAAAAAATTCATTTTTGAATTTTTTAGTCTTTTTTAAATATACTGTATTATTCTTCATTTTTTTTAATTTCTTGTCTTCTTTTGAATTTTTTAGTCTTTTTTAAATATACTGTATTATTCTTCATTTTTTTTAATTTCTTGTCTTCTTACTCTAAAAAATTTGATACAAGACTCCAACTTCTTTTCTTGTATTAGGAATTTCTTTTAATTTTTAGGAATTGGCCATATCCTTTAATAAACCACTTTTACATAAAAATAAAAATAATAGAATATTTGACAAAATATAATTAACTAGATGATTTTGGAATAATTTTTCTTTCATTAAATTATCGTAGTGTAAAAATTTTCTAAGTATTTAGATAAGATTAAACTTAATGATCATTTTTTTACTATTAATTTTTCTTATTTAAAATATAATAAGCATATAATTTTTCAATAATATTAAAACAAATATTTAAATTAATTACAAAATTATATAATTATTTATAAAAATCATATATTTTCATAATATTATTAAAAAAGTATATACTTGTTATATTATTAAAATTTTTAATTATATTATAAAAATATTTTTTTATAAATTTAAATTAATTATCTTTTTAAATAATTTAAATAATAAAATATATCAAATATAAATTATATACAATATATATATATATATATATTGGCAAAGTTACTTTTTGGAGTTATTCTAAGCACCCTGGAGAATTACATTCATCAAATAATAGATCCCTCTCTTTCTACAGTATAGTTTTGTTTTAGGGAATATGACAGAATAGCATCTAATCAAAAGTTCTTCTTGTTTTAGTTGTGTATTCAGAATTAGTCTTTTATAGACTAAGTTATGAATCAACATGTCTCTTTATAAAATTGAATTTGAAAATCAATTTTGATTAATGATGTGAAAGCATATTTTTAGTTCCTTCACACCCTAATCAAATATCTAATTGTTTTCATGGAAGTGTATAACATTTGAACCACTAGACACCAAGATCTAACAAGATAATTTTGCATTCTTATGGTCTGCAACGCAGCTAGTCAACTGCTTCTTCAAATTAGTTGATTGTTTGATTGCTACCTTAGATTAGTCAACTAATTTTCCAAGCCAGTTGAATGCTTTATACTTGAAACAATTTATTCCTCTCTATGAGATCCCAATCAATTGGTATTTTCCACCAATCTACTGGTATCTACTGAAAGCTAACCTCCTTGTCAAACTTGAATTTTCATTAGTTTTTCAAACTATACTCAACATTTAGAACCATCGTTAGGTGCTGACAATAAGGCAACTTCAGTACATTTTGCTCCACAATCCCATGACAATTTGAATATGGAAATCCCTTTCATAACTTGTAATTGCATGTCAAAGGTAAAAATTAAGACATCATGTAATTTACCATAATATCTAATATTTAAGATATATATCAGATAATGTAATGTAATTATCGAAATTATCTTCAAGCCAATTTGTAATCTAGACTTGGCTAGATTTTTAATTCTTACTTATTTTCTTAGAAATGTTTCTTGTGGAATAACTATATAATATTAAGTTTACCCCCCAAAAAAATGTATTAGGAGAAAAAGAAAAAAAAAAGCTTACCGAGAAGAAAATACTCTATCCAGTCTTATATATAAAAGACTTTTTTTAGATTTGATTTAATCTAAAATATAAGAAACAAATTATTTATATTTTGTATATTAATTATAATATTTCAATTATACATTCCATTAAATGAATTCTTCAAATTATAAATAATAACTGTCATTAATTTTAAAGAAAAAATATACATATTAAATAAGAATATTCTTAAAAAATAATTTTTATTTAAGACAAAATTAAAAAGATCAATTATTTTTAATTAATTTTTTTAATTTTCATAAATTAATTATTTATTTTTTATATATGAGATCGAAAGAAATATATGATATTGGGACCAAAAGCAAAAGTCATTCTTGTATTGTGTATGTCTAGTGTACATAGCCTTAATCTGTTTGGTACGCTTAATTTACGAGATTTCATATAATATTTTTATTTTTGATTTGAATTCATTTGTGAATAAGACATAAAAATAACATGATGGGAACAATTAATGTAATAGAAATGGAATGATATTTATTTATCTTTATTAACATCACTGTTTAGCATGGATCAGCCGTGGAATCAGACACTCACAAAAGAACTGTGCAACTCAACGCACTTTACGTCACGCTACAACTTGCGTGTACTGTATGTTCAATACTCTTTTCTTTTCCCCCAATATTCTTTGAACTCTTCAAAGTCCTAAGAATAATCCTTCCACTTCCAAGTTTAACGCCTTCCTTGCTTCCAATTTAAGCTGCATAGGTTGTATGTAACTTGTACTACCGTAGGACGTCATTCACAAATACAATGTCTCTGAAGGCACTTGGCTGTTATTATACAGAAGCCTAGGCAGTACTTCCTCCTCCAGGTACTTAGCAATATACTTATAGGCTGCTTCGGTTGGATGGACACTGTCCCAAAATACATACTTCGAAGACTGGTCACATATCGGTGTGATTTCGTTGCACAAGGGGCCTGCTTCAAAAAAGCCACTCCCACAGCACCCTCTTTTCGCTACCTCAAAACCTGTTTGATAAAATGCCCGTGAGAGAGAGAGAGAGTATGCAAATATATATATATATATATATATATCTGTTTTATTTTGCGCCTCTTCATTATATATTAGACAAATGGGTTTAAGCATGTGTAATTATGATATATCTCACCGTATTTTTCAGGTTGATTGATGAGGTTGATCAATGGGTTATATACATCTGCGTAAACAACTCTGCTTCCTGGAAGCATGGCTTGGACATGAAGCAATAACCTTGCCAATTTTTTATTGTAGAGTTCAGAGTCTAAATTCTCTTCCTCTACACATTTTCGATCCTTTGGATTCTTAAACTCTACTGTTATCTGAAGGGGTATGCAACCGATTGGAGGAAGCCCACCGATAACTATTTTCCTGCATCCAAGGTCGTATAGTTCCTACAATTTTACACAAGAAGATATGGTGAATTCAAGTAAATGTCTTAAACTTGTTCTTCTGTGAAGTGATAGAAGAGCTGGGCATTGCTAAAAGTTTATAAAGCAATTACCTTTATGAAGATTTGCAGCCCATTCTGCAGAAAATCTTGGTACTCACTTATGTTGAACTCGTATTTTCTTGTGGCAATGTCATAAAAATTGAAAATGAAGTCATTAGTTCCAGCACTGATGATAACCAGAGCACCTTCAAGTATCTTTCGAGCTTCTTCTTCCCCCACAATGCGCTTGATTTTTCCTACATAAGCTCTGAAGTGCTCAATTTGCTTGGAAACAGGGATGACTCTAGAAGCAACTGTAGTCAAATCATCATATCCTGATCCACCAGAGGCAAAGCTGACTCCGGTTAGAAGTTCATGATCTGGTAGGTTTGGGTCTAGGAAAGGAGGGATGGTTTCTTTGATGCCTAGAAGAGAGGCAATGAAGTCAGGAACTAGTTTTCCATTGGAGAATCTACCGGTGGGCACGTGACCGGGGAAATCTCTGCCATAAGGGAAATGGTTTCCCTTAAACAATGTCTCGAGGAAGTTGTTATTGCCTGGGTCCACCGTTGAATCCCCAAAGACCTGAATGGATGAGAACTTGGGTCTCCAGGCATTGCTTGTAGCAACAAGAATGGTGAAGATGTGCACCAGAATGATGAAGTGGGTGGTGGCGGATGCCATTGCTGACACTTTTCTCAGCTGGTAAGCGAGGCTTTGCTTCCCTTCAGTGCAGTAATTAATATGAAGCGAAAGGTTAATTTCTTTTCTGATAAAATTTGTGAATTGCAAGAGAACAGTCTTTAAGGAATCAAAACGTGAGATAGTGGCTAAGCTAACCATTTTAGGTAATGAAAACGACATGATGGAAGTTTGTGGAACTTACTTCTCCTCAGCATGGAAGGAAGAAATTAATGCTCATGCTATTACTTCCTCAGTCCACAACCTCTCGCTACAGTTCTGTAAGCTTTACCTAGCATTATTCGGCCAATATAAGATGCTAGCATTGTTGTGTTTTTACCTATCAAGCTTTCAATATTGGAGGATAGAACAATAAGAAATTTGCAATGTTAAAGACAGAAAATCTATCTCATTAAAAAATCTGAGTGAATGCTAGATAAGTGTGGGAAATGCTATGGATAACTCTATTATTAGATGAATTTTGAGATTTTCACTTTAGTCATTAAAAAAAGGAAAAAAGATGTGAATCTCATGATATATCTAATAACGAACAATTTCGACCTATCAAGGGGTAGCTCTCCTTAGTATTACAGTTGAGTTTTAGTAAATTTAGTGTAAATCTTGTTAAATTTAATTAGATTGGTGTAAATTACACTACTTTATTATGTAATTAATGAAACAAGAAATAAAAGCAAGCTGCAAGTCAAAAGCCCAAATATGCAGTAATGGGATTGACTTATGGGAAAAATAAAGATGAGATTCTAAGGAGGCGCTCTTCTGTAATTGGGTTAGTCATTAATAAAGTGGTGGTCTCTTTCCCCTGTGGTGTGCTTTGGGAGGTTTTAAGACACTGACATGTACAGAGTCTAGAGTCCCAGAAGTTGTAGGCCTACTAAACAGACCCATTAAACATCATTTATTACAAGTCCAATATGATATATATATTTTAGGCCATTGAAAGTCTAATTGTAAAGGGAAGCCTTTGTTTGTAAGTAAGAACGAGGTGGTAAACTGTTCTCCTTTCTAAGATATAGCAGAGAGTAAGCGTAAATGAGAAAGATGAAAACTTCTTTAGGTTGCATTAGATTACATCTCTGGAATGTAAGATTATACAAATTTGATGAAGATATGCCCAGATTATATCATCCAAGGATGATTCATAGGAGAATTCATGGGAATTGACGTTATAATAGCAAAATTAATCAAGGAATTGCTGATTTTTATACTAGATTTGATTGTATATATGTATTGCCTGTTACTCCACTGTTCAAAATCGCTTCAAGATCCCATTCAATGCCTTCAAACATCTATCGGGTATATAATAATGAGAAAGAGAAGACAGTCTAATCTCACCGACCACCGAGATATTCCACTCATCAAATTAAAAATGTGGCAAAAAGTTGAAGATGCATTTGTATACTTTCGTGCTTGCAGAAATGCGCCGTGAAATTTTTTTAATCTAATTATTATACGCATAGGATCTCTGTCTGATCTACTCAAAATATGATTTTGTACCTTTTGTTTCTTTGGGTTCGGTGTTGTTTTAGGTATTAATGTATTACAAAATTTAAATTACAATTAGTAGTACATCGCTTTTCAGCCTTGCCTTGTTGAAGCCTTGGCGTTTTTGCTATTTATGTTATTCTCCTTATATAGTTGCAAACTTGTAATACTTTCGTATTAGTCCATATTGTTAAATGTATGCATGTATTTGTCTTAATTCCACGAGTCTAATTTTAAGAACATCGATATTTTGGGGTCAATTATAATTCTGAAAGTATTGGTTAGTCTAGTTGGACACCCAAAATCGTGTGTCAGGTATAACATGTGTTATATATATATATATATATATATATATACATACAATTTTAAGTTGAAATCTTTTTGCATTAAAAAACATGTCTTTTTTAATAAAAACATTGATTTTTAAATAAATAGCTTACCATTAATTTTTATAACTCTTAAACAATAACATTTATTTCATGTATAAATATTTTTTTAAAACCTTTGGAATCATGAGTCAGAAATCTTTAAAATTTTTTATTGTAAAGTTTTTGTAGATTTTGGAAAAAAATGAGTGGAAAAAAAAATGAAGTAGGCTATATACACATTTTTACACTTTTGTGTCATTTTCTCTCTAAAATTTGCAAAAATTTTATAATAAAGAATTTTAGAAAATTCTTACGCTTGAAATCATATATACCATTTGATTCATATAGATGTTATTGTTGGTAATGAATAGGACGATTACCTAATTCCATCACTTTTCAGAAAACTTATAAACCAATTCCTATAAGTTGTATTAAATTCCATAAAGAAACGTTCCAAACTCATATATATATATATATATATATATATATATCAAGTTCCCCATGCATTGTTGAATGCAATAGACCATAAACAAAACTATCCCACGTCTACGTCAAATTTTTCAATAAATACATGGATGATCTTGCTCGCCTTGAACCCAAAGTATACTGTTTGGATATTGGGGTGAGATATATCACCGTGATGCAAGAAAAGTAGGTTCCATATACCACTAACTCGTAGCTAATTCTACAAAATCTAACTTGCTATTACATTATTTGCACGCATAATATCAAATGAGAAAACCATGACGCAAAATTCATATATATTCGGAAACTCAAATCTTAACATGCATGGGTCCCTGAGAAAGCATAGCCATAAGGCGATGCCCTAATAATCTTACGAACTATTTCATGATTTGGATGGTGCCGGAAATCATGCCTTATTTGCTCTACATACCTGGTGATCCACATTTCACTATATTCATTCGTGGGTCCCTTCCCAAATTAATTTGATGTGCTTTTCATCCATATATATAACCTTTGCTTCCTATATATGAATACACTTGTCAATTATTAATTGATCTTTATAAACCACCAAAGTTGTGGATAAAATTGCTTTATATGTTCCAGGTCATCAATTGAATTATGCTACTATCTTTTTAGGTCTATATATCTTTTTCGTGACTTAGTTATATTGGAAGTTTTGTTTATTTTTGTTAGTTTAATTTAATTGGTCTTTTATCTTTTAAAATATATTGTCAATAGTTCTTTCTTATACACAATTCTACGATAAATTGAGAATTTCTAAACGAATATTCTAGACACAACACAGTTTCGTTAATAATCCTCATGGAATACTTTAGAGGTGTGAAGAAAATATTGATATTTTAAAATGTAAAAAATGAATAAAATTGAAGCAAATAAAAGTAATAATCAACGAACGACCAGTATCTTTTAACTACTTTCTCATGAAATTTCCTATACCGATTATGGACAGTTGTAGATGTTAAGAAAAATATGTAAATTACATTACTTTTACTTAGCACAATGAATTTCACACAAAAAAATAGGTGGAAGATCGTTTGGGAGGTGGGGATTGGAATATGGTTGCAAACTATGAAGTTGTCGTTTTCCTAGGTACTAACCTAATCTCAAGTTTAAAAAAAATAAAAATAAAATGATACATAAGGATTATAATTTGATAAAAATTATATTAAAAATATTAAAAATCAAAATTTCTGTGAAAAACTAAAAAAACCAAAGTTACTGTTGATATTTCTTAAAATTACCATTTATATTTTCTAAAATTATAATTTAAAATTTTTGACATTATAAAAATATTTTTATTTAGAGATAATAACAAATTCAAAATATCTTTTTAATATTGGAAAGACTATATTGTAATTTTAAGGAATATAAATGATAATTTTAAAAATATCAATAATAAATTTGGTTATTTAATCTTTAAAAAGAATTTTAAATTCTTTTTATTTTGTCAATATTATTTTTATCGACTTATAATTTTTATGCGTTATTTTTTCTTCTAAAAACCTATTAAGCAAAATTTATGCGTAAAGGACCTATATAGTACATCTCTAAGTTCGTCGTGCACTAAACTTTTCTTTGTTCAATTTTTTGGCCTGAATGTACTAAACTTTTATCATTTGGTTCTCCTTGTTTGTATCTAGGAAATAAAAAATGCAGTTACCCACGTTCACGTAGGAATTGTCAGCAAAAGTACCAACTGTATTTGAATCCTTTTGTACTCATACACTTCAATGTCTTCTTTTTTGAGGTCACACGCATCAACTCTGGTTTTTTTATCAATCTTAATACAGTGAACCTCATTAAATTAAGAGCTGACGCTAGTGCAATTGGATTTGGCTCTTGTTGGCATTGGCCAATAAGTGCCCTTCAAACTTAAGCTAAATTTGCCAGCTATTGGCATTTACCGACCTACTCTATTCATTTCAATTCCTGTACCTTCAGATGATGGTTTTCTAGTGATGCAAAAAACTTAATTAATTAATAGAACATGCACTTGATTGACCTGTCTATATGTACGCGCGTGCATATGTCAAACAAGCCTCAGAGATAGACTGATGTGAAGTTGATGGTTAATTATAATGCATAGCGTTGATCTTATTAATGCAGGGTAAGAAAAAATCGTAGATAAATTTGGTTAATACATAAATAAATCAAGTTAATTGTAAATTTATATATAAGTCTGTGTTAAATATATTTTTTTAATTCTTAATGAAACTCATGTGATATATTTACTTACTTTCGATAGATTGAATATATATTAAAGATCTCTTTTTATGGTAATTATATATATATATATATAAAGCTTGATTCAAAAAGATAAAAATTTTTTACTATAAAATATATTTCAAAATTCTTATATTAAACAATCTATAATTTAACCTTTAAATTATTAAAATAAAAATGTCTAAATTCATCTAATAATAAATAAGTTGAGAGTTCAAACTCTCCATACAATCACACCCATAATCATGTACTATAATATTAGACATACAAAAATGATGATTACCCATCATTGATACAGTTACTGACTTATTATTATGTAGTTGAGAATGATTAATTAAAATACAAAGCGAGATATATAGAATAATTAAAAGGGGTTTCCATTTCCACCTTGGCTTTAGAGTAAAGACAGAGTAAGGTCACGTTGGTCAATAATGGATTAATAGTACAGCCCTCAAAACCCCTCTCTTTAATGTTAGATTTGAACGGTACATTCGGAATTTTATAAATGGCTTAGCCTTGTGCATCCACTTAACCACCATTATTACCATGTACTATGAATGACAAACTTTGATTGTGTTTTTTGCCGCCATCGTGCCGGGAACATCACTGCCACGAAGTTTCGTCCTCTAAGTTGCACCACTAGACTAGCTGGCAATACCTCAACTGAACATACATGCTGTAACTATAATACTGCTTTAATAACTTAATAAAAATTGTCATCGACTCAAGAATGAAATATGATTTGGAAGGATAAAAAACAAAAGATGGTGTGCGATTAGAGATGATGTTTGCTTTATGTTGTTGACGCTTGCGAAGTATATGCATTTTTTTAAATTATTGATGACGATGTGAACCTTTGAATGTAAGATATTAATCATGAAATTTAATTAAATTCTTCAATATCCGTAAATTTAATGTCATTTTTCTTCTGCTTTTGATTATACAGTTTCCAGAGGAGAATGTTCTGTATGCATGAAATATTTCATTTATTGTTTATCATATTTTACTGCTTGTAAAATATAAAAACTTCATATTTTCTTAAATGATGTTTGCATTTTAAATTTAGTTTATGTGACATTTTAAATTGATCGATGATAATATGAACTCTGGTTTATCGTTAACTGTAATTATGATGCAATAAATTTTACACATATAATAATATTTTGTCCATCTATTATATTTATTTCTATAATCATACTTATCAATTGTATAAAAGTCAAATTAATTATATAAATATGATTGATAAGTATGATTACAGTAATAAATCTAATTAAATACTATTTTATATTTAGTAATTTATCACACTCTAATTAGAGTTCATGGTAGATATCAATAAATCTGAATTTATAGTATATATTACAACTTTTTATAAATTAAACTATATGTGTGTGCATATATGATCTGTTTAGAGAGGAGGAAGAGTGGGTCGATTTGTCTTCTGCTTCTACTTGCAATGAAGATAAGGAACATGTATGGTCTGATGTTAACTAAATTAGAAATATTCAACAAGTTATACCTCAGAAGTACTTGAGCCATACAATTAATAGCAACCATTATACATCAAATAGAAAATAAAAAATAAAAAAAATTAAGAAAAGGATGTATAGCATAATTGAAATAGCCAGCTACGTACATAACAGTTCAATAAACGCCGGATTCCCAGTACAAAAAGGACGACAAAATACAACGGGAAAATTAATATTTATTTTTGAACGAAGTGGACGACGCGAAAAAAATTAAAGAAACAAACTTATAAAATTCAGTAGTTGACATCTCTAGTCCTCTCAGAAATGTTTTCGTTTTTGCAGAAACGCGTATTTTGATCCAAAAAATACCTTAAAATATTAAGGTGGATCCTCTTATGTAGAACGGCTAGACTTTTTTGGATGCAAGTGAAGAAAAGGGGTCTCTAATTTTCCACACGCTTTAATCCCCAGGTTCCCTTTTAATAATTAGTTAATTTCTTAAAGCCAAAAATTAAAAATACATTAATATCATTAATAATTATTTCTGTCACCTAATTTCATCGCAAGAATGGCATATCACATCATGGTAGTCCCCATTTCCTCTAATTATAAGAAACAGTTAGCTTAATTATAGGTCCACGTTTAACTAAAAAAAAATTGTTTTCACACATATTTAGAAAATGTTTTAGTGCTAAACGATGAACATGATGGTGTCAATAATTGCGTTGAGTTAGTGGCCAGACTGGTCCAATGAGATATCCTTCTACCAAAGATCTGCAGAGAATAAGTAGACCATTTAATTATATCCTTTAATATTTTGTTTACAAATACAAAATAAAAATTGGAACTTATTTCAAATTTTCAATATAATTAAATAGTAATATTAGCTGTTAATTATTTACTAGCTTCCATTTATTTTGTACTGTAAGATGAATGCAAATAAAATATGAATTAATACATAGACAATCTATATATATATATATATTAAAAATTTATAATCTTTTCTGAAAAAAATAAATAGGGCCGGCAACACCTATTTAGGATGTCATATGAAGCTTTGATAGTAATTTTCTAAAATAGTAGAAACCATGAATTTAAGCCTTCCCGTTAATATATATATATATTGATTCTTTCACACACACACACAAAAATGTAAATCATGCAATATATATAATTTACAACTTTCTTATCAAAATAATTATGCAAAACATGTAAACTCACATCCCTTATCCATTACAATACAACTCTAACGAGAAGTTACATTAACCATTGCAACAGATTTTTAGACACACAACTTAATTAAAGATAATGTACTTTTCCCATTTGATTCCGTACCTATTGTAGTCATATTTTGAAAGCCGACGGTTGCTATGACCTCTGAGATTCTGTTGGCAAACGTAAAATGCTAGAACGGTAGGACCAGTGTGCCAATGTTCGCGATGACTCGTCTTTTTTCGTCATGCATGCTGAGAAAGCCATTATATGATTATATTTAGCGATTCCTTATGCTTATTTATTTTTTATTCTAGATATTAATTAATTATAAGCATCTTATAAATTGTATAGCTTTACCCACCAGTTCACCACCCATTTAAACGAGGATTTTCATAGTATTTTCACGTCTTTTAGTTTGTCTTTATTATTATGGTGCGTTAGATTATTTAGGAAAGGATTAATTAGGGGCTTTAATCCCTATTATTGTTGTCTTTCTTTCTTTGTCCTTTTCATGGGTGAATGTATTTCTTGCTTAGGTGCCAATATTTATTATAAGCTGCACATTACTTTCCATGGCAGCTTCTGGATCTAATATAAATATTAATCTTAATTAAACAACTAAGTTGTCAGTTTATAGGAAATTGTGATTTGTTTCTTCTGTTTTTTTAAAATAATAATGTGTATACTTCATAGTTAGAATAGAAAAATAATAAACATAACTTACATAACATTGTTATAGAGCAGTCATCGATAAAGAGTTGATAATTCGTCTTGTGATGTCAACTGTATAGTAGGTTTAGTGTGTGTATTGTATGTTTCTCGTTCATGTTTACCAGCAGTAATTGATCGAATAACAACTAATTTCGAGATTCACGCCCACTATGTAAATTTCTCCTACATTCCTCATTTAATATTCATATAGAAAAGATGGCCCAAAAAATATTCATATAAAAAAGGTAAAAACTAACTCACTGCAACATTTTAAAAAAACAGACAATACTAACAAATTGTTGTTTAAAAACTGGGCAATGATTTTTTAATCTACGTCTCATTGTTGAAAGTGAGAAAGTTTTATCATTAAACTAAATTTCTATTTGTTTACTTATATACATATTATCTTATTTGTTATATATTACGTTTTTTTTAATCACCCTAGTAGATTTTATCTTTAAATATGTTTTAAAAAATTTTATTCAGGAAACAATTATAAAAAAAATATGTATTAAAATTTTATTACAAAATATACTACTAGTATATATAAAAATAATTTTAAGAAATGTTTTAGAGTGTTGTCTAAGTTACATTGTTTAAACCATTATATATTATAAGCAACGATTTGTACCAATGAAGGAGATATATAGGACCCTATGCTAAAAAATGGCAACAACTATATTGTTACTTGAGATTAGATTCATGATATCTAAATAAAAATTATCGTACTGAATCTTATGTCAATTTTCTCTCAAATATATTTTCATATCCTATTAAAAAAAATTTAGACTCTTATAATAAAACTGCAGCACAACTTATTGAGAAGGGTTTGTGCCCACCCTCAAATAAATATAGCTATGATTTGTACATTGATATATTTTTAATTTCATGCAACAATTTTTAAATTGTTTGAATTATGTTGCTTAAACTACTAGCATAGACAACGAATTTGTTGCTTGAATTGCTAGGGTAAACAATAGTTTAATACATACTTGTGTATTTTAAAATTATACGAGTTTTAAAGTATTGTCTAAGTTTTTTCACTCAAACCATATATTGGCATAAGCAAAGAATTTATAAATCATTATATAGTTTGACTTTATACCATAGTTTTTAGAGTATTATCTAAATTCTATTGTATAAACAACTACTATAGGCAACAGCTTGTAAACCGACGCATACTATGATTTTATGTAACAATTTATAAAATGTTGTTTATTTTTTATTGTTTAAATTTTTACTATAGTTAGCGTTTCATAAATTGTTACATATTTTAATTTTGTGCAATAGTTTTTTAAAGTATTACCAAAGATCAGTGTGATAGTTCAAAAATGTTGTAGCAATGCTATAAATAAAAAAAAACTAATCATACAATTAAACAATTTTAGCTTATTATTAAAAAGCCACAAAATTTACGTTTCAAAAATAAATAAAATGTAATTTATTTGGTTCGATCCATAACCTGTTTCTACAAAATCATTCAAACATATAACATTTTTTTAAGTGCCTTAAATACAAAACAAATGTAACTTTTTTTTTGGGGGGCTGTGTTCTTGAGAGAAATTGGATGTTTTCCTATAACATTGTAAGCGTTAAATCCGTATAAGATAAATTTATTATTTGGTTTTTTAAATTAGTACTTTATTTTTAAAAATTTATTAACTATATTTTAATTAGATTCTTTAATTTTACTTTGTATCAAATTATTTTTCTTAATTTTTAATTCACGCTATATGCATTTTAAACCGTTAATTTTTTTTTTTAATAAACAGGTCTTCCGTCATTAATTATGCATTTTATATGTTCATATTAATTTAGTAAACAAAATTAACTGTAAGATTTTATAACGAATTAAAAGTTAAAAAATTAAATTCACACAAGAGATTAAAATATAATTAAATACGTTTTATAAAAATATAATGACAGAAAACACACACACAACACAAAACCATGCAAGTTGGCAAAGTTCTGAATAGCAGCCACAAGAGTTTTAGAAGCAACACAAGGCGGCTTCAAGCGGATAATAGAGAGAAGGAACCCCACCACCATGTGGGAATTGAGAATTACCCTTTCTCATTATGTCACAGGGCATTTTCGTCAATTCGAACTACTTCCATTATTATTATTATTATTATTATTATTATTATTAATACCATCATCTTTGCATAGACGAGCACGGTTATTCCTATATATACACATAGCATCCTCCAGCCCTTCTCCTGTTCAAACATATAATCCCACAAACACACAGGTTTCGCTCATCAGTTTCTGCACGATGGGTAATAGCTTAAGGTGCTGTTTGGCTTGCGTTCTTCCATGTGGTGCTCTAGACTTGATCCGAATAGTCCATTTGAATGGATTTGTAGAAGAAATCACTGGTCCAATCACAGCAGGTGAGGTCCTCAAGGCCAATCCCAATCACGTCCTAAGCAAACCCACCTCTCAGGGAGTCGTTCGCCGGATTCTCGTCCTCTCACCGGAGACTGAGCTCAAGAGAGGCAGCATCTACTTCTTGATCCCCTCCTCCTCCCTGCCTGACAAGAAAACTTCCTCTAAGAAGAACAAGATCAAAAAGTGCCATCCTGGTTTCTCATCCCAATGTGATAGATACCTCCCACTCACAGATATTGCCTCCTCCGAGAAGAAACCGTCGCGCCAGGATCGCCGGAGCGGCCACGTCGGGGTATGGAGGCCTCATTTGGAGAGTATATCGGAGGACTAGTTTTTTTTTTCTTTTGGGAGGGGGTTGAGTTTGCCGGTGCCGGAATCTGGCTTTCTCGGGGAACCAAAAGTGGTTTCAATTTTTGGAAGAGAGTGAAGCATGACTCTTTGTTCCTTTTTGGTGTCCCTTTGGAAAAAATGTATGTGGGTTTTTGATTTTGTGGATAAAAAAATTTACCTTGTTAATTAATTTTGTCATTTGATTTTCGTCCTTGCTTTTGGCTGCCGATTGGATTGCTATGGCAGAACTGAACTTGATCAAGTTTTAATCTTTTGGCTCTAAAGGAAAGGAAAAAAAAAAAAAAGGCAACCCTGACGGATATTCAAGTTTGTACTTTTGTATCACAGATTTACAACCTCAAATTGCTGGGAAATATATATCTTCCTTTTCTTCGTCTTTGATCTTTGATATATCCCATGTTATATATATAGTGAAGAAAAAAGGGTGTTAAACTCTTACAAGCTCCGCAAAATCTGAATTTCATTGTATCTACTTGTCTAAAATGGCTTGCCCAAATGTAACATGCATACATGGATGAATTCTTTTTAGGTGAAATGAAATAATTAATTTAATTTCAATAAATCAAAATATTTCTTCAACCTAAATTGTTTTGGGCGGTGATCCATTTAGTCATCCAAATAATGAAAGAATTTGAATGTCAGATCCATATTTCAATGATGAAGTGGAGTTTAAGTTCCCTAGCTAATCAAATGGAACATGCTTGGTAGACAGAAATGTCTACTTAGGGAATCTGGATATTACCAATAATAATAGTATTAATAATAAAAGGCTTAAGTTGCCATGAATTACTATTTGGATTACCAAATAAATTGAGTTAGGCCGTGTTATGGTGATAATTAAATAGTTGTAAGATTAGGAACAAAATATTTAAATAATTAGAGAAACAATTATTGTTCATAGCAAAAAGTCAAAATAAGACTAAAAGAATATAAGAAATTTTCTTAAGGCAACAAAGGGAGGGAATTTCGGTAACAACCATATTAAAATGTTATGCATAACTGTAGATTATGTCTTAATTAAGGTTAATGATTATGAGTCTACACTTCCCGCTCTTTCACGTCCCAACCTTTTTCTTTTTTAATCTTTATATTAATGGGTCAATTCAAGCTCTAGGTTGGGACAACTAGATGGCCACTATAACTATTTAAAAGGATTTAATATTAATTAAGCTTATCATCGCAATTTTTTTTAAACATACGTCTGCAAATTTTAAATTAACATAGTTTATATAAAAAGTTTAGATCTCCATGCCATAGTATTCTGAAAAATTGATATTAAAACACGTACGCGGAAAAATAAAAAGGATGGGAGCTAGATATTGTATAAATGAAGGAGGATTTTTCTTTAATAGAAAAACTGGCGAACTTTAGAGCATATATAATGTTAATTTGCATGTATAGAATTTTAATTTATTTATTTTTCAATTAGTAATTAACTATGATTTTTGAAGAAATAGTAAACTATATATGTTGCTGTGATTGAACGTCTTCAATAAGTTATCAAATAGCGACATCCCCACGCGACACTTATAAAAACAGAGGCAAAACAAGCTGGCATATCTTTAACTTATATCCAAATTACTTCTTCACATGGATCCCCTCTTCTCTCTCCCACATACTATATATTACACAATTCTTTGCACATCCTTTTCTCTAACTCCAACTCATTCATATTATATAACTATTTGTTTTGGTGAACCAAAACCACAAACAAATTGTATTTCTCTTTTTTCGAGAATTTAACCAAATATATAGTTTACATTAAGAAGCAAAACTTCATCGATTTGTCTGCTTGAACTTGTCATTAGCAAGTAGGACATGATGAAGTATAAATCCAATCACTTAGTAGTATAGTGAAGAAGTGATGTTGTAAGTTAGCAAGATTAAAATTCGACTATGTGATAAAACATATATATTCATTTAAATCACCAGATTAATATCTTGAAACTATCACTTGGATTTGATTTGTTGTTTGGGATAATAAAGAAGTAATTAAGATAAAAGGGAGGGAGATCCCGAGGAATTAAGTAAGAAGCATTGAGGCTTGCACGGATTTGGTTAGGACAAAGCAGATCACGACGCTAAGTTCACGCCTTTCCTTCGCCAAATCATGCCTTGGCCTTTCATCGCGGAGACATCCCCTCATTCTGGTTCACTCTTTCTTAAGTTTGTTTCCCTCTAATCTCACTTTTCATTGGAGATTGCACTCTATATATATATATATATATATATATATATATATATATATATATATAATTTAGAATATTATATTCCTCTTTTATATAAAATTAAAAAATACATTATAATAATCTTTTTTACGATAAAAAATAAGTTACAATTATACTTATTTTGATTAAAATATTTTTATATTGATTTTTTATATAATATAACAAATATTAAATATATATTTGACTGATATAAAAAATTAATTTTTTAAATTTAGAATGAATTAAGTTTATAGTTTTCAATATAAAATAAATAATATTGGAAAAAAGTTTAAAGATATTTTTTAATAATTTATATTTCTGATAACAAATTAATATTATTTTTAAAAATATTTTAATCATATTTAAATTTAAAAAACATATGTATATTTTTATAATAAAAAGTAGAATAATATGATTTAAACATCTTTCATAAAATACGAGAATAATTTACTCTCTCTCTCTCTCAATTTTGATCATATTTGCTATATCATTATATATATATAATTTCACATGACATAGGATAAAGAATTGTGGAAAGTTAAAACTTTAGGAAGAAAAACAACTGTTTCTGCCAGCTTACGCTTCAAGATTTGGACTGAGTAGATTGATTAGAAATAGAGAATGAAATTGTGTAGATCCAATCTCACGTGCATGAGGAACCTATTAAGTTGGTGGTGGCAAAATAAGCCACCATATAAGGGAATCAATACGAGGACCATTTTTTTGGGCAATGGGCATGTCTCAATCCATCAATCTATCCAACCTACGTATTATTGATGCCCTATTTGATTGAAGGATTGATTGAAGGATGCAATTAAAAAAATATAAAATATAAGTAGATAAAAATAAATAAAATAAAAAATAATTATTTTTTATTTTAAAAAATAATTTAACAAATAAAATAATAAATATATAAATATAATATATAAATGAAATACTCTCACAAAATCAAACGGAGTCTGACAATTAATTTCACTTTTCCCCGTCACCTCCATTTTAGTCCTTTATTACACTCACTTGTTAATAGTCAAATGTTAATAGTTACAACACCTTATAAATGACAGGAACCATGAGATGTCAAAGTGATTCCCTTTTAAGTGCTTTTTTTATTTGGGAATCACAATTCATAATATGACATGACCAAACATAAAATATCAGAGCAAGAACAATTCTCTGCCCTTCTGCAGACTTGATTTGAGATCCAAAGTTCTCGCCCCACCCAGACAAAAAATGCAGGCGGAGGACAAATGAAGATTAAGAACCCAAAAAAAGAAAAAAAAAAAAAAAACCTGTTTAAACCATTTATCCGTACGAACCGTGACTCAACTCCCTTTAGTTGCTGGAAAAAATTTGGGGGGAATGGAAATAAAATTAGAAATAAAAATAAATTTTGATACAATGAAATCTTCTAATTTTATAATCATATTTCATATGGCATAAAAAAGAATAAGAATGACTGTTTATTTTTATGATTGGTTGGATAAAAGTAATATGATAATAAAAAAATTGAACAATTGACTATAATATTTTTAGTATAAGAAAACTTAAAATATTTATTTTTTGATTTTTTTAATTCAAAAAATATTTTTTGAATTATCAATAATTAAACAAAATTCACTGAGGTTAGGGCATTTTTGTCAAAATATATTTCATTCTAGGAAAGCATCAGGATTCCATAAGCTGTTTGATGGAATCTTCATTACTACCTTTGGAATAGAATGGATAAGTATGTACTACCAAACATGAGTATTCAAGATTGTTATTTCAATTCTTTGTCCATTAAGCCTGTTTCGGAGCCTAAATTGATTAGTTGATGGAAAAGGGAAAAAATCAATATTTCATAAACATATTCTATGATCTAAAACGAATGCTCTAAGTATTGCTTTTAATTCATGTTATATGTGAAATAAAAAATTAAGTGGAAGTATATAGTTGCATTTTAAAAAAAAAAATTAAACTGAGGTAAATACTTGTTCTTGACCTATAACTAATTGTGTGAAGATTATTGACATAATTATTAGTGTGTGCATCTTTGCGTATGTGTAAGATATTTTAATAAAGATTCTTATATATATATATAAGTAATTGCAAAAGATAAAAATAAAGATGGAAATTTATAAATTTAAAAGACAAAAAGTATATTTAGGCCTTAATCTCAAATATTTTCTTATAAATTTGGGTTAAAGCCATATGAGGTGGTATTTATGGTTTGGTTAGTCCACCCTTTATACGAAGATCACTTTGAAAATGTGTGCATGGATTGACCACGCATTGCCCAGCACCAGCAAAAACAAGCTATGGAAAAATGTCAAGGAACATGTGTGTCATCCATCCAAGCTCCTATCCGTACCATGATGAGTACTGTTAGTTGCTGAATTCGATATATATATATATATATGCGTATATATTTTCATTCATAACTGATCTGTGCTGTCTTGTCGTGCATCATCAAACCAAGGTGGTTCCATTTAAAGCTCATTTCACAATTTTTATAATCAACCATCCTCGTTTTTCATCGCTGTCATTGTCTTTCGTTTTGGTTTGCTTTGCGGGTGGCAACATGTATCTTCAACTTCAAAAGCATAGATTATGTCTTCAGTTAGGATGCCTAATCCTAATACTAAATCCATAAACTATCAATTATGCTCCCTTCGTTTTGTTTACCTTACCAACACTCACAAATCCTATTATATACATTATGGTTAAGATCCTCGATATTTTTGTCATGCTTAATTAAAGAGTGCTTCGCTTTTTCTCTCCAAAATTACTCTGATTGATTAAGATCCTTTATTACTTTGTTTCTTCTAGCTTTCGAACCCCTTGTTCTTGAAATTTGATAGCATGAATCAGCCATGTAGTTGGGATACTTCATCAATTCACTTAAAGAAAATCCATCATCTGCCTTTAGTTTCTTATTTCTTAACAAATACACCTTTCCTCAGCATTCCAGTCAACATGTTAATTTAAAAATAGACAATATGAAGTTTTGAGTGTATATTATCAAAATATCTAGCAAAAATATAACAAGTTAATTTCTGTTTACAACCTTGCATCCCATAATAAAAAATTTTTAAAAAATTCTTTCACATGTTATATATATATATATATATATATATATTTATATTTTTAATTAGAGAAGTTGACAGCAAATATTTGGTAAGTTTTCCCTTAATCTTGTCCCCCATAAAGATATCCTCCATCTCCATGGCCTCCCTCTTTTAAGGCAGGTTGGGTTTACAGTCATTCGCATAATTCACGCTAGACTTAAAGCTCAGAATAATAATTAGAATAACGGACATCATAAATCTATCACCTGTCTATTTACTGCTTTAGAATGACCTTAAGCCATGCAAAAGGAAATAAAACCAAAAAAAAAGAGATTGTTATCAAATCCCAAAAGCTTCTATTTTTTCTCTCATCAAGTGTGTGGATTCCTCCGGGTCCCGTAATCCCCATAATTTGGTTTGTTGCTGCACCACGAGAACTGATGTTTTTGCTCCAATGTCTAAGGAGGCAAGAATCTCTTCCAGAGTTCCCAATTCTCCATCCTTCCATTTCTTAAGTTCAGACATCAAATTTGAATCTCCATGCCTTCTTCCAACCATAACAAGGTCATAAACGTTGTCTATGTCTTCGACAGCTGAAAGCACACCCCTCCCATCCATTACTCGTGCGTCTTTGTAAGAAACTCTTTCGTTCCGAAAGGCGCTGAGCCTAAAGTCGCTCAAGATCTGGGTATCAAGCATTTTGCTCCTTTAAGAAGAAAAAAGAATGAGAGTTACGTACACATTGGGTTGTTCCAACATGCGCCTTGCCAAGGAAAGAGCTTCTCGATCATCTGCACCCCCGAAGAAGAACACAGCTACTTGATATATTGGTTCCCTCACATAATGATCACACCAAAAATTTTGCTGATTGCCACTATCGACAAGGATCCCAACCGAGCAGGGAGCTTTCTCTAGAACATTCTTGTTGAGATGCTTGAAGGCAAATGATGACACTGTTTTCCCTCCAAATATCCACTTCTTATGAAAAGGTATGATTATAAAGGTTATTCTCTTTTCAAGTGCCAAGTAGCACACATCATTGTGCATTGTTTCATATGGGGAGATGCCTTTATAGCAACACAGTGTAACCAAGCCTCTACGCTCATGTTCAAATTTCATAAATGCATTGAAAATTTGTTCAGATTTAGTCGGGTGTTGACAAGGATTTTCACGTGGCACATGTGCAACTAGTAGAGAGGAGGCACGGCCTGCAAGCTTAACAAGATGGAGCGCAACTAAATCAATGGGGCTTCTTATGGTGGGATTGGAAGCAGCAAGGAGATTCAGAATTGCCAAGACATTTTCTGGTCTGTGGATGCAAGCAAGTATTCGCAGTGGTTCATTGTTGTTGTGATGCAAAATTGTCCTCCTTTTATAAGCAAGAAATCTCCTGGAAGGATCGTAAAGGACTTTCACAACAGGTGATACAATTCCAGTTGTAAGCACTACAGAAACAATCATAATTGTGTAAAATTCTTCATTCACGACCTGCAGATGCATAGAAGTACACGTTATTAAGCATATGAAACACAGACTCTACTAAGTTGTATTTTGTATAAGCCGAAAAAAAAAAGGCATACATTTCGTAATTTCCAGTCAATCAACATGGCCAGTTCAACAATGCCTTTGTAGTTCACCACAAGACCAAGAGAAAGGGCATCTCGGAAAGGCATCCTACAGAAAAGAAGAGGCAACAGTGCGGCTACAATCTTCCCACATAAAGCAACAAAAATTATTAAATGAATTACACCCACATTCTTCAGCTCCGTTATGGCATAAACATCCGTTCTTAATCCACCAATGATAAAAATGATAGGCAGGAGCATTAACGAAACAAAGCAGTCAAGCTTGTCTACCAATGCAGCTCCTAATGGTGGCCCCTCTGGTATAGCCAATCCCAGCAAGAAAGACACAAGATATGCATGTATGCCAAGTACTTGACCCATAAATCCACTGATCAAAAGTGTCCCGAGAACCCCAAAAATATAGATTTCTTTAACAGGTTCCCCCTCCGGTGTATGTTGAATTGCCCATAATGCTGCAGGACGCACTACAAACACGATGAACAAAATGAGAAGAGCGGTTGCTAAGAAAAATTCAAAACATACTACAATTGATTTTGTGTGGGCTAATCTTGAGGCAAACTGCATTGCCATGACTAACCAGTAGAAAACATCACACACCATTGAAGAAGAAGAGGCCAAGCGCCCAATCTCTGAATCAAGGATCTGAAGTTCAGCAAGAAAACAAGTGATCACTGGAAAGGCTGTATTAGCTGCAATTGCTACCGCAATAGGAAGCATCTTAGAAATATCACGATCCAATGAAAAAAACTGGTTGAGGATATAGACAACCGTTCCAGCTAAGGTGTAAGGGACAATGAAGCCTAAAACTCCTATGGCGAAGGTCCTTTTACCTGATCTAGAAATGATGGTTGGATCTATCTTTACCCCAACTAGGAAGATGAATATCATTAAACCAAAAAATGCAAAGGTATCAAGCACATGTTTTCCTTTGGGTGGGAAAATTCTGCTGGCAAATTCTAGGTTGCGCCCAAGAATTGAAGGACCTAAAGTCAAACCGCCCTGGTGAACAGAGATCATTGAAGAAATAAGTTAGACATAAATCACTGGCATTACCTCACAACTGTAAACCAGCAAAAAACAATTGTGTCAATTACAAGTAGCCAGGTTGCACATGTTTCAGACTCAAAATAAAATATCAGATAGCAGAATAATAGTAGACAATAAAACACTTTGGTGGTTGTTAGTCCTATATAACTTTATTAACAACTACCAGGTGAGGACCTGCCAGTGTGGCCAGCAGAACATTTTGTAAAAACTCTCACGAAATCACTGGGTTCAAAAAATAGCTGTGGTTTTTCAATTTTCAGTTCAGCCTCTCTATCTAGTATCTACAAAAGCAAAAGGCAGTCTGTCCAATTGAAGAACTGTTTTTGCAGCTCTCTACTATGATTTTACTACTTTCTATTTCTGATAATATTGAACTGAATTTGTCACACATTATTCTGTCACACAATCTCTATAATGGGTCTTGAAAGTCAAAATGCAGGACCGGGATTGATTAACTATAATGGGGTGCCAATTACCGGACATAACAGCCAACAGAAGACCAATTAATAATCCTAATAGTAGTTTTAACATCAAAATAGAAATTAACAACAAGAAAGGCTGCGAGCTTACAAGAATCTGAGAAATAATGCAGGGTTGACCCAAGGGCTTGAGGATAAAGAGAAAAAAGCCAGTGAAGATGGCATGAGTGAAAGCTGGAGCAAAATGAGAGGGACAGAGAAGTCAAGTGGGTCATCTCCGAAAAAATAACCCTTGGAGTTGAGATAATGGACGGCATGGCAAACGTAGGAATCTCCTAACTTGATGGGGGTCTCGGTTGCTGCGTGAAGAACATTCTGAATAAGCTTTTCCCGTCCTCCCTCCATGGATGGAGTGGCGTGAGACTCGTCAAGAAGCATTTGGGCGAGGAAAAGAGCGAAAAGCAGAAGAATGGAGGGAACATGGAGAACCCATTTGAGAGAGAAAACAGAGATTAAGGATGGACGAGGGGAAGAGGGAAACAAAGCAACAGCTAATCGTCCCTTTTACGATATAATTACATGAAAATGAAAATAGGGGAAATTCTAATTTAGTTATTCTAAATTTAAAGATATATATATATATATTGGTAAACAATGAGAAATGATGTTAAATTTTGTAATAAATTTAATTGACCGCCCAATATGGCTACTTGGTTCAGTTGAAGAAATGCATTTGGATTTTACTTCGGTGCGTAATATCCAATATTTTTAAAATTACACCAATTATTAGGCTCATGTATGGGAAAATAATAGGAAAAATAAATAATGATTCAAACGCAATACATAAAAAAATATATATCTGAAAAGCAATAAAATGATGAACTCAGATTGGTTGGAGCCGAATTTATTGAAAATATTAAAATTATAAAATCTAAATACCTATTATAAGTAATTAAATAATATAAATAAATGAGGAAATTTAAAATAAATAATTAAACATTTGATAAAAATTTTTTTTAAAAAAATGAAAGACAAAAATAAAAAGAACAAGTAAAAAAAATGAATGTATAATAAATTTAAGAAATTTATAATAAAAGTATAATAATAAATTACATAAATTTTAAAAAATAAGAAATAAATGCTTATTTAAAAAAAATTATTAACAATAAAACTAAGTTGATAAAGACAAAAGAAATAAAAAAATACCCAACAAAATAAATATGTATTTATTTATTTTTATTGTAATAATTAAAAGAAGAATCTACCTCAACTTGTCTTATTAATTGGTTGGAATCATGATTTATAAATATTTTTATATTTTAATAAATTGAAGTGAAATTAGTTTAAATTTGTTCTTGAAATTAAATTTTTCAAAGAAACTAAGGAGTCATACAAAAATTTATAATAAAATTTATAGAATGATTCTAATCCCTGAAAATATATGTTTAAAGAGATATTTGCTTAAGAGATAATACATTTTCTTATTATTTAGATGTAATAACTTTTTGTAAAAGATAGATTAAAGTTTTTTAGACCAAATTTTTTTTTATAATCCACTAAGAAATTATTACTTATTTAATAATATTTCTTTACAAATGAAAATAATTTTTTTTTTGAAAAATATTTTAATATATACGAGAAAAATTTAGGCTAATTTCTTTTATTACTTTTGGTAAAATTTTTATAGTATTGGAGGACGTAAAAAACTTTTGAATTTAAGGATTCATTATTTGGCGAATAAAAAATAAAATTGATTGATCAGTGGACGCATTATCATTTGTACTAAAATAGATTTGGTCAATAATGTCAATAATTAGATTGTTTAAATTTAATTATGCAAGTAAAAAAATAATTTAAATTATAAATTTCTTTGTCTTTATTTTGTTTGGTTGAATCATTTTTTGTTAAGTTTGCAATTGAAAAAGTATGTTAAGTTTTTAAAATTTGTAATTATGAACTATAAAATTAAGTTGATAAAGATAAAAGAAATAAAATGACATGCAAGTTGCTATGGAAATTCATATAAGATGTGATAATAAATTACATAAAAATTTATATAAAAATACTATAAGAGATGACTTCCAGTGCCGCAATGAGGTCTCCTTCTTTCACGTTGTAGTCGTTGCTGTCTCACTTCTTCAGGTTGTTGTTGCTCCTGTACCGTGGGTGAAGAATCTAAATTAACGCATGGGGAATCAACTCGAGTAATCGGCTCATGTGGTGTTATAAATCCCGCCTACGATGATCCCTCAGGGTCGAAAGAGCTACTGGTGTATGCAGCACTGAATGCAGATGTATCAAACAAAATGTCAACAAATGAGCTTGAGCCTTCAAATTGCTGCTCGAGTGTTCCAAACTGAGACATCGGTGATGAGGGCGGGAAATATGAAGGGTCGGATCCCACAAAGTCGGAATATACCAATTGGCTAGTTGGGACAGAAGAAGATGGACCGGTTATACCAATCTCTTGAGGCACTGGAGTCGGAATATATGAAGATGGACCGGCCATGCTACTACTAATATCCTGCTGCACCGGCTCTTCCATTTGCTGCCTCTGACCTGTAACAGTGGGCTGCTGAGATGACAAGTAACCCTAACGTCGCTCCCCTGGTCAACCAATTGGAATTTGAGGTCGAGGCAAATTGGGTGTTAGTTCAGCAGGTTAGGAAAACAGTGAAAAGCGTTGTTCACCAAGAGCCAATAATATATTTCTAAAGTCCCGGCCTACAATTTCACTGAAATTCAGAGGCAAAGGGTATTGTAAGTGCATATGATAAAAACTTTCTGCTAAATCAGCCTGTATAAAAAGAAATGAGCATTTGAATGTCAACATAACAGGGAAGTAAAATAAATAAATACATATATACACTAATATATATATATATATATATAGAAAAAGTAAGAGATCAGATGTATTATGAAAGGAAAAAAATTACCGCATAACCAGTTGCAGCGCTAACGGGGTGGATCCATCGTCGAGTACATCGTCAGTACCATCTCATATACTCAGATGTGCGATCAAATGGCTCATCAATAATAGAAGACTACGCTCTAACATTTTGCCAGTTATACCATTGTTAGACAAAAGCATTATGCTCTATTCTCCAGTTGGTTTGGGTTCTGCCGCGAAGCTGTAGAGCATGAAGAGAATATAATCTGACAGGTGCCTGAGGAATAGGTTGATGTCGTCCAAATTGGCGAAGGACGCGATCAGGATGATGCCACTCTATGATATGGAAGCATATGAGGGGTATCGAAGCAATCCAAATATCAGGCGATGCTAAACAGTACGCGGGAATTAAGTCAAGCACATATTGAGACTGGTATGGGCGCCAAATAATCTGGAAGTAACACAGATGAAAAAATAAAATATCCAAAAATGTTAAAATTATGATGAACATAAGGGAGAGAAAAAAACAACTAACCTCGTTGTCACGCATAGCATCCAGTAAGGTTAGATACTAACTCAGGGCTCGCATACCTAGACGAGGAGGTCGTCCAACATTCTTTCATCTGTAATGATTTTCAGTCATTAACGGAAAATAAAAATAATAAGGACTATGTAAAAAGATGCATTTACAAATATAACAGTTATGCAATGGATACCTGAACCTTAAAGGGGAAAGTATAGGATAATCCTCTATCTGAAGGTCAGGGGTCAACGGCCTCTCTGGTGCAAGTATTGGAAATCGATCACATGCCCACAAATGTAGCAGTGTCAAGCAACCACCTATCCCCTTATCATCTCTATATGTTGCATTACATAGGTCACGGTATAAGTAAGCTAATACTGCTAAACCCTAACTGAATTTACCTGCTTGTTCAAAGTCATCCAGCAGTGGAAGATACATTAAATATACTTTATGGCTAAATCTATTTGAAAATAAAAAGCCTCCAATCAATCTAAGTATATAGGCTCGAGCAAAGTGCGGGACAACCTCCTCCTCAACATCATCGGGTAGGTTAACAAAGTTCTCCCCCAACCAAGCAATAGTGAGTCGCTGGCCATCAATCTTTTCAGCGGGTGGTCGAATGCCCAGAAGCCATTCATATGTATCTACCCATGACCAGTTTGTTGCTCCAGAAATAGGGTCACCCTCGCATGGTAAGTCTAATTGAACAACAACGTCCTCAAGAGTGATTATACACTCATCGCGAGTAGTATGAAATGTATGTGTCTCTGAGCGCTATCGATCTACAAATGCACTGATCGGCGATGGATCGTACTCGAAGTTGCCAAGTCGAGCTACGCTGTAAAAATCAGCCTGCCTCAAATATTCCACTATAGCCAAAGGTGGATCACCTAAACGATCCTCATGCTGAACACGTCGGGGGCGAAGAATATGATCATCCTTCAGAGCATGTTAGGCATCCAAAAATTGTAAATGATTTAATTTAAGGATCACATCTTGCAACTTCAATATATTAAAGCATTTCTTTAAAGGAAAAAAAATATTTTCAGATAACTATTATTATATAAAACTAGTAGATGACTCCATTAAAATATGGTAGGTCCCAAAGTGACCAAAAAAAAAAATCACATCTTATTATAGATTATAAAGTCACATAAAAAAACAAATCACATCTTACTTTTATATATATTATATTGATGATGTTCTATTTAAGTAATAAAATTTTTGACATATCCAAATTTAAATGATGTACCACAAACAAATAATAGCATTTTGTCATACTATTTTCTTGGATTAGAACATCACCCCAAAAAAGAAGTGGGTTGCTCTACTTGAAAGCCATGAGCGTATTTTGTGCCCCATTGATGATGCTTCCAAGTCAATCTGGTGTACTCCTCTATGGCTCTACTACCACGTCCTTTTTCTGTGATACGCCGCTGATGGGATTTTACGTCTCAGGTTTGAATTTGCAGAGGGAATTATCGTTTACAATATCTCTATACTTCAAAAGGATTTACCCTGCCGGTTGAGTTTTACAATGAAAAAAGATAAAAATTGTATTTTATTATTATTTTAAATAATATTCTTTTTTATTTTTTTTTAAGTAAAAATACGAGTCATTTCTTACCTTTCATTGATTATATACATTCTCTTCTCATTTCTAAATCTACAATTCTACGTAACGTACCGTAAGTAAGCTTTGTTAGAACTTGAACATTCACTTCTTGCAGTTTAGTTTTGCTTTTGCAGTCCGTCTTCCCTATACTGATACTCGTCCTGTTTTTCTTGGATGAGTATTGCAGTTCCATAATAGGTATGAATCTTGTCAAGTACTGTCACCAAATACAGAAATACAGTTGGAAGGAAACAGACAAAAATGGTAAAAATAAAGTGTTAGAGTTGAATAATAATTGGAATAAACAAAAATCCTCCATATATTCAACTCTTCAATTTCAGGTATGATAATGAACAAAAGAATTGGTGAAACAATCAATTTCAAGAATAAAATTCCTATACTGTAGAGAACAAGGAGAAAAAATGAAAGGCAAGTTGCATTTATTTGTCACCACCATTGATGTACAAAAACTCCATTGTTTCTCAGGGAAGTAAACAAATCCAGGCATTCGTCATATGTCTTCTGATACTTAGGACTCCTCTGGCCTGGGCAGCATCTCTGCCATCTATTGTAATGACACTCAAGGAATATCTCATCAATCAAACAGATAGCTCCTGTCTCGATCAACCTCGGAATCAAATGAAACTCTGTCCCTTCCACATCCATTTTCATTACCACAAAATCCTTAGACGTCACAGAATTTTTTACCCAGTTTGCAAAATCGAAACCCTGAATCTTATTATTGTCATCACCCATATGAATGGAAGATGTCTGAACTGGATTGATTCTACCCATTCCTCTACCTTTTCCCATGATTTTCTTACTTGGGTCTCTTGTGATCTCAAAGAACAATGTCTCATTCCTCACCCAAGCTGCATAAGGTAACAATTTGACCGCTTTCTTTGTTCTATACTCTTGATGAAATGACTTGTCAGCTTCAATTGCATAAACCTCAAAGCTTCTGTTCTGTTTTGGATACTGCTTCCTAAACCAGCTTCCTATACTTGAACCATAACTCCTAGCTCCGACGTCAATGTACACATACCTATTCTTAAAGCTAATGTCAACCATAGAAGTAATGTACTTTATGTTTTTTATATTCCTCTTTAGTGTGATCCAAGGGTTCAATGGCTCTTTCAATAATAATGGCTCTGCATTTCCTACTATGTCACGTTTGTAGCCTGGAACGGAGCACTTGGTGATTGAATTATCACTGGGAGATGTTGCTTTAAGAGTTATTGTCCTTTTCTTCACCACGATCTCAAGAACGGACGGCGAGTCCACACCGTTCAACTTGCGAGACCTGATGAATTCACAGCAATTGAACAACGCGAGAAAAGAATTGAAACTGTATGCATCTTTTGCCGCCGCCGTATGAACGACGAGGAAACCGCCTGGTTTAAGAGTCCGGCATATCTCGTCGGCGAATCCCGCCGGCCGAGTTGACTGTTCCAGGCCGCCGTTGCCAGAAAACACGAAATCGAAGGAGTCCCCGTTGAAGGGTTGCTGGAATCCCTCTCCGAGGATGATCAAAGGCAACGACGGTTTCTTGAAGATTCCGACGGAATTAACGACACCGACTTCTTTCAGAGCCAAGACGTCCTCGCCGGTGGGGGTGTCGACGCAGAGAGCTCTGGAATTGGGTGGGAGAAACCCATCGGCGATCAATTCCTGGAATATGGCGCTGTAGTATTCGACGGATCTGCGCCATTTTTTATCAGAGAAGTTACCGCCTTCGCCGGAGACGGCGGAAGAGGAAGAGGAGTGGACGCGTACTTTCGGACCGGGGAAGTTGAGATTCTGCGGGAAGAAGCAGAAATCGCCGGAGTCGCAGGATCCGCCTTTGACGGTGATGATGTAAGCGAACCGTGCGACGAAGACGAGAACCCCGAATGAAAACAACCGAACAAGAATGTTCCTCAAGAAGCTGTGTTTCACTATGGGGGCCTCCATGAATCGTTCGCTTCAACAATGGCAGAAGAAAGAAAGGGTGTCACAGCGGCAGAATCGGGAGAGAAGAAATGGACAATTAAGCCAAGTTTTGAGGGCATAATAGGAAAATCAACCCGTAGCGCCAGGCGGGAGATTTGTACTTGTGGCGGCGCGTTTGTCACCGGTGAACGCGTTGGTCGATTGCGAGAACGGCGTTAAGAGGAGGACTCAGGGAGGAAGTAAGAATTTATCTGCCAAAAGGTGCCATTATATTGTAGTGGAATAACGAAGCTGCCATTATAATTTCCGTTTTTTAGGCCCTTGCTTTTTTGGGCCATCAAGTAATTGGGCCCAGAAAGATTGTTAATTCACAGTAGTCGTGTCACTGAAGAAGAAAAGAGGGTTACATGTGACTATTAATGGGCTTTTATTGGGCCACCAAAATAGAGTATCATGAGTTTGAACCCTCAACCCAAGAGCCAAAAAGGGCCAAGCGCAAGGCTAAATTTATGAATATCCTTGTTAAAATATTTGGGATTTTGAGTTCACTCCAAGTTCTTCAGAGTTGTTTTCCTGTCTGTCATGGAGTTGCTTTCTCAGATTAGATCGCTAGTAAACAGAAGCTGGATTCTCTACGATGTTTATCCCGTGTTGTGGACCTTTTTTTTTTAATTTCATTTTTTTTTAATTTAATTCTACTGTACTGCACAGTGCAATGCAGCGCAGCAAAAAATTTCAAATCTAATAAACATCAATATCAATCCAAAGAGTATTCTTGGATTAATTTGACTACTCTAAATGGTATTTGCAATTCAAAGGATAACATACAAATGAATAGTTGTTGATAGGGATCATGCATCTATATTCATTCAATGATGATCTAACAAATCATAATAACCCAAAATTACCATAGAAGTCTTAATTAATATGATACTCACAGTCAAGCTCAAATTGTTGGAAGCATAAAGTCAGATGAAAATATTTCAATTGCGGCCTTTCAAACTAAAAGACAACGAGCATATCAGTTATTTCATTAGTTCTTATGCTTTTGCTAAAAAGTTTTGGTCAATAGGGGCAAAAGAAAGCAGAAGCGGGATATATACTTTTTGCATTACGGTTAGATTCCTCATATCTGTTTGTTAGATTGATAAAAAGAGATACTGCTTTTCTCTTATCATTTGAATTAACATAACTGATTTATCTTATAATTAGTTTGAAAAGAGATATTTATAATAATTATTATTTAGAAGAAAAATAAATCAAATTGTGGGTTTAATATTGACTTTTATATCATTTAAAATTATTAAAAAATTTAAATTCATTAGAAATTAATATATGTCCACACTCGTGAGAAACTGTAAAATCAAGTAAAAAGTAAAAAAATTTAAAAGATTATGTTTGGTATAATGATAAAAAAAGGAAGAGGAATAGTATTTTTTTAATAACATTTATTATACTATTATCATTATTATTTAACAATATTTGTTTCTTAATTATTTTTTAAGTAAGAATAAAAATGTTATTTCTTATTTATTTTATTTACTTTTTAAATAATCTTTCATTTTCATATTTAATATTCAATATACTAAGCATAATGAAAAAGTTAATAATAGAAAATGAACACAAATTAACAACTAAAATTTAAAGTTTTGTTTGATACATAAAATAAAAAGAAATAAAAATAATTTTATCAATAAAAAATAACTTATATATCTTTATTTAAAAAATAAAAAATAAACATATTAAATAATTATAATAAACACATAATAAAGGTTACAAAAAATACGAAGAAAACGCGCAAACAAAGAAGGCCCTGAGACGGTAGGACGGCGTGCCAAATGGGAATTAAACATTGGGCAAGAGGGGCAGCGTGAATATCACGACAGGTCTCCGTCTACAGAGCCAAACTGACCCTTTCATCAAGCTGGCTGTCACTCCTCATACTTGGAATCTGCCCACTTCCCAAAAGGATAGTCTAGAGTGGGTTAGATAACTATACCCCACATCCCCAGCTACGTCGAAAGATCCTTTTGTTTTCTTCCTACTAAAATAACTATACCCAAAGTTGACCTTGACTAACTTAGCCTCCAAGTAATCCCCAGCTCTCCATCTTTGACTCAGCCTAACCCTCCTATTGAATACCTCCCACTGACGTGTGCACCCTCCAATCACCAAAACCATCGTCTTCAACACGTGTTTCTAGTAGGATCGTGGGACCTATAATAGTAATAATAATAGAAAGAGGAAGAAGAAGAAGAAGAACATGGATATGCCCAGCACAATATTTTGATCTTACAGAAGAAAGTAGTTGTACAAAGAGCAGCAGATTTCTTGTGAAAATTTCCTATTCTTTCTTGTGATAAGGAAGAACAAGAGAGTAAAAAACAAGGTCCCCTACAAAAGGTTACATTGGGGCTCTCTACCAAGAGAAGCCTCAAAACAATCAAAAAATTGTAAGAACACCATGTGTAAACATACAACAATTATGGAAAATATACAGTCGTATATCAATCCTGTGGAAATATACAACAACAAACCTAGATAAAAAATGCAATAAATGGAATGAACCTGACCCTCTTTTTTTTTGGTCAAATAAAAACCTAATCCCCCCCAATTTTGAACCTTCCACGACTATGCAGGAAAAAGAAAATCTACTTTCTTCAGCATAGCAAAGATTCAAGAAACATGTCGTCTCTGGGCTCTTCCTTGGCTCTGGAAGAAAACCCATTGTCAGATTGTGGTTGCTGCTGATTATGATTGATGTAAGAACCCATTGGATTCCCAAACCCAGAGAACCCATAGCTTCCTGGACTCTGAAGCATCTCTAAGGTGAATGGTGATTGCCCTTCTGGTGCTGATGATGGTGCCCTAAAATTCTGAATAGAATTATTCATAGGATTGTTAGTGTTGTGTGTGATAGCAGAAGGCCTTATGGCTGTGGTAATTGCACTGTTGGTGTTTGTGGAATTGTTTAACAGAGGTCTGTTCACAGAATGGCTACCACTCCCTCTGGCTGCAGGGACATCATGGTTATGCTTTCCCTCGTATGTTGTGATCACTGCCCTTAGGTCATGTGACGCTCTCTCTACGTGCTTTCTCACTGGACATCCTGGGTGTGTACATTTGTAGTAACTCCTGTAATTCACAAATTAGCCTCAATATCAGACAAGAAATTGCACCCGTGAGGTAAACACAGCATGTCAATTAAGACAACTGAATGATAGAAAGATACATACAAATATAGTACCCACTACCCATCATGTAGCTAAGGATTTTGTACTATTATTAGCATTAGCATGAGTAAGGAACTCTGACGAGATTATCAAACCCCTATTTTTAGTGGAACTTAAAAGTAGAACAAGTTTCAAAAAGTTAGACAGAGAAGTTAGACAAAGATTTTTTGTTTTTTAAGTAATACGAAAAGTGATCTTTTTAATTTACCTTGGATTTGGATTGCCCTTGACTACTTTCTGCCCGTATTTCCTCCATCTGTACCCATCATCTAGAATATCTATGTCACTGGTTGTCTGGACTACAACTCTGGGTTCTCTCACTGTTCTACTTCCAGGTGCCGATATACCCTCATTTTCACCTTCTATTTTCCTGGAAAATTCATGGGAAAATTAATGTCGGAATGAAGTAACCACACAAATAATCTGTCACAGAAGATCATATATGTGATTAAAACTTACCATCTTTTGGCATCAGGTTCATCTTCATCAAATTCATCTCCTCCTGATCTACTCTTCTGGGAACTCTGCTCAAAATCATCATCTCCCATCGATATCGATGAGTTCTCTGGTGTTGCAGCCGAATCCATTTGTCCATTACCATGGGTAGCAAACGATTGATCTGGAATTTCAGCAGTCACAGAATTTGAAGCAGGAATTGGAAGAGAAGATGCGTTTGATGAGTTTCTCCTAGTTGACTGAGGCTTGGGATGGTTATGCGTTCCCTTGTAAACTATCTCAGTGATCTGCCCATCCAAAGACCTTTCAACCTTCTTCTTTGTTGGGCAATTTGGGTAGGTGCATTTGTAGTAGCTTCTTGGATTCTCACTTCCTTTCACTTGCTTCTGCCCATATTTTCTCCAATTGTACCCATCATCTGATCTTCTGCTTAAGATCTGGGGTTGTGGATGGTAATTGCTATAATCCGATTGAAACCCACTATTATGGTTTGTTTGGACATTATTAACAATCTCAGAGGAATAGCTCTGTATAGAAGCGTCTTCGGCTTTCACCATACTCTTTCCTGAAGAAAAGCTATCTTGCTTGGTGGCTTCTTGAAAATTCCATGAGTGTTGCTGTACAAGAAAGGCTTAACAAGTCAGAGAACAAGGAATATTAAAAGTAAAACATAGAATAACATAGATGAGCATCTGTACCGAAATAAATCACATACAGTTTGATTCGAGGTAGCTGAAGATTGAAACGTTGTTGTGGGTGGAAGAGGAGGCCTAGGTTGGGGTTGAAACGAGAAACTTGAGAAGTTCTTGTCTTCTTCTTTGATATTCTGCTGGTTTTGCCCAGAGCTACTCTTCCAATTGAAGGTCTGAGCAGAAAATGCTCCAGTAGTTGGAGATGGCAAAATCTGCATTCAAAAAAGTCCCCAAGAAAAAAAAAAAGACACAAACCCGTTAATTCGACCGTGTCATTAAATTACCGACAAAAAAAAAATGAAAAATCACAAAACCATAAGGCAGACTAGAGTACATAGATGCTAAATCACCGAAAACAGAAAATTTTAGAACAGAGGTTGAAACAGTTAAATTTCCATATTTTGAGCAAGTCTCTTCTTTCAAAATCTAACATAAAAATTTGAGAAATTATTCAAGAAATGAAGTTACGAAGCAAAATTATTCAAGAAATGAAGTTACAAAGTAAACTAAGTCTTGGTCAATTTCCTGAAGTAAGCCTTCAAAAAATCTGTTTCATTCTCATTGGGGCTAATATCCTGAGCAACCAAACAGAGTCAACAAAACCAAAGACAGGGGAAGCAAGGGAAGCGCGTAAAACTTACGTTAGAAGCATTAAGGAGAACAGGCGAGTCAAGAAGCTCAGCTGGGCTCAACCCAGCAGGGATAGCGAAGTAAGAAGAAGGAGAAATGGCAGGAGGAGAGAGAGGTAGCGAAGGAGGTGGGATCGACTTGAATTTGGGCACACCGGACCCAGTTCGCTCTGCTATACGATCCGACAATCCGCGCGGCTTATCGACGGCGGAGGCGGGGATATCTTCGGGGGCGGGAGAAGCGAGAAGTTCAGAGAAGGAAGTGGTCATGAATGGGTGAGTAGAGAAAGTGAAGCTTGGGTGGGAGTTCGCAGAAGTGTCTAGGCTACCAGAAGAAGATGCCATAAGAGAAGGAAGAAGGTGAAGTTAAGGGAGTTAGAGAGGAAAAGTTTCTGATAGAGAAAATAGGGAAGTTTTAATATGAAGAGAAGGAGGAAGAGAGGAGGTGAACAAGACGGTCACGTATTGCGCAAGGCTTTTATTTCTATTGGGGAGGAGGTACTTTCTGGGAAGGAAGCTAAGAGGTGGGGATATTTTGACCGTGGAAAATTTGCCACCGTGGATTGTTTTGGTATTATGATAATGTTGGTCAAAGCTCGTGGGTTTGACTGGGTGGTGGTGGCTAAGACAGAGATGAATCAAATTTCCTGTTTAGTTTCTAGACCGTGGAAAATGGATCCTCTGCTTGCAAGAAAGATGCCATGTTTTTCTGCGGTTGGAAGCTATGCTGCGCTTGACAGTTGCCACTCTTCTTCGCAGCAGTTTAAGATTATGTCTGCTGTTACAGTTTATCCCTTTCCTTTTTTTTTTAAATAAAAATAAATTTACTAAATAAGCAGATAAAAATAATATAGTTATTTAATGTCGGTCACCATTTTCGATTACAATGTTATTGCTAATATCTGTATTTGTTTTTCCAAATGAAATTATGCATATGATGGTAAAAATGGAGTTAGAACTCACCAGGTCTTGGACGGATGAAAATTTACACAATTACTAAACACGTTTGAGAGTCTGTGAATTTGTAAAAGTGTATTTTTAGTCAATTAGATGTTAAATTACTATAAATTATATTTGAATTCCTATATTGTCACTTGTATTTATTTTGGTTTTTTCATGTGCAAAAAAAGTTAAAATTTCATTTACATATATATGTTACGCAAGTTTATACATAAAAATTAAATTTAATTAGCATGAAGGTTCAAGGTGAAATGATGTCATTGAACCATAAAATTGATGGCCCATAAGATTCCATTTCCTGGAAAAAGGTGATTATCTTTCGGCAGATCGCATTTTCTATGGAGGAATTTAGGAAAGATAGGAAGAGAAACAAACAACTTGGATTAAAAAAAACATATTTAGCAAAGTAAAATAATATATCTCCTTTTTGTATGGACACCCAAATGTGCATCGCTTTTCAATTGCGAGAATGAACATGTATCCTTATCTACTAGTCTGATGTGTTAAAAGGACCACAGAAGAAACTTCGATGCAATCTTACAATATATATTAGAAGATGGAACAGGACATGTAAAGGGATCCGGAGTTGTTCTGCTGCACAGCTCTCATGCTGAGCTCTCACACTACACGGCAGAAAATTATTAGATTCAAAACAAAAAGGAAAAAAATAATAAAAGAGTGGACTCTCTCTGAATGGCCGAGATGCTGCACATCAGAAGAACATGATTCATGCCAGAAAAGAAAGGGGTCCCAATGTTGTTATACCTGGCATTGCAGAGGAGAGCACACCAAAAGCTACGTTATTTGTTGGGTACAACCCGTGTTCACACCATACCGCACAAACTGCTTCCAAGTGCCATCTCTCAAACCTTTCGACATTTTCCAACTACGCCCACATCCTATTCAGCGTGTTTGGCCTTCTTTGTGTGCCCTACTTTCACTTTTCCCCAATCGCTTTTCCCTTTTCTTGCAGACAGATTTCTGGCCCCTTTTTTTTTGTTTTTTGTGATTCTTCTATGAATAAAAAATAGTTCTCATTTAAATTAATTCCAGAAGCAACCCATTTTCCAAACCCATCTTTATCCAAAGGGGAAAAAGAATTCAAAAAAAAAAAAAAAATTTGCAGGGTTGGGTTTTCGTCACCACATACGTACTTCATACGGAACGCCAGTCATGAAATTACATTCTACATGAAGAAGAGCTTTCTTTAATAAAAAAAGTATAATTAAAGGCATATATCTTAAAAAATTTATAATGAAAGATTTAAAAAATCAAAATTATTTTTAAAGATCATAATTAATATGAAATTTTAAGAAATTTATTATTTCATATAAAAAAAAGTTTAACACTTTCCTTTACCTAATAAGAAATAAATTAAATTCAATAATAATTTTTTTAAAATTTGATAATAATTATGATTTTTAAAAATAATTTTAATTTTTAAAGTCTTTTATTATAATTTTTTAAAGTATGAGTCCTTAAATATAATTTTTTATTTCTTTATTCTCTTTTCTAATTTTATGTTATCCACCAAGTATGTATTATTACTTTTTGTTTTTCTGTTTCTCTACGTCGAAAAAACCAAGTATGCTTGATATTATTACCATTTATTTCTTTAGTAAAAAAGATAGAAAAATTATCAGTCCTTTTTATTCTTTCATTCTTTACTAAACCATAATATTATTATAATTCGGTATACCGCTGTAGCCACGTTTAAATTTCAAGAAGTGTGGTTTCTTATGAATTCTCGTTACTTCAATATAAGGCAAGGTTATACTTAACAAAAATGAATGGTTTTGTTTTCTTCTTCCTTGTTTTTTTTTTTTTAATTTTCTAATTGAGCAAATATTTTAGATAGCTGTCATAATTCGTATATTTATATATAGAGAGGCCCATGCTGTCGCATTTAAGCCAGCTAGCCACTTTATAAAATCTAGAAACCGTGGATTACATATTCACACGATGTGTCTGCTTTTGGCAGCCCTAAGCTATTGGGAGATAATGTTTTATAAAGCAGCCTATCCATAGTCATAAGCTCATAATAGTTTTTGCTAGATATGAACAAACCCATCTTCTTTTGACTCTCACCTAATTTGCTCGCTCTTTTAATTTAAAATTATGTGGTTAAATGACATTATCAAAGTCTCTTTTAACCAAATAAAACGTCTCCCTAGAAATATTTGATTTGATATAATGTTAAGTATATAAAAAATAAATATTTTAAAAAATAATATTTCTATTTCCATTAAGTAGAATAAAAAATAACAAATATTATTAAATAATAATTACATGAGTATAATAAATATTACAACAAATATTACATTGCAAATTATATTGCAAAATGGCTAACAAACATAATCTAATATCTTGATAACAATATAGATGAATCTAGATTTTGAATCATTCAATCAATTAATTATGCTTCACTATTATTGGTTTCTTTCCATTCTTAAATGCCCCAAACAAAAAACACTTCCTCCTTTTTGCTAAAATATATAAAAGAAAAGAAATCAATCTTCTCGTACCTCTCTCCTTCCCTTTTTCCCTTCTACGTGTAGTGTACAAATCCCATACCCCAAAAAATTAAAAAAAAAAAAAAAGCAACAACCGAAATAATCCACTTGAAGAGTTATTTTTAATAATGAATGCTAAACGTATAAAAAAAATGTTTTGGGTAATTAAGCTTGCATCCATTGGCAGGATAACATCATAAATTTGGATCTTTTTATTTAAGTAAATGATAAAAATATCTCTTAAATATAGAGAAAGTGACACAAAAAATAAATATATGTATGAAATCTATTTTATCTATTTTCATTTTCACTTATCGTTTTTTTAATCTTTTATTTACTTAAAAGAAATTTTATTATTTACTCACTTGACACTAAAAGAATCCAAATCCGAAGACCATGAACTTAGGTATTGGTTAACAAAAGATTTAGGGCCGTTTGGTATCTTTAGAAGGGAGGAGGAAAAGAAAAAAAAAATTGGGAAAAATTATAATTTTATTCCTATAATCATTATTCAATTATTATTTAATATTTTTTAATAATTATTATTCAAACATTAAAAATAAAGATATTATGGATAATTTTTTATCTATAAAATTATTTTTTTACTTTTTATTTATATCTTTATTCTAATTTTCAATGTGCCAAATAGCCCTTGAGATGAGAAAACTAGTTTAACCGAAATTAATATGAAAAAGATGGTTGAATCAAAATAAGATAAAAATCTTCAACGCAGGATGGCCCATGAAATAACGAAAGAATGGAGAGAACACTTTAATTGTCTTTTAAGGGATTCATTTTCTTTAATAGACCTTTGCTGCTGGGAGTCTATAGTTTTTGTCATTTGGCATTGGGATGAAACCTCTTGACCGCCATGAAATTGCTGGTTGAAGAATAGGTCAATAATCAATATTCCTATTTCTCAAGTACGGAGTACGTTCATTCAAAGATTTTGTTAATCTTTTGTGGGGGAACTAATGGGGCTCCGAAGTTGACTTCATTCAGCTCATTCAAAGATTTAATCACCCAAACCCAAGGGGTTAGTTTGATGGTAGAAACAAGCGTGTGATGAATTGTTAAGTATACTGTCATACATTTGAGTTTTAATTATACGAAAATTTTGAGACCTTCCTTATGATTCTAGTTTGATAAAATATGAGACACGAATAAGTTGATTCGAAGACCACTTGGCAACCCCCCCGGAAAAAAAAAAGTTGATCTCCTCCCTTCCGTCGTTTTGCTATATAATCCTATGCCAACGCATGAGGGTGAAATATCACCCATGCATGTCGACATGCCATGAAGCACAATCATCTTCATGAACTTTGCTTCTATGTTACTCCTTGCATTAGTATCTGCATTTTTCTCTAGTAGCTGAACAAGGATCTTAAGGTTTGTGCATTAAGATTGTGATACTAAGTTTATGCTTTTGCTCCTCTCCCACAACATACAATGTCCCGTCTTGTGTGGAAAGTACCAGTAGCCTCAGCTACAAAAAGCGAAAAGTGAGCAGAATATAATATTAGGTTGAGGATTTAATAACCATTACTCAAGGTCCCCCATGGACATGGCGCGTGAGATAGTCGCAAACGATAGATTTGCTTTTTGGCCTTGACGTAATAAAGAAGGTTCAACAATACTTATCCTTTACTACCAAGAGAAGAGAGAGGGGCTTTGACTTTTCCCAGAGTGTTCTCTTGAAGCAGTCAAAGTCAAAAATTCCAGGTAAGTTAGGCCTATCATGTTCATGTTGACCAGTTTTGAGCATCAGCAATGGAAACGTTTGATTGAGCTTATGTCAAACTTCGTTTTGCTCCAACATACGTTGAGACAACCCCAACCCTTACCCCCCTTGATTGTCATGGGGTGTAGGGCCCAACAAAGCTTTGGCTCAATACAGGCTTTGTCTAGAAACTCTGAATAAGTCCCACAGGGCTAAAAACACTAAAATACCGAGTTTTTCTTATGTAAGCTCACTCTGTTACGTCATTCATAAATTTTATTGACATATGAGAAAAAGACAACAATAAGAATCACAATTTTAATATCATGGAATCAATTATTCAAGGCAAACCCTGATGGGTGAATCTATGTGGACTGAGTTTGCACAAAAATGTCTCAAAAATGGTGACCAACGACTTTGTTTGTGCACTGTGTTCCAAGAACCCTCATATTTTCCATTTTTTCCGACATAAAATAGCATAGCAGAAAATTTCAAACATCTAGATCATGTGACTAGCCAACTGCCAACATAACGCTAATTAATGATTAAAACCACTGAAATTTTGCACTGCCAAAACTATCATCGCTGAATTTTTTCCTGGGAGTCAATAAATGCTAAGATGCCTTGTTTCCCTTATGGAGCTTCAAAACTCCATCCAGCATCCAGCTTCATCCTTGTGGATCTATTCCCAACTGTTAACATGTCTATAGCTCCCAGTAAGAGAGCTTGAATAATAAATGGAATGTTATATCTAACCCAGACAAATTTTCCTGTAAAAATGAAAAAAGTGAGTGAATACCTGGAAGTTTGAGATTCTTTATCTCTCCAAACAAGCAAACAACCACGAACTTCCATGTATTCATGAATATGTTGAGGTAGTAATGACTTAAAGGATGTATTCAGCTTCACTTTAATCAGACTTTGACATGTCAAAAGGAAAGCCGCTAGGCCATTGGAAGTTAAATTCTCCAAGTGATAGATGGATATGTGATGTAAGCAGCTCATGCTAGCAAGAGCCAAGAGCCCCGTATCAGTCACTGAGCAATATGATAATTTTACCTGCAATACAAGGAAATTAATGAATGCTAGTTAATTCTGAAGTAAACTTAGCTGTTTTTGTTAGAAATTGTAATAAAACTATTTATGAGCATTCACTTAAACAGTTTAAGCTTACGCGTTCAAATGTTCTACCAGTGGTTAAGAATTCAATCTCTGCTACTAAATCCCCCTCCCTCCTTTCAAAATTAAATGAAGTTTTGGCATGAAGTAGACCTGTGTTTTGTCCACATTTCAAGCCCAGTCTGGAGATTATAATAAAACTATTCACAAACTTTAACTTAACAACTTACGCTTTCGAGTCAATATGATCCTTGATAGTTTTAGACAACACTAAGGGAGAGGGAACTTGCCTGTTTAAGGTTTTTGGTGTGTAGAGCAAGTTGAATCATTCCATCATCGGTAACATTATTGCACCTTTTGATGTCCAGCAAACTCAGTCGCCTACATCTGACAGCAATGGCTGAGAGCCCCACTGATGAGACACAAGGGCATCCTCGAACTTCAAGTATTCTTAGCTTCAAGCATTTTGACAAAGACAATAATGAATTATCAGTCACGTTAGTGTTATAAGCAACGTTAATCACCTCAAGTGAAGGACAACCATCAGCAATTGCAGCAATGCCCACATCAGTTATTTTTGAGCACCTGTGAAAGTAAACAAAACACAACTAAATTGTTGGTTGATGAAGAAATTTTCTTAAAATTGTAACGAGATGAAACAAAAATGCGTGGAAAACACCGCCCATCAACATTGAGCAAGGGCTAAAATCTCTGCGAAAGTTGAGCACCAAGAAACCTGTATAGATCAAGTGCAGTGAGCTTTGAGCAGCTTCTTCCGATATAAACAAGTCCTTTATCAGTTACGTTCAAACATATCCCCAGTCTTAGAAAAGATAATTTGGAACATCTTGTAATTGACTCAAGTCCTACACAAATCAAGCATCGTAAATCATTTACTGAATGAAAAATATATATGTCGGTAAATGTAAGGTTCATAATGAAACCTTTATCATCGATGTCAGTATCAGTGACATCAATTTCCTCCAGGTACTGACACCTTCCAATCAACAAAAAGGCATCTCTGGAGACGAGGGTACAGGACTCCATTCTAAGGGAAGCAAGCATTGGGCATGAACTTGTTATGCTGTCCATCGATGCATAAGTTATATTGCGACAACATGTTATGTCTAGCTTCCTTAGTTCTTTGTGTGTTTGCACAGTGAAGGAAAGGCACTCATCTGTCACTAATCTGCACTTGCTTAAGCTCAGTTCTTTGAGTGAGGAATGCCAATTACCGATGGCTATTACCCCGGAACATCTAACCAGACTACCATCTAAGTTAACTGATTGCAGCCTGGGAAAATTATGAAGACATTTTGCAAGATCGGTAATGAACTGAGAAAAGAAGATTTAGTTCATTAAATGTGGCACAAGGGTTGGTTCATTAAATTATTACTAAAAGTATGATCAGTGGACCAAGATGCTTACAGAGAGACCGTATGATAGGACAATCTTTTCTAAGTTTTGAGCACCCTTTATTAAAGAAGATAAGCCAATATGACTGATGTTCTGACAGTTTGACAAGTTAAGCATCTGTCAACAAAAAAGAGAAAAATTAGAGGACTTTGTTCACTTCTGAACTAAAAGTAGCTCCTATAAAAGGACAAAACTTCAGTCAATTTTTAGGTGCTTTTGAAACATGACAAGTGGATTTTCTTTTCTTTTTTTGTTTTGTTTTTTTACAGCTTAGCACCACATGAGTGGGGGTTTCAAAAATTGCCATCCACATGTTATGTGCGGGGAGCCTAATAGCATACACCTAAGGAACCTTACCTGAGTCTAATCTCCCATAAAAACACTCATCTAATTGTTGGAGAAGATTCAGAAAAGGAAAGTTCAGGTTTCAGCTCGTGAAGTCTTCTAGCATTGCCCTATAGACTTTTGATTAAATCCTACCTTCGCCAATAAGGGTAGGGAGAGGGCCACCTCTCATTATCTAATATAATTACCTCCCTGCTCTCTAATGGCAACTAAAAAAAAAGTACCTTCAGTGACTGGCAGCATTTTTTAAGGGATACAAGGCCATCGTCATCAATGCCAAGGCAGTGCTCCAGAACTAAATCTTCTAGATGATCAAGTTGGAAGATAGTAGAAAGACATTTTTCTGTGATCTGCAGCATCAGCCAATTGAATGTTGACAGAGTTGGAAAATTTTCCACATATATTTTTCTTAGAAACAAAAGCAAGGAAAAACTGCACATATGTAAGCTTCCTCATTAGCAAGAAAAGGGGCTAAATGTATATATTTGCTATTTCATCCAGGAAGCAAGTAGTCTACTCCTTTATTACTGAAAATACGGCACATGATATTTTACTTAAGAATCAAAAGTTAATCTCAAAACAATATACAGAAAAGTAGAATGCAAAACCTTTCACCACTAGTGACTAGTCGCTGGCTTTTGGCAAATAATGAAATTTGATTCTACTGTGTTGCAACCTTTTGACCCGGTACTTGTCAACAGGATACTATATTCTTCCAACAAAACTATATATACACATTAATATCATAAAGTAAGCATATCAAGCTCTTTTTTGCTAATCCAAGATGCAGAATATTAGACTAAAGTAATCAATTCCATCAATGTTGCTTAGAGGTCTATACTCTATACTACCCAATCCTGACACTTGAGTTCTTATTACTAGGTTCATAAAGAAAATTTATAGCACCCCACAAAACAATGAAAATATGCTGATTTGGAAACATCAAGCTACACTTAACTAAATCAATTGTCAGAGCAAATGCAGGGTAAATAATAATTTTAAATCCCGTTTGTCTCAATCAATTATCAGAGCAAATGCAGGGGTAGATGATAATGTTAATACACTTAGCTACTACACAAAGACCTAAGGTGATGCAGTGTGAAAGATGAATACCGGTAAGTAAGAGAGATCCAAACTCCGAATCTCCTTACATTTTACAGCAATTAAAGCAACCCCATAATCACTAACATGCAGACACCACCTTAAGCAAATCGACTTCAATTTTCTGCAATTAACAGCCAGACAACCAATCCCCATGTCCGTTATCGATTTACACCTCGTCAACCACAATTTCTCCAAATTATTGGCCTCCCCTACTGCCTTGAGAGCTGAGTCCGTGAGATCCGTCCGATTCGACAAATCAATCTCAAGCAAACACGAGCAGTTCGTAGCTAAATTCGACAACCCCTTGTGAGTGAAAAATTTGGACCCAGAAAGATTAATTAAACGCAAAGACGATTTCCAAGCTAGCGAGATTGAGCTCAGTGTGTCGTCTTCCACTCGAGGACACAGAGAGAAATCGATGTGTGATATGGAAGGGTAACGGCGGAAGGTGATCGGGAGAAACTCCAAAAGACGTGGTTTGAGGGATTTGCGGTGGCCGGACTCGATGGAGTAGAAGGATTTGCAGACCTGAGAAAATGACTTTCTGGCCAGTGGGTCGTCGTCGATATGGTCGAGGATGATTAAAATGATCTCCTCTGTGAGGAGATTGAAGAAATTAGTGGCGGGCGTGCGTGGTGGCTCCATGTTCTTCTTGCTCAGCTCTTAGCGAAGAATTTGTAAGATTTGGTTGAGCAAAGAGGAATAACAATACATTAAGAGGAGTATTAAAGAGGATTTAGTATGAAGAGTGGCATCCTTAAAATTCTGAGTCAACCGTCAACAGAAAGCAGAGTACTTTCTTTGGTTTGGGCTAAGACTTCGATGATGGGGGCAAGAACAGGGATTTATGTCTTACTCTCCTGAAACCTGCGAAAAAGAAAATGATATAAAAAGTGAAAATGAATATAAAGTTAACTTACTCTATTCAATATTAACCATGAAGATTCGGGGAAGTACAGCATCTATCGATGCGGTGGAGTGACCATCCGAGGACGGACTGCAGAGATTCACCGGTACATTGTACGGCTACAACGTAACATATAATACGCTCTTTTCATATGCGTGAAGATAACGTTCCAATCATACTATGACAACGCCACATATGTACTTTACGCCCTTGACCTTGTTGGGCCCATTCAGGTTTCCCCTCACTCTTTATTTCGAAGAAAGTCAGGTATTGATTTGACCATCTCTCCAATCACAGCGCACCACGTTATCTGCTTTTACTAAACGCAAAAATTTTTCCATGTTCGCAAATATCTTTTTTTTTAAAAAACCAGAGTGGGTTTTAATATAAAAATAAAGTAAAATTTGTTTAAAGAGTTTTAAATTATATAATATTTTTAGATTAAAATATACAAATTTTTTTAAAAATTTTAAATTATGTATAAATAATCTTTTTTATTTTTAAAAGTTAACAATAAATCCTAATTTTAAAATTATATATAAATAATCCTCTATTATTAATTAATTCATTATTTTATTAACAACAATATAAGGCATTAAGAATTATTTATACATGATCCAAAATTTTATAAATTATATATATATAATCTGAAGTTTAAAAAAGTTATCTAAATGAAGTAGAGTTCATTTAATCTAATGTATTACTATTTTATTAGTAAATTGATAGTTTTGTTAAGGATAAAAATTATTTACATGTATTTAAAATTTTATAAAGGTTTATTGTCAAATTTCAAAGGTTCAAAAAATTATTTATATATGACCCAAGGTTCATGAGTTTTTTTTACATTTTGGCTTTTTTTATTTTAAAGATATACATTCTTTCTTTTAAAAAAAATCAAATGATGCATTATATTAATTTTCCTACAATAAAAGATGACTTTTAATTATATTTATTTTAACTAAAATATTCTTATAATATAATAAGTATTAATTTATATTTCACTAATACAAAAATAGTTAATTTTTAATTTAAAATAAATTAGATATATAATTTACATCATAATAAATAACATTAAAACAAATATTAAAATTTTTAAAATAAGTCATAATTTTAATAAAAAATCAATATTATATTTTTAGAACATTTTGATCACATTTTGACTGAAGGAACTTTATATATATATTTATAATAAACAACAAGATTATATAGTTTAAACATATTTCTCAAACAATGGGAGAATAATTTACTTTAAAAATAAATATAAAATGTGTGAAGTTACAATTTAAGTGAGTTTTACTTGCACTTTGTTTGGTACGTGGAAAAACGTGACAAAAAAAGTGAAGAAAAAGAAAAGTTAAAAAAAATCTTATTTTTATTTTTATAATTATTATTTAATATTTTTTAATAATAATTATTCAGTCATTAAAAATAAAAATATAATAAATATTTTCGATCTATAAAATCACTTTTTTTAAATTATTAATCACTTTTTTTTAATCATTTGAAATCCATCCCTCAACAAGATATACATCTTTGTATTTCTTTCTCGTTAAAATTAGTAATATCAATTTTTTAATAGAGAGAGAGAGTATACATAAAGTTGTGTATGGGAAGTACAACTTTTACAAAAGCCCGTAGAAATTAGGGTTCATTAACATTCAACTTTTGAAACCTGACCTCTAAGCAAGCATGTAATAGTTTTACTAAGCCCTCATGTGGTATGATGATGAAAATAAAAAATGAAATGAAATCAGTCATTTTTTGTGTTTGATAATAAAAATTATGATAAAAACAGAATTTATTGAAATTTGCACAGTAGTGTTGGAAGATAAAATAATTTTAAAAATAAAATTCTCAAATATTCTTAATGTCCATTTAATACAAGTTGACTAAAGAAAATTAGTATGCAGTAACATTCATATTTAATAAATAAAAAAAATACTTGAACTATATTTATGTGATACATTATATTCTTATTTTTTAAATTGTTAATTTATATATTTTTTGAATCAAAATTTTGTAGATAATACTTTTAATTATTATAAAATGTTTTATTAACAAAAAAATTCTAAGATTAAGAAAAAAATTATGATTTTATCATTTTTTTAATTATAATATATTAATTTATTATTTTTTAACTAATTATAAAATCAAAAAAGGATTTTAATTATTTTTTAAATGATTACAAAACTAACCAAATTAATAATATTTAATAATAATAATAAATATTAATTTATATAAATTAAAAAAAAAAAAGACTGCAACAAAGTTAAAGTTATCTAACTAAATGTTTGTCGGAAATCAAGTTTTGAGGTCTTATGGTATATTTGGTTTTACGTTTCCAAGGCTCAAAATCACATTTGTAAGAAAGTAGTAATTTGTTGTTTCTATACAAATATAATTTTAAAATGAGATTTCAAACACGCATTTAATGCTTTTTTTTGTTTGTTGGTTTTGGGTTTTATTATCAAAAAAAAGAAATCAAATCTCAACTTCAATTAGTGAATTCAAATAAGTTCACCAACTTGCATCACAATTCATATATTTTTGCGTGTGTGTGTGTTAATATTATATATAAAAATATATATTAAAATATAAATAATTATTAAAGTGTATATAAATATACGTAATATTATAACACATACTATATATATAATATGTGGTAAAAACATTAGATCTTGAATTTTTTTAAAAAAATTAATTTATATATTTTTAAATCAAATAACTTTTTTAGATATTACTTTTAATTAATATATAATATTTTATTTTTTTAACAAGAAGGACTTTGAGACTTAAAAAAATAATTATTTATTTCATATACTAAAAAATAAATAATATTATTTTCAATAATAATAATAAATATTAAAAATTAAAAATTTTATCATGAAATTAATTTATAATAAATATATTTTAAAAATAATAAAATATTTTTAATAATAAAATTAGTAAAATATATATATAATAAATATTAAAAATTTTAAAAAAAATCACTGACTAAAATTGAATCAGTAATTATCTAATCAATTGACAATCCATAAAATATATCTCTAATCAATTAGTTGAAGAGTGTATGTGTACACACATGTGTGTGTATATATATATATATATATATATATATTATGATTTCTAATATATATCATCTATATATTAAAATATGTAATAATATATTATATATAATATATAAATGTAATTAAAAATTTTATATATATTATATTTAAATCAATTAATATATATCAAAATAATATATATAAATTTAAAATAAATAATCATATTTGTTATATTAAAATAATAGTTTATAATTTTTTAAAAAATTTTAATTAATGTAATAAACGTATTTTTAAAATATTTCTTTAAAAATTAAATTTTTATTAATGTGTAAATTGAATTAAAATTATTTTATTATAAAAAAATAGTTGTATAATATAGATTATTAAATTATACAGTATTTTGTTTAATAATTTTATTAAAATACTCATTGTAAAAGATTATATATATATATATATATATATATAGCCACATATGCGAGGTAAAAGGAAATCATTTTGGCAGGCAAAAATATTTTGGTCTTTTTACTTTTATCATTTTCTGTTTCATTCTTATTTCATCCATTCAAATAAATAAATACAAATATAACTTTTTTTCTTTTTGATCAATGTCAAACATAAATTATTTGATTATATTTCATTCAATTTTCATTTTCCATTTATATCATTAAATTTTCTATGTATCAAACAAGTTTTAAAAAAGATTTCAACACACATGCAAGAAATTCCGACCCTGGTTCAATTCTTAATCTTTACTCAAACAATTAAAAACTTTATAATAAATGAGTGTTAAAATTAAAGAAGTTGTTAACTCTGGTTAATCAAGCTCGTATGCATTGGCAGATTAAGATCATGAACATGGGCAATGTGTAAATTCTTTATGCCTGCTATTGTTTTGTAAGGGCATCTGAGTTATCTAAATTTAATTTGGATAGTCTAGATTTTATTATTAATTTTTTTAATTTGAAAGGACATAAAATGGAGAATAAAAATAGTATCCTAAGTGTAAATTTAAAAAACATGATGGTTGATATTTAAAAGATTAAAAACATAAATAATGAAATTTAAATTGTCTAAATTAAATTTGGGCAACCGAAATATTATGGAATAATAAAGAACCCATGCACACTTGGGGCATGGGTTGACGAAAGATTTGAGACGACAAAACTATAGTTTGATCAAAATTATACTTTATATAAGATCAAGATTGTTCAACCAAAGTAAGAATCTTCAACGCACGATGCAATAAAATAATGAAAGAATGGATTATAGGGTCTATTTGATTTTGTTTTTGTTTTATTATTTTTAAAATAGATATTTTTTAGAACAAATTTTAAAAATTAAAAAATTTATTTGAATCATTATTTTAAAAAATAATTATTTTTTATTTTTTATTCGATTCTACAAAGGTTACAAAATATTTAAAATATGTTTTAATTTTTTTGTTTTTTAAAAAAATTATTATTTTTTATTTTACAAAAAACTTCATTAAAAATATATTATTAAATAAGTTTTTTATTTTTTTATTCTTAAAATCAAAAAATTAATCCAAAAATAGTTTACCAAACAGGCCATTCTGCCGGCAGTTTTTATTTTTTGTCATTTGATGTTGGAATGAGTCCTCTTGACCGCCATAAAGGTGTCGGTTGAAGAATGGTTAAACATCAAAGTTCTGATTTCCCAGCACATTCGTACTATGATTTAATTCAAAAATAGACTGATATTTTTTTTCTAAATATTTGGTATTAAATATTTCAATAAAATTATCACGTACATTTTTTTAGAAGATCTAATAATGTAATATTATATTATAAACAAAAATTCACTAGACATATAAATTATATCTAAATGTTTTCCTTTCGTTAATCTTTTAAAAGAGGTATCTTCATATTTGTCGGGAATCGATGGGGCTTCAAAGCTGACTTCATTCAGCTGATTCAAAGATTTAATCTCCTAATTAGTAGACAATGATCCAGCAGGCATGATCGAACTGGGTTGAATCATTTTTTTGTTGATTATTATTTATTGATAGGCATCAGTTACGGTACGTGTGAAACAATTTATTTATCTTTTAAATATCTTGTTTGTCCCAAAAAAAAAGAAAAAGAATTCGATCCCCCCCACCTTTTTTGTCATTCTGCTGCATAATCCTATGCCAACATATGATCTGAGTTGAGCAATATCATCTATACGAACTTTGCTTCTATGCTACTCCTAGTATTAATATGAGCAATTTTTGGATGACTATAGGTCTAATTAAGTTAAGGTTTTTTCATTAAGATTATAATAAGAACAGAGCATGTATTAGCGTAAAACATAATCAGCTGGGTTTTATGCATTTGCTACTCTCACAACAGACAATTTCCTGAATTTGTGTGGAAAGTACCAATATAAAAAGTTCGTATATATAATAACCATTTGGATCCCCCATAGACAAAGCTCACGAGTGAGGTACTCGCAAACCGCAGATTTGCATAAGCTTGACCTTGACGTAAAAATAAAGCCCTACTCGGTTCATTAATACTTTATTGCCAAGAAAGAGAGACGAGCTTTGACAATTACCAGAGGATAAGTATTCTCTTGGAGCAGTCAAAGTAAAAAATTTCAAGTAAGCGAGGCCTGTCATGTCCATTTTTGACCTTTTCTGGGAAGCTACAAAGGAAACGTTTGTTTCAGCTTGGTTGTCAAGGTGAGTAAGGCCTAACGAAGCTTTGGTTCAATATAGGCTTTGTATAGAAACTCTAAAAATGTACCCCACAAGGCCAAAAATAATGGATTTTTCTTGTGTAGGCTAACTGCGTAATATCTTCATACATATGAGCAACAGTCAACGAAATCTAACACACTCCCAAAAAACAAAGTTAGAAGGTACATTTGGTAATTGGGAAAAAGAGCAAATGAATGGAATTTGATATCAATTTTGGAAAAAGATTGATACAATAATACAACTATAAAATTCACTTGACTAGTGAACCCTACTTGAATTGCTAGTGTTTAGAACTTTGCCAAGGAGAGTTTGATCTTTTAGGAGGTCAGGCTCTTTACTATTGTATCACTTTAAAGTTTGAATCCAATAATAGAAAAACTCAAGAAATCGAAGTCTCCATAACATTCTACATTTTTTTTTTAACAAAAAAAGATATACTCAAATTCCACATGGATGATATACACTGGAGTAACTCTATGAGAAAGGAGATAGCATATCCTACATGCACATGGTAAGACTGCCATATGCTCTTTTTAGAAACATAAACATTTTGCTTCACCCTCCACTCAACTATGCCCTTGTTCGGCCTAATTAGGTCTTCCAGTTTCCCATTCTTTACTTCCAAGAGGCTGCATGTAACAGCCAACCAATGGTTTAATCTGACCATCCAATCACAAGACACCTTGTTTTCTGTTTACAGAAGTGCACAAATTTTGCCTAATATAATTCTATAAAAAGGCTGGAACTTCCTTAAGATTTGTGTAAAATATTTTTTTATTGTCATATTCGTGAATTTCAAAGTAATCTAAGGGTGTTTGAGCTCTCAAGCTCTTCACGATTCCACCCCTCTCTGACAGCATTTTGGGTTGTGAGTCAAGGAACCGTGTGGGAAATAAACCTTTTGCAGAAGCCCTAGAAATTGGAGTTTCATAACATTCAACTCGTGAAACCTCACCTACAAAGCAAACATGGAATTGCTTTGCTGAGAAAGTTCCAACACACACATACGAGCACAGACATTACACCAGCACTGTCTCAGTTCTCAATCATCCTACCAATTTTGTCGAATTCTCAAATTGCACCTGCAGTTTTCTTACCTTCCCGTAACTTACGGCTTCTGCAGCTAGTTTCTTAATGATCTATATATCAATACAGTATGCAAAAATACTTAAAAGTGCTCCTTTCCACAAATACAGGGAAGTGATGGAAAAATACTACTCGCTGCTGAAAAATGATCTACTTTTTAGCAAAATTTATGATCATGGGATTCTGAGGAGTGATTTTAAAGCCCTGAAGAGCCTGCATGGCCATGGAGGATTGTACCTCGTCTTCAAAGTCTACAAATGCAATACCTGGCTTTGCTTCAATCAGACGCACCTCGTTAAAACCTGGGTATTGTTGGAAGAGCATTTCAAGCATCCTGCTGGTTGTTTCATGAGGCAAATTCTCTATAAACAAAACATTGTTCGGAGCAGCTGCTTCTTGGGCACCTGACTTTTGGCGGAAAGCAGCCTGCAAAAATCATTAGCAGAAACATCTTAGTTCAAATGTTATATGTTCCAAAGAGTTATATTCCCATCCATGCCAGGCCAATGGTCAAACTGAAAAAATTTATGACAATTACCATGTTCTTTCAAAAATTGGAGGTTTCTTTATCTATGAGATGCAATGGTCAAATTTTGTTGGAAGAGAGAGGAATAAAGGGGATTCACCACATCAGCACTAATAAACTGTTCATATTAAAAGAAAAGAGAAGGGGGGGAGGGAGAAGCACAACTGGTTGGTATACAGTAAGGAACATACCGTTGGGCCAACATTACTTGCACCATGTGTACCGTTAGGCACAGCAGATTGCTGAGCTTCTTCAGTGCGTCGCTTTCTTTCAGCTGGACATGGAATATTATGTTATTCAAACAATAAGGAACAAATGTCGAGTCTTATGCAGAGGATCAGAAGATAATGGTAGAAGACAGGTTTTCAACCTTTTCAATTATGTATAACACAACTGGAAAAGAATGTCCATTCTTAAAAAAGTTAAGCATGGACAAAGAGTGGCAATCCTGATTCACTCTGTGTTGCTTGTGATGTATAAGTTCTACAATCCATTTGTGTAAGATGGTTTACCACCTTTTAGTAATTAATGATAATATCTAATACGATGTACACTAAACCTCTAAGTATGCAATCAGAAAACAAGGAAATTTCTGATTTGAAAGGAAGTCATAATTGCTACTGTTCACCTTTTTCCTCTTGTTTCTTTTTCTTTTCTCTTGGAACATAACTTCCTTCTTCTTTAGCAATACAATCCGACTTTGATTTCGCATACTGAATTCGCTGCATAAAATTGGTCACAAAAAATGCTATACTTAAATATTGATGATAGAAAAATAAAAGAATTCATAATAACAAGCAATTTTATTGGAAAAGGAGGGAAATTAAAAAAAAAGAAGAAGATATATCATCCACGTCTTTCTCTTACTCTTGATAAGGAACATAATGCCTAGTAGATGTTTAGACCCAAAAATCAAATAAACTAGTTAAATAATAATTTTCACAAGCATGCATTTTTTAGCATAAACATGATAGACAATAGACAACTACATGAACCTGCAATATTCAGGAAAGACAGTAAGATAACCTGACAAAGCAATTACAATAGTTTTGATAACAATAGTTTTGAAAACCTTAAAAATTTATAAAAAGTCTGAAGATACAAAAACATTGATGAATGCAAATGCAAATAAACTACCCATGGGACAACAATTGATTACCATAGGTTTGTCATAAAATGGGAAGTTCTGCATTTGTCGCACTGCATTACTGGCAGCTGTTACTTCACTAAAACAAACCCATGCTTGTCCTCGAAGCTTGGGTGTCTTAAGAGCAACAACATCCAAAATCCTTCCATATTGTGAGAATAAGCAATACAATGATCTCTTTAACTCTGCCATTTTCACAACAAAACAGAATTTATTACTAACTTCCATCATAGGTTCAACAGTAAAATATGATAATGTACATAACAAAGTTATTAACAAAAACAGAGGAGATCCTAGATATGGACAATATTTCAAATGCAAAATCATCGGCAACCATTAGGCAAGGTAACTATATCTTGGCTTGGGCACATTACTTATGAGATTCCACTCACGTTGATGTCATATATGATACGTTTTTAGGTTGTACTTTTGAGATACACCCACTCCATTTGAAGTTATCTAGACTATAAGCAGTAAGATTCCACCAAGAGCAAGAAACATTATCCACTAATTTAAGTCCATGTTTCAATCACATTTCAGTGTTGTCAATTTGAGATGAGCTTATTAATCCTTTCAATGTATTATTCACGTCAAAAAATTCAATCTCATTTTTCAACACAAGAAAGATAAGAATTACAGCTTTTAAACGATGGTACCCAAGCATCATCCACAGCCAAACTAACTTAACAAGAGCAGTCAGCTATCCTAAGAATAAAATAAAACCTTATATACTTGGCCATTGGCCACGAACCGGTAAATTCTACAAATACATAAACCTTATTCATGTTTCACGGGTAATGTTACTGCCGTGTTATTCCCGATATAAGGTTATCATAAATTCACTCTACCGATTCCCACATTATCAGAAACTTGTCGAATTGTTGTTAAAAAAAATAGAGAAAAAGAATTACAAACCCCATAAAATTCAAATGCCAGAACTTATAAGTCAGTTCAATTTGGAAGGCAGTGAACCCAGTAAGTGGTTTATGGTAGTTTACGAACTCAATTTTGACTTTAAAAAGATTTCAAAAAACGAAAGAAGAAAGAAAAACCATCAATGAAGACCCACTAAGCAAAATTTGAGTTGTAATAATTCAGAATATCAGAATCCGTGAAAATCAAACACTTATTATTCTAATAGTAACAGAAGCAGGGAAGTTGACCTTCTTTCTTGACCTTCTCATTGAGATTCTTAACGTATATAGTCTGATTAGGAGGTATGTCCCCTGAAAGCATGGTCTCTGCGGGAAGAGGAAATGAGGGAGAGAAAGGCAGCTCAGTTCTGCGAGGAGCACACGGACGACGGTGTTCATTTTTGGATCCAATAAGAGCCCTAGAATTTCACACCCAAACTTTTTGGGCTTCAAATTTAGGCCTAGCCTATCTTTACGAGCCTACCACCGTCATAGGCGTTCGAAACAAAACCAAGAAGTGACCCAAATAATAATAATAATAATAATAATAATAATAATAATACATATAAATATTGAATAAAAGTAGAGTTTTTTTAAAATATAAATTATAAATTATAAATATTAAAAATAAAAAATTATAAAGTTATTAGAGGCGATATGCTACAATTAAATTACTTCACTCATAATTAAAATAAAAATATTAAATATTAAAAATAAATAAATTAAATTAATAATAAAATAGATGTAAAAACATCTTAGGCATATTTTTTTTCCAAATCATTTATATAATATACTAATTTATTTATATATTTTATATATTTATAATAAACTGAGTCTATTTAAATATATCTCATATTAAAGTAAGAAGTAAATCACAATTAATTGGTCTTGTATATATTATTAGGTCGGATTGAGGTTTATAATTTTGAATTAATTTTTATTTTAAAATACAAGAAGTCGAAGCTTTACTCAAATCTTCACAGGTTTATAATTTTGAATTAATGCATCTCAGCGTAACTATAAGGGAGTGTTTGGTTCAATGGAGGGGAGGGGAGGGGAGGGATTTTAATGAAGGGGAAGGGAGAGGAGGGGAGGGGAGGGGTTTTAATGATATGTTGTTTGGTTGATTTGAAGGGGAGAGGAGGGGAGGGGTTTTAATGATATATTATTTGGTTGATTTGAAGGGAGGGGAGGGGAGGGGAGATAAAATTAAATGGACAATTATACCCTTATAATATTAAAATTTTTAATTTTTTTATTTTTATAAAAAAAAAAATTTTCTTGCTTTTTATTATTAAAAATAATTTTTTATTTTTATTCAAAAATATTTTTTATTTTTATAAAAAATTATCTTAAACCCAATTTAAAAAATAAGATTTATATTATATTTTAAATGAAAATAAAAAGTAGGGACAATTTTGTCAAATAAAGATAAAATTTTCTCTCCTCTCCAAAAACCTCCACTTTTGGAGGGAAAGGTTTGGAGGGGAGGGGATCCCCTCCCCTCCAAGTTTTTCATACCAAACAAGGGGAGGGCCTCCCCTCCCCTCCCCTCCCCTCCCCTCTCCCCCAAAAACCCTGAACCAAACAACTCCTAAAGGTGGGCCTGTGCAAATGCACAAAAATTGAGGGAAGTAAAAGTAGTTTGGGAAAAAAAAAAAAGGAGACTTGGGAAAAAAGAAAAAACAGAAAACTTACAAACACGTAAGCCCATGTAAGTGCGAGGGAATCAAGAGAAGTAAAGAAAGTTTTGAAAAAAAAAAAAATGGGACTCAAAAACATTTTAACTACAGTAATAAACAGTAATCCACTTTCGAGAAATTTTTTATATATTACTGTTTATATAAAGATATATTTCTCAAAGCTTAATCACTATCTATTACAGTAGTTAACATGTTTATGAGTCTCTTTTTTTTTTTTTTTTTAAATCTCCTTTTTTATTTTTTATTTTTTATTTTTTACTTCTCTCAATTTCCTGTATATTTCATTCATTCACCATTCTAGTTATATATATATATATATATATATATATATATATATATATATATATATATATAAGTTACTACCTTGAAAATTAGAATAAAAGGACGAGCTTGGAACAGGGGTTAATTTGTGGATATTGACCTAATTTTGGCCAATTATATAAGTAGCTACATACACATGAACAATATGATCCGTATGCTTACATTTTTCTATATTGCCGTCATCAGTGTAAACGTATACCTAACTAATTGTCAAGCACTTCAGTTGCTTCTTCTACGCATAAGAATACACACATTTTACGTATTTGTGAATTTATTTTATCCTTACAAGTTACATACACTTTGACATTTCTTTCGCCATATAGCCTGCATCAATAGATAATTACTCTGCTAAATATATGACTGACTTTTAAGCAAAATACCATCTATTACCTCCTAGCTATATTCCTATATATCTATTATTGTTTTTGTTAAAAAAATTATTTATAAAAATTTGAAATGAAATATGTCAAAAAAATCATATTAGAAATAAATTTTTATGTGCTTGAAAAATTAAAATATGTTTGTACCAAACATCATCAATTATAAAAAAAGCCTAGGCTAAGCATAAGCTGAAGCCTAAGGGAGATGACCAATAACATCGTTCTAGGTGAGATATGTGAATGAAAGGCTCAGTGAAAGTTCTCCCTAGAGCGAAAAAGGAAAGATGAAACATCCTCATGTCAGGGAAACCACCCAGTAATGATTAGTAAAGTCTCCTAGATAGAACCCCCTGATTGTAGAGTATAGTGAGCAAAGAAGCGAGGAAGAGCTGAGAAATTAACCATAGAAGATATGCTCTCGCTTTAGTAACAACCAAATGTATAGATTAAGCTTAGAAAGGTAAACGGATAGGGGTCTGATAGTTAGTAAGACGAGCTCCCTAATATGAGAATAGTACAGGGTCAAGTTAGTAAAAAATTCGTAGGCCTAATAATTGAGACTGAATAAGAGTTTAGCATAGAGAAAGTTAGACACAATAATAATGAGGTTGTCGAGACTCGCCTTTAAAGCGTTGGCGTCCCATGGGCCATATGAATGTAGCCATCACATTCTCATACTTAAACACATGAGTATAGCTCATTTTCATCATCAAATTTGGCCTACAACTCGTGGAAAGCAAAGGACCACATAAAATTCATGTTTACATTTTCGGCCAGAATTTCTTCTTTTCTGTCACAAACTTTGAAAAATCATAACTAATTCTAGAAAAATTGAAATCATGTGTTCTTTACCATTCTGATTTTATGAAATAGAATCCTCCTTACCAAGGGATGGTCTAGCTAAGAGCAGAGCAAGAGTATGAGTAAAAAAAGTAGACTCCCTTGATGTTACAGAGAGTGATTTGGCCAAAATGAGATGCATGAGGTTTGGACCATTTGGGCAGCTCACACAAGTCCCAAATAAGCTTTTAAACTTGCCCAAAAGGTGCCAAGACTAAGGGAAATTAAATTGGCAATTTTGGTACCCAATATGGAGTCAAAATTGACCATAATGGAACCCTATGTCACTTTTTGGCCAAATGAGTTAGTTTTGATTTGAGATTTGGCATACAATTAGATCTTGTTGAGAGCTTTTTGAGAAACCAAAGAATATAATTTTCGGAAGTCTAGAGAATATTTGATGAATTTTCACAGTTAGAATTTTTTATGGTTTCTGGTATGTGCACTGTTCATATGGGCAGATTTGATTTTTGTGTCACCCAATGGCCAAATGGTATTCAATATTTGTGCTCACATTTTCACCATGCATGTAATTAAAAAGCTTGCTTTGCACATATTATGTATAATTGAATGAGAAATGAGGTATTGTGATTCTTTGAATCTCATCCCCTCCTCTCCAATGACCTAACATGCTAGATGGACCAAGCAATTATGGTGAAGGGAGCCAACTATCATGAAGAGGACAATTGACAAGCTTATGTGTTATTTTGTGTATTTTGGAACTATAATGATGGTTCATCATGTATATGATGATGTATATGTACTAAGAACGTTGAGACATGTATAAATATAAAACCATACAATTTACTTAGATACTAGATTATTCTATAAACTCCATTATGGCCCATAAATGCACCTAATGAAGCAACACCCCTCAAATACTTTCTAAGCTTCATTCTTTCCTTTCAAATATGATTCTTGACTCCTTTTAACTCTCTTGGAGTCATCACATTATCAAAACAAAAGGTCTAACACCATGTTGCTTCTTTAAGTCATAATATGAAACTTAAGACACCAAATCACTTTTCCTACTTATACCAGGGTTCCCGGTTGCTGTGGGTTGTCTTATCCCTTGTCAACTTCTTTCTTAAGTTGGCCTGAATATGACCAACAAGGCATTCATGGTACCTTTCACCGCGACTAACACATCTTTCACCGCGGCTAATTTATACATGCAACTAATTAAAGATGATGCCATCAATCATTTTTCCCAGTATTATTTATATGAGAGAGAAAATATTAGACATGTAGAATGTAATTTATTGTTTGGTTATGGAAAAACTACAGCTATCCTACACAATGAAGGGCAGTCTATGCCTTTCCATATATTTCATCCGATTCGTATCAATTAAAGTGAACATGAAATTAACCACCAAAATTACTCAATACTTAAAACCATGTAAGTCGTCTTATATATTGGAGCGGATTGAATATTATATGTTACATTCTTTTTTTTTTAATTTTTTATTCTGAGCATGTTTTCATTATTTATTTTTCTGTTTGAAAAAAGTGATACTTATTAGAAAATGAAATAAGAAAAGGAGAAAGAAAGCGAGGGAACTAATATCAGCGTCAATCTTCTATGTAGAAAAAGATCGCCAAAATCAGGAGATCTTCGATCGATAGTGAAAGAAAAATACATATTGCCCAGGATCCTCTAGACTTCATACTAACAACCAATGAAAGAACTCCATTTGTTAATTTGCTTCATTTTCTTGCATGCTGTGCATACTGGCTTCAAAATGCACAGGGCTTATAGTCACCACAAGATTTTCTTTGGCACAAAATTAAACAAAGAAACATGTTTAATGTGCTTCACGCTATTATTAGCAACGTGTTTTATTTGTCTTTCCGTTTTGTGTACAGTTTTATTTGATTCCGCAGAAAGAAAGAACAAGACTTGGAAAGACATAATTAAATCCGGGACCATTGCACAGAAATCTGTACAACATTGAAAGGAAAAGAAAAAACAACATGTAGCACGAGGTGAGCTAACAATGTCTATCATTTCGAAATAATATCGATTTCCTCTCATCTTTATATATATATATATATATATATATATATATATATATATATAAGATTGTATGAAAATATTTTCTCAACAGAGGGGAATTAATGATTATATAGTCTGAAAACAAATGACAAAAACAGAAAAATCATACTGGAATTGTTTGAGGGACAAGGCAAGGTTGAACCCACCCCTCCAAACAATCTACTTTTGCAGTTCTCTCTCTCTCTCTCTCTCTCTCTCTCTCTCTCTCTCTCTCTCTCTCTCTCTATGCATATGTGTATATTTTCTCCTGAACTTTGAACTTCTCTATATAAGCTCGTGTCTTCTTCATATCTTCACCATTCCTAACTCTTCTTTCATCTAACTTGTCCGATGAGCATCACAGCTGCTCCAATGATCCCAGAGAAAAATCGATCAGCAACAACTAACAACCCTATGGAAAAGGATTGTGACTCCCTCGTATCAAAAAGGTTAGCTTTTCTCCATTTCACCGTACTTTACAGTTCGTTAAATATTTCTCTTTTTTGGCCCCAAATCAAATTGTTTCCGTAGTTTAAAATGCCATTCAATCTATGTAACTATTGTGTATGTTATTTTTAATCTTAACTTCTAATCAAATAATCATATATAACTGTGTTAAAACAATAATTATATAATTTTATTGTTAAAAGTGTGTTTCAATTATACCTTAAATTTTATCTTTTTTTAAAATTTACTGTTGGGATTTAACTAATTTAAAATTAAATTTGTTGATTTGATTGTAGCAATATAGCCTCTAACAACCCTATAAAATAGGTAAATGTACAAGCGAAATATATTTCTAACAAAAAAGTGTTTATCATTTTAAACATACGTGGCTAAATAATAATAAATTCATTTGTTTCAAACTTTCTTTAGTCAAATAAGTATATTAAAGGATTAGACATAGTTACAATATTTTGTATTTTTATTATCAATTCTTTTAATAAAATATTATATTCGTAAAAAGAACTTTAAAATCTATTCATGCATTGTTAATTAAGCTGGAAAAATTATATAATTATTTGCAAAACTTATCAACACATCATATTATTATTTTAAAAATTTTGATAACAAAGATATATGGAGAATATAATTAGTTTTCTCTTTCTCATATCAAATTACGAGTTGCACCAGGCGCTTGTTACTCCAGAAAAATTATACTTGCGCAACCCATCGGTATTATTGTCAACATATATATATATATATAGAGAGAGAGAGAGAGAGAGAGAGAGAGAGAGAGAGAGAGAGCCTTCGCTGAAATAAGGGTAAATAAGATTCCTTTTATACAGGCTGGAGGGACAAGTTGCGATCATAACAGGTGGGGCCAGAGGAATCGGAGAGGCGACGGTGAGACTCTTTGTGAAACACGGTGCCAAGGTGGTTATCGCCGACATCGAAGACGCTCTCGGCACCGCACTGGCCACATCTTTATCCCCTCCTGCCACCTATGTGCACTGCGATGTGAGACTAGAGGAAGACATCAGAAGCTTGATCGACATAACCGTGTCAACCTTCGGACGCCTCGACATAGTCTTCAACAACGCTGGCTTTCTGGGAAGCCAGTCGAAGGACAGGATCAGTATCATGGAGTTCGACCCAAAGGAATTCGACCACCTTATGAGCATCAACGTTAGAGGAACCGCACTTGGGATGAAGCACGCAGCTAGGGTTATGGTTCCGAGAAAGCGTGGGTGCATAATTTCCACCTCGAGCGTGGCTGGGCTCATGGGTGGGCTCGGACCGCACGCTTACACGGCTTCGAAACATGCGATTGTTGGGCTGACTAAGAACGCGGCTTGTGAGTTGGGGAGATATGGGATAAGAGTTAACTGTATATCTCCTTTTGGGGTGGCCACTTCCATGCTTATTAGTGGATGGAGGAGTGAGGATGATTCAAGGGCACTACCCTATGAAGAAGAGGTTGAGAAAATGGAGGAGATTATGAGTGGCTTGGCTACTCTCAAGGGTGCTACACTTAAAGCTATTGACATTGCTGAGGCTGCTCTTTTTTTGGCCAGTGATGAATCCAGGTATGTGAGTGGTCATAACCTAGTGGTGGATGGTGGGTTCACCGCTTCTAAAAACTGCGTGGGGCTTTAAGTCTGTAAATTTACAAGCTAAAATTACCACAATTATAGTGGCTGTGTGGAAAGTTACTGAATTTATAAATAGTTAATCGTTACTTTATTACTCAGTTAAAGAATGAAGATATTTTCTTTCTCCATTACTTGTAATCAATGTGGTTCCCCTTCCATTTCAATGGCCTTTAATCATTCTAAGTAGATATTAAAACAGGACTCTATCTGCCAAACCCTACCAAATATATGGGACAGATCTCGTCCACTAATTAATATATGTTATTTCAACATTACTTATTATCTCTGATCCTTTTTATTAGAAACAATAATTTGTTTTATTAGTATTAAAAAAATAATTAATATTAGTTTAATTCATTAATTAAGTTTAAATTTGATAATTCTTTTCTATTTTATCCATTTTTATTTTACATAAGAAAACGTTATACATTATTAAATGTATTAGGTGTAATAATAAATGAAGAGTAAAAAAATTTATTATTTAATAAAATAAAAAAATATACTTTTTTATATTTTGGAATCAAAAAAATCTCTTTAAATTTCTTTATAAAAAAAGACTGGAAGGAGTATTTTTTAGTGTATATTAAAAAATTAAGTTTATCAACATAATTAATGATTTTTTTTTTTATTGTGCTGATAACAAGTTCTGCAATGAACTGATAATATTTTACTAGTGTGTTGATATCAACTACTAGTGGTAAAAATATAGAGTTACTAACGCTTTCCGTAAACATTTTTAACACAATGAGAAAAATATTACTAATTACATACTAGTAATTAACTACACATTCATGTCACCATTAATAATTGGTTACTAATAAATTACAAAATTATTACTAATACGATAAGAAGACATTAATGCACTTTTAACTCTTTAACATCTACCTTAAAGTTCAGTTTCAACCAATTTGATGAAGCGGGCGTTTATTTAATTTCTGCAAGCACAAAAAGCAAGTTGAGACAGCTCATATCTTTAATTAAAAGGGCTTGCTTTGTGCTAACATGCACGGATCCGAGAAGTGTCAAACTTGCACAAAACACAAGAAAAAAGAACCTCGCAATAGAAATTGGCTAAAAGCCATATGTTTTCATGTTCGGTTGGTGGTTTAATTTGTTTCATTTGGGGTTTAAGTCAGCTTCAATTTTTATTATTTAATTTAATGTATACATTATTTTAAAATTCATAAATAAAATAATTCAAATCTCTTTATGTAATGAAAATAATATAATAACAATTAAAAATATAAATTGCTCGAAACGCCGGACACAAATGTAACTAGCTATTTAGGGTGTGTTTGGAAAACCGATGGAAAGTCTAGAATCACTTTTACTTAACCCACTTTTATCAAAAGCTACATTTACTTGCTTCTCTCAAACCATGGTTTGGAGGATGCCAACATTTTTCCAAACATGCACTTACTTACTTCCTAGCACTTAACAGTAAATACTAGATACCATTGAAATGGGAAATGGATTATTACTTCAATTATGATCTAGGAAATAACAAATATAAATGGTTCTAATTATGGGAAATTCTTAATTACAATTAGTACAAGGAATTGAAAAGAATTTATCAAAATAAATGGTGTAAAGATTCTTAAAGTTTTTATAACATGAGATACTAATACATAAAGTGAAAGTGTATATAGAACACTTTTTTTTTTTCTCTTTTCTCTTTTCAAACTCTATAAAAATTTTAAAATAAACAAAAACTTGTAAAGAATCCATACTCAAATAAGTGTTAATAGATCCCAATATCTACAACATTTACGCACTTTAATAATTTTTTTATTGACTTATTATATAAAACAACTAATACAATATGTGTACTTAAAAATCTCTCACTAAGTCTAAACAATTAGAAAAAGCAAAGGTAGAAGGCAAAGTTCAATGCAAATTAGACATGTATAAGGAATTTTCACTTTAAAAACAAATTGACAATGTTAGCACAACAAGAATGTTAAGAAATTTCGACAAACGCTTCTTACTGGTATGATATATAAGTACAATTGTATTTTAAAATTAGATAATTTTTTTATTAACTAATTTGTTTATTAATAATATTTATATCTATTATTCTTATGTAATTAATTTACATATGATTAATATTTTTATATTCAATTATTATTATATTTTTTAGTTTTAATTTATGTAAATTTAATATTTTGAGTTGATAAAAAACCTATTTAATAAATTTAATATTTTATAGTTTATTATTTATTTCTCTTCTTCTCTATTGCTTCTCTGTTATGTTTTTTCTCTTTTCCATTTTGTTTTTCTGTGTCAATTCTCTTCTTCATTTTGATTTCTTTGATTTTACGACAAAATTGATTTATCATTTCTCTATCTACTCTTGAGATTAGATTTGTTTGATTGGAGAGTTTGGCCTCAATTTATTTCTTTTTCTAGAGATTCGTTTTATTGGAGTTTTGGTTTTACCTTCTTTTAGACGTATAAAAACAAATTTTCAATTTCAGCTTCTTCAAGAAGCATCTAATGTTATTACTTATTGATTAAAAATAATTGCTTAATAGTATTAATTATTTAATGATTTGTGATAATATAGTGGAGAAATATTTATTATTGGACTTAGTTCAAGAAATAAAATAAGATTAAACATCCATATTCTAAATGCAAAAATAGAGCATAAAGTAATTGACCATTTATTATACATATGCTTAATATATATATATATATATATGTGTGTGTGTGTGTGTGTGTGTGTGTAAAATGGTCAGAGCTGAGATGTGTGAAAGTTTGTAATTGCCAAATTTATCAGGTACCAATTTTTCGTTTTTTGGTCTATATATATCCAAATTTTGGTTTTTTCTTTTATTTTCTTCTTTGATTTCGTTTCATTTCAAGTATGCTCTTATTTTCTTTTTCTTTTTTGGTTATTTTTTCGCTTTCTTCTTCTCCCTTTCATTTTATCTCCGTTCATCTATCTACCCAAGTCATATATGTTTTTCTTTTCTCTTTTGTTTTTTTTTAATACTTGTAGCAAGTGAATGAAACGAAATTAAAATATTTTTATTGAGATTTTGATTTTAATTTCTGTTGATTTTGATTGTAATATTGATATGAATATATTTTGATTATTAATATATTTGGTTTCTTTTTGTTTTCTTGTTCCTTGATATGATTATGTTTTGATTATAAATGATTTGGTTTCTTTTTTCTTTTTTTTTAATAAAAATGACATTTCATTCCATATTTTTATTTGATTTGGAATGTCTGTGAAACTTGAAGATTTAATTAAATTGAATTGAACTCATAAGGCATTGAATAAAGATAAAGAATAGAAATGAACTCAAAAGATAAATTAGGAAATAAAGCCAGAAAAATAAACAAAGCATTGAATAAATGAACTCGAAAAATTTTTAAAAGCATTGCACAATCATCTAATAAAATTTTAAAAATTAAAAAAATTAAAATTAATTAAAAATAATAATATTTATTTATTTTGAGAAAAAATTAGTATATTAATAGAAATATTATATGATTTTAAAAAATATTTAAAAAATGTTACAAAATATTTGCATTTATAAAAAAAAAACTTTTAAAAACTCATTTCTGACCAAATTATGGTCAAATTATGATATAACAAGTGTCCTACCATAATTTGGTCAAACCATTTTCCTGTAGAATTGTGATAGGACAATTGTCCAACCAGATGAGGTGTTCCAACGAAATGTGCTAGGACACTTGTCCTGCCATAATTTCATTTTTTATAATTTTATTTTTAGATAAATAATTAAAATTAATTATTTTTTATTTTTTATTTTTGATTTTTGCAAATTTTTAGGTATTATTTACATTAATTAAAGTTTAAAATTTTATTATTTATATTAATTAAAATAATTATCATTAATTTTTAATTTAAGATTTTGTTAACATTACATTTTATTACTACTACTATTATTATTATTATTATTATTATTATTATTATTATTATTATTATTATTATTATTTATTGTATATTAAATAATATTTTTTAATTAAATTAAAAACCTTATAGATGGATGTGATATGATTGCAGAGAGTGTAGAGAAAAAGCAAATACGTTGTTTGGCGATTACAATTTCGTCATAAACAAATATTGATAATAGAAATTATCTGACTAAATATTTAGTCGGAAATATATTTTCAATTAATCTTTTAGTTTATATTGACGCATTTTGTTATAGTGTAGCGCTTTTGTCCTGTCTTTCTATTAAAAAAATAACAAAAAAATCATAATCTAGACTAAATTCAATTAATTGGTTAGTGCGTATGGATGAAGAGAAAAGTAAAGAGAAGGAGAGGGAGAAAAGAGAAAACAAAATTTTCTCTCGTTTGGTAGGAGAAAAAAATAGAAAAGGAAAAAAAACCTGAAGAGAAAAATACTGTGGATCCACATAAAAATTTTTTCTCTATATTTGGAGAGATTGGGGGGGGGGGAACTAATTGGACAAATGAAATATATATATACATACATAAAATATTTTTAATATATAATATTTATAAAATTTTAAAATAAATAATTATATTTATTTTATTATAATAATAATTTATAAATAATAATTAATAAATATATTTTACAAATTAATAATATATTTTTTAATATTAACATTAAAAAATTATTTGTATAATTTAAAAAAAAAAAAACTCATCCGGTGTCCGACCAAATGATAGTCAGATATATATGTCCAAGCCTGTATAGATATATGCGTTGCTTTTAGCAACGTGTATATATATATATATATTAATATATATAATAATATAATTATATATTATATATAATTAAAAAATATTTATTATATTTAAATTAATTAACATATATTAAAATAATAATTTATAAATTATTTTTTATATATTATTTTATAATTAATTTAAAAAATGTTTTTCAAAATTTTTTTAATTTTAAATGTTTATTTTTTAATAAAGGATTTTTTTATTTTATTCAAAAATAATTTTTTCTAATCATTTGAATATTTTTAAATTGGTTTTTATTATTTTCATATTTTTAAAAAATATTATGTAAATAATAATAATATTATTATTATTGTCATATTTAAAATATTTTTATTTTTATTTTTTCCTTTTCCATTTCTTCTTTTTCTATCCAAACATATGAGGAGATAATATTTTCTTTTTATTTTTTTCTTCTTTCTCTTTTTTCTCCCTCCGCTTTTCTCCTCTTCCGTCCAAACACAGCGTAAAGTCTCACTCATCACTCCATTAGACGAACACTCAAAAGACTCCTAACAGTTACACTAAATGACAACCTTAATGGTCCATGACTACTCATAATCATTTACAATGGCTCCATCATGGCGCCTCCTCACATGCTTAATGGCTTTATAAATTGGGTACACTTCTATGCACCTCGTATGCAATGCTCACTCTGCCTATATACTGACTTAGACGTCGAAGCTCATGATAGGGTCTCTGATTTTCTCACAACCCTCACCTGTTTTTTATCCTACAGGTTAACCACTACCGAAAAGTTAATATCATCATTGTTGGGAGTGGCCGCCTGACTATGTAAACTGTTTATCATTACTGTTAAAATCTCTAGAATGCAAAGATCTCCATTTGCTCCACAGTGATAAGTGAGGTTCAAGGCCTCAATTGGTCAAGATCAACCACTTATATGAAATATATATATATATAAAGCACACTTTTAACAAGACTCGTTTTTAACATATTTATATATTTTTCATAATTAACGTTGATCAATCTATTTTTCGTAAACTATATTTACTTTAGCCTATCTTTAATCTAATAAGTCATCATTACGTATGAGAAGAACAGGTGGCAACCCTAATTACTCTGAGAAAATCAAACCAAGTCCCATAAGCATGGCAACTCGAAGTGATCTACTTTTGCAATTTTGCTCGAATGTTAAGAAGATTTCATGCATCAAAGAATTGGTTTTGAAAGTGAATACTCCTTGTCATTTTCAGGGTCTTCATAGTTCACCACTTTCCTAGAGTCATATTAAAATTCAAAAATTTGAATTCTTTTAATTGAATAAAAGGTAGGTATCTCTTAAATAGAAAAAGTGATATAAGGAAGAAGAATGTGCATGAAATTCATCTCTTCTCTTTTCATCAATTCTTTCTTTCTCTCTCCACTTAAAAAGCGCTTTATTATTTATTTACTTTAGTCTAAATCCAAAATTCAGGGCTCATAAGACCTAACCATCCAAAATCGTGAAGAGCTCCACATGATATTTTTATTGAGAGACAAGAAAAATGGAATCATGAGTTGCTTTCACTACCTTCATTTGTCCTTATTTTATATCCATGATTCCCTGGCCCCAAGAAAATATTAATACATAAATATTATATTCGTATCCTTTTTTCCGGCTCCGAAATATTTGTTTACTCACTGTCGTTATAACTAGCTAGTAGGTATGTTGCTCTCCAAAGACATCTTTTCAATAAATTTCAATTTTTATCGTGAGGTAGCGACCTTGAATTCATGTAAAATATCAAGGTAGTGTTGCTTTCTAGGAGACACCCTTTTCAAAAAATTCAATTTTTTTGGTAATAAAAAAACCAGATCAGTCAATTCAAATTAGTTAGTTAATTTCACAGCGAACTAATAGCCTATAACTCAGTGAAAAATGAAAACTGTGAACAAACCAGGTCAGGAATTAATATATATCATTCTTTACGAACTTTCAGCATTCCTACCCCACATTATTGTAATCAAAATAGTTTGTACATATTTTAATTAATTCATCTTTATGATGTAATTAAAGCAAATCATTCGACACTGATAAACCTCATTTCGCTACTCTCATTTTTCCAATGTAGGTATAAAATAAGCAAAGCAAATCAGCAAACAGTTCCTCCACAGTTAGAATTCTTTCGGTTCCATGAATAGCACAGCTCCTATTTCTGAATGTAAATTATATATATAAGACTAGAAGATTCTGGTCTTGTGAAAGTTTTTGTCCTTATTTGAGGCTAGAATCATGCTTGCTTGCCTTTGGTATATTTCTGAACTCTTCACAATATACTATGCATAATTATTGAGCTTCATTGGATTATTTAATTTGTACCCAGCAGCCAGTATACGAATCTATATATCGGTGATGAAATATTTCCACAACAAATCAAAATGAAAAGGCACCCCAACCATTGATGGGTTACCATGTCCTCTTTTCGTGGGTACCTTATATTTTATTCTTATAGATTAAAATCTAATTACAAAATTAATTACATATATAAATAAAATTTAAAAATAAATCAATGCATGAATTAACAAAACACCATTTGAATTTTAAAAATGTAATACAGCACCTACATAAAACAATATTTGGTTTTTAATTTTTAGGGGATGTTTTGTTTTATTTTAAAATTCACGATGTATCTTGTTAATTTTTTAAAGTTTGGAGATGTTTTATTATGTTTTAAACTTATATACCAATTTTGTAACTAGAATTTAACTTATAAAAGTAAATATAATTTTTCTTCTACTTTTGTTCGACGGGTTCTTCTGTAACACCAAAACAATGGGTAGATCAACAAATTAAAATCAGCCATGTGAGAAATTAAGATGAGCCTCACAAAATAATTTACAAATAATATCATTTAATTATTAAATATTACAGTTTTAACCCTTAAAGTTTTCATGTAGATATGATAAAAACACAAAATTATTATTTGACCCAATTGATTTTTTTTTAAAGACAAACCTTTTAAAATGACTATTATCTTGACAAAGAAATGAGACTTAAAAATTAAAAAAAAAAAAAGTAAAAAACCAAGTTAATCTCTAACGAACAATTTTCTTTAAAAAAAGTCTCAAGAAAAAATATATCACCCTACTTTATGAATATATGAATAAAAAAGAAAGCATACAACGAAATAAATAAATAAGTTTTAGGGATAAAAATGTAATATTTAATGCTTAATTATATGGTATATATTTTTTCAAAACATTTCCACCTTTTTTAACTTAATTAATTATCGATCCACCTACTCATTGTTCTAGACTTTTGGTGCACATACGCCCATTTGCCGTAGAAGAACTAGAACCCACTTTTTTGGCTTTTTGCAGTATCTATAAAGAGACCTAACTCTTCAACATATAGGCGCTTCATGCAAAATCTCAGCACTATACATGTAATTCTCTCTTCACTCTAGCTTGGTTTTTAGGGTTTTACACCTGAATTCTTCTTCTACCCAATATGAAGCTGACCCACAACGAGATCTCACCGGAAAATTCCCCCCATATGGCGGTGGCGCCGGAGGTTGAAAACGAGAACAAGAAGAAAGTGAAGATGCTTTACAGAGCATTGCGTCACGGGGAGACAGAGGAGGTTACGAAACTAATCGGCAGGGATTTGGAGTGGTGGTATCATGGGCTTCCTCATTGCCACTACATGATGAAGATGTTGACTGGGGAGTCAACGCACTCGGCGTTCAAATTCAGACCCAGCAGAATCAGGACCTTCGGTGAGCGCGTGATCGTGGAAGGATGGGAAGGGATGGGGGTGTACTGGGTGCACGTGTGGGGACTCAAGCATGGAATTATTACTCAGTTTCGTGAGTACTTCAACACTTTGCTTACTGTTGTGCTTCGAGTTTCGGAGGATGGGGATGAGGCTTGCCTTTGGCAAAGCGTCCCTCGGGCTCGGGTTAACGGGTCCTTACCCGATCTTGTGCTTGTTGTCTGATCCGACGATATATCTAAGCCAGATTCTCCTGTAGGTTTCCATTTAAGAGAAAGGATGACACATTGAGTATGCTCACATGAAGTCCTTGGGAGAATTTGAATTCATTGTACCATAGCCACGAAAAAAGAGGGAACAGGTCATTCTGTCCGTAGACAGAATTCTATAAATTTTTTTTTTAAAGGGGAGAGAGAGAGGTGTATGACTGTGTGGAAATCATTTAAAGCATTAGGTCTTATTAAGTCCCACGCTCATATTTTATTTCTCTTACAATATGTTTGTCACTACTGGAGAACATCTAAATCCAAAAAAGAACTGGAAAAAAGATCTCTTAGATCTGTGATAGTATGTGTATTTTGTACTGCATGATTAGACTTGTTATAAGATCAGTGATAGTATTTATATTTTGTATGAGTAATCTCGATCAAAACCGTTGTTGTCTTTGACCCAAAGAAACTATAGTAATAAAATAAAAGTAAAGATCATTATTATCAGAATTGGATCATAATTAGTAAAATTAATAAAAAATTGGTCAAATTGATAAAATTGAACCCATTCAAGATTTAACTTGTTTTGAATTTTTTTAGATTGTTTTTTATTTCATTTCAAACAAATACGAAAAATTAAATATAAAAAACAATAGCAGAAAGAAAGAGTTAAAATAGAGATATATTTAAAGAAAAGAGAATACAAAAAATAAAATAAAATATGTATATTTAATCATTTTTTATGTTTGTTCTTTATCATACTCTATAGTATCTCTTTTATATATCAAATTATCTCTTTTATAGTATGCGGTAAGTACATTTCAGATTATCATTTTTTTTTTCCTTTTTTGGGCCGGGTGAACATTTCAGAGGATCACTTTGTACATACAATTGTACAGGTTTGGAATAAGAGGACCTTCTTTGGTGAAAAACGGACATTATTTGTGGATAAGAAACAACGTGAGATGGGGTTGTTTCATGTTGATGGTGCCAACATAATTTCATGTTACTTGCAAAAGTAATTTTTTTTTCTTTATTTTTTTTCAGACGTTAGAGGCTCTGTTTGTGAGAGGACATGACCTTTGTTGGCGCCACCGACATGAGGCAATCTAAACTCAAACAATATTCTTTGAAACCAAAAAAAAAGGACATTGTTTATGGATGGGAAACAAATTTTATGACTGTGCAATACACGTACTAACTATGCAGCAAGGGACATTTTAGAAAACAAAATAAAGTGAAAACAAAATAAAACAAAAGGGGATAGCCCTGTATGCTGTGCCGCACGTACCGTTGAGGATGTAGGCTTTTGTGGATAATTTTTTTTGCAAGGAGCAAAGGTGTGGGAATGGAAGCAATGTGTCTAGTAAAATCTCTTACTTAACTTTGATCAGTGAGAATTTATGTTATGTTAATTTTGAAAAGACATAGGTGAATTTTGGAAACAAAAAGAGTGCCTTCGGTTTTTGAAAACAATTTTTATCTTTATTTTTTACGGATAAAATTTATTTGCAAGTTTTCAATATTTTTAAAAATCACTTTGTTATGTGAAGTTACACATTTATTCATTTTTGTTTTAAAATCAAATGGATTAAATTACTATAAATTAATTTGATTTTTCAGTTTGACAATCAATAAATGATGATATTTTTAGAAATTTTTTTTTTCCAAACGTTTCATGTTTTTAATCTATTTTAAAAATATTTTCAGAAAATATTTCATCCTAAATTTTAACCAACACCTTTTCAATCATATTTTATATTTTTGTAAGTTTGTAAAATTGAGCAAATGTAATTGTTTTTTCAACCACATATTTGTGAAAATGTACCTTATCAAAATGTTAGTATTAAAAACATATCTACTATGAAATAATTCAAAAGAGATAGAGACAAGAGAATTTAGAGAAGATGAATAATGAAAAAAATGTTATTCAATTTTTATTTATGCCTTTTAATACAAATAAGGTGTTTATTTATAAGCACAAGGTTGTAACTATAAATAATTTAAAGATCACATCCTAAATGTGAAATAATAAACCATAAAGAAGGATATAAAGGTAAGAGATGAATGTCTAAAAAATTTAAAGTTACAACTCTTAAAAAAATATGAGGAAATAGGCATCCACATAATGTGCATTCATAACACTCTCCCTTAAATGTCTATTTATTTTAAGAATATGTCTCATTAAAACTTTATTGGGTAAAAGCCTTGTGAAAAAAAAATTCTAATAAAAGAAAAAAAGTACATTATTCTTGTGTTTCATATGCATTAAAAATTGTCTTATTAAAGACCTTGCCAAGAAAACCCCAATGGGACAAAAACCATGGCGAAGGAAAAAAGAATACAGTGTGTATTAGCTCTCTTTCATGACAATATCAATTAAGATCTTTAAGTCAAAAACTCTAATATTATGAACTAATTTTTCAAGTATAGTAGTAGAAAGTGCCTTGGTAAGCAAATCTGCTAGATTATCACTTGAATAGATTTGCTGAATATTTATATCACTATTTTTTTAAAGATCATAAGTGAAAAAAAAATTGGTAAAATATGTTTTATTCTATCACATTTAATGTGTCATTCTTTAAATTAAGTAATGCATGCAACATTATCTTCATGTAAGATAATCATAATTATTTTCCAGAAGATAAAATCATAAGTCTATTGTAAGTGTTGAATTATAGATTTCAACTAGAAACAATTCTCGCTTGTCTCATGTATTGCTAAATTTTTTGCATGATTAGATTACATGGCTATTACAATTTGTTTCATAGATCACTATGAAATAGTTGTACCTCCACATGTAAACAAATAGTCTATTTGTGATCAACCATTATAAGGATCAGACATATATCATACATTTGCATAACCAATTAGGTCAGATTTAGGTCTTTTCGTATAAAACAAACTCATATCCATCATACCTTTAAGGTAATGAAGTATATGCTTAATTCCATTCCAATGCCTTCATGTAGATAAAGAATTATATCTTGTTAATAAATTAATGGCAAATAATATATCAGGTCGTGTATGACTAGCAAGGTACATTAGTACTTCAATTGCGCTAAGATGTGGTACTTCAAGACCTAGTAATTCTTTATTCTTTTCTCAAGGTCTAAAGAAATCTTTATTCACATTTAATGACCTTACAACCATTGGGGTGCACAATGGATGTGATTTGTTTATATAAAACTATTTTCAACACCTTTGTTATATAAACTTATTGATGTACAAAAATTCTATTTTTTGAATGTTTAATTATAATCCAAGGCAAAGTTTTGTTCTTCATAAATCTTTTATTTCAAATTCTTTATTTTAATAATTTACAACACTTAAAAACTCTTCAAGAGTTTCAATAATAGTTAAGTCATTGATATAAATAACAATGATAATAAACTTATTCTCAAATCTTTTAATAAAAATACATTGACAAATGGGATCATTTGTGTATCATTCCTTTAACAAATATTTACTGAGGTAATTATATCATATGTATCTATATTGTTTCAATCCATACAGAGATTTAGTCAATTTGATTAAGTAATTTTCTCAAGAGTCTAGTTTATATGCTTTAGGCAAATTAAGACTTTAAGAGAATTTCATATAAATATCATTATCAAGTGAGCCATACAAATAGGTTGTAACAACATTTATTAAATGCAAATCAAATACTTCATGTACTACCAAACTAATTAAATACTGAAAAATAATTGCATTTACCATAAGTGAGTATGTCTCTTTATAATCAATGGCAGGTCTTTATGAAAATCCTTGAGCAACAAGTTGTACTTTATATCTTACAATTTCACCATTCTCATTTCATTTTTGTACAAAAACCATTTATATCCAACTAGCTTTATATCTTGTGGTGTACGAACTATAGGTTCGAAAACTTTTCTTTTTGCTAGTGAGTTTAATTCTGACTCAGTTGCATTTTTCTATTTTGACTAATCATCATTTTCTTTTATTCCTTAATAGACTTTGGTTCATGATTCTCATCATTATTTATTATATTATGTGCTACATTATATGCAAAAACACCATCAACATTAACTTCATTTCAATTTCATCATATTCCATTTATAATATAATTTATTAAGATCTCTTTATTTTCACTAATTTCAGGTACCTAGGTTTCTTTTGAAACTGAAATAGTAATTTTGTCTCTGGACTCTTCTGGAGTCACCTTATCCACATTCTTGATTTGACCATCTTAGTTTTTAGCTCTTTTCCTTTTTCGAGAAATTTTATCTTTAGAGCCTACTATGCTTCATGCGTGCATTAGATTCATTTGCAATAGTAGATTTTCCGATAGGGATATCAACTTTAACTGCAGCATTAACAGTTGGTACATGTGATTTGGTCACTCTCCTTTAGTTCGTGAATGTGTCTGGCAATTTATTGGCTAAACTTTGCAAATGAATTATCTTTTAAACTTCCAGTTCACATTATTTTGTATGAGAATCAATATAAGATAATGATAATTCATTCCAACTAATTTCATTTTCCAACTGCTTATTTTCTCCCCACAATGTTGGGAAAACTAATTCATCAAAATGACAATTAGTAAAGCTAGCCGTGAATAAATCCCATGTTGATAGTTCAAGATATTTTATTATAGATAGAGATCTATATTCAACATATATCCCTAAAGGACTCATTTTAGTATGTTGTGGTGGAGTAATTAGAACATATACTGCACATCCAAAAATTCTTAAATGGGAAATATTATATTCTTGACCAAAAAACCAATTGTAAAGGGGATTGCTTATAATAACTTGTTGGTCTGATGTGAATTAATATTGCAGCATGCAAAATTCTATGTTCCCAAATAGAAATTGAAAGTTTTCATTTTATAAGTAATGGTCTTGCAATTAATTTTAGACGCTTAATGAATAATTCTGCAAGACAATTTTGTGTATGAACATGTACTATAGGATGTTCAACATCAATTCCATTAGACATATAATAATCATTGAAAGATTATGAAGCAAATTCATTGACATTGTCAAGTCGTATTTTCTTAATTAGATAATCAAAAAAATATTATTGCAGTTGAATCAATTGAGCAAGTAATCTTACAAATACTAGATTATGAGATGATAACAAAAACACATGCGACCATCTAGTTGATGCATCAACTAAAACCATAAAATATCAAAATGGTCTATGTGGTGATAAAGTGGTCCATAAATATCACCTTGTATATGTTCCAGAAATATAAGAGATTTATTATTAATTTTTGTTAGTGATAGTCGAATAATTAACTTTTGTTGAGAACAAGTAGCACATGAAAAAATTTAAATTAAAGAATCTGCTAGCTCTTTAATGGATGTCCACATGAATTTTTAATTAATTTTCACATCATAATTAATGCAGGATAGCCTAACCAATCATGCCAAACAAAAAACTTATCATAATTTGTAAACTTATAGTTTACGATAGCATATGTTTCAATTATACTAATATATATATATATGTGGTACAAATCAGAGGAAAGTACAAGTAATTTTTCAAGTATGCATTTGTTACCTAAGATTATAAAAGTGATATCAAGATATCCAATATTTCCTTTATTTGTTCTTTCGATATGATATCCATTTCGATGAATATCCTTAAAATTCAATAAGTTTATGTGATATTTAGTCAAATATAATGCACTATCAATGTGTAATTTTGTTCCTTCAAATAACAAAACATTAGCACTTCCAGAGCCGTTAAATAAATTTGTAATACTAGATATAATATTAACATTAGCTTATTGCATTACTATATAAGAAAAATATTTTTTATTCTTGAGAATTGTGTGAGTCATTGCACTATCAGCGAGACATATATCTTTATTATTGACATTGTCACCAATTGAAGAAACACTCATACTTCAAAACAAACGTATCAATAATCAATACAAGAAAATACTACTTAAAAATGTAAGAATATATTTGAAAGGATAATAATCTTATAAGTAAATTCTTTATTGCTTTAGAAAACACACTAAAATAAAATATAAAAAATTTATTTTTGGACATTTTTACCACCAATTAGGTGATCAATTTTTTCATCAGGATCAACAAAAAAAGTTAGCAACATCTAAGTGAGTGACATCAATATACCCATAGCCAAAGTCACCATCTTCACATGCAAAATTTATCTCTATATTTCTTCTTTTAAGCTATTATTGGTAAAGGTTAACAAGATGCTTTGGTGTAGAACAAGTATAAGACCAATGACCTTTACCACCACAACAATGACATATGTTCTCAATATATTTATTATTCTGCCTACCTTTTTTTCTTGTCATTCTTTTCTTCATTTTTCCACTTATGGTGGGAAGTTGAGTTCTTGATATAAAAACCACGACCATGTCCATAACCTTAGCCATAGCTACTACCACGTTTGTAGCAATAAGTTTGTTCACAAGTGAAATGGTCGTGTGTTACTACATTTGTTTCAGGGAATAGAGTAAAGATAATTGGATAGAATTCATAATTTTTTATCAAAAGTTCATTATTTTGTTCAACCACGAGGAGATAAGAAATCAACTTAGGATATTTCTTAATTTTTTTTCGATATTGTTGCTGTAGAAGTAAATTAGATGCATGAAAGTGAAGAATATTTTTTCTAACATATCTTCATCGGTGATTTTTTCTCCACATAATTTTTGTTGAGAATTGATTCTAAATATTGCAAAATTATATTCACTTATAGTTTTAAAATCTTATAATCTTAAATGCATCCACTCATAGTGGGCTTTTAGAAGAATGACAATTTTATGATAATCATATCTTTCTTTTAAATTATTCTAGAAAACAAGTGGGCCTTTTATAGTAAGATACTCAATTTTTAATCTTTCATGAAGATGGTGACAAAGAAAGGTTATAGTTTTGGCCTTATTTTAATTAGATGCTTTCTTTTCTTCTTTGATAGTGTCTCCAAGACTATTTCTATCTAAATAAATATAAGCATATAATATCTAAAATAAATAATTCCCCCCCCCGGTAATATCAAGAGCAACAAATTCAAGTTTTGCGAGATCTGACATTTTAGTACTATTATATAAATATAAAACAAGTTAAGTAACATCCAATATTGTATAAATCAAGTGATAACATTTATATAAAGGTAGTTGCATTTATAGTTTATATACTCAATTTTTAAAATATAATTTATATACTCAGGATATAAACAAATTATTAGCAAATTAAAAGTATATAGTTTATACCCAATTCATGAAGAATAAATGTCATAGAAAGGGACAGAAAACTAAATCATCAATCAAAATTTTATTAAAGAAAATTGATGATATAAACAATCACAATCTTTAAATCTAACATTATAAAGGTGAAATAGATATACAAAAAGTAGAAATTAATATCAAAGTATAAGTATAAGAATAAGGCTCACATGATCTAGAAAATAAGAAAAATAAACCAATTCATTTGTTTTTCAAATTATAAGAATATCAAATTATTCAAATAGAACAAAAGAAAAGGATCATAAATCAAATAATTCTCATGAAAAAATACGTGCTTGAGAAAGCAATCATACTTTCAAAATGAGATAGCAAAACTTGAGAAAACAAATTTAAGAAAGTAATTGTGTTGATAACTTATTATGAAATAATTCAAAAGAGATAGAGAAAAGCGAATTTAGAGATAAAAAATAAAAGAAATACTATTCAATTTTTATTCACACTTCTCAATACAAATGAGATATTTATTTATAGACACAAGTTTGTAATTATAAATAATCTAAATGTCATATCTTAAATGTGAAATAATAAATCATAAAAAAAGATATAAAGGTAAGAGATGAATGTCTAAAAATTTTAGAATTATAAATTTTAAAAAAATATGAGAAAATAGATATTCACGTCATGTGCATTCATCATAATACCTTTATTTTTTGTTGATGGCTGCACACGTGTTTATTTTGCAATTATGGGCCTGTCCACCTAAGTTGACGATAACAACAGGTATGAAGCCCATATCTAATCCAACCATAAGGCCAAATAAAGGGCCGCTGAAAGCCCAAATTCAGATTTAGTTTTGGGCCTACAGTCCGAGATTCTAAAGTACGATAATACCGCTACGTCATTTCCAAATTTCCTGCACTCAAAAACCTCCCGTTATAAAACCTCAGTTCTCTTTCTTTGTGAATTCAGAGAAGAGGAAAATGTTGCGGTCTACTATTAGAGCCGCAGCTACGAGCTCTAGAACCCGTCCATGGGAGCTCAAGAACACTGCAATTCCAGCCCTGAGTTATTCTTCTGAGAGCCCCTACTCCACCCTCATCAAGGCCAAGAGGGATAAATTCAAACCCGATGCAAATAAATCCCTCAACGTCACCACCACTTCCCCAGCCACCGATGCTGGCGACGCCGTGTTTGGTGTGCAGGAACGTCAACGCCTCCTTACCGCCGATGAGAAAAACCCTTCTCTTGATGTGGGTCCCAATGGTCGTCCCCTCTTCACCACCACCCCTTCACTCTCGCAACTAACCCGTGAAGACATCTGCAGCTACTTCAAGTTCACGTACACTCTCCAACACCCTCTTTTTTTTTTTTTCAATTAAATTTCCTATGTGTGATTTTTTTCGTATAGCTTGTATCCGTTGTTAATGATTACCCATTTGGATTTGCATTTGCGGGATGCTGTGATTTAGAAGACAGGGTTTGAATGCAGTGTTGCCGGAGGGATTGCCGACGGGTATGGTGAAGGAGTTCGAGGACTCTATGCGAACTGCTTTGCTTGTTCGGCGGAGCTTTTTGGATCTTCGTGATAATTTTAGGCGCGTGGTTGATCCCCCGACGTGGCCCTCGAACGGCAAAGGTGTGGTCCTCATGTAATTTTTGTGTAAATCTCTCTCTTTTTCCCCTGTTCCATATATATATATATGCTGATATATATGTAATGAACAGCATAAACAAGAATACTGGTGGTAGATTCAATTATTATTTTGGCTGTTCATAAGCGTGTTGGAAGTTTCATGGATCCAGCTGAAATGTAGGCGCCTTGGTTACGAACTTAGCAATTTTCATCATAATGCTTTCTTTTTACTGCTTCTCCGATTAATGCTTTCTGGAAAGAAATTCTAAGTTACTCTCAGATCAGGATGGTCCTTCTTTGCTTGTATACTTGAAAATTTTACTCATACTTCATAACAAGTTAAAAACAGGTTTTTGTCTTGTTAAAATAGTTATCTCATGGATAAACAGCTAGATTAACTGTACTACGGGGTATGCATCATTCACAATCTAATGAATGAGTTTATGTTACCTAGCTCAGCCTTGACCTATCATATTATTATATTGTTGTTATTACCTTTAAGAACAGTATGGTGCATCATTATCTATTATCCTTATCATTGTATGTTCAAATATAGGTGTGGCTAGTTACAGTATGTTTGTTAACATTTCAAAAATTTGATTGTTAGATGCCCCTCTTGTTCAAATTATCTACACTTTTGTTTGTAGAAAACATAAATTGAAATGTGGTCCCCGTTCACTCTTCTTTTCAGAGTCAATGTTACATGTATTTAAGTTTTTCAGGCCCCAAGGTTAGAAAGCAAATTGTCTTAGATGGTCCTGTTAGCTGTGGCAAGAGCATTGCTGTTGCCATGCTTGTTCAGTGGGCTCGAGAAGAAGGTTGGCTTGTTTTTTATGTTCCCAGAGGTTGGGAATGGACTCATGGAGGGTTTTTCTATAAGCATCCACAAACTGGTCTATGGGACACACCTGTCCAGGCCGAAAATGTTCTCAAGGCAAGAATTCTAATTTAATCTCTCTTCATTTTTTCTTGCTTGTGTATAAGTGTGTTTTGTTATGAGTGAGAATCTGCCAATGTCACAGTTTCAAAGGCACATATTTTATTGCCTATACGAATAGGTGGGCAACTAAAGAACATGCCAAACAGTTAACTCAATATCTGAAAGTTAATCTTTTTATATTATTATTACTCAAATACAGCAGAATGTATTGCCTTATGGATTCAGAACATTGAGATTGAACTAAAGCAATTAATCTCAATTCTCAACTCAATAATTATAGATGAGAGAACAAAAACAATGAATATAATGTTGTTTGAACGATAGATTATGAATAATTTAATAGATCTAATTTCAAACCAACATTTAACAATGAAGTCTCTGCAAGGGCATATCATTCACCCTCGTCATCTCATGTAAATCAGTATCATTTGTCTACCTTTCGAGCTAAAATGCCACAGCTAACCCTTAACATGATACTGGTTGTGTAAATAATTATTCTCAGTAACAGCATCTATACCTCTGTCCTCTGGAGAGTTATCTTTGGAGCAAAGGTTCCAAATCCTACTGTAAAGTACATTACATTATCTAAAAATTTTGTATTGATTACAAATTTAGGATTGTTGATTTCCCTACCTAATCTATTACTGAAAAAACAAAAATTTTTTATGTTGCTGCTAAGAAAAGAGAAAAAACAAAAAAGTAAGCTTATATAGATGATCATGCTGGTAAAAAAAAATAAAAATTCATAAGTTTAGCATGGTTGTCAATTGTTTATGTTTTATAGTTCAAGCAGACCATTTGTCCACACTTCAGTGCTTTCTGGGTACATATGCAAGGACTTACAGGCACTGAGCCCACCTGGAAGTTAATTTATAAATCAGCTGTTTGCAGTAACAAGGAATATACTTAAACATTCTGGAGGAGGGGATAATATTTTCTTTACATACAATATTAAACTAGCATATGGTTGAATTTTATTACAGTAGAATATAAATATGGTTAAAGACTACATGATCAGTACGTGTCTGTCACTCTGTCATATCTGTCTCTCTCTCTCTCTCTCTCTCACACACACACTCTCTCACTCTCACATACACACAATAATTTTACTAGCTTATTTTCAGCTGACTTTTGCTATCTGCTTGTCTAGAATATTTTAGCTATGACTATTCAAGCCAGAAGAGATACATCCACAATATCCGATGTTATCTATGTTAAAGAATTACAATACCATTTTTGCTATCTCAGTGTATTTCAAGTAAAAATAAGATGAATTCATGAATCACAAATGTCAATCCCAAGGAGATATATATATATTTTTTGGGGGTTGATTTGATTTTGATTGTATACATATTATGGCCATTATGATTAACCTTGATATCATCTTCTCAATAAATCATGTAGTCATTTGAATATTCTTTTGGATCTGATGGTTCATTTGTTTTCAGGATTTTATGAAGTACAATGAGTCCTACTTAAAGCAGCTACCATGCCAAGTCTTTGATCCGATCTCACTGGGTGAGGGCGCTGGTGTTGGATGGTTAAAAGATGTTGATTCCCTGGCGATTCCTGAGGGTACAAATTTGTATGAGCTGGTAAAGACTGGAATTGATCAAACACATGCTGCTGTTGGAGTGGTTGTTAGGTTGAGGAAAGAGTTATCACTTGTTAAAGATATGCCTGTACTTACTGCAATTGATCAAGTGAGACACAGATTTCACTTAATTGACATTAAAATGATGTTTAGTTCTTGAAAATTTGTTTGTGCAATATTTTGATCGTCTTACTTATTTGCTATGGACACCTTTCTTCAGTATAATAACTGGTTTACATTCAGTGAGTACGAGGAGCCTGTATCAATTCGTTCTTGTCGGCCAATACATGCTAGAGAACTTACAATGGTTGGTACATTGCTTTTTTTAATGCAGAATAATTTTAGTAATGCTTGGCAATTGTCTTTATCTATTTTATTTTTGCTTCTGAAAATAATCTAGATTTTATGCATTCCTATTTTGTTGCTGTAAATTGTTTCCTTGGGAATGTTGGTCATCCTTTGTACTGGGTTAATACAAACAACCTTATTGTCTTTAATTTTTAGTTGTCTTCCTTACTGTTACTTGGGTCAACAATTAGGCTTTTGTGCAGAACATTAGATGCTTCCACGTCACTGTTGCAGGTGAAGGCTTTTAGGTCAATGATGCATAATGATATGATGGTAGGAGCTTTCTCTCATTCAACAGCGGTAGGAAAGCTTCGTAAAGATTTGCCAGATGTTCCAGTAGATGCTCGTGTTATGTTTCCTCGATACAGTTTAGATGAAGCAGAGACCGTTTGCTATTATTATTTAAGGTATAACATTGCTGTTGTCGTCTTAGCATCAATTACTAGTTTATAGCGGATAGGAGAGCCAGCAGGGCTAATGGTTAGTTGATAAATTATTAAATCTAAATCATTTGCTTGTTTTGATATTTATTGACTCTCCTCTGTAATTTAATTTTTGGTTGTTTAGTTTTCTTATTTTATAAGTATCATACTATGATTAAACGTTTTCCATATTCAGTCTACTACATCAAATCATCAATATATCTACATGTATCAAAATTATATAGATACCTTCTATATATTCAACTGGTTATTCTGCATGTTGGGGGTGGATTAACGTCCTCGCAAATATTTGCTTTTTCTCCGGTCCTCAAGTGAAATAAAAATTGTCACTAAGCCCTTGTTTACTAAGGTCATTGTCACTCTTTTGTCTCAATATATTGCGCTGCTGTTTCTGAACTTGTTGAATCATCGGTTGGCCATTGTCGGAGCAATAATCTGCCTAGTTTGTTTTCGGAAGCAGAATATTTGATTTTGTCCAAATAGCCGATGCTTGAATGCAACTAAGCTCTATAGCTTGACGATTGTGTTTCAGTGAGATTCTTAATTTTTTGCCTTCTCATTTCTGACAGGCAAAGGCTAATACGTCGGGAAGCATTCTCAGAAGAAAATTGGAAAAAGGTGCATTTCTTGTCCAATGGAAATGGAGCAGAGATAAGGAAGTTGGTTCCTTTCATGCGGTGAATGACCACAGAAGAATTAACCAACCACCACCCCCCCCCCCCCCCCAAAAAAAAAAAAACAAAAAAAAAGGGAAAACAAAAATATATAATGTGTTTTGACAGAGTTGTTTTGAGTATTGGCTTACTGCGTGATCCACTCAAGTTTGTTAATGAGCATTAACTAGGTTGCCATAGGCAATGTACTTTAATGTAAATTAATTTACAATTTTACTTTGCGAATTAGCAATAATTTCAAGAGTTTTCATCTTTCCTGTTGTGTCTTTGTGTGTCGGGCGCTGCCAATCAAGCAATATTAGGATATGTCATGAGTGGGAAGTTTTTAACGAGCACGGATCTGTGCGCACGGTGCCCCCCATTTTGGGGGGCCTTTTTCTTTAAAAACTTTTTTTTTTAAATTTTTTTTTCTACCTCTTCAACTGTAGAGGATCTCGCATCATTTTTAACATGTCATCCATAGACTACTAGCTAATAAAAGAAAATCAACAATAAAAATATACAATCGCAATACAATGACATTCTTCTAAATTATGGGTAATACCATTTTTTTGTCTCTTGGTTTACAAGAGGGTGCTTACAAGGGCCTAAACATGAATCTTACGCTGCCAAGACACTCCTGTCATGTCCGCCCAATGAGGAGGCATGTCATAAAAGTGCAAGTCTAACTCATCCTTGAATGTATGCCTCAAAGCACAAGCGGATTAACTTGGGGGAATTAAGATGTTGCCAACACTAACATTGCCCACAAAGATGCTATATGAGGAAATATGCTGGAAAAGTCATATTATTTGCATTAAAATATATTATTTTGCGCGAGGTCATGACTGATGCTATTTGAACATTAAAAAACTTTTTTGGATATACAAGGGCTTGGTAATTAGGTCATGGTGATATAATGTCCATTCCATATTTTTATGCCAATAACTGGTTTTCTGCCACTCGTTCTCCAATGCCAAATTTGCCGGGCCGGTGTGCTATTGAGTAGTCAATTCCAAGTAGTCAGTAATGTTTCTTGAATTACAGCTGGGTACTAATTCAAGCTCTACCCTTTTCAAATATTGAATGCTAAGAACTATTCAGTGATTAGCAGATGAAGAACAATTCAGGGCATCTTGTTGCCATGCAATGCGCTAAGTATCCACCAAAATGATAACTTGCAAGTATTATTGTATGTTATAATTATTAAAATTACAAAATTGCTGATCAATGGCCAAAAAAGATATTCTCTGGATGTACAACATCAAATCTTGTTCAGACAACTTCCTATGGTCAGAACTAGGCCTTCTAAACAGAATGCAAAGTATTTTAAAAATATACAGCCGTCAAAACGTCATACCTAAATCATCGCTACAACACTTCTGACCAGTTTCCTCTGAAATTTCAAAGCGTAAAGCTCCCTGATAACTTACTTGGAGCTTGTGTGAGAACGAAGCTGGAAATCCTCTGGCTTCTGTGAAGCAGTTGTAGTTTCTAAGGTAGCTCTGCTTGTCTCAAGATTCACCACTTACAGAGAGAGGCACACACAGCAAGCAATACTGGTTAGATTTATCAATTCCAGTGTAACCTTAGAATGGAGACTGACACAGCGGACAAGATGATTTGTGAGAAGTTGAAAACCATTTGTAAAGGCAGGCAGAATGAAATTTGTGCTTGCAGGTCTTGCAGGCAAGTCGTGGAAGGGAGTGATTTGTAGTGTGGATGACACTGTAACAGATAGGGCACTCCTCAACACCTTCAAATTCTTTATCAAAATTGCGCTTCCAAATTCCTATAGCCTCCGCTAAAGCTCCATTCTGCAGGACCAGAAAAGTACCATTAACTTTAGTACAATCCTCCTCCAATAATAAACAATATTTCACAAAGAAAGGTGTATGGGTTTCAGCATATATTGAACAGTAGTAGTCATTTGCTACAAGCAAGATTTTCTACAAAGAGGAGACTGATTTGGAATTAAAACCTTTTCCCTTTCACCGCAAGATGGTGCATTATTCTGTGCATTTTCCAAAATGGGAAGCAGAAGCTAACTACAAAATGTAAAACTGAACTAAAATCCAAAACAAATTACCTGATTACGAACAAATAACATCATTGACATCAACCATTTCCTTTGCTTGACCTCACTGATCCCTAGGCTCCTTGCGCAATCAACATCTACAGGCTTTAGTGGGTAAGATGCAGGAAGACGAATGACTAGATCCATTCCTGTTTCATCCTTAGTATAGGTAGCAACAACCTCATTTGCCGATTTGCTTACGCTAACTGAGAAATTCTCATCACCAAATTTTGCTTTCTTAATCTGCATTGCAAATGAGGGATATATTAGAACTTGATTATCATCCATACATAAACCAATGCATGCTGACCAAGTTAATATAGATCCTCTGTCACTAGGTCTAATTTATTCTCAGCAACAGTTCCAGCATGAAATCAAGCTGCACTCTATGAAACCACACATCAATAAGAAATTACAAATCGCCAGGCTTTGAAGTTCCCACGGTTAAACCCATTGCCCTCCTTAACAGTCCTTGCTATCCTTCATGCAATCAAGGCATCACAATCTGGTATACCCAGATTTATTTGTCAAGATACTGTTTAAGTTGCAAGACCATTAGCCTAATTTTGGATCATATCTATGTGTTATGGATAGTTCTACCATGCCCTTGTGGGATTGAGGAAAATTCAATACCCCTTGACGAAGGAATCATATACAACACATTAAAAAAAACCAAAAAGAAAAAAAAAAGAAAGTGATAAAATAGTCGATCAAGGCCATGAAGAACCAGTATTGTAAGTTTTTTTCTTTTATGGCCGCTGAACGTCAGGTTGCAAATAGCAAGTTACATTTGTCATGGCATGGATCACAATTAGCCTGTTAGTCATCATCAAATGTGCTATGTGATTTCCACAACAAATAAATGTTCATGGTGTGCCTTTTGCAGTTGAATGATTTGAGCATATGATGAAAGCATGAAATAAAATTGCAGGATATGGTTCTAAGTTAGTCTGGAATAGGGTAATCAACATTTAAGGTTGGTTGGTCATTGTTACCATACATTAATACATACTTGCATCTATAAGGACACCACTGTGGGACTCAACTATAGAGGTTGAAACTTATGGCAAAGGATAGATAGTGAGTGGATGTGCCTGGTCATGATGTCTCTTATTTTGGGTCAGAAGACGCAGATGAAAATGAGGATCAGCCAAAAACAAAAGAACAATAAATATGTAGCTTGTCATGCCTGTTTATCATGGCCATAGCCAACTATCTCATTAGTTTTTGGTCTTTTGTTTTTTGTTTTTTTTTTTTTAAACATACGTCACAATGCAATTCATTTGTCAAAGGGGCATTGGATATCCCTTCATTCAACAAGGGCAATGCTGAACTATCCTTATTTTACAAAGAAGTTTGTATTTATGGCATAAGTTGGGTATGGCAATGGTGACCAGACTATTCCATTACAAAACTTCCATTAATTTCTTCTCTTCTTTCTCCCAATTCCCTTTTCATTCAACAAATATTGGTTTGTATTAAGCCTTTTTAGTCAATAAATAAATAAATAAAAATTTTCAACTTTAAGCTTGCTAAAAGTAGAGAAAGAAAGACTAGATACGTGGACCAAGTGAAATACATTATGGATGAAGAAGGGAGAGTCATGGTCATGGAACAAGATATTAAACAAAGATGGAAGTATTATTTTCGTACGCTTTTAATGAAAGACATGGGATCTCATTGCACTCAGATAGGGTAGACACTAAAAAGATCACAATTATACATTTTATCGTAGGATTCGAGAGTCAGATAGAGAATAGTAGAGCAGTAAGACCAGATAATATACCTTTTGAGGTATGAAATGATTTAAGAGTGAAAAGAATAAGTTGGCTCATAAAGTTGTATAATAAGATTATGAGATCTAAGAGAATGCCGAATGAGTGGAAGAGAAGTACTTTAATTCCTATTTATAAGAATAAGGAGGATATACAAAATTATGCAAATTATAGAAGAATTAAACTCATGAGTTACACTATAAAGTTATGGGAGAAGGTTCTTGAGCGAAGATTAAGGCAAGAGACTCAAGTTATAGAGAATTAATTTGATTTTATATCTAGAAAGTCAACTATAAAAGTGATATACTTGCGGCGAAAATTGATGGACAAATATTGAAGAAATAAAAAAAATTTACATATGGTGTTTATCGATTTGGAGAATGCATATATGATAGGGTGCCAAGAGATATTCTATGGAAGGCTTTGGAAAAAAAAAGAATTCGTATTACTTATATTTGAATAATTCAGGATATGCATAATAGGGCTATAATTAGTGTAAGAATACAAGGTGGACCTACCAAAGATTTTTTCAACTATTGACCAGCACCAGGGGGTCAACTTTGAATACATATATTTTTCTTTTAGTCTTGGATGTATTCACTGTATATATCTAAGAATTAGTGCCACAATGTATACTCTTTGCAAATGATATAGTTCTAGTTGGAGAGTTGAGAGAGGAAATAAACGAGAAGTTACAGATGTGGAGACTAGTTTTGGAAGCACGTAGATTTCGTTTAAGTAGAAATAAAATAGAGTATATGGAATATAAGTTTAGCAAGAAACACACTAATTCTAACGTAAAAGTGAAAATTGGAGAACATGCCCAACCACAAGTTACTCGATTTAAGTATTTTGGGTCCATCATACAACATGAGAAAATAGAGAAAGATGTAAACCATATGATTCAAGTTGGGGGTATGAAATAGAAAAGTGTTTTGGGTAAGGGTAAATTTTATTGCACAGTTATAAGACTAACCATGTTGTATAAGACTCATTGTTAGGTAATAAAAAGTCAACAAGAGAATAAGTTCAATTTTATAGAGATGAGAATGTTGTGTTGGATGAATGGATATACCAAACAAGATAAAATTAAAAATGAATACCTTAGAGAGAAAGTTGAAGTTGCACCGATTGTGAAAAAAATTTGTAAAATTGCATTTTAAATAGTTTGGACATGTATGAAGAAAACCTAATAAGTAGAGTAGATCAAATAGAAAGTAGTCTAATAATTAGAGGTAAAACGAGACCAAAAAAAGATATAAGCAAAACCATTAAGAAATATCTATACTCAAATAGTTCTAGAGACATGATTCATAATAGAACTTTATAACATCGTTTGCTTTATATGGCTAATGTCACCTAGTAAGAAAAGGCTCCTTCTTGTTTCAACTTTAAGTTAAAAGGTTGCCAAACTCATTAACAGTTTCTTCCATTGGGTATCTTAAGGAAAGATATTTTTCACATAATTCAAAAAAGAAAAAAATTTGGCCAATAAACTTCTCCATACCTGGGACAATTCCTTTGCAATGAGAGGAGGGCTGCAGCAAGTTCTTGTGAAGGATTCAATGACAGATGATGTGTTACGATCACGCAAATCACTGAACCAGCTGCGGACATAAGCAGGAAGAACACAAAGCATCAAGCCATACATTGCTCCAGCAAATGAAGAAATTTTCCCTGATTCAACTGGCCAAAGAGATTCCACAGAAAACAACAATGAACCAGTTGTGATGGCACGGGTTGCAGCACTTGCAGCCTCTGATAGGCCAGTAGGAAGCTCTACATCTTTCTGCTTCAGACTCTGTACCATGGAAAGTTCTAGAGGAATATGCTGAAAAAGGCAATCTAATACAATTGGAGTAGCAGAATCTTGTATGTATTGGATCAGTCTCTCCCTCAGAGATGACGATGAGGGCAATGCCCATAGATGTGATATCAACAAAGACCAAGCAAGGAAGAGGTTTACCTGCAAATTTTTTGGGCCGGGGAATATTAGTAAATGATTACAGTTACAGGTACTCCCATCACAGAGTATCAATCCTAGTAGAAATACAAAGTAAATAGACAATATGAAGATGTAAAAAGTTTCTTGGAACATAGATATGTGAAAAACTTTGGTGCCATATAAAGTATCCTTACTCTTTGTTGTGCAAGTAGGTCTGTTTCAAAAACCTCATAACCTTCCCTTCGGACCATGCAAGATATTTCTTCTTTCAAGGGGACATTTTCTTCCAATGACATATCAAGATGGCTGGTGTCCTGGTCGCTAGCAGCATTGATGTCTGAGTTACAAACATTTTCTTCAAGAATAGCCATGCTTAAAACAGGCTCAGTTGAAAGAATAAAATAAGCAGCAAACTGCAACAAGGGAATTGGTTTGGAAGAAAAAAGTACAGAATACAAAGAGCTAATGGATCCTTTGCTTAATCCCCAAAATTCAACTGATTTCACTGCTCTATCTCTAGCCAGTGATGAGGAATTAACAACACCACAAGCTATCAATTCCCAAAAGAAAGCATATTCAAGCCGAGATGATGCTATAACTGATGCAGCTTCTTTGCAACATGCATTGGCAATAGCCTCAGATAAGCCAGTACAAAATAGTATGCGAAGGATACCCTCTGAAACTCGATCTTTTACAGAATCTAACTTCTCTAATGTCAATGTATCCAAATTATCTTTCTCTTCATGTTGTTTAAAATGCTGAACGTAAAGCAAAAATGACAAAAGAGCATTTTCAGCAATTTTGATGGGCATTGGATCTGAAATCAGAACAATTTGCTCAATTTTCTCATACAACACATCCAAATTACCAGATGCACCATCAACAAGAGCATCATTTACATTTTCAGCTACATCCTCCATCGTAACAGCTGCTGATTGAATCCAACATCCTAGGTTAGACAACAGAAAGTCCCAATCTTCGTAACTAAATTCTTTCCAGCAATAACCTACTGAAACAACCATAAGTTTTGATAGCAGCATCTGCACCCTTGGAAGCTGATTGATAATTGCTGATCCACCAGCAACATGCCTCTGCTTCTGGAATAATTCATATATAAGTTTCCCCTCATCAGAGCCGATACTTCTCCCTGGCTTTAATGCTTGCAAACCTCCGATTGCACTGAAAGGATAACAGGCAATAACCAACTGAAGCCAATCTTCCATACCTACAAGAGTCAGAAACTGCTTCATTAGTACCATATCTTAACAGGTGAAGTTTAAACCCAATGAACGGAATTATTAGCACTATTACAAATCAACACAATCAACTCAATGCATGTGCAAACACTAATGTCTAGTGCACGTGGGTTAACATACACAGATTAAAAAACATGCATGTCGGTACACACACACACACACAAATAAAAAATATGCTTAATTTAACTCCTTCCCTTCCAATAATATTCTGGTTTGGACTATCTAATGAAAGACATGTGATCTGAAGAAATAGGATTTTACCTTGTCCAGTGTGCCATGTGACTAAAGGTGGGAGCCTTAGAGCCCTCTCCAGCCAGTCTTTTGTAGTATCCTGAAGAAAATTTTCTTCCAAAGAACAAGGATGAGCATCTCTACCGGGTTCCACATGCCCACACAATGGTTCTAAAAGTATACTTAGAAGCAGAGGAAGAATCTTAAGGCAATTTGTGTTCACTTCTTCACCAATATAAAGTTTATTCAAAAGAAGTTCAAGTAGATTCATAGCCTTCCTGGGCCCCCATATATTCTCTTTGAACAAAGTGGACAGAAAGGAAACAAGTGCTCTTAAGAATGGTTCCTTAATACCTTCCACTTCGTCATTTGGAACTGGCCACATACTGATCGAACACTCAGTGCCATTGCTTCCATAAACAAGAGCACCATCAAGCAAGATGCCTAATATCTCATCTAACAGGCTTTCCTGGGGAGAATCACTTCTCTTGGCATATGCACTCAGTAAAGGTAAGAAAGAAACCACAGCACTGCTTCCTGGCCATCTCCATGTGCACAAAATTTCAGCAGCTAGCCAAGCACAAGATGTAACCTCTTGACTTGTTTCAATTGCAGATGGATTATGTATTGCACACCCAGCAAAAACTCTATCAACCCCAATTTTTGTGATTAACTTGTCAATTAAAGCTACAAACCTTTGGTGCCCTGAAACCTGCATTTGGTATGCATTTGTGTTGAGTAACTAGTACTTCTTATTCTATCCATTTTTTCATTTACACTTGTATATTACACAGCTTTAACCACCTGTCACATGTTGAGACACTGTAACACTTGCATATAAGCTCAGCCATAATTTTGTTGCTACATACAAAACTTTTTATTTGGAAAAGCCATAAGGAAAGATTTCTGAGAATTTACAGATAAATTTAAAGAATCAAATAACTTCAAGAGCACAAGTACCAGAACAAAGCTGGGAAAATCACTAGATACCACCTACTACAGCATATACTTAGTTGAATCCAGACTGATGCAGGACAAATGAGCAAAATAGTATTAGGGATTTTGGAATAGATTTGACCTTTCAATAATTAGAGGAAACTGAAGATTGCTGTTGCAAAGTTAACTTGTAGATCTGCTGCATCAATACATTTATAGACCGATGACAGAAAGAATTGATCATAAACACCTCAGTTTAGGTTTTGGTGCAAACTAATAATTAAAAATGCAAAACTGTTTAAATACAAAACTCCTAACTCTGATGTATACAAAAATAAGACCAATAACACATACCATCGAACCATTCTGTTCTATCTACTAAACAAAAGCATATAGTAAAAAGTGTCACTCACATGTTTTTAGTGGAAACATATTCATATTCAAAGTCTATACCTTTGTCAAGATGAAATTTGGAACAATGAACGCAGGCCATGTTTCACCTCTGCGCAGCAGCTGATATAGCAGATTTTGTTCCTCATTTCCATGCATGCAAAGACACTCAAGCACTTCAAGCACCCATGTACAGCTTAATGATGTAATTATGTCAGTTGTAAGTTTGTCTTCAATAAATATTGCAGATCTTACTGACTGAATTAAGATAGTCTCCAATCTCTTATGACTATCTAAGGAAATATTTTTCCAGAATTGACCATTTATTCTGTGATGGAAAGCACGCACAGATTCACCAAATGTAAACCTAGCATTGATTTTGCTCCTTGTTTCATCATCAAGTGAACCATCCAGAGCTTTACCTAAATTACACTCCCAACCAATGACAAAAATTGCAGATAAAATTCCCGATACTAGGCCACTTTCACTGTCAAGTGTCTTTAAGCAAAGGAAGCTACCATCAAGTACCTCAAGAGCAAACTGAGCCATCTCGAAGATGTTGGCAGGACTGTCAAACTCTGCCCTTATATTCACATCCCTGCTTAACACAGAAGCTACATACTGGACCCAAGAGAAAGATGAATCCTGGATAAAACTGAGTAACTTCCTAAAAATTTCCTTGTAGATAAGTTTCAATGCATTTCTGGACACAAAATAAGTAGAGCTGCCTTCTGTTGAACAACCAAGAACAGAGCTGCAGGTAAAACGAATAGGATTAGATTTATGATCATTCATATCATAAATATTATGCTTGTCTAGAGCAGGGTTCAAAAAAAGATTAAGTAGATGCAAGCCAAAAACTTGGCAAAGTACTTTCCTTTACCAGCTACAAATGCGTATTACCCAGCTCAACTTTCAGACAAATCACCAGACAATAGAAGATGCCCACTTTCCTGTATCTATTGTTCAGTTGACACGCATAAAAAGCAAAGGAGTTCAGATGGTCCCTAAAACAAAATTATGACTATGGACCCACAGTTACTCCAAAATTACCACCGTGGAATAGATTATAGTGTAATCTAATCACCCTGGATTCTTTCTTCTGCCTCAACCAAGAGGCAACCTAACTAAAGATTGAATCAATTCACTGCTCCCCTGACTTCCTTCCCGTCTTCTCTAATCTACCAACCAAACAATGCCTATATTATGTGATCCTAGTCGGACAGAAGGTCTTTTGTCAGTTCCAGGCATGGCCCTAGATCATTTTATTGAAGAAAATTAAAATTTAAGGGGGGGGGGGGGGGAGGAGTACCAATCACATTGTTCATTCATTTAATGGCTAAGATGTTGTTCTTAATGCAAGATTTTATTTCATTACACCTTGACAAATTTAACATACCACACAAACTGTACATAAGCAGTGTTAAAAGGAGGCAGGGAATGGGTAACAGCAATTGCAGCTGATTCCAGACGCTCATGATGCCAAAGGTCAGCATTGGTGCCTTGTCTATTACTGGAATCTTCTTTTGCCTTCCTCTTAGTAATCTTAACCCTCGCTTTTTCTAGGAGCATGGCCAATATTGCAGCATAGTCAGCATCTAGCAACCCTGGTGGGCATTCAGAGTACTTTTGGCTAGTTGCATAATTGACGATGAAACACCACTGTTCTGAGAAATACTCATCATCCAGTAGTGCGATCAATAAATCAAGACGAGCATTGGTTGAGCAATTATTTTCCTGCAGACACCAAGGAACAAAAATATCCTTGAAGATTTCCATGAAGTGCCCAGCTTCCAATTCTTTATCTCCATCGCGTGAAAGCTGACTTGAAGAATGCTCTCTGTTTCGAATGAAGATTTCTTGCACCATCTTCTGTGGTCCAAAGATTGAAACAGCAACAGATAGAACTTTCACAGTATCTGGTGAATGCTGTTATCAAGAATACAGTGAGTGAGGAAATATTTTGCAGAAGATACTGTTTCTGTGAGAGGTAATCAGATTCCAATTTAGTAAATCCAACAATATCAATAGCCTATGCATCTGTGACCCACTTCTTTAACATATTAAATAAATATCACTGCCAAGTATATTCTAATGAAAATCTTCAACTTATTAATCTCAAAACTCCTTAACCCTTTATTTCTTGCACATTTTATCATCAAATTCTGGGTCCAAGACTTGATTCCCTGTTATTTCCACTCTTTCTCATTGTGTTGGGTCCTCATTGGTGTTTCCTTGCAGGAGTCATAAAAAAGAAATAAAAACATTAATAAGTTATAACATGACATGGCATCCTACATATTTGTTTCTACATGCCAAGATGGTCTGGAAGCATGATGTTGGTGATGTTATAATTCCCACATTATTAAGATTTTATCTGTGACTACCACCTTGTGTCCAAATTTTAAAAATCTTTGCTGTTCAGAAGACCTTACTAGAATAATTTTAAAACAAGAAAGACCATTAAACCAAAATAGGTTTAATCTTCAAAAAGGGATTAGCTCCAGGCACAATTGAAAGATCAATAAGTTCAGTAAATAAGAAGATGAAGCTAATGTGAGCATACAGGCAAAGGAACAATATTGCGTCTAAGACAAATCTATTAGAAGGTATAACCTAATATACAGAAGTAATAATAAAAAGGTTTTCAAATGTACTACAAATGCTTCAAACTGTTCAAACATCATCATTGGTAAATTGAAAACAAGAGTAGAGACTAAAGTAATAAAAAAGGTTTTGTACAAAGTAATAACTTACGGAAGATTTTATGAATGAGAAAGATTTTGCCAACATAGGTCCAACAAGATAGACCAAGGGCCAAGTTTCACCTTTCAGCACTGCTTGTTGCTCCAGCAATAACATTAACAAAATGACTCGTTCAATACCCACTCTATTAGCTTCTTGCTGAAATATCCCAATGCAATACTCCTCAAATTCCACAATAATAGGGGATAGAAGATTGCAATCCAATGTATAAATTTCTAAGAGAATTTCAACAATGCAATTCCCCAACTCTTGTAAATAAGGCATTAGATACTTTGTATTCTGCATATTTACTATGTTCTTGTTAAGAGAAATATTGTCCTCAGATGAATCTGTTACTTTTCCTGAAACTCTCTCATGACCTTCCGAATTGGCAGATATAAAAAAATCCTGCCATAAAAGCCTCACTAGGACATTCTCAACAAGAGTGAGCTGGAACTGGCTCATTGAATCCGTTCCATCATTATATCTGACACAAACAGAAATTAATTAGTTGGGTTACAGAAAGGAAAGGAGTTTTATTCATATTATCTGTTCAGGGGAAGGGGACAAAGACACACAGAGTAACTCAATTTTGCAAGTACAGACAACCACATTTAGAATAAAAAAATGTGTACCTTGAAGCATTTTTCAATGACCAGACAAAACATTCTTTGAATGGTTGGAAAATCGCAAGTCTATCTGTAGACTGGGAAGTTCTCCTTCCTGTCCACAGGTTCTTGAAAAAATCAAGAAAAAACTTGTCGCCTCCTATAGATTTAGGAGGTAAAGTGTCTAAGAATAAAACTAAAGCTGGATATGAGACCTGCTGGGAACCAAAGCATCCATTCCGAAGAAAATGCCAAAAAGGATTCAGTATGGTTTTCTGAATGTTCAAGGAAGTCCAGCCATCTGGGAATCTTTTAGAGAAAAGTAATATAACATCCCACATGGAAGGATGACAAGTTGGCTCCTTCTCATTGAAAGCACCAAGAATTGCACCAGCAAGAGTTTTCAAATTTCCATTATTAAAAGCCTGGGGTATATTCCTTATTATGCTCTTCAATACACTATAAGTAGCTGACCGGATAGCAGGGCTATGGGACTTCAAAAAGTCCAAAAAATATTTATGATCTGCTAACAACTTTTCAGCAAAAGAAACTGCAGCCACCCTCGCCTTTGAAGCATGCTTAGGTTCAGTAGATATGTTCTCAAAACCAGGTCGTTCTTGCTGCAGGCAAATTAAAACATCAAGAAGTGTGGCCAATGCCAACAATGATGATGATATTACCTGTGAGAACAAAAGGAAGAAACTCTCAGAAGTGATAATGCATGGCACAAAACATAAATTGCTCAAGAAGAGGATAAAAGCTCAGTATATAGCTGGCTATACTAAATCCCCACCTAATTGGTGAAAATGAATGTAGTAAGTCTAAAGATAACAAAGTAAAAGAACAAAGGACAAACTTAGATTGCCTAATGAATAATTAATGCAACAATAAGAATTTCAGTTTATGCTGGGAGAATTCAATGCAAATATAAAAATAACAATAACAAAACCTTTTCCCATTAAGTGGGGTTGGTTACATGAATCAATCAACAATATAAAGTCCTATCGTAAATCAAATTTTTAGACAAATCATTTAACTTTAGATCTTTCTTAATAGTTTCTTCTATAGATGTTCTTGGTCTCCTTTTACCTCTGACTATTGGACTGCTCTCCATCTAATCTACTCTCTTAACTGGGGTTTCTATACGTCTCCTCCACATATGTTCAAGCTATCTAAGTCGTGATTCTACAATTTTTTTCGCAATAGATCTGACCTCCACTTTCTCTCTAATGCATTCATTTCTAATTCTATTTTGTCTGGTGTATCCACTTATCCATCACAATATTCTTATCTCTACAATATTGAGTTTATTCTCTTGTTGATTTTTATTGCTTAACACTCAGTTCCATACAACATTGCAGGTCTAATAACTATGTGGTAGAATTTACCCTTAAGTTTAAATGGTACTCTTCTATCACAAATAACACTCGAATCATTTCTCCATTTCATCCATCCTGCATGAATCCTATGTTTTACATTTTTCTTTATTTCCCCGTCATGTTATATGATACACCCAAGATATTTAAACCGTATAACTTGTGGCATGGTATGCTCTCCAATTTTCACTTCTACTAGAACTAGTGCGTCTCTTACTAAACTTACATTCCATATACTCCATTTTACTTTTACTTAAACGAAATCCGTGTGCTTTCAAAACTATTCTCTACATCTTTAACTTTTTATTCATTTCTTCCCTTAATTCTCCAACTAAGACTATGTTATTTGCAAAAAACATATATTGTGGCACTATATGTTCAGTGAACATATCCAAAAAATAAAGTAAAAATATAACGACTCAAAGTTTATCCCTGATATAGACCAATAGTTATCGAAAAATCTTCTGCAAATCCACCTTTTGTTATAACACTAGTTGTAACCCCATCATACATATCCTGAATCGCTCGAATATAAGTCATATGAACTCCTTTTTTTTCCAAAGCCTTCCATAAAACCTCTTTTGACAACCTATCATATGCCTTCTTCAAATCGATAAACACTATATGTAAATCTTTCTAATTCCTTCAATATTTCTCCATCAGATTTCGCAACAAATATATCGATTCAATGCAAATATAAGTTATAATTTTCTCCTCGTTCTGGTGACACTATTTCTTCCTTCTATAAGCATTGGGATAATTTGACACATGAGAATATAGCATCAAATCTTCAACCCCTCTCTGCATGAAATCTGTTGTCATCTATCTACCCAGTCAAATTGTGCAGAAAAATTGAAATTTTAACTTGAACTGAAGGTCTCTACCATCATTTCGAAATTCTTTCATCATAAAATATTGAAAATATTTATCACCCAAAGAGGACTTCCATCCATCATAAACCACATGGAAAATATTCGCTAGTCAACTAAAAAGGAGAAATAGAAATATAATTTTTTGACACAAGTATATTGAAGTGATTCTCACAGTATACCTGCCGGTACATCTCTTCCAATTCATCCAAAGCTGCAGCTTTGTCAGACAAATTTTGTGGTGTGAGCTTTAAATTTTCTTCTAAATACATAAAGATCTCTTTTGTACATAGAATCAAAGCATCTAATCTCTTTTCCTGTGCCGGAAAGGCTGCCTGTTACACACAAATGAAAAAACGATTAAAACATGAGTCACAAATAGCACAAACTAGGCAAGAAAGTTATGCAAGTGCAAGCATAAAAGCTGTAATCAGAGAATATACCTAGGTAGTCCAAGCACACATAGAGGTTACATGTTATGATAACCAATCCAACATGCATGCAGAAACAATATCCATAAAACAATTTTGGCATGCATTCCCACATACAAGTGCATTTTAAAGTAGATCCTTTGAAAAAAAAAATCTTAAATATATTTATATAGTTGCAATTTTACATTCTTTTGAAATGGATAACAATTTTACTTTTTAAATATACGCAGAAAGTATAACAACAATATAGGTAAGTAGAAACCAACCAGAGAAATATTCACAGTCGTCACATAACACAATCCTCATCGTGCCATTTCCTAAATGTAAAAATTCTCCCACAGAATTGTGGTGGTTTTCTCATATTTGTGTCTGCTTTAACAGCATACATATGGATCTATCTATGTTAAAAAAATAAAGACAGTCAAGAGGCAAAATTCCAGGGGGTGTACAGGTGACATCATACACAAATAATGTGTATTAGATTTTATTTTTATTCATAGGAAAAAACTTAGTAGTTGAGAACACTCCTTTTACTGGCTTCTGATGGGCCCCCAGTATATGCTGGAAAATATAAGCATGGGGGCGGAAAGATATGCTGTGAGGGGTTCCATAACCAACATGGACAGCGAGGCCTAGCTGAGAATGGTTGGGAGGGTTGAGGGACATGCATTGGTTCTAAGTAAAAGTTTGTAGAGGAAGTTAGTTAGGGAATGCTTAAAGACTGAAGGAACAGATAGAAGAAGCCAGAGATGAATTCAAGAATGGTTTTGGTGGGAGATTGCTAGCATCTTGAAAGCCTACCACTGTTATCGTTTTTTCTGCATATTTTCCTAATTCCAGTTTGCTATTTTCCTTTGGTTTTGCTACTGTATTTCTCTGTTTTGTAGAGAGCAACTCTGTTATTGTGGTAGAATTGCTCCTTTGCTGGTATTATCTCATCTATAGAGACAATATTTCGTACATTTTCCAAGTTTTCTGTTTGGGTTCCATAGATTCATTTAATAGTGCTAATCAGCATAATATATCTACTAGGAAACAAACAGGATTTTTCCCAAAGAAAAGCAATCTTTAGATGATTCATTCTTATCCTGATCTCTCAAACATATGCCATGCAGGTAATTACTCCACCTAAAGTCAGGGATTATAGCAGACAGGACCTGTATCATGCCTAAAGATCAGATTGTAGCATAAACCTAGACCAACCTGCAGCCCTTGCAAGTAATTTCCAACATTATATGATGGTATAGGAGTCAATTCTATATACATAAATAAAATCCCTACTCAAGGCCAACTACAAGTCAGGATAAGACATTGCTATCCAGGAAACCTTTGCCACATTTTAAAACATATTTTGGTCACTCACCTGAATCTCTATTTTTTAAAAAAAAAAAAGGAAAAAAAAAAAAACAACCACTGAAACCTTGTGATATCCTACAAAGCCAAGAATTTCATCTTGCCACACCACTATAATAGTTGAAGAACTAGCAAACCATCAATTAGCTGAAGAAATGTGAATGAGTAAATTATCTAAGATACAAATCACTGTGGTCTGAGGAATCTTCTCCTTTATGGCTCTCACTTTTATTCCAAAAGAAGAGTTAGTTTACATAAACATAAAAGGATGCTGAAAAATATTAAAATGATGGCAACCCATGGCTCTCCTACACATGATAACAAAGTAAACACTCAAGACAGCTCTTTTTTTAACAGAACCTGGATGAAAACCTATGCACAAAGCATGCATGGAAAGTTTCACACACACACACACACACACACACTCTAAGCTTACACTTTAACTCCCAAAGACGAAAAGTGGCCATTAGAAACAAATTTTTGACAAAATACACAGAAACCAAAACTGAAAAGACCTTTTTGCAGGCTGAGAAACTTGAGAAAAGAGGGATCTCTTACACATGATATTAAAGTAAACACTCAAGACAGCCCTTTTTTTAACAAAACCTCAATGAAAACCTATGCATGAAGCATCCATGGAAAGTTTCACACACACAATGTAAGCTTACACTTCAACTCTCAAAGACGAAAAGGGACCATTAGAAACAATTTTTGGATAAAATACACAGAAACCAAACCTGCAAGGACCTTTTGGCAGCCTGCGAAACTTCAGAAACAGGATCAAATTGAGAAAACCACCATGGTCCTATTAAAGTCTTCAGATGCAGAGCTAAGTCTCTCCTGATAGGGGTGTGAATCAACCATAAATAAGTAATGCATACAGGCATAACAGCATGCAAAAGACAAATTTATTAATTATAAAACTTTTAAATGCTCTTTCTATGTGAATTAAGTTTACTCCTAAAGTTCTTAAGACATGTAAATAACAAATCAAGCCAAACCTACACGCTGCAAAGTAGTTGCCATGCAGTTCAGAGCAGACAAGTTTGGCAAGTGATATAAGTCATATGACAAATTGAAAAATTACACCTGTTAAATAATTCCTTTTAATGGATAGTGTAGTCTAAAACATCACCACCACTTTTCAAAAAGATGCTCTCAGTTTCAGGCTCTCATCCATAAGCTATTGATGCAAGTGACTTATATGTTGAATCAGACAGAGAAAGTTTCTCTCAAAAGTTAAAAATGGTATTATTAGAAAGCACTACATGGTAGCGGACTATAGCCAAGTTGCTACAGCATGGGTCTGGAAAACTTCTGTTTGCCGTTTTAAATTAGACTAGTTGCCACATTATTACTCCACAAGCAATTGTAGCAACATTTTTTCCCAAACAATGCCTTATTTGTCGAAATAGCTTAAATCATATAGTAGAAAAACCAAAAAACATGCATAAATTTCAACCAGTTAAGTCCAAACCCGATAAGAGTAACAATGTTGGTCATGGTTTCATGAGTGGCTCGCCGAACCTCCCTGTTGTAGTCCAGCAGCAGCCTCTTATATTCAAATGCCTACACAAGAAAGACTTACACCTGTCAAGTTGATCAAACTAACTATCCTCCAAGCTTGAGGCAACTAATAGTGAGGCATGAAGGGTCAGAGACCTAATAAAAAGGATACACAGACAAACATTTAATATCAATGTAAATAAGATGAAAATATAAAATATGCATACCCAATGGGGAACAATTAGGGCAATGTCCTTCGCAGACTTTTGCTTAAGCAGCTCAGATAAAGACGCCAATGCTTTAAGCTGTTAATTTAAAAAGAAAAATCAAAAAATAAAAACCAATGAGATTATACTAAATATTAAAAAACCTTAAAAGCAAAATAATACTGATACATAGTGTTCTTTCTTTCCTGGATAGAAAAAATGAAGAACTTTTACTAAGCAAATAGTAAATCACAAAAACAAAGAATGATAAGACATCATCCCCAAAAACCACAAAAGATTAAAAATACAGAGAAGTACGAAAAAGTAAAAACCTTAAGCCATAAAATTACAAATCAATGGTGCAACAAAGCAATTAAATCTCATTGTAATATGGTGCGTTTGATTGGAAATGAATGCTAAGATTTTAGAGGTGCTTCATTGACTTTTAGTGACTTAGGGGAAGTGTTTTATCGCTTGCTTTCCTTTGGTGTTCTGTTCATGGTTTTTTCAAGGGAGTCTCTTTGATTGACATGAATAGGGATTGGGCAGCATTGTTATTTTCTTAATTTTTTTCCCCTCCTTTTCTTCTCTCTCTCTCTCTCTCTCTCTCTTCTTTCTTCTCTTTTAGGAGACTGTCTTATCTTACTCTCTAGCAATCCTCTTTCTTTCTAATAAAGATTCTTTTCCTATTAAAAAAAGAAAAAAAGCAATGCAACCCAATCTTACAGCCCATTTGGTTCGTTACAAGATGAACGTAATACATTTGCATAATTTGTGTTATATTTATTATACCCTCATTATTCCATCCATCAAATTACCATTTTTACAATTAAATCATTTTTTTAAAAATAGAGACACACAAGTTATTTCCTATCCTACCTACCTACTTTTTTACATTCCCTTTCCTTTTACATCATCCAATCAAATGGGCCTTTAGCAATTCCGAAATAGAAAGCCCCTTACAAAGTCCATGACCAGAGCACTAAATGGAAGTCATGAAGATTATCCTTTCCCACAGGAGCTTAAGAGTCAAGAGATAAAGATGCACCCTTCAAAAAACAAGTGCTTTTTCCAGCAATGCCACAACACTGCAAAAGCTGCACATTGCCGCATAGCTTTGGGGCATCTTTTTGCTTCCAAAATCTTAAGAGTTTAAACCCTATCAAAAGACAACACTCCAATGTTGAATGTCACGCCCATTGTTCACTAAAGATACCAAACAAACCATTCCACAAAAATACAGCCATCCTACAAGCTGATTCTAGATTTTTCAAACACAACACAATTATCAAGAGAAAGATCTGTTCCAGGTCTCTGAACCAGCAACATGTCATTAATATTAATCCTATTCAGAATGGGCTGTCCTAACAAATGACTTGACCATAGAGGGAACTTCAGAGTTGGGGATAAATAGGAGGAAATCTTGCACCAAAGAATCATAGCAAAGTGAAATAAAAGAAAATGGAGGCAGAATAGAACTACACAACCATACAGAACCAGCTAGCCAATCATAATGACAGTCCGCCTCATACATTTGCATGAAAAGAAAAAGGATCGTGCAGGGCCTCTATTATTCTAGTTAAGCTATTGTCTTAACAGGTCAGTGGCTATGGTGTTTCACTCAAGAAACCTCTTCTTCACCAGGTTATACAGAGTCAGTGTGGTTTCAATTAGAATGGGTGGGATGTTAATCCAATGTATTTGGCTAATTTTACTAATCTTTGGAAATTTATTTCTCAAGGTTATGACTCTTACATGTCTCTTGCATACTTCAAGGGGGGTGATGGTCTTCATATTAGATTTTGGGAAAATATTTTGGGAGGCGGAATTTTGCCTTTTGCCAAGCATTTATGGAATTGCATTGTCTTTCTTTGTTCCATAATTCTCCCATTCAGTATTTCTGGTCTTTTGAAGGTGATATTTTATCAAAGATTTTTCCTTTTGCTAGAAATTCTTCTGAAGGAAAAGTTTATAAACTTGAGGCTCTTCTACTTCTTGAACCCATTCACCTTTCTTCTGCTTTATATAGGAGAATTTGGACTCTGGATCCATCTGGTGTTTACTCTTGCAAGTCTTATTTTGATTTTCTTAGCTTTTCTCCCAATAGGGCACCTTTTCTTCTTGAGAAACCAATTCGGAAATTTAAACTACTTTAAAGGTAAACTTGACAGCAGTATTCAACAGGATCAATACTAGCGACATATTGCACATTTGAAAGCTGAATGTGATGCTTTCTATAAGTGTACCTATAGTGGATGCGTATCATTGTAACATATGCATATCCCATATCAAGTACATATTGGCATACTTTTGTGTTGAAACCAAGGTTTTCAATTATCACGATATGTCAAATGTGACTTTTGGTATGAATATGTACTGTGTAGTATTTTTTTTTTAAAATTAAATCCTAACACTATATGTCAATATCTTATATAAATAAATATATATTTTGTAAGTATTTTATATAATATACCTGCCATACTCATCTTAAATTTTAAGAAAATTGCCATATAAATGTATCATAACTTTTTTTTTACAAGATATGCATACCATATTGGTGCTTGCCTAGAGATGAGCTGGAGTTACTCTTAAATTGATGGAACCTTCGAGAAATTTGGTTTCCATTTCTCTTACAGATTATGACACAATGGTTTTCTTAACTTTCACAAAAAGTTGGACATCCCACCTTAGTTAAGTATGACTTCCCTTGAGAGAACAGATTATAACTCAGATATCACAAACTCGAACACATTCCATGATGGCCATGATTTTCAATAACAAAGATAAAAATATAATTCAATTGACCTAGCAATAGAACTTGTAGAGTGTAGTTAACTAAGTATACATACTAGAGCCGGCTACAAGCCTAGATTGAGCTACCTAGTACATGCTGAGATCAAGCTGCAAGCAAGTTCCAAGACAATGGAGCATCAAAAATAGCAATTTTTCTTCCCTGACAAATAATACTGAAAGTTATGCAAAACTACCTTCGTGGTGGGGTCCTTCCTGGCTAGCCTCTTCAAATGCACTGCCACTTCACCATCTATATCCTGTGTACCCAAGAATTAAAAAAATGACACAATATCATTGATCACAAAGTAATTTTAATCATGCAGTAGCTCAATTCAAGCTACCCGAGTTGAAAGATTCCAAAGAAGCCATAGAATAAAGACATACGGCAAAAGGCACTGAGTCATCACTTGAGAGAGAAGAACCGAACCGCGAACTACCCACATAACCACCGAATCCCATGGTGGCGCCGGAACCTGACGGCAAGAGCGACGCCGCAAGACTGTGGGAAGAAAAGCACCCAATAAGATAAATTTGAAAGAGAAATTGATGAAGGCTATTGTAGAATCTCCAGAAAAGAAATTTGGCATAAATTAGCAAAAAACTCACCTGCTGCTTGAAGGTCGTGCCTTGCTTCTACCTCCTTCTCCTTTCGGCCTCCCCATTATGCTTCTGTCACAAAACGCCCCGTCTAACACCAAGGGAGGCTTCGTCAATAGAGGATTTGCCGACCAGTGATGAGTGGATAGTCTTTTTTTCTGCTCCGTCTCTTTATTTTCCCGTGAGGCGGTAACCCCGCTGCCGTTGATCGTCGCAAGTCACGGCGATCTCCTAATCTAGTATGGCTCAATGCCTGGTATGAAGAATTGTTTGCGAATGACGCGCCGCCACCTCACGACGATAGGGGTACGGAGGTCATTTCAGATTACCTCCTTCATATTCCGGTCTACTTGCCGGACGTAACCCGCAACTCGACCGAATTGAAAAAATAAAATAAAATAAAATAAAGGATAAATTTTTTTATATCAAAATTATATTATTTTTTTTAATTTTAAAAAATAAAATTTTTAAAAAAATGAAATTATAACTAAAATATTCTTAAAATTAATATTAATAATTTAGTAAAAATATTTTTAATGGTTATTTCAATATTTTTTATTTTAGTTAAAAGCCATAAATATTAAACTTAAGAAAATATTTATATTTATTAGTACAGCCTTAATACAAATATTTTTAGTTAAATTTTTATTTTTAAATTATTTATATTTTAAAATTTTATTTTTTAAATATTTTTATTTATCAAATGATTTTATAATTTACTAAATTTATAAAAATTAAATATGATATATATAATACTTGTTATATTATATAAATAACAGAAAGTATGATATTTTAGTTAAAATAAGCGTAATTATAATTTTTTTAAAAGAAAAGTAAGCACAATATATTTCTTGATTTTAAGGAAAAAAAATTTTAAAAAAAAAATCATATAATTTATGTACTTCCTAAGAGAAAAGAAAAATTTACCCAAAAATAAATAATTACGACGTTATAGCCGACTCTAACATTTTTCCAAAAGGATAAATGGACTTAAAAATCAATAATTTTCGAATGATATATTTTCTAACTGAATAATAAACAGTAGACTCAATCATTCTGGTCAAACTTGATTGAAACAGGCCTTACTTTTCCATTACTTCTGTATGTTTGTTTTACGTTTTATCTTAGTTTTATTCTGAAAAATATAAAAAAAGTTTTATATTTTTCAGAATAAAACTAAGATAAAACGTAAAACAAACATCATTTTTATATTTTCAAAATAAAATTAGATAAAAAGTAAAACAAAATCATAAAACTAATGGATAAGTAAAATGAGTTTTAGTAGGGTTTGAATAGATCATCAACTCAACTGATGATTATTATTTAGGTAAAAAATATACTATCCCAGAATTAATTGATTTTTAAGTCAAATTGCACTTTTTGTGTTTTCTTAAAATTGGCCTTAACAATTAAGATCATTTATTTTTTGAATAAATTATTCTCCTTTATTTGAGTGACACCTGAATTATATGGCTTTTTTTCATTTTGAAAATATAATCAAAATTAAAATTCATATTTATTAATAAATAAAGATATAGATTATTATAGAGATGCCAATGGAGAAGCTTGTAAATATTGCTTCGAGGTAAACTGCAATTAATTAAGTGGTACATACTAATGCATATTAATGGCATTTTTCTACTGCACTTCTCAATATAAGTTGATAATTGTGTATACTTAAAAACAACATGAAATAGTTCGCGTTATAGATGTATATATTCGTGTAATTAAATCAAATTGTCATTATATACTCATAATTTATATCCTACACAAATAGGATCTCATATGAGAAATGTTGTGGAAATAAGTTCAAGATATTCAATTTTTTTTTCCCTCTCTTAACACAATATTATTAAAATCATACTAATCTGGAGGAAAACTATATTTTATCTTCTTAAAATAACGTTTAATTAAAAATTAGTACACTAATTTTAAAATGTAAGAAATCATCCTCTACACTTTTAAAAAATAAAACATTAAATTTTATTTAATTTTTAGAATTATAAAACACTTTTTACAAGTCTAACATTGAGCTTAATCAAATTTTCACAATCAAAATCAAGTGATCTCCTAATATTAATTTTAAATAGAATTTAATGTTTTAATTTGAATTTAAAATTAAGAAATATGTTGTTATATTTTAAAATTGATATACTAATTTTAAAATTAAATATTAGTTTAAAGAATAAAATGTGATTGTGTAAGCTTGGTAATGAGCAGGATCTTTTTTTTTTTTTCTTTCAAGACATACTGTTTAAATGATAATTTATATCATTTGTATTAGAAAAAAAAGGGATAAAACAACCAACTCAACCCCTCTTCTTTTGTTTATTATATAAAAAAAACTTATATGCAATTTTTTATATTTTTACAATAGATTTTTTTTGGATTAAAACATAACAAATATATAATGTTTTAACAATAACATAAAAAATGTATAATTTTTACAATTCAACATTAAATAATTAAGTTTTAAAAAACTTCTTTTTATACATTATAATTTTATTAGAGAATCTAATTACAAAATTATAAAAAATTACACCTCAATCCAGTCCTTATTACATACCAAGCATTGGGTGAGCTATCTTTCTCTTTAACCTATGTAGCATTCTCTTGCTTGCTAACTGCGTATTATATATGGCCATGTTTGATTTGCTTTGCTGAGAGAATGGGAGAGTTTTATTCAATATCTATTATATTATTATTATTTAATATCACATTCATTTTTTCATGACTTTTTTCAAAATAAGAGTAAGAGTACTATTTTCTATTTATCCTAGTCATTTTTTTCATCTCTTTTCCATTTTATTCACCTTTTTCATCCTTTTTCCATTTCCATTCTCGCCTAACAACCATGGCCAATTCCTTCCAAGCATGAGGGCTCCAACAGTCTCTTTTACTGAAATTATTGAGACGCCAAATCTATTAAGTATTCAAAACCATTTGTCAAACATTAAAAAATGTGGCTTATAAGGCGAAAAATATCCTCTGACAGCAAACTTCAACTCTCACAATACACAGAGAGAAAGAGAGAGAGAGAGGGCAGAGCATACATCAGAACTTTTTGCTTCCAGCTGAAGATAAACATCTTGATAAGTCTGTGTAAAATAATATGCAATTTACATGCCATCTTCAAGTAAAATTATTTCCTTCCATTCAAAAATATTACAACCAACGCTGCCATTAAAGCATGATCAATGGATCCAGGAAAAATTGTGAGCCGAAATTTACCTCTACTGACGAATATTTGGTTAAGCTTGTACATCAGACTAGTCTGCATTAATTTAAAACAAAAAACACCCAGAATCAACGTTTGATCTGTTGCAATGTCATGCACTTTCTAGATTGCTATATTTTAGAATATAGATATTTTTGAATCAATCAAGAGTCACATGTCTGTTTAGTTTCAAAAGTTCCTTCTTCTCTCGTCCATGATCCAGATGTATATTATAATAAAATTGTGTTAAGTGGAGAGTAATACCAATAGTCTCCTATTATATACTTCAAAACATCAGAGAAAACTGATCAAGTATTCTTTATTACTAGGCTGCCGCAGTTTTAACCTAATACATCATCATCATCATAATAATAGTAATAATAATAATTCTGCTTAAAAGCATTAGGAAAAAAACTAGGATATAACTCCTTAATAATTTATTATCTTGTTCTCCAATTAAATTATGATATGTAGAAGAGTTTTTGTGAAAGAATCAATAATGTGTTTCTGAGTTTGAGAAAAATACTGGTATATTATATTTTTTTTTGAAAAAGTTGATAATACGTAAACATTTAAAAAATTATACCTAAGTCTTGTCAAATGCATTATGCCTTCTCAATGGAGGGCATAATGTTTAAATAACAGTTTGTATGAGATCACAGATACAAAAAGATTAGCCCTACCAATTATAAAAAATGCAACTCTCTAACTAAATCAAAGTTTCTTGGGCTATAATATTTGCATACTAAGTCAACATAATAAAGATGATTTTAATGATCTATGCAAAAGAGAAATGATAGAACAACGGGCTCTAAATCAGAAGAGAACGAGGAGGAATTAAAAACGTTAGGAAAAGAAAAAGAAAATAGCCCTTGAAGCTCTGAGCAAAATAACTAAAATAAAGTCAAGTTGCTAATGAAAAGACAGATGAATGAGGAGGATTTGTTGGAATGGATAAGAGCTGGGTAATTTTGTTTATGCGAGAAGCAGATTATGCAGCAACCAGAGCATAAAATGAGGGGAGACAAGTCATACTCCTCATTTATTGCATAGAGGTATCCAAGCTTTACAAATAGCAATTTCAGCTTCTACAAATTACAAACAACTTTCCCAACTTAACTCCTTAAAACAAGGTTTGCCCATACTTTTGACAGTAGTGGTTAGGACTAAATATAACAAAATATAACTAAAGTACAATATGTTCAGCTAAGGTTGAGACAGCAGCCATTGACAGCTTCCATTAATTTCAGTAAGTTTTGTCATTCTTTTCAGCAGGATTCAATAAGTTGAGCGATCAAATATCATTGGGCATATCATCAGTTCTACTCATCCGATAGAGATTCTTAAGTAGATCCCATGTACATATACCAAGCCAATTAGAGATGGATATATAGCAGGACCCAATTTAGAATTTTTCCTATTCCAACTATATATACCAGCTGTATCAGGCTTGCGTCTAGTATCATAACTTACTCTGATCTAATACAACAATGAACCTAACTCAACTAGAAATAAGAGATAAGAAAACTAATTGAATCTTCTGATGAAATCAGACAGTCAAAGAAATAACACATAATATACACACAAAGCAGTAACTATCTAGGAGAACTACGGCAGAAAGCTTCTATTACTATGGCAGTGAGTGAAGGGGTGAGGTTCTACCTGTGCCAACAAGGCATTGTCCTTATAGATGTTGCATGATCTCTGGAAAGGGGAGCCTCTAACTTTCAAATCACAGGTTGAGTCTTCTAATATCTCACCAGTCAAAAACACCTCTAGCTCAACTCTAGTGAGAGTTTTCATCGACCTCTGAACTCTGAACACCAAATCTTTGTCTTCATCACTTTCCCCCTTGTAGCATTTCCAAGATCCATTCTACCAAAACAGATTTATTCAATAAATATCATCATAGAATGAAAAGCTTGCGAGAGAGGCCCTTTTACTCCAAATTTTTGAAACCCAAACAATACTTCAATAAAATTACGCATTTAAGAAAATCAAATTTCACATAATTTACTCTAACCAAGCACATGCAGAACCCCATTAATAAGTAGAGAGGAGCACGACAAATAATCCAAACATTATTTTTAATAAAATTATGCATTTAAGAAAATCAAATTTCACTTAGTTCACCTTAAAAAACGCTTCACTCACCTGCGCTAATTCTGTAAATCCTAGAAATCAAATACGAGCTAGACCAAATTTTGTCTTTTTTTTCCCTCTCGAACATAAAAAGGAGAGTTTTCCGGTAATTTTTGTTTTCTCAGAAAATAAGGAAAAGCAGAGAAGGGCTCACATGGTACCGGTAAATTGAGAGGAGTGGTTTGCCGAAGGCATCAAGCAGTACTTTCTTGTAATTATTGGAAGGCGATGATTTAGGAGAGTGGCGGTTGACCCTGAAAACTACTTTAGCGGAAGCATCGACAAAGGCGAGATCGCCGTGTGTGACTCCGGGGTGTTTCTTGGACACGAACAGATCTATTGGGATTTGACAATTCCCGGCATACGGGAACTCCGAGGTTTCAGACTCCATAGCTTGCGTTTCTAAGGTAAACAAAGTTATAAATAGAAGCTTTGCTTGACGTGGAGGTACGGAATTACATAAGCGCCTGCTTTCCTTGAAGAAAAGTGAGCAATGCTATTTGCAGCGTGTTGTTGACGAAGCCGACGGGAAGATGAGAATAGTCACCCAAAAGTCTCAGAGAGCGGTTCGGACGTTTCTCGCGTCATTTCTCTAGCGTTGCTAGTTTATTTTATAAAAAGAAAAAAAGGACAGTCTCGTTATTATTGGCTTCAAAGATTCCATCAAAAAATTAATAATAATTGGCTCCGAAGATTAATAAAAAGACAAAGGATTGATGAATATGATTACCATTCTCAGCAGATAGGGATAGCTGCAATGTCAAACCTAAACATATGGATTTTTTATTTTTATTTTTTGTGGGTAGGAAAACATGTTCATTTAATATGATGAAACTTTTGTAGTCATATTTTTAAGGTTAAAATATTTGTAATTTTCTTAAATTTTAGATTATATAAAAATAACTTTTGATCTTTAATTTTTTTTAAAAAAATGAAATATCAAATTAAATAAAATTCTTTAATTAAAATTTATTTTTATATAAATAATTCTCTTGAATTTAAAATTATGTATAAATAATATCTTAAATTTTAATTCATATGTAGATATCCCTTAATGTGTTACAATTTTATTAGTGTTTATAGATATTATTTACACATGACTTAAAATTTAAGAAACTATATATATTTTAGTGTATTTTTAAGCATAATGTTATTATATTATTGATATTTAGAAAAACTAGCAAGAAAACTATTCTAAGTCTTTAACAAAATAACTGATTTAATTTTTCCTTTGATTGTACTTTATAGTTTATATATATATATATATATATATATATATTATTAATTCGGATTATTTTGCAGTTATAGTTTTAAACCTGATGTTATACTATTGAGCTTTAAAAAAACTATGCAAGAAAGAAAACTATTGTAACTAAATTGTTTATCTAACTCTTCATGTTCCTCTCTTTTCATAAATCCAACATATATAAATGAATACACTTTCGGTCGCCAGTAGTAAATTTTACTGTAGGCGGTGTAATAGTTTAAATGAAATAAAATATTATGTAGGGCATCTCAAAATTATAATTAAAAAAATAAAAAGTTTAACTAAAAGAAAACACATTTAAAAATTTTAACTGTATTATATAATTAAAAAAGACTACTGCATAAAAGGTAATAAAATCATCTGCTGCAAACCATCCTTAGTCAAATGAATAGCACTTAAAACCATCAGAAAGATGAATAGCACTCATATTTTTAAGAAGATATTTTTCGCTGCAATTATAAATTAGAGGACACTAGTATAATTTCATACGGGCACTATAAAGATATATAACACATGAAGCTTTACAAGACAAAATGTTGCTTAGTGAAATCACACACTGAGAAAAAAAAACCCATGTATTAAAAAAATTAATATTAATTTTTTAAACCCCATTAGTTACTTTGCTTAATAAGCTCCAATTCTCATTTCATCGTGCTTGCCCGCCCACAGACTGCAATTACAACATTTGCTTCATCTTTCTTCGGACTTCATCTCAGTGTCATGGACAGATTTTTTCTCGTACCAGAAGACGTTAAAAAAAAAAAATTGTTCCTCTCATCTGTTTGAAAAGTACGTACTGCACAGTAAAAAAGCCGGACTCTTATGCTTCCCTAACTTCTTCCGGATTTGGATCCTTTAAAGTCTGCATTTTCCCAGAAGTGTCTCACAGAGTATGTTTTTTTCTTTGAAACATATATATATATATTTTCCAATTAATCCCACCCCTCCCTCATATATATCACAGTAGGGACACTGCACTGGGATCCTCACTGCAGAGGATCCCAGTTCAACTTCTTCCATCGAAGTCCTTTCCCTCTGAAGCCCTCTTTCCGTGAAAGCATCAAGCTAACCCAGTTTTTTTCACCGAAGCCCTCTCCAGCACAGCTTCTCTCCCTTTCGAGTTTTCTTCGTGTTAGTGTTTGGTAGTTGGGAAAAGGGTAGAAAAAGAAAGGAGACTGCTCTTAAAGTGCTTCCTTTTATCTTGTCTTTTCAAGGTCGCAACAAAATAAGGCTCTATTGTTCAGTAATTTAGATAACAAGTGAGCTGTTTGATTTTGAATAGCTGGGGATCTTTGTCTCTGAAGATTTTGATAAGGATCAGGACGGTTCGTTATGCCTTATCTTTCACATTTTCAAAATAGTTTTGCTTGGACCACTCCCAGTTTTGTGTCAATTCCAATTTGCTCATCTGATTAAACCTTAGTCCTGACATTACTCGCAGTTATCCCCTATCACGCATTTGATTTTATATTTAGAAAAAACCTATTCATTATAAATTTTTTTTGATAAATGACCATATGTTTGGAGATTTAAAGATTTAATAAAAATAAATTTTTGTTACCAACTAATTATAGATTTGAGATAAAGATTATAATACTCCACCTTATTATAAGCCGCCTTCTTTTGGCTCGGCATGCGGGACTTAGGCTACAGGCCTCCTTTTGTGCCCTTTCTTTCTCTTTCCTCCTTTCTATGTCTTGACGGAAGCAAGATTTACATTCAAACATGCCATTGATTTTAGTTCTAACGCAAATGAAAATATCTTAAGCATACAATTTTGTTACTTGTTTATTTATTATCTTTATACATGTTAACTTTTTGTCCTTTTCCAGTTTATTTTTTTAAGCCTTTACTTTATAAATCCTTACTTTACTGGTTAACATGATAGATGCTCCTTTTCATTAATACACATATATGATTTTTAATGGAAGCATCATTGTTTACTGTCTTTCAATTCTAATTTAATGGCAATCACTTTTCTCCTATTATCTGCCAATGAGTTACCACTTAAACATACCCTCTTCCCTCCATTTTTTTCTTTCCAAAATCATATTGGATAAGCAAAGTTGGAACTGCACAATTCCACAGGTACATATCTCTGTAATGAACAAACAACTCATTCTTTTGATATAAATTTCTTTGCTTTCCTTTGTTAACCTTTTCATATGTACTCAAAACCAAATCCTTCTTCTCCAAGGATATTGTTTCAGACCAACTTCTTAGTATCATAACATCATGTGTTAAATTTCCTTTTTGCTAGATTAACTAATCTATTGATCTTTACACTCATCATTTTAGGTTACATTGACAATAATTAGCCAACATTCATCAACAAACATGGTTATTTGTTACATAGTACTCCCTGTCTCACTAAAGAAATCCTTCAATCTTTCCAAGTGAACAATGTTCCCAACAAATATAGATAGTAATCATGGTATGCCTCCACTATGATACAAAATCAAATATGGATTCATCCTTCATTTGACACTACACTATCACAATCTAATAAACAATACTACATTTAATCAAAGCATTATGCAATAATATTATTTCCATCACATCCCTTGCTCTTCATCTATCACTTTTTGCTTTTGATTCATGAACTTGTTTATTTGTTTTCTTATTAGATGGTGCAAGCATAAAAATTGATGAACTAAGAACAAGTAAAAGATCTAGAAGTATGAAGAAATTGTTAAATCATTTGCAGTTCAATGATAGTTTGTTCCAACTAAGATTTTCTTCACTTCTATCTTTTGATATGATTAGAATGCTTTGATACAATTCAAATCTTTATGTTATTAGAGAACTCAGAAAAATGTTATCTTCAAAGAAATCTTTCAAAAACTTTAGTAGTATGTATGAAGGTTTTCTACTTCTTTTAACACCATTGACTTACATTGTATCTTGTAGAAAACTTAATACTTTTATATTTATACCATCATCTTCACACATCTATTTTTTTTCTTGAAATTTCACCTCCATGTTATATGCTTGGCTTTTTTGAACTTTTTTTTTCCTCATCTCATATATATCATCGCATTACATAAGCAATAATGCTTTTATACTATACATTTTTTTCATAAGTTGAAGGTACTTCTGTTAAGTTAAATATATTTCTATTAAGTTGACTGCACTTCTTTCCAATAAGTTGAACATACCTTTATTTAGTTAAGTGCATCTCTTATTGTTAAATTGAAGGTACTTTTATTAAATTGACTGTGTGTTTTATGCTAAGTTAAGAGTACTTCTGTTAAATTAAATGTACTTCTATTAAGTTGGTGCCACCTTTATTAAGTTAGGTGCACTTTCTCTATTAAATAAAGGACACTTTTGTTAAATTGAGTGCACATCCTTTAAGTTGAAAGCACCTCACCTCTATTAAATTGAGTACACCTTTGTTCATTACTTAAGGAAAAAAAAAACACATAGAAAAGCATTACGTCACAAGGGATCATATTTAAAAAGGTGATGTTGAGGTGTTGTATGTCCAAACTAACTATCAACTTATTAATATTTTTATGAAACCATTGCTTGAAAATTATTAAGTTGGTGTCACCTCTATTAAGTTGAGTGCACTTTCTTTACTAAGTAAGAACATTTTTGTTAAATTGAGTGCATATCCTTTACTAAGTTGAGAGCACCTCACCTCTATTAAATTGAGTACACTTTTGTTCATCACTTAAGAAAAAAAAAACACATAGAAAAGCATCACCACATGAGGAATCATGTTAGAAAAGGTGACGTTGAGGTGTCATATGTCCAATCTAAGCATCAACTTGTTAACATTTTTACGAAACCATTGTTTGAAAATCATTTTGTGTTTCTTAGAAAGGAATTAGGAATTATTGATTTTATTTGATGATTTCACTATGCTTTCACGTATTAAAATTGCTTGTCTCAATGGAACTTCCTTTTATGCTTAACTTATTTATGTTTATCTAACTTAATTATTATTTGTGTTTGCTTAACTTTTTTGATTGCTTAACTTTGAGTCATATGTGTAATTGTTAAGTTAAATGTGTGTTATGTGTATGCATGTTACCTATAAATTATCATTTTTTAAAAATAAATTAAGTGCATTTCATTTGCTAAATTAAAGTTACATCTTTTAAATTGAGTGTACCTTTGATAAGTTTAGTTCAACTTAATTGTTAAGTTGATGGTACTTTGTTTAAGTGGAATGCATATCTAGTAAGTTGAGTGCACTTTTTTTGTTAAATTGAATACACTTTTACTAAATTGAATGCACCTTTTTTATTAAGTTGAGTGCACCTCTATTATATTAATTATATTTTCTTTTGTTAAGTTGAGAACACTTCTATTAAATGATGATTACAACATATGTTTTATTTCAATCCAACATGCTTATTTGTTTATGCAATTACAACTTTTATTTTAAAATGTTTTTATTAAACAATTCATTTTATATTGTTTAACCTTTGTTGGAATTCTACTTTCTTTGTTCTTTACTCCACATCCAAGATCTAATAGATTACAACTTTAATAACCCTTAGACCTAAAATATCACACTTACTTTTCTATCTAATTTAGTTAGTAATATTTACAAACTAAGTTATACTGCTTTATCTCTTATTGAAGCATTCTTTTATGGTAAACAAAATTTTACATTCTAAACCTATAATTATTACTTCCCATTAATCATGTGTCCAAAAAATATATAACTTCAACGTCATCACATTTGTCCTAACTTAAAATTTCTATTAAACATTTTGATAAAACACAATTTACATGACTTTAAACAATAAGTTAAGAAATCCCATTGCTAAAATATCCTCTTAATCAAAATTCACCTCCTGCAACAATAAGGCAAGTATATATATTATAAATACTATACAATATCACTATTTCATACACACTATACATCATTCATGCTAAGCAAAGAGGCACTACATACAAAAATAGTCAAGGTATAAAAGTAAAATTTGTATCTTTGCCATTACAATTATTAAAAAACAAAAAAACTGCACTTTATTAATGTTATATATATATATATATATATATATATATATATATCATTCAACTTAAAAGATAAAAACATCTTCAAGCACATGTCAAGGAACAAGTTGTTTAGTTCTTTGGATAACCGGTAGGCTATTTGATTTTGAATAGCTGGGGATCTTTGTCTCTAAAGATTTTGATTATAATCAAGACCGTTCGTTATGCCTCATCTTTTACATTTTCAAAGTAGTTTTGCTTGGATCATTTCTAGTTATGTGTCAATTCCAATTTGCTCATCTAATTAAACCTCTGTCCTTATATTACTCACTGTCATCACGCATTTGATTTTATATTTAGAAAAAAACTTATTCATTGTAAAAGTTTTTTTAGATAAATGACTACCTTTGGAGATTTAAAGATTTAATAAAAATAACTTTTTCTTACCAACTAAGTATAGATTTGAGATAAAGATTATAGGACTCCACCTATATTTACCATAATCATTCCTAGTGAAAGATGAGTCCCCAACTTTAACCCAATGCAGCTTAGGCTCTTATTTCATGTATCCAAATGATAATTAAAATACTTAAACCCACTCTCACTTTACCCCACTTCGCTACCAACCTATTGACTCAATCAAACCCCATCCCATTATACATTTTTTATCCAGACAATAATTTAAATATTTAGTCCAATGCCATTTTCAACCCATACCCAAAATTTATTGGTATCGTCAAGGAAAATTTTAAACATTATCTTTTTCATTTTTATAATTTAATTTAATTTTTAATTTAGTTCCTATAATTTAAAAATTTATAATAAAATTTATTTAACTTTAAAAAATTTTAATTTAGTTCTCGTTAATTTCTATTAACATGTCATTAAATTTTAATAATATAACTAATTATGTATTATCTTAACAATTTAAATATATAATTCAAGTTAAACATCCAAATTATTTAATATCATGTTATATATTTGAGTTGATTTTATTTTTCTGTTTATTTTTATTATTATAATTCATACATATTTAATGCTAAAATAATACATAATTGACTATGTCAGTAAGACACACTTATAAAAATTTAATGGTAGGGGGCTGAATTACAAATTTTAAATTATAAAAATCTAATTACTAATTTTTAAACTATAGTAATTAGATTAAAAATTAAGTGAAGTTATAATAATTAAAAAATGTAATTTAAATTATATCAGAAATTCTTGGGAAATAATAAAATAAAAACTCATTAATTAAGCATAGTACAGTGCCTCTAAATGAAAAGCGAACGGGGGATACTAAAAACGAAAATTACAAATTTGACATTTTATTGGACTCTCTTCCCATTATCGTATTTCTAAGCGCCACCCTCATCCTCGCTGATATGCTGAAGGGCCTCCATTTCCTCTCTAAACTTGAGCATGGCAGCTTCAGGCAGAAATACAAAAACCCTAACTCCACCTTTCATGGAAGGATCCAAATGATTAGGAGGCAAGAAAAGGCACAAATCCACGTACCCAAACATGTTCCACGGAACCGGCACTATATTCACCGAACCCTTCCATCCAAAATCCACTTCTTCCAGCAACCCCAACTGCCTCCAATCCGTTAATACCGTTGACGAACCTGTCCCTTCGATCCTAACATTCTCCTGTCTCATCGTCTCCAACATGTTGATTGAGTCTCTGATGTAGTCACTACTAAAAGCAACCTTTTTGCTCTGTTTGATGAGCTTCACAACATCGTAGAGTGGTCTCTCGTTGAGTTCCTTCACTGTCAGAACCGCATTCCCGGCCACGAAAGCGTTCCCATAATACCCATCAGACAAAGGCGGATCCACTAGATGTCTCACTCCCACTGCAAAACAGAACAACGTTTTCCCATCTGAATTCAGTTTCAATGCTCTGGCTCTCGACCTCCAAACGTAGGCTCCAAGTGATTCCAGAGTTGTGATAGTTTCAGTTTCAGTATCGTCTTTTCTTAAGCTCGATTTGAGTATTCTTATGCTCTCACCCTTCACGTTAAAGCATTCGTGCGAAAGGCTTGAACTTGGCCAAAATGGCGAAATAGCAGAGGAAGCCTTATCAAGGGGAAATGTTATTGGCTCCTTAAGAATAGTTCCCACTAGCCTCTCTCTCTCCCACACAGGTTTCACACATGGCTCGTCTTTTCCACTTGCAAGTTCAGTCATGCCTCGGAAGAATAGAGAAGCACCAAACCCATCACAGACAGAATGGTACAAGCCCATTCCAATGGTGAAACCCCCGCACAGAAACTTTGTCACTTGTAAAACCAAGGGATGGTGACCTGAAGTTTCATCTTGAGGAGGATAATCAAACACCAAGTATTTTGCCGTTTCAACGTCGATCCCATCAAGGTAATGAAGAGAAGAGAGTTCACAGTTAGCAGTTGCCTCTAGGAATGGAACCCCAGAAGCATTACAGTTGATTCTGAGTTTTCCATCAGCGTGTTTTATGAGCTTCCCCGCAAGGGGGTAGTAGAAAAACAAGGCCTTTGAGAGGGCTTCTTTGATGACACATGATGGGTCTGGTTGGCAGCCATTATTAAGGGAATGCTCAGGATTTGCTCGGTATACATAGATTGTTTGACAAAAGATGTCAAGGTCAGGATTGCTGTCAATAGTAGAGAGAGAAAGAACATTGGAAGGTGTCGGATTTGATGGTTTAACAAGCACAACTTCCTTAGTATCAATTGAGAAGGGTGTGAGTGTGACCTTCTGGTTTGCCATGGAATTAACTAAGGTGGGTAGAACTGTGAGAATGTAAGAATATGAGATATGGCTGCAGTGAGACTAGATGGGACTGGCTGCTTCATATTTATATGCAAAATTGACTGTGCAGCTTTTTTCCTTTGGCCTTATCCAGCCATAGTGAAAATGTAATCATTAAAAATCCCAATATCTGAAGTGGTTGGGTGAATACGTTGACAGAAATGGGATTGGGTAGTGGCTACCTCGATAAGAAAAGGGTTATGTTGAATTATTGATAGAAGCTTCTGGTTTAAGCCCTCTAAACATCTGATAGAGTGCAAGAAAGAATATGGGATGCTTGTCTAAGACTAATTCTTATGCTTACAGTATAATATACTCACCAGTTTCTTCACTGGGAAATTTCTCTAAGCCTTGATGCTATGGAAGCTTAAATTAAAGAAGAATAATAGGAAATCTCCAATTAAATAAATTAGGTTGCTAAAGGGTACTGATCAGTGTCTTGCATGGCATGAATGAGGACAAGTTAATGGACTAATAATCTGGATATATAATTGTTTTTTTCTTGTAATATACCTACTCTAAAACTCCACTTTTCAACTAACGAGTTTTAGCTAGGTATTAGTAGAGTTTTTAATATCGAAGTATCCAAATTCAAACTTAGTTGGAGCTAAAATTAATTGAGAAAAAGAAAAAGAAAACTTACATGCAATATCTTATATATTTGTTATCAGGTTTTACAATTAAAATATGATAAATATATGATTATCTAATAATAATAGAACATATGTATGATTTTTGTATATAATGATATGATTCTCTAATTAAACTACATACTTATCATATTTTAATTAAAAAACTATACATTTATTATATTTTGATAGAAGAACTTGATAACAAATATATAAAAAATTACATATAAGTCTAATTTAAAAAATAAATAAAGAAATCTTATGTGCAAGATCCAATTGAAAAGGCTTTTAAGCTGCAGAAAAATATTTTTAAGGACGGGCAACCTTAGTATTCCCAGCAAAATTAGTCCCACACATCAAGAATGTAAGTAAACTCGTAAAAAAAGTTAAAAGGAAAAACCTCTGAAGTATTTACTTTTAATTACCTATTGCTTGTTTTACAAGTATTTGTTGATAAGTTTTGAAAGATCCCGTGAAAGATGGGACCCTTCCGCGTATCGAACATTATATAGTTAGATAATATGTATTTTTTATACGATTGACACTATAAAAGCAGACCGTTTTGAGTGGAGGTCATATATCTATGAGCAGATAGTTTCTGGATCGCACTTACATTGCTATATGGGAGTAGGTTTCCCTACCCAGAAATTATAAGGTTATTTGGAATTTGACACTTCGGAGAAGGACCCTGAACAAGAATAATATCCGCGGAAATATTTGACTTTCGTATTACCAAGCAGTTCATGTATGATGCAAGCATGACCTGCCTCCACATAAGCTGTGCATCATGGCATTGGAATATCTAAAGAAAATTTTAAATTCTTGGACAGACATATTCCATATTGCTTAGAATATAAACTAAGTAATCACTGGGTTTTCATTTAAAACTTGTTATACGTCAAGTTTAAAATTAAACCACTAGTTTATCCAACTTTGAAGTTGTGATGAGAAGCAAGCAAAATAAGCTGAAGTTTGAAACTCATGTTATTTGTGAAGATATGCTATGAATAGAGATTAACACTTGTTTCCACATTACAATAAATTGATTTCGCAAAGAAACAGGTCATATTAGTTATAGTTGCTGCATTATTTCCCCCGTTTCTTGAATTCAAAGTTCTCTATCTTTCTGTGAGAACATAGAACTATATTTATTTAGCATATAGTTTATTATTATCATTATTATTGAATTTCTCTGATTTCAATCTGTTAATCATTATCTGTGTTGGCCAAAAGTGAGCTGGTAGAAGAAAGAGGTGGAGGGATATGCCATGAAATCTGAAATTTCATCTTCTTCACATTATCTGTCTCCATCAGCTCTGTAAGAATATCTAATTTCAATTATTTTGGCACTATCAGAATAGAATGGTTGACCTGGAAAATTTACAACTAGCTGCAGTAATATAACTGTAAGTACCATTTCATTGCGGACCCAAAAGTAATTCCAAGTGGCCACACTACTCTCAGAGGATGCACCAAAGCAACAAAGTTCACTAGTTACACAAAATTCACATAAGCTCATGCCAGGCATTCTCTGCAAAAAAGTTACTAACTTGCCTAAACAACTTGTCCTACAAAGTTCAAATAAACATGGACGCATATATGATTATTTATATGAATGAGAGAATTAGAGATGGAACAATGTTCTTCATCCAAGAATATTGCATGCGCTTCACATCTTTGACATTGTGTAGTCCATCACATCTACAAGAAAATCTAAAATGAAAGAAATAGCCAGCATTAGCAAACAAAAGATAAGTGCTAATTAGAGAAAGAAAGGGTTGATAAATGATGATAATGATGATTATCGACCTGCATCTTCTTTAGTGAAGCAAAGTGGGGGTGTGATCCTTAAAACATTTGCATGAAAGCCACCTTTCCCAATTAGCACTCCCATATCTGAAAAATTGTTGCAATCTAAACTTGTTACTATTTAAGAATAATTCCACATCATAACAAGATACAAAAATCATTTATACATTTTTTGTGAACATAAAAATGTCACAAAGATAGAGTCTGAAACAGGCCTTTCATCTGTTCAATAATCAGCAACATTTCAGCCTTTGCAGGAGTTTTCAACTGACGATCTTTCACAAGTTCAACTCCAAGCAACATACCTCTACCCCTCACATCCCCAATAACTGATAGCAAGTGAAACACGTTAGTCATTAACCCCCAAAGATCTCCCCCCCACCCCCAGGAAGCCAAACTAAAAGTGAAAAAGAATAAAAACTTACTTTCACGCTTTTCCATTAGCAAAGAAAGACGCTCTTTTAAATATGACCCCACAACAAGTGCATTCTGTTGAAGTTTTTCCTTCTCAATCACTCTTAAAACAGCCAAACCAGCAGCAGTGCAGACTGGATTTCCTCCAAATGTGCTAAAATAATCGCGGTATGTTAACACCTTTGCAATCTGAGGAGTTGTAACCACTGCACCAATAGGTGCACCGTTACCAATTCCCTGAGATCACCATGGATAATGAAACTCAAAATACCAGGAGATGCAATAAAGTGACCCAGCTTAGCAAGAGCACAGGCTGTCACTTGTTCAAATATAATGAATGCTTGACAAATGGTGGGTTCTCTAAATGGTACCAATGGAATTTGGACAATATTATGAGACCAAAAGAAGACATCAAATCAGTATACTGATTCACATATGCAGACGTTGCTTTCTTAAGTGTGTAACTTAAGTATTGGTTTACAATTGTTCATCACGCAGGAGTGCATCATTAATGTAGTACTTACTGTCATATGCATTATGCGACATTGGAAATATATGAAGGAGGAAAATCCAAACATTCAGCCAGTGCAAAAGAAAAAAAAAAATGGAAACTATCATACCAATTCAAGCTTTCCTTCAATCCTATATGAAATTAAAACATATTTGTACCCAGCAGAAATTGATACATAGATGCCTATTAGAACCATCATTCAGAATTCAAAAGCAGAGAATAATGATGTTTGGCTATTTGAGTTAAGATAATTTGCTTTGTACTTTTGGATACATGCCTTTTTAGACTAGATAAATATAATCTTACAAACTGGTACTATTTATCACATGTATGAATGTTGTGTGCAAATGCCAAGTCATTACTAGAAGTCCCACTTGAGTTCCCTAAAAAGCTAATAGCACGAGGAAAAGCATCGATGCCACTTGGGACAAAAGAAGCTATATACCTTTGCAAGAGTTACAATATCAGGCACAACCCCATGTGCCTCAAACCCCCAGAAGTGACTACCGGTGCGGCCAAACCCTGACTGGACCTCATCAGCTATACAGAGACCTCCTGCTTTTCTGACAATGCTATAAACTGCTGGCAAGTAACCTGGAGCCAACTCTATCACCCCACCCACTCCCTGTCAAGCATGAATCTCTCACTTAACATTATGTATGCCATTGTGACAGACAAAGTATCATTGCCTTTTTCTATATTCTACAGCTAAATGATAGCATTACCTGAATGGCTTCAGCAATAATCCCTGCTACGTGACCACTCGTTCCATAGTCAATTATATCTTGAACATCTTTAGCATACATTACTCCATCTGAACCAAAGACACCTCTATAGGGATCTGGGTTAAGCACATGGTGATTTCCAGTCTACTAGCATAAAGGCAGTAACAAGTATAAGGGTGAATGCAAGTTGGGTGCTATGAGCTTGTAGCTGCAGTTAATGTTTTAATTTATAATAGAAGTACTTGTCAAAAGAGAGGTCTATCACGTAGCTGCGGAAAGGGCACCTGTACAACATTGAACTTGTGAAAAAATTGAGCAGTGGCATTCATTGTGGCTGCTGCATTTCCATGGTAGCCATTTCTAATCGAAATTATATCATGGCAGCCAGTGTATAGCCGGGCGATCATTAAAGCCAGCTCATTGGCTTCTGTCCCAGAATTTGTGAAGAAAACAACCTGAAAACCCCTCATCAATGACAACATACAAACAGAGAACGGTTTAAATCGTGAAATTATAAATTCCCAGGAAAAAAAAAAAACCTTGAGTTCTCCAGGCATCTTGGATGCCAGCGCCTCAGCAAAATCAATAACGGCATGGTTCAAATAAAGAACAGTGGTATGCTGCAAGAGCTTAGTCTGGTTAACAGCTGCTTCAACCACATCAGGATGGCAATGCCCACATGAAACCGTGGCAATCCCACCAAAGGCATCCAGGTATCGACGACCATTTTCGTCAAATAGGTATTGCATCTTACCCTCAACCAAATTTAACTACCACCAAATAACAAAACGAAACATTGTATGCAAAATACATCACTCTTGTATCTTGATCAAGAATTAAATAAGAAGCTAGAAAGAACAGTTCGAGGGCTTACCGGGTTGGTGTAAAAAGGGCCAAGGCAGGTGGGGAGATACTCTTTGCGCCGTTTCAAGAGATCAGATGCGGAAGGCCCACTGTAGGGTACTGGAGTGTAATCGAAGTACGGCATTTCGGGAAGAACCTCGCCGTTTTCACTGCTTCGAGCGATGCTGGAGTGGAAACGGCACTTCCACCGGGAAGTCCTCACCGACTTTACAGCCCTCTGACAAAATTTCTGCATTTTCGTACTTCAAGTTCAACCACACTCCACAGTTCCTTCCTCACTCTCCTGTCGTTCCAGAGCGTAAAATACACCGATAAGATTCTGTTCACGGGTCCTGCATGTGACCGGTAATATCCGGCTTCCGCTTCTCCCCCCAGCTTCAGGTGATGAAATTTACGATAAAAGCAAATTAATTTTAAAAAAAAGCTCATTAAAAGTTCTAAAAAAGTCATATTGGCATAGTTGTTAAAAAGTACACAAATTATTACATTCAATATGACAAGAAAACGTTTCAATGAAATTATTTAAAGTTTTAAATTTAGATCATTGCAAAATTTATCCCATTGTAACTAATATCTACAGTATTTCTCAAATATAAAAATGTACGCACAATATTGGGTATAACAACTAATTTCTCTCTTTCTATACGAAATTTTGGAGAATTTAACGTTCATTACATGGAAAGCATAATCTTTTAAATAGTAAAATATAAAATTATCTAAATTTTATTTTCCTTTACAAAAAATATAATGAAAATAAGTTAATTCATTCTATGTATAAGATTTTACATCTACATCTATTAAATCTATAACACTTAGGTATGGATATTCTGTATTAGCAATTTAGGAAGTATTAAGGGATGAGTAGAGACCAACCTAAAAGATTAAGCATTATTCGATATTTTTGAGAAGGATTAACTACTAACATAAATTCTCGAGTCTTGGGGGATTTGAACATACTATGAATAATTATGAAACTCTTAACTGATTTCTTTTGTTAGTTGTGTCGATTCATGTCCAAACAAATTAATATTTTTGGTGTTCTAAGTTTCACGTGCAGTGGTTTTAAAAGATTTTTTGATAGAAATGGTGATAAGAGAAAGAAGGCAGAGAGGAAGGAGAAAGAAGACCAGAGTGAAAGCAACCTGAAACAAATGAAAATCTTATTGTTTTTGTGATACTGAATTTGATATTACATCCTCCTATTTGTAATCACATCACTGACTTCTTACATCTGAATAACTAAGCTAACAAACCAGTCACTTCACTAACGAACTCTAAACAAATTATAACAGAATATACGTAGCACACTGAACACACTTCGAACAATTATCATCAGCTCGTTACAGTGATCCGTCTTAGGGCACATGAAAACTCGTACTTTAAAAAGTTTGCAGAAGATCAATGACACTTGACAACTAGTAAGTTGTTATCTAAACCATTTACAGTTAAATACAAGGTACCTTGATATCTTTTAACTTTATCTTCCTGCCTCCAATTTTATTTATTCCAATTAAGTCTTGCTTCCTGAACTTATTTTAAAAGCTGTTTAAATCGTTTACTAGTCTTGAGATGTGTTTGTGCTATAATCCTCGGAGTAATAGGAAATTCTTACGTTCCAATTATCATTTGTCGCGGACAATTCACTGTAATAGATAAACTTCTACATTGCTAAACCATGAACATGTATCTTTATGAAGAAGAATACGTAGATCATGGCTGATCCGAAATTCTGGTCTCTTGTATATATTCTGTAAACTTATGAAGTATCACTACTGATGACCACTGCTAGTTTTGCATAATTGCCATTTTTGCTACAGAGGTTAAGATTTGTTCTACAAACACCTAAAGAAGGGACTTGAAACAATTATCTTCCTTATCTGAACTTGCCCTCAATGATGCAGAAAGTCATCTAATTTATTTGTTGCAATGTTCGGACACGACTTCTCTGCTCTTCCAATGATATACTTCTAGAGAGTTCGAACTCCAGAACTTGTATCTGCAAGTTTCTATTCACTTCTGATAGGAAAACCAATGGGGAATAGCCTCATTTTTTGTATGCAGTTAAACCGTTTGTTAAAATGCCTCTATAGTGATATATGAGGCGACTCGCCAATGATAACGAGGCAAAACTTCCGTTGTGTTAGTGTATAGTGAATCATTTGCTGGAGAAGTCCGTAACTCTACAATTAGATCCAGATATTTGAGTTTGAGTTTTCTCAAATAGAGTAAAACCATAAATGGTTCCAGTGTCAAAGTGGGCCCATGCCTTGAATGGTTCAAAATTTATCTGGCTAACCCACATAAATCTCGCGGATGACGTCAGATTGACAATACACAACCCAACCCCACCTTTGTAATACTTCATGGACAGCGTAATGGGACTCACCTAGGAGTTGAAGCTCTTGATGTACGTGTTTTTATGTGAAGCACATGTTATTATTACCTACCAGCCATAGCCTCTCGTAGGGGTTTCCCATGTCATACCCATTTCACTTTTCATCCATCTCCACACTCAACACCAAATTAATCTGTCTTGTTTTGAGATTTTACTGCTAAATCTCAACTATCTATAAATGCGTCTGATCATAACGTAATGTTCCTTGCCTCTGCCACATACAAAATCTTTTCCAGCAAAGGTGGTGGTCGATAGAAAACCACATTTAACCTGCACAGCCAGTCACATAATGTCATTCTATTGGCAGCAGTATTTCTAAACTTTGGTTTCCCACCTTAGCCCTCTAGAGTCTAGCCCTTGCTTCTTCAGCTTCTCAACATATAAACCCCCACCCCCACCTAATCTCATTAGCCAAGAAGTGCAGTTCAAATTTCCTCACAAGCTTCTTCTTCTTCACTATGGCTTCAACTGCTCTTCAATGGCTAAGCCTTGTAGGCATCATTTGGCTCCAAGCCATAAATGGCACAAACACGAATTTCCCTGCCTACTCATCCCAACTGAAGCAGCTCCTTTCAATTTCCCAAGTGCAGCTCAATAACCTTGCTTTTGCCTCAGATGCAGGAAAACTTCTTGGCTGGTTCTCTGGCATGGCTTCTGTTCACCTCCCCCTCTGGCTTGTCCTCATGATCGGTTCAAGTCTTGGGTTGATTGGTTATGGAGTGCAATATCTCTTCATAACAAACCAAATTTCCTCTCTGTCCTATTGGCATGTCTTCTTACTAACTGTTCTGGCTGGGAATAGCATTTGTTGGATTAACACAGTCTGTTATGTCATCACGATAAGGAACTTCCCGTCTGATCACCAAGTTGCTGTGGGGTTAACAACTAGTTATCAAGGGTTAAGTGCAAAGATTTATACTGATATTGTTGATGTTCTTTCTCCATACAAAAAAGCTAGAGCCTTTCTTTTCTTAAACTCTATCTTACCTCTGATAATGAGCCTAACAGCAACGCCTGTAACTAGAGAAATTGAAGTAACAAGGCCTAAGCGAATGGGTGTTGGATTTGTTGTAATGTTTGTTATTACAATTTCCACAGGCATATATGCTGTGTTGAGCAGCTTGCACTTTGTGTCGCGCAAATTATCTCCATTGAGTAATCTGATTGGTATTCTAGTGTCCCTTCTCATCCCTCTATTAGTTCCAATCTCAGAGAAGATCAACGAATTAGTGGGATCATGGCAAACCAATAGAGAAAGACTAAGAGTCTATCATTTTACTGTGGAGGAAAATAGTAGTCCTAATGAAGCGAGGAGGACAGAGAGTGAGCTGAAAGAGGGAGAAGAAGAAGAAGATAGCAGCAGAGAGGTTCATGAGGTTGGTGTCAGAGAAGAAATTGGAGTAAAGTTAATGCTGAGAAGAATAGATTTCTGGTTATATTTCTTTGTCTATTTCTTCGGTGCAACACTTGGTTTAGTATTTCTGAACAACTTGGGACAAATTGCTGAATCCAGAGGCTACTCTGACACTTCATCTCTGGTGTCCTTGTCTTCATCTTTTGGGTTCTTCGGCCGTCTCATGCCATCTCTCGTGGACTACTTCTGCAGGTAACTTAAAAAACAAAATTTTGGTGCGATATTTACTATTAAATTCTCTAACAGAAACATGATAAATGAAAATACTTTATATTTTAGCATTATATGATTGAATTTTTTCTAAAAAAGCTTTCAAGGTTTATTTCTATTAGGGGATCTAATGACAATTATTTAGGAAACTTAAGTATTGTTCTAACTTGAACACATCCTCTACATTCTTTCCTTCCTGTCTACCACCAGCTACTGTCATTAATGCAAATAATACCTATGGATGTGGTGGTTTACCAACAATCTACATTAAAGTCTCTCTTTTTTTTGGGTCATGGCTTCAAATTTTCAGGGGTAAGGTTAGGATTTCAAGACCAGCATCTATGGTGGCATTGATGGCTCCAACAGCAGGAGCATTCTTCTTGCTTCTTAACAAAACCGAGCTTGCCCTCTATACCAGCACTGCCATAATTGGAGTGTGTACTGGAGCTATTACTTCCATTTCTGTGTCCACGACCACTGAGCTATTTGGCACAAAGAATTTCTCAGTGAACCACAATGTGGTGGTGGCCAACATTCCAATTGGCTCTTTTCTGTTTGGCTTCTTGGCTGCTCTTCTCTACCGTAAGGAAGAAGACGGAGATGGGAAATGCATAGGCATGGAGTGCTATAAAAGTACTTTCATCATCTGGGGTTCCCTTTGTTTCTTTGGGACCTTCTTGGCTTTCATTCTACATGCCAGGACTCGCAGGTTCTATTCACAGAGACAACAGATAGGATCATAGGAGAAAGAAACAAAGTGTCTAGTTTATACCTATTATAATCTTCAATCAGTCACAAATTCCCAACACACATGGTAATATAACTCAGAAAATTTTCGGAATCATATTATGTACAGTGTTAATGTGACGAGTCAATATAAATTCTTTAAATTAGTGTGCTAATAAATTTTATTATCTAATATAATTATTATCATAAATTTTTATTGAATTGTTGTATAATCTATTGATATATTATGTTTTTAAAAAGTTGTCATTATCACTGTAGGCAGAAAGAGATGCATTTGACAGGTGTACCATCTGCTACTACTGCGTATTAAATTTCAATTAATACTATGATTTCGTCGTAATATGGATTTGTGGTATGAAATACGACAACAATGTGCTACACTATCGATGGTTTTAAATGACAAAGTCGTTTCGAGTTCTAACTCTTATCCTAGTAATGAAGTTTGATTGAATTTTATAGAGAAAGTTATAAAAGGAAAAGGCAAAATTCTAATGGAGGAATGAGTTTTGTTTTGTTTCTTCTCGAAGAAGATCCATATAAGGAAAATTAAAACAGTACCAACAGAGGGAAGAGACAAGTGTGATCAGATCATTTATGCTAATTAATAAATAATATAATTTTATTTATTGTTAATCTGAAGAATTTTAAGAAACCTGTGTAATGCTAGATTACATTTTGAATTTGACATTTTCCTAGAAACACTAAACTATGAAGAATGGCAGTACCAATATAGGAAAAACTGTTTGCTAAAAATGAAATTGAGATTGAGATGTGTATATTTAAGTGCATCCATATTTAGATCTTGAAACATTTCAAGCTTATACAGCATGTAACCAATTTTTTTTAATTTTTCTCTTTGGTACCATATTGAAAAAGGGGATGGTTTTGAGGGAAAATGTGCTGGACCTTGACCGGAGTCTGAGTGTGTACCCACATTTTGTGACATTAATTGCGAATATGAATCTTTTGAGATTGGACCAGTAAATTAAAATTCCGACATAGAAGTTAATAGATGGTATCCCCGACTGGCTATTGCAGACTTCTGTATCCTTCATAACTTGGGTAGGTCCTCGTCCCAACGACACCAAATGACACACCCATGACGATTGCCTTAAGTCATACTCTCAATTTTCATTCTTTGATCATTTTGTTTGGAACATTGTTAATTACTTTAATTTGTTTCATTGTTTTCACTGCTCCAATAAAGTAAAGGTAATATAAATTTGGACATACTATATATTCTATATATTTTTAATTATGATGTAATAATTATTAAATATGAAATAATATTTATTAAATATTTATTTTAAATGTTAACTTATTTAGTAATTAATAATTTGTAAAAAAGATTAGTTTAATTTGTGTAATTAATTAATATAATTATAAATTTATTAAAATAGATAAATTTGTGTTCTATATTTAACAATCATTATATCATAACTAAGAGATACAAGTTCATAATATCATTATTCTAAAGTAATAATCACAATAATTAATAGTTATAATTTTTTTTTTTTATTTGATGATCTTACCTCTCTGTCTCTCTAAAGAGTAATGCTATTCGTACATATCATGTAGTGTTTAATTATATAGCTACCATATTCTTTACAAAAATGTAATCTTTTTATATAACTTTTGTACAGTATTTATTATATTATTATTATTATTCTAACACATTTTTATTTCTTATTTAAAATAAAAACATGAGAGTTATTTTTATTTTAAAAAATTATTTTTTTATTTTCCCTACAATTAAATTGTTTTTATATTCTACATACCAAATGAAACTATCTTGTGCACAAATTTTTACTAATTAATGTGTGTACTTATATCCTCTCTCTCTCTCTCTCTCTCTCTCTCTCTCTCTCTCTCTCTCTCTCTCTCTCTCTCTCTCTCTCTCTCTCTCTATATATATATATATATATTAAAAATGTACCAATAATATATATTTTTCATAAATATACAGGTGGAGTTAAATACACTTGTTTATCAAAATTATTATGGCGGAACCATTTTATACCTTTTGTATTTTTTTTCCTGTTAAAATAAAAGCCCAGAGAGTATATGTACACACATGCCTAGATTCTAGCTATACTCTTTCAGGAGTTATATATAATCAAATTATATGGTTATATAAATTAATGATAACCTCCTCAGTAATTGTGGCGAGGTTATGAATCTTCACATAAAATATTTTGACTATATAATTTCTCACTCCTTCGTTTAAAAATATGAGATATACCCAGTCACTTTTAGTAATAGATCTAAGTATAAATAATTTATACCTACAGGCAATATAAAAAATTGTAAGTATATATAAGACCACTTTTACCCACAATCATTACCTGTAGGTATAAGCCTTCCTAAGATTTAGGATGAACTGCAAAAAGTCATGGATGGAAAGGAAAGCTCACAAAATTCTGAAAACATTTAAAAGCCGCATTTTTTGGAAGTATGATGTATATTCTATAGTCTTAGGACCTGAAAAGAGATCATGTATGCTTGTTTAGGAAATGTTCCAATTGCCAAAAGCACTACTGCTAACTCAGTCTCATATACAATGGTAGAGGCCAAACTTTAAACTGTTGAAATTTTATTGGCAAATGTTTTGACTTTGATTCAATAACAGCCTTCCAAAGATAAAGTTAATGATATAGAGGCAACATCTCTATGATACAATTTTTATATTACATCTATGATAAGACTTTATATCTAAATAACTTGTTATTATAATTTTGATTTGTTGATTTTTATATGGGTGCCAGATTGTCATACTGCTTTTAATGGTTATCCAAGATCTTCATCTTTAAGCAATCTTGTTAGAAAGGTATATCTATTTTGCATTACGTGAATTTAAGCTAGTTGTTTAGAAAATTTGTTGTGTTCCCCTTCACTAAACCATGCCATTTTTATCGTTGATATTATTGACTTCTATGTGTTGATTAGGATCAGTAGGTTTAAGCTATTCAAAGTGGACATCATAGATAAGAGCTCTTTTGCTAACCTAGAAGTATTAGGCATGTGTGCACTTACATCAGTTACTTCTAATTGTTTATTTTGGTTTCTTTTGTCATATGATTTAGAAAAATATATTGCACAAAAGCCGATAGATGGATTTCTTATTTTGTATGAAGATTTATTGGAATTTCTTCAAAATAACAGAATGAGTTTTTAGTTACTTAAAAATTTATTGAGTATTGTATATTTACTATTTTGTTTTAGATTAAATGAGCATCAATGTATTGTAAGAAGAAAAATTAGGGAATGTCAAATGATAATCAAATCCTTCAATTAAAGAATCATTATTGTCACTAAAAGCTTTAGTGATAGTAAAACATCTGTGCATAAAAGGCTTTAATGATGGTAAGATATACATGAATGAAAGTTTTAATGATAGTGAAGTATGCATGGATAAAAATTTTATGAAATTGTTATTACAAGCTTTAACAACAATAAAACAAATATGGGTAAAGATTTTATAAAATTGTCACTATAGACTTAGTAAAGGATCCATGGGTAAAAGTTATTAAGAAAGCCTATAAAACCATAAGTAAAAGTTTCAGTAACAATTAAAAAATTGTGGATAGAAGCAAACAAATCTTACAGAAATTTTGACTTTGGATATAAGTCACTTGGAGCTATACTCATGGAATTTTGCTCTTTACACAAGTAATATACACAAGTAAAGAAAAATGAGGAAAGAAATTAATTAGATTATACTTTACAATGAATGATAATATTAACACTTTTGACTAAAGAGACAAACAAAATTATCATAATTGAGCAAAATAGAATTGAACCAGCCAGTTAAATTGAAAAATTAATATATCAGTCATATTTTGGATTTAATTGACCTTAAAAATTGATTGGACAAAAAATCAGTTAAAAATTATAAAAATTAAATAGTTTGACTTTAAATAAGTCAAAAATTGATTTTTTTGTCAAAATAAAATTTTTTTCATTTTGTAATAAAATTTTCAACTATTTATTAGACTCTTCTCAGTTTATTTTATATAAATTTGTTGTCATACATAAATGTTTTATCTAATTTTTATATTTTTAAATATTTATATTTATTTTAAATATTATTTTGTAATATATGTATCAATTTAGTTATAAAATATTATTAAAAAAGTTTGATCTTAGTTTAACTATAATTAAATCTTTAAAGTTTAAATCATAAACATTTCTTATTATAATTTAATAATCAATCCAATTTTTAAAACACTAATAACTAGGATCCTCAACTAAAGTTTCTACGTTTATGACACACTGCAATGGATGGGATCCATCACTCATGCAAATATGCATATATTATAATATTTTTCCGAACTGGAAAATAGTACCTACTTTTATTACATCGCTTATAATTGAAAACTGCAATTGGGTACATGAAAGAATAGCCACAAATCCTGCGATTGACTGATTGACAAAATTCTACGAGCTTGAGAGTGTCGTGACCATTGTTGGTTTGATAGAATAATTTCAACGAAAGTACTTGTCGTGATGGTCATGAAAGGTAAAAGGGATTAATTACGCCCATAAGTTTCATGGCTTTGAATCCATATATTTCGCTTTGCCTACGCATGGTGTGACGAAAGGAATTGTGGAAGAATTTTGATCCAGTTAAAGACTGACAGTGAAAAGCCACAAAACGACGAATCCCCTACAGTTTGAACATTGAAGCTTGTGGTTCTTCTCATCGCTGCAAACAACTTGCAATTTATGAAGCATGTGATGTGCACGTCACATTTGACAGCAAAGGAAGATTGTCTAATCTATATATATATATTTTTCCTTTTTCCTTTTATTGTATTTTCGTCAAAAAGTTTTTTCTAATTATGAAAGATACGCAATAAGATACAATAAATTTCAGTAATTTTCCACTCAAATTTGAATTCTAAGTACACGCAAAATCATGAATGTTAATTAGTTACTTGGCATCATCATGAAATTATATGAATTGTTTTTTGAGTTAGAACATGATTAATTAGTATATATGTGACATAGTTTTTAATGCAACAGATGATTTTGTTAAAAAACGACGAATCCTCTACAGTTTGAACTTTGAAGCTTGTGGTTCTTCTAATGGCTGCAAGCAGCTCACAATTTATGAAGAATGTGACTTTTCCGTGATATTTGACAGCAAAGTAAGCTGAATATGATCTAGAATCTCTTTCCTATTCTCCTAAAATGATTTTCAGATCCCTAACAACATCCGACACCTAATTAAAATTAAAATTCACTCCCAATCCGTTCCCTAAGTTTGAATTATATCTCTGAATCTCACCTTACTGTCAATCAAGCATCGATCCTGAAGATACAAATGACATTAAAGTTCAATAGTGTGGCATGATTCATTAATTACTCAAAAGGACGTTGAAGATCACTAGTGGTATCCATGTGCATTTAACCAATTTGATTGTGTCTCTAATGCAGTTGATTATTTTAACAGTAATGATATTATGTTCTAAAAAACATTATATTTTTTAGTTATAACACAGTAATTTTTAAATATTGAACAATATTTTGTTTATTGTAATAAATTTATTATTATAATTATACACATTAATTACACAAAAATTAAATTAATTATTTTAAGTTCTATTAATTATTAAATAAATTAATATATATTTTAAATAAAATATTTAATAAAATATTTTTTGTATTTAATAATTATTATGTCATAACTAAAAAAAAACATAATGTTCCTAAGAATATAATATCATCACTCTTATTATTGTAAGGAAATGAGACATTATGAATTAAGAAAGAATTCAAATGGGCTCAAGATAATGGATTCGGAATAAATTTGAGTTTAATTTGGATCTCGGATGTGGTAATGATAGAAATTTCAAAATTAGATCGGAAAAATTAGGGTCTTGGGTTTTAGTTTTTTATTTCAACATTTTAAGAGTCACACATATATTTCATGTACAAAATGGTTAGAAAGTTGATAGAGCTTAATTACGAGAATATTTTCTTTTCCTGGAAAAAAACATGATATCATAGTGCAAGCCTAAGAATCATATGATAACAAAATGAAAATGGATTTTATCACAAACTAAAAATTACATTTTAGCCGTTGAAATATTGAATAATGATCTTATATTTTCGAGAATACTTTATTTTTCAGTAAAGATATAATTAAATATAATATGATATTTTACCCATTTTAATATATTAGTTATTATAATTATACTCATTAATTATACAAAAACCAAATTAATTCTTTTAAAAATTATTAATTATCAAATAAGTTAATATTTTAAGTAATTATTTAATAAAATATTATTTTATATTTAATAATTAATTACCTTATAACTAAATAACATGATATTTCAAAATATTACACCATATGCATATAAGATATACTTCTACATATATATATAGAAACCTAGTATGAAACGAGCAACAAGAGATTATTATACAAAAATTTGCCTTCTCCCATTTTAAGAACGGTATGTGGATGTGAAAAACAACTCGTAGCTTCCCACCCTGATCGACACGAATGACATAATAATGGCTACACCGAAAAAGGAATACAAATTATAATTGGACATGCATGCAAATACAATAACTCGTGGTTGGGCGGGGTAGATGGGCATAGAAAGCGTCCTAAGAGATGAATATCGCGAGGACAAACGAGGAGTTGGAAAGACGCTGTCCTGATTAATGGAAGCGGAAGAAATCTCCACTACAGAAATTTAAACCAATAATCTCTCAACAACACCCATTTTTAGTATAAAATTTATATGTTATTAAATACAATATAAATGTTGATTAGAATAAATCAAGATGATCGTACATATAATGTTAAACGATGTATTAATATTCATGTCTTTAAAGTTGAATTAAGAATACTTTGAATATGTTAGTTCATGCCATGCAAAGTTTTTGATTAATTTATTGATCCTTGCTAGGAGATTAATTTGACATAATGATCAAGGATGTGCACTGACTTCTTACCTTATAACTATTAAAATTTAAATTTTGAAAATATTTTTAAAATTTTATTTCCTTAAATACACTAAAGTTAGTATGAGATGTGTTCAGAAAATTATTTGAAAAAAATTTAGTTCGATGCACAAACTAATCAAAAAAAATTATTATTATAAAAAAATAAAAAGATATGAACATATAATTATTTTGACATTTTTTTATTTAAAAAAATCATGTAACGATACTAAACTTGGTAATGACTACGTAATATTAGCCATAAAAAAAAGATATCAATTTTAACGGTGCATGGTACGTGGGGTCATTCGATCGATAATGCATGAATGGACCTTTAAATATTGCAGTCATAGTTGACATAATAATATCATGTGGTTAATACGTTCAAAAGAAAAATGGTGTACACAAAACGGATCTAGCTATGAACTATCCCAAAATCCCTATATGGCAAGAAAGAGACAAGATGGAGAAGCTAAATAAAGGACTTTTACTAAAATAAATCATATCCAAACAATGACATTACATTAAATTTTTTTTTTAAAATTTTTCTTTTAAAAGTTTTTCATGAATATTTTTATATTTTTTTGGGAATGAGATTAATTTTGTTCAGAATACAATCTCTTTCTACGAGTATTTTTTTTACGGATTCAAAATTCTGACATTATAGAGATCTTTCAATCGTTAAACTCAACTTTACTTACCACTTAATTTACTAAATAAACCAAAATCGATCGCCCAAAAAATATTAACTTCTGAATCTACGTACCTTAAGAAATATTAATTAATTAATTAATTAATTTGTATAGTGTTAATGATTAAAATTATCAAGATTTGCAATTTATAAAAATATTTGGGTAATTTTCATATAAAAAAAATTGGATCCTGGACATTTAAAAGAGTAAATTGAAATAAAAAATTCCGAAAATTAATTTATAGATAAATAAATGAATTAAAGGAGCAAAAATATGGAGCATATAAAGAAGGAAGAAGTGATTCATCTTCATGTCCTTCCGCGTCGTGCAAGTTAGTTCATATGGGATATGGCAATAGAATTGCCCCACATAAACTTCCATTATCGTTTGGCGGAAGTCTCGTAACGTACACTTATCTCTCTGCTACAACTTTAAAAATTAAATATCCAGATCATATTATCCAACACCCCCCCCCCCCCCACCCAAAAATGTTTATTTGCAATCAATGTCAGAAAATGGAGATAAAAATAAGAAATGGTCAAAGCATAAGTTTGAATTTTTTTATCACTTTGTTAAATTTTGAAATAATTTTATAAAAGGAATTATATATATATATTATCATCCAATTTTAGTATAAATAGCTTATTTTAAATAGAATTAAAAAATAATTGAGTTGAAATACATACCATACAAATACACCATACAATTATTTAAAAAAATGTGGGGACTATATAAGCACCACGTAAATCAGTACGTTATGCTTAGACTTACTTAATTAGTCAGAGAGTCACCATATTTTCCCCCAACAATGACATTTTTCAACCTTGGAAAGCAACAACGGTATTATTTTCCTATGACAAAAGTATATTTTTAATTTGTTTGAAACCTCCGAACTTAAACATCGATCTCGTTCTCATCAAATTTAACTTTCAGGTAAAGTTCAAAATCAAACCCGGAGATATTTTTGCTATCGTTCAATATAAAATATATCTTAAAAAAATAGTACAAAAAGCTTTGTTTTATAAATATATATTTTTAAGTTAAATTAATTAATATTTTAATTCCTTAATCAATCCCTTAAATTTGAAACATTTAAAAATCTCTCTCTCTCTCTCTCTCTCTCTCTCTTTCCTTTCCCTTTTATTTGGTTCTATAAATGCTCTAAATTGTCAAATTCATCGATTCAGTCTCTGCTAAAATAATTCTAACTATTCTAATATGGCGTTTCACATACATGTTGATTCTACAAATTGACCTATTTTTAAAAATTTTAAATCGAGACCTAAACCAATTTTTTTTAAAAAAATTATAGAGATACTATAAGCAACTAATGTAGTTAACAATCTCGTAAGACGCCACCTAAGTACAGTTACAACCATAGATAATAATACCTATTGAATTTATAGACTTGACCATTTTATAACATTTATGGGATGAGATGAAAAAATACAAGACCAACTCGACAAATTTTTAATTTAAAAAACTAAAAACTTTAAATGAAGTTATGAGACAAAAAAATTAATAATTTAATCATATTTTTAATATTTTGGTGAGATTTTTTTAGTATGTTGAATGCATTGTGGTATTATGTTTTGTTGGAAATTTAACAATTTTCCAATTATATGCTCTTTGCATTCAGTTAAATAGTCTATGGATAAGATTTTTACCGGAACATGTTGTCCTTCAAATTATTAATTACATGACTATCAGAATTTAAAATTCCTAAATGTACCTCTTAAAATATTGTCAATGTCTTAGAAATTATGGGACACTATTGATATTTTATTTTGGGTCTATTATTGTTTACACAAATTAATGGTGTTTAAGATTAATAAATTCTAAGACTAATTATATATATATATATATATATATATATATTTCATTGAATATCTATTTTCTATATACTGTTTTGTTTATACACACACCTAGTTTGTTTTAAAATGTCTCTTTAAAACTATCATAAATAAATATGCTGTCTGATCTTATGTATCGATCGAATTCGAACATGTAACTAACCGACTTTTTTCTTTGGGCCGAACATCTAACTTATAGTTATACGTACGTACGTACGTATATCTAACATATTCTAATATTAGGTAATACATAATGTACCCAAGATATATCTAACATATATCTAACATATTTTAGAATACGTTCGTATGTAACATATTCTAAAATTGAAAAATTCTAAGACCAATTAATTTTATATGTATACATAATAGGCTAAATTAAACATAAATAAATATATAGATATATTACGTATATATGCAGCAAGTTTAATTATCTAAAATTGTATCTTTGAAATCATCATTAATTGTACATGTGATGTTTGATCTTAAGTATCGAATTCAAACATTCGACTTAGTTTTGCCTATTGGCCGAACATCTAAGTATTAGTTATACGTACGAAAATCCAACGTATTCTAACCAGTATTATCTTAAAGGCTTACATTCCTCAACGTGCTGGCTAGCTGTAAATGACGCATGAAGAATCCCTTTCATTCCTTTCTTAGATTTATTTATTTTCCCTTTTCCCTCAAACACCAATTCAAGGTGTGTGATCTCCCATCCTCCTTACGGTATTTCTGTTTGAATTACTTGGACGGTGTGGCATGTAGTTGAAAGTTTCAAAGATGCATGGCAGTGCATGCTTGGACACGTCAACATCAGCTTTTCCTCAGAGTCAAATTAACGGGCGTCATGGATACTGCCGGTGGAGATTGATGTTCGTTGCAACTATGGTGGCCAATTAATCTGTCTATTTATGAGCTCCTCATCCTCCTGGTTTGGCGATGACAGATTCATGAACGAAAGATATAGAGCCCCATCAATCATTCAAATGGATTAATTAATTTTAGTACTGTTTTGCTCTTTGGTGTTCGTTTTTCACACGACAAATGATTCCCTCCGCTTTATAACCTTGAAATTTTGTACAAGTGTACTAATCCAACAGCGGGAGAGATGTTAACTTACTAAAATGTCAATTACTGATGTAATCATTCTGCATATACATCCTATTTATCATTAGTTAATTACACCGAATTGTAAGATCAAAATAATGCCACGTGTAGCAGAGTGCTCTTTTTCTTCTTAATTAAAAATATTGTGTCATTATTTGTGGTAATTAAAGTAATTTCATGTAAGACTCCACACCTTTTGATTGAAACGGAATTCTCTCACGGATCGTTAAATACATTTTAAGACTCTTATTTCAATAATTCGATGACGCAAACAACACTTTGTTCCGGTAATTGAAGAATAGTAACCATATTAATTGAAAATGTTTCATCACAGTAGGCATCATCCTTGCGTCAAAAATTTATGAGGAATGGGTATACGTGTGTTTTTGGTGTATAGATGGAGAAGATTTCAAGCTTGCCTACACCAACGGGCCTAATTAATTTTACAACTGAATTTTACCAAACAGCGGACAGGTCCTACGTACCTTGAATTATGTAGGACGATTAAATGCCGTATTGTCTCAGACGATGCATGTGGGAGCATGTTGTACTTGGTTTCACTGCCAGAAGGGTCAGGATAATGACTATTCTTACCTTGATCTGTGAAGTAATTAAAAAAAAAAAAAGGGAAAACCAAAGTGGTAATGTTTAATTAATACATACCTATGTACATTCTCAATTACAAAAGAGTAACAAGGTGAATAGCGAGTATCGAATCGATATGTTTCAATCACACTTTGAATCTTTGATCAGTTCAAACTTTGAATTCAAACTCAGAAACACAGAAAATCATTGCTTCTTCCTTCAAAAAGGGTGATTGTAATCAGGTGTTACTTTCACCTTCCCGATTTTGCGTTCGAATAAATTTATCATTAATTAATGCGTCAGTCGGAAGATCTATTATTCCCAAGAACTGTACTTCAAGAGAAATGTTACGACGGACAGAAAACTGATTGAATCGGGTGGAAAATGTTCTGAATCTGATGAAAAAATTTCTAAAGCTAATACACAAAGGTTCAAGAATTACTGTCGAGTTCAAAGAAGTTTGGAATGCTATTTTTCCATCACCTTCTCCAGTCTGGAAAGACAATAAAATCCTATTGATCATAGGTGTGCTAGGATGAATGGCAATTGCAACTCGATTTGTCGCTATCTTTGGGGGGTAGAATAGAATGAAAATGTAAATAATAATAATAATAAATAAGTAAAATAAAAATAACACTTGTGTCTTTATTTAAAAAAATAACATTAAGTAATAATAACAAAAGTATAATGAATTTTTTTTTTTTTAACTTTTCCTATTTTCTTCCCTATTGCCATGTAGCAAACATGGTATAGTAGTCTGGAAGAAAACTCTAGAATATAGTTTATCCACTGCCGGCTCCTGCTGGAGATGTACCGACATAGCATCAAAGTTCAAAATGCGACACCAAATGCAGATTAGCAGCCATAGGAATGAACAACCTTAACAATATCGGTATCAAAATGGATCAATTAAAAAATAATACAAAAGCCCTACCTCTTTTATAATCAAAAGTACCCTCAAACTTTATTTGAACTGTTTTCTTTTCGAATGATATTAAGGACATTCTCTAATCTAATGCATTAGGATTTTAATGCAAAAGTATGATCCAAAGAAACCAAACGCGAATTTTTTTAAAAAAGATATTATCTCTTATGAACAAAGTTAACTTAAAAAAAAAAATCTACATATGAGCACTGACAAGTGAAAAAATTTGGCTAACGTACTATATATGTTGAGGAGGGAAGGAGGGGTGCCAAATCATGAAGAGTGTGCACTGTACAGAAAAACCCGTAATGCGTCTAAGTTTATTTGGTTTATTACAACTTTTGAATGACATTAAAATGTCATTAAGAGCGTAGCTAGCTGTAGAGAAAATGTGTGATGCTGTGTTCCTCCCTTGACATAATCACAGGATCATTATGTCGTTCACCAGAAGAGTGCTTATATCTTTGGGCCATATTAGGCCTTTGTTGTAATCAAACTGATTTATAGCTATCACAAGACCTATTGAGGTGGAATTTCAAACAACTCTTGAGTCAAGTTTGGTAACACCTTCATGGCCCTTTATATTAAAAACAAAAAATAATATGTTTATTTTGTATATTGGGCTGGACCTTTTTTTCTCCTTAAAACAGCTCTATGGTTTTCTAGGTCAAGTGGGCCTCTATTAGGTCATTTGGATTTAACATCATAATTTAAGTTCAGTCATCATAACCCCCCAAAAAAAAAATTGTGTCACTTGTTGTCTTAATTAATTTTATCCATCAAATGTCGAGTTTATTGTTATTATTATCTATTGGAAGACATTAATGTATTAACCCTAAATTATGGTTGAGAAACACACTCTAGCCTCTAGGTAGGGTTGGGTAAATTCAATTAGATTCAATTTTAACTTAACTAAATCAATTTACTCCAACTAATTAATTGAATGAGATTTTGATATAATTTATTAAATCAGTTTGGTTATTGAATGTCCACATTAGACATCCAATCCAAACCGATCAATTGATTAAATAATGTTTAAAAATTAAATAATATAATTTTTCTAAAGCTGCTTCTTTTTCATCCCTCCATTGCTACCAGGTGATTCTTATTTCTTAATATACTCTATCATGTAGCAGCAAAGGATACCCACAACTGAGTTGTATTTTGGCAGTTTTATTATGTATTATTTTTTATACATGTTTGTTCCTATACATTGTCAATTACTTCTGAATCAAGAAAATGTTTGTGCTTGGGATTGCCAACAGCAGCATGTATACACACCTCCCATGTTTCCTACAATGGAATAACTTGACTCTTTTTGCAGTAATAATTACATTCACTGTTGTTTATAGAAATTAGAAATTCGTTTGTGATGATTAGAATAATCGTAATTAAAACCAAATTAGCTATATCATCAAAATTATTTACTTTGTTTTTCAAAGTATTATCTACTAAGTGGATTATTTTCAAGGAGAGTATTCAATTCATATAATAACCGGATAGAATTACAGACATAAACTGTCTAAAAAAAATATCTGAGAGCAGAAACAGTGAAAAGTGCCAGCTTCTTTTGCTTTTGCATCTGATGGAGCAATCAAACAGAAATTTAAGCGAAGACATTAAGGAAAAGGTGATTTCAGGTTTCGTAAAATGCAATTTCACATTATGTTTAAATAAATGAAACTTGAATGGTTTCCCATAACCTGCAATATATGTCAGTAAATGAAAGTAGCAAGTTACATCACTATGTGAAAGGATGAATATCCTTCCGACTTACATAAGCGCTTGAGCTGAACCAATTTGGAAACAAAAATGCTATATATCTGCTCATACTACTTCCTTAATCTGCAGCTAACAGATCAGGAACTGTTTTCCACCAAATTTTGATAAAAACGCAGATCTACAAATTAATAGGCATGTCTAGTCGTCCAGATCAGATGTTGCATCATTTTCATTGTCTGAACTTCAGCAAATGACGAAAACACCCTTCGATGCCATGATTTTGCAAGCAAACATAGAGAGCTTGGCAGAAGTGTTGACATAAGCAGAGCATATTGCCAATTCTGGAGAAACGGTAGCTACAACCAGCAAATGTATACCTCAACTTCATACATATATGGATTTAATCTATTTTCCGTCCAAGTTTTCCAAGCATTTCTGACTTCATCCAGTTCAGTATTAATTTGGAATGCTTGAGTTCTTATCCAATTTTTCAACCCAATAGTCTGCCCAAGGAGAGTTTGATAAATCTAGTAGGAACTTTGAAGCTTGAGGCAACAAATATGACAGATATGTAGAAGTCATCAACTGCCTGAAGAATTTGTTCTGATTCAACCATATACATCATTCCAGGCCTTATCATGTTTCCAACAGTACTGCTCTCATTTTAGATGTGTTTCCCCTTAAAATTACAACACAAGGATGTCCCTTGAGAGTAAGTTCCGCTTTACTTGCGCAGCCGTTTCAACCATTTTGCGTATCTGATGAGTTGCTGAGACTTTGTGTATATGATTAATCATTATTGTCATAATTGAGCTTTTAACTAGACAATAGGACTTAAAGCTATTTTATCTCATCTGTAAAAGAGAAGCAACCAATTACCTAGAGGGATCGTTGCCCACTTAGATTGCCACATTATACCTATACATATTTAACAGTGCAATCATTAGAGAAACAAGAATAACGATGATACAAAAACATAGTAGAAAATAATCATTTAGCCATCCTAGATTCAAATTATGGTCTAAATAATTTGAAAACTAAGAAGTTGCTGTAAAATATATTGCTTGCGTATCATTAAAAAAATTGCATGCTTCACATTCTTTCTAATCCTACAATATTCAAAATAAACTTGAAAAAGAAAATAATTTTAATATCAATCCAAGACTTCATTTAGAAAAATATTTTAGAGAGGAGGAAAAGACGATGAAAATTTCAATTGATTTTGCTTTAAAAAGATTAAACAAATTAGAGATGGGAAAGTAAAACATCTAGCAAGTCAACATATGATGTAAGAACATATTTCAGAGCGGCTTCTGCACTTTCAACGGTAAATGTATCGCCTGTCTCATCACGGTTAGGTCAAAATATTTGATGCCCAGCTCAATAAACGGGAGAATGAGCTGCTAGGGGAAAAAAAATCATAACAAACCCAAAAATGTATTATGATAATCTCGTGAAAGAGCAAAGAATATAAAAAGTTTGGAAGTCAATTATAAAATTTTAAAAGTGAGACAAATTAATTGCACAAGTTTCTAATTGAGGGAAGTTCTGTGAATTTGTCTTAAATCTAACTTGAGACAAGTTAAATTCATCAGTTTTTAAAATATTAAGATAGCCTTTTGATCTAAAAATAATGAAGAATATAAATATATATACACAAATATATCCACCATTATATATATATATATATATATATATTAAAGTTTTCAAATTGTTTGATCTTCATTTATTTACTTTTTGTGAGAATGAAATACTAGGTGGAAGAGGACTCACCTAATTGTACCGAAATTGGAAACTTGAGGGATTAAAGGAAAAAAAAGGTACGATGCCATCGCGTATTATTTTTGGACTTGGATTGGATTGGTTAGTTTGAGCGATGACTTGGGGAATCGAACACCAGTTTGACCTGATTTAGGCACCAAATCAACCAAATCATCTAAGCATCCAACTTGCATTGACTAGATTTGACCTACCGAGGTTTTAATGACCCGTGAAACCAAACTAAATCGTTGCACCATTTCTTTGTTTTGTTTTGTTTTATTTTTTACATATTCTTTACTCTTTTAAAGAAATGATTTAATTACATGAGTTTCTCCTATTATAAAAAATTTCTCCCTTTTTCATAACTCTAAAAATAAGCTACAATTAAATTCATATTGACCAAAATACACTCAAATGATAGAAATAACTATTTTTTCAAATTTAAAAATAATTATATAATTTAAATTTAAAAAATTTAATAAAAATAAATTACTAAAAATTTGTATGAACCATTTTCATAAAATAATTTTTTTAAAAAAATTAATAATTAAAAGATGAAAATTAAATAATATTTAATTTCACTAACAACATGTTATATATATATATATATATATATATATTTAATCAACATAAGTACTAAAACAAACGTAAAATAAAATAAATTTATTGTTTTTAACAAGAATGATATTATTGAAATAACAGTTTTGAGAAATAATTTTTTCGATAGAAAAATAATATTTTTAATACTTTGGTCAAAATAATTTTAATTATACATTTTTTTTAAATTGAAGATAAAATAATTTATTTAAAAAAATTGGCTAATTAAGTTACTTGTGAGAGAAGAAAAGAATAATTTGTGATCTTATATTGAGGCATTGAATCAAAATCTCCTATAGCCACTAACCAGCTTCCCTCTCCCTCCATTGTAGTAAGCATCCATTGCGACCATAGCATTCACATATTTCATATTGTACTAAAGCTATTCTCATTATAAAAAAAGGGTAAATAAGAAATGCGTTTGCCCATTTTTGCTATAGAATATGCCTTATTCATCCACTAAATTGTACTGGATGCAAATGTTTGTGAGCTACTTTGATTCAAAAACATGGGGTTAAATTGAGGTATCTTCTTAAAATGAAGGAGGGGGAATAATATATATAAAATAATTTTAGAAATTAAGAAGAGCAAAGTATGAGGCTCCTATTTAAGTATGTTATTTATATACTAAAGAAAGAGAGAGATTATAAAGTATTATTTTATTCTATCTATATAAGTTCATTTTTTGTAGTTGTAAGAAGTTTGAGCATGATAGTTTAATGTGTTACCATGCATTGAAGGTTTTTGATCACACAAATGTTAAAATACTTCTAGATCATATATTCTCACGAGGTGAACAAAAAAAGTGAGAAGTGGTGTAGTTCATGATGTCAGAGGAAAGGAAATTATGAACAATACATGGTTAAACAACATACAACAATTTAGACAATTGTGTCCCATGTTAACAAGAATAACATTTGAAGTGTCTGATTGCTTAAAAGCCTTCACATTGATGTAAAAAGTCGTGCTTGAGTTGGGCAAGTAAGTAACAACTTTTTGTTTGTGTCAAATGACTCTTGAGGATAAAGACGGGGTAACCACATTATTGACCAATGAAGGCTTATCACAATTAAAGAGATTTAAGCATTGCATTGATATAAAGACTACGAATCACATGAAGGGATTTTTTAAGTGTCCAAGGAGAAAAAGAAGAAGAAGAGCTCCAAGTGCCCAAAACTCACAAGTACAACAATCTATAATAATTAAATATATGTTTGTTTATACAATCTATATGTCATTATCACCACATTATTCATAGAGGAATTAATTTTTATGCATATTTATAGTTGAATGTTACACCTAGTCAAATGCATGTTGGTATATCTTGTTTAGCACCATCGACACCCTATGCATAAGCTTAATCCCATGAGGATGAATTTATGTTTATAGAAATGATATTGGTAAGAGCTTTCGATTTTGTAGAATAAAATGATGTTGCTTCACAATTAGTGGTTATGTATATTATACTTAGCATTATTTTTTAATGTAGGCACCTCCTGATCATCCTATACCATCACTTGAAGCAATGCAGGAAAGTGGAAATTTCTCAACTATCAACTATCAAAATGTTTAATATATTGATTCATGGTATATGTTATTATTACATATTTTTGGAATTTGTCAATCACAGTGATATTTTAAGAATGATGTAAATAACAATGATAGTTTGACAAATGAAATCAATAATTTTATTCAAAATTATGTCTTCTTTACAATAATCTCATCCTTACATTTCGCACATTACTACAATTACATTCACTAAAAACCTATTGTATAATCATTAATTACATCCTATTACATTAACACTACCATTACATCCTAGTCACTTCAATCTTCACTTTGGCTTCCTTTACCTTTGTGGTTTCTACCTCCTTATGGCCTTAATAAATTTTGTACCCTTATCCAAGTTGAATAGCTGAACTTCAAATGCATTAACATAGCCAAATCCTGAAAACATATGCATCAACATAAGATATATAAAATAGATGTATTAATAAGACCAAGGCATGCCCAATATATCAAAAGTAAATGTATCCTCATTTTTTAATTTAAGCAAGCAACATATAATAATTGAAATGCTACTCAAATGGCTAAGATATATAAAATAGCATACGTAAGCCCTAAAATATGGCACTGAAGAAACTAATTCAAATAATTCAAGAATACCAGTAATACAAAATTAGTAAAAGTACCCCAAGTTTCAATTTTACTAATTTTATGCTCCAATAGGAAAAAATAAATAAATGCCAAACATTTCAAAATTTGTAACTTCTTTGCCTTTAAATGCACACAACAATAAAAGGTTAATAATACTAAAAAGATTTAACAACATCACAATTTGGCTATTTCAATATTGACATCACACTTTACCTTTTTAAAAAAAAATCCCAACTCTTCATTTACATGATTAGTAAATGCCATTCCTTGCGAATACTGAATATCACATTTGATTTAGTGCAAATACATTGCATTAAATGATAGAAGAGATGAAAACCACATTAGCACAAGCTTGGTGTTTACACTTCTATTACATAAGAATGTTTTTTTTCAATATGATTTCTATAAAACCCAACATAAATAGAAAAGACTACTAGAGTAGGGTAGATATATATACTAAAAACTTGCAATAAAAATAGTAATTTAAATTAAGATTCAATTGCTTAAGAGAATAAAATAATGTGTAGATTTAACTTGTAATGATTCAAATCATACTTTTCAACTTATATAAGGCTCACTAAAGAGCAATTACATTATGTTAATTGTTTAATTAATTTAAAAAAGAAAAAAAGGAAATGAATTTCAGGCACATCAAAAGGGTAGCTTCGATGGACAGACCATCAACCCTTAATTCAATTGAAAGCTTTCTTTGAATCTAACAATTGGACTCCATCTTTATCTTTTACCTATGCAGCAATTTCCCCATCTTCAAGTTCATCGAAACTTTTTTTGACTATTGCCATTTTTGCTTTGGGTTTCCCTTCACTTTCCTCTTCTTGCATTTTAATCAAATAATAGTTAGGAAACAATTTAAAAACAAAGAAAATAATGAGAATGAATCAAGGAATTGGATTTCATTATCGTCGTTCTAATCATCTTTACCACTCTAAAGCTTTGCTACATTCATGGCGTCCACAAACACAAAGTGACATTTGAGGTGTCAAGATAGATGAGGAAGGGTTGTTGCATTGTTTCTAGGTTCTACGTTGCCATGTGTTACCATCTCAATGGAGGGTGAAGTAGACGACCATGATTGACACTAGGATTTTTTTTTAAAACACCAGGCAAAATGCAATGTTTCATTAACTAAAATGTTGCATTTTGTAATGTCTTGATAGGTGGCATTCTCTAGGCCAAATGATCTTTTCAATGGTTGCGATTCTGTCAAAATTAGAGGGTGTGGTTGGTGCCTAAAAATCAAAGAATTTAAATGCTAGATATTGTAGCTAAAATACTATTTAGTAATTTTTTTAGCGGCGATAATAAGTTATTGCTAATTCTATTTTAAAAAAATTTCCTATAAAAAATTTTGGTGCTAAACTTCTTAGTGGTAATAACTGGTCATGGCCAAAAGATGAAATTAATGACGATTAAAATAAGTTGCTACTAAAAAACTTTTAGTAGTAACCTTGTTATTATTTTTTTAAAAAAATTAGTGGATCAAGAATGAAATACAAGAAACCCTACATTTCTTTCCCCTGATTAATTTAACCCCTAGCCTTTTTTTTGTTTTTGTTTTTATGGCTCATGAGTAAGAGCAAGGGAGATGGAAGGGGTGATAGCAACTTGAGAGTGAGAAAGAATGCAACAGCAAGAGACAATAGTGGGTTAGCAATAATGACAATGAGAGTGAAGGAGGGTAAGTAAGAGACAATGGAAAGCAAGAGAGATTGATAGAAGGAACAAGATAGGAAGAACGCGGGTAATGTATGGAAGGAACAAGCCAAGGTTGATGGAGGGAAAGAGAGAAACTAGTGGGGTTCTACAATGGCAAATGATTTAAGGACAATAGGTATTCATTATTTTCTTTTTGAATTTTTGAAAAAATTTGTGATTTTTTGAATTTATGGAATTTGAAACTTTTGTTTGAACTGGTATGGTGGATTTGATTTTTTGCTAAACTTTTTTTGGGATTTTTTTGGAAATTCTATTTGTTGGGAATTGCAAAACATTTTTTTTATTCTACTTGGAATTCCATTTGAAATTTTCAATTTTTGAATTTTTAAATTGGTTTAGCAATTGGTTGGAATTCTATTTCTGCATTTTTTGAATTTCAAGTCAAGCATTTTTTTTAATTAGGTTTGGAATTCTGTTTATGCTTCATTGTATAGTCTGTAATTGTGCAAATTTGATTTTTTTTAATTCTATTTGGAATTTTGTTTGAAAATTTTCATCTTTTGAATTTTTGGAATTGTTTTACAATTTTTTAGAATTATGTTTGTGCTACATTATGTAGTTTGCAAGTGCACAAAGTTAGATTTTTTTTTTTTTTACATTTTGTTTGGAATTCTATTTGAAAATTTTCATTTCTTGAATTTTAAGAATTGGTTTAGTAATATTTTGGAATTATGTTTGTGTGCTTTTTGAATCTCTAGTCAAGAACTTTTCTTTATTTTGTTTGGAATTCTGTTTGTGCTTCATTATGTAGTTTGCAATTGTAGCAAGTTGGATCTGGGCGCATGTAGATCCTTGCTTCACAAAGTGTAGTTATTGGTTTGTCAAATACCCATTTAAATGCTTTTAGTTTTTGTGAACATGATGTTTTCCCTTAATTAATGATATGCATATTTGCTTTTATTAGACTTCATATAATAGTTGGAACATTCACATACTCTAAGCTAGATATGTAAAGGAGTTAGAATTTTGTATTGGCCAACAATAAAGAACGAACTAGTTATGACCCATGGACTTTCATATTTTCTCAAGTAGAAAGAGATGGATGAAAAAGAATTTAATAGAATGATAAAATATTCTCTTATTTGGGAACAATGCACAATAAAGAGTAACAATGAAACTTACTAATTTTGTAATAGGTTGAGAATGGGTTTAAGGTTTATGTGTTTGAACTCTTAGTTAATGTATTAAATTTTTTTAACCAGTATTATCTTTGTAATTGCAATGTAAAATAATCCAAATTTTTTTTTAAAAAAATTATTTTTAGTGGTGACTTTTGATGCCACCTAAAGATAATTTTAATGGTGACAAATAACGACATTGCAAATTGGGATCTTTTAGCAACACCTTAGGTTGCCACAAAAAAATGACATATAGTAGCAATCCTCAATGTTGTCACTAAGAGAAACTTTGAGTGATGATACAAGTCATTGCTAACAGATATTTTAGTGGTGATTTAGGAAGTCAACATCAATTTTTTTTTTTGCACTAACAAATAAATATGGCTATGAAAAATATACTTTTAATAGTGACGTTATATAAAAATCAAATTATTGAAACCTTAGTGGCAACAAAAATTGCTGCCAAAATATTTTATTAGCTAATAAATATCAATTTTAATGGTGACTTCTCTTGTCATTTTTAAAACCTTTTTGTTATGAAGGTATTATTGATGACCTAACGACGAACAAAAGTTATGTCTAAATGGCTTTTGTGGTGACAATTGGCTTGCTAAAAGCTACCTTTTTTTTGTATATAATTATGGTGTATATAAGCAATGATAAAAATAATCAACTCTTGAGTCTAACCCAAGAAAAAGTTTACACCATGAGAGGGTGTAAAAGTGTTTGTTCATTTGAGAGGTGGTTGGTAATAACTAGTCTCCTCTTTAATAGTTGGCATTATATTTTCTTTCTGAATCCAGTATATATCAGGTCGTAAGATCATGCACCCACCTACAACAACCATTCCGTTCCAAAGACCTTGTAGGTAACCCTTTCCATCAGGTAGTTGCCTCTTATGCACCAGATTCCTCAGAGTGTGTAGCGCTAGTCTATGATATTGAAGGCATTCTGTTAGTTTATTGTAGGACTAAAATTAATCTTGGACTATAATTGTAGCTGGGAATGCTAGATGCCAGTGTTTTAGGAAATAGCAAATTGTGGTAGCAAGTTGTATGCTGTGAATGGTGGTGGAGCAAATTATGTGATGGTTTTTCATCTTAGAAATGCCAACGCGGTAGTAGCTCAGCCACTGGTCATGCTTAACCCTTCGTCTTGTAGATATGCTAATATAGAGTTCATAATGGGTTTATATCCAAATTTGGTGACGAAAGATGTCATCTAGTGATAGATCCTACAAGAGGAGAGGTGTTTAGGGCCCTTCTACGTTCAGATAGGTATTATTGGGGAAAATAGATTTATTTTTCGAAGCTCTAGAGTAAGAAAATATAGAGTGTTCAAGTTGGATTTGAATGAGCCGAGATGGATATCGGTTGATGATTTGGGTGACCGTTTGTTGTTTGTAGATGACAGTGGTGATAACTTCAGCAACTATCCTTAATAATAATGCTTTCCCAACAACGTCCGGCGCATCCAAACTCTGTATATTTTGCATTTAGTTATGTAGTGGACTTAGAAATTAGCGCAGTACTGTTACCCAAGAGAGTAGAATAGATTCGATTAGTAGCGAGCCACCTTATCAGGCTAGCTGGGACCCAGCGTTGCTTTTCCAGCCTTGAGAAGAAATTTTCATTCAGAGACTACTGGACGTCTCCGGAGCGACTCTGAACGAGGACGTTGAGACTTTTTTCCAAAAAAGAAAAGGTTTTTTCTTTGGCTTCTCAGAATTAAGACTTATCATCGCGGTTCTAACTCGATCTCTATGGTTCACGCCCAATTAACATTGGGTAAATTAGCTATTTCAACTTGTTTTTTCCCGTTGCGGTGCGCGCGTGTATGCACATGATCGCGAAATTTTTTATGCGTTCCGCAAGTGCACGGGTCAGATCAAGTAGTTCAGTGATAAGTATGAGTATCGTTCCCACGAGGAAGGGGTTAATTACAATTAGACAATGTATAATCCGTTTTCATCCACGTTAAACTGTCAATTAAGTGAATTATGAACTTAGACTAATGCTTAAAACAAAACAATTTAAAGAAAACTAAGTTGGCACAGGCAGTAAGATAAAATCCAAGATTTGAAATTACCTAGAGTTACTATTCCCTTGATGATCACTAGAATTTAACCTCTTGTTCAATTGTGATTAATTTTCACCTTGTGGGTTAAGAGATTCAAAAGCTATAACCGTCTGTCGATGTAATTATAGCCATATTCTCTCCTGAATTCTAAGTGTCCTTAGATTTAGGTGAGAATGCATTAGATTCTATATCCCTCTACAAACCAATTAAGGTAATCAGGTATATGTCTATCCTAATTACAGATTAGATGACTCTAAACTTAATTTATCCAACTCTTAGGTCTAATTAGAATCCCTTTCTCAAGATAAATTCTAATTTCCCAAATCAAATCAAAGAGGTGGCCAATCCCTAAGAAAGCATTAAGCAAGAGAGGATACACAAGATTCCAATCATCACAATTAACAAGATAATCAATGATTCAGTTCACATCAAGTTCCTACTACTCTAGGTAAAAAGGAATTTAGCCGCACATAGCTAAATCTACAGAGAATTCCCAATCAAAATACATGGAGAATTGAAAAGAACAAGAAAGCAAACAAAGGGAAGATTGAGATGCAGAAAGTAGAGCTCCCCCTTTGATTCCTTCTCTTCTTTCACACTCCCAGCGTAAAAAGCCTTCAAGAACTCCCAAAATCGCCTCTTGAACTCTCAGAACTCCTTCTGCCGCCGAATCCCCCGAACCCTAACTCAGAAAACCTCTTTTAAAGCTCAAAAATTAAAACTGCGCGTTTCAGGTCCACTCTCGCTATAGCGAGGAGCGTCTCTCGCTATAGCGAGGTCTCATAAGTCCTCAGGTTTCCGTTGCGCTTCGCTATTCCCACGCTATGGCGAGTTGCTCTCTGGAATTTCTATGCGACACGACTTCGCTATTGCGAAGCCTCCCCTTCGCTACGGCGAAGATGCCATATCGCTACAGCGAACTTCGGTCTCGCTGTAGCGAAAAGACTTGGTAAATCTGCTTTGGCCATTTTCAGCTTCCCTCTTTTTTATTCAACTCCTTCTATACTTTGCCACTTTTTCCTGAAATTGAAATCAAATCTAAAATGAGGTTTAAACTGATAAGATCATTACAATTATAATACTTTCTTTGTTTTGTTTGATTTAATGCACTTTTAATCATATTAGTCAAGAGAACAGTATTTTACCTCCCTAATTTAGTGTCAAATATAGCCCTTTTTAATCCTAAATTAGGAGGTTATCAAACTCCCCCACACTTAAATCCTTGCTTGTCCTCAAGCAAATCTTAGAGAGAAGCATGCCCAACCAATCAGAAGTTCAGTCCCCCCCCACACTTATTATGAATCCAACTTCAGAAGCAGAGTCTCAGCAAAACTCGAATAGGAATTGAAAACAATGTACTCATAGTAACACCCTTATTCCTAAAGTGTGTGTGTGCTCAACAATAGATGTTAAGAAATAATCAAGAAATCCTAAATAAGTCTTCCCAGTAGTTTCAAAATCTACCCCAATCACCTGTACTAACTTCAATCATCAAAGCTCATTGAGAAGGATCTCTATTATTCAAAGCAGAATTATTTTCAGCACTTTTTTTTTTTTTTCTCTCCTCGTCAAATTACTTAATCCTTTTGACGCGAATGACAACATTGGTTATGAAGCCACCCGGTTACTCAGATTAAAGAAATTTTCAGAGGGCTACTAGCATACTCTTAGTTTTATCACTGTTTGACGCGAAAGTTCACACTTTTTGGTGCAAACCCCCAGTTACTAGGTGATTTCAACCATTGGAGTAGAGAATCCTCTTTTGCTTTTTTTTTTTGTTTTGTTTTTTGTTTTTTGTTTTTTTTTTGTTTTTGCTTTAGATATCCCTCTCAACTAACAATCAGGTATCCATCAGGAACAAGCAAATTGGGGAGATCTAAATCAACTAGAAGCTCATTATAAGAAAACTTGAATTACTTCAAAAATCATCTTGTTGGAAGGTGTTCCTATTTAGGGTGCATACTACAACTACATCACTTACTTTATCCAATTCAAGTTCGCTTAACCTCTACATTCCTTCATTAATATTCATCTAAAGTGAGAAGGGCTGAATCTGATTTAACATATGAGCATAAAGAGTGTAAGCACTTGAATATTATTAATAGGAGGAAGTTATTGTCAATTTATATCCACTTATCCTATATTTATCTAAGTTTACTTTAACTCCCCCACACTTAGAAATTTCATTGTCCGCAATGTATAGAATGAGCAATTCAGAAATGGACAGAAAAATAGAAGCAGAAGGGGGTGCAGGGAAGGGATAAAAAGAAAGTAGGGAGAGACGAGACTCCCCTGATAAGAAGGAATAACAGAGCGAGGGAATGCATGTGAGTGGCTCCTTCATCTGAGAGACAAAAAATGGACAAAATACATATAGGAGATAGTAAGTTGGCATTAGCATTAATAAGACAATGTAAGAGCGCAGCCAAGTCAGGATTTGAGAGCATAATAGATACAGTTATCCAGAATATAAAATGAGCAAAAAAAAAAAATGGCAACAGGATAGAAAGGTCCTAAGAATCAGACGGCCCAGGTCGATCCTGAGGTGCAGGCTCCTGAGGGAAAATGATGATTGGTGACTGAGGGCCCTCAGGAGGTGGCGGTGGAGGAGCTGGCATTAAGTAGTCCATAAGTGTCTGTAGTTGCTCCTTCATTGATAGGACATGACCTTCCAGCCTGTTAATGGACTCTCGTGTCCAACTCTCAAAGTCAGTCTGATAAGGAGCCCCATGTCCTGATGGCGCTGGAGTACCCCGGTGCTGATGTGAGGGAGGTGGTGGAGAAGCCTCAGGCTGTGCCTGTGCCTCTGCTCTCTGCCGCCGGGGTTGCCCTAGTGCATCTTTCATACTGTCATATTTGAACGGCCCCTTCAGCTTGAACTGCGCGTCATTTTTCAAGACGCGGCTACCCCCCATAGTGAGCAATTCAGTAAGCATATGAGGGTATGCTAAGCTCACCCTATCAGACCTCGCCACTTGTTTGAAGTTTAAGTACATGAGGCGAGGGATGTAACCCGCTGTCTGGTCATAAAGCACCATGTAAGTGTGGCTCGTTCTTGGATCATGTCGGATCCATGGGAGCTTGTTAGGACGTTACTTGTAATGAACTGTAACAAAAAACGAGCTGGTTTATTGAGCTGATTCACCGGATAAACCTTGTTCACTAACCTAGCTCTTCCTTCTTCAGCAATGGTGGTCTCTACTTCTTCCCAGGGAATAGACTGAGGGTTCTCCAAATATGCTTGAAACGCACACTCTGGGACGTCCGGCAATTCATAAAAGTCTTGGAAGACTTTCTCATTTATGCGCACCCATGCCGAACGGCAAAAGTATTCATCATCGTCCTCCTCAGTGTCCTCAAAATTAGCATATAACTCCTGGATCATTAAGGGGATCCGATGCACCGTTTTTTTCGTGAATCCTTGCAGCCCGTGCCATTCAAAATCATGAAAAATCAGGTCCCGGGTGGTTGGTGCATATAACGATCTTCTACGACCCCTCTTCTGAGAAGAGTCTGTCGAAGCGAAATTCTGCCCGAGCAGAAGCAAACCGATCCTTATCGTATGATTGCTTCTTTTGCTTTGAGGAGGAGGCTGCAGCAGTCTTTGTTTGTTTTTTAGGAGCCATGCCTGCAAAATTTCAATAAGAAAGAGATAAAAATCAGTAGCAGCAGTAATCAATCACATGTAGCATGGTTCTAATAAGGAAAGACATGATTGAAGGTCTATAAGGGACGAGGGAAAGAGGAATAAGGAAACAAATCAAGCCAAATAGTTCAAAAGATCCAGTTTTCTGGAAAACGCGTCGAACTCGCTGTAGCGAGATCGAACTCGCTATAGCGAATTCGAACCTACATTTGCATAGCCAGATTTAAACGGATGAAAAGCTAATTTGAAGCCGTGTTCTGCACAGACATAGGCGACTAACCTAACTAATCCAGAAAAACTAACCAAATAGACCCCTAAATATGCAGATCGAAGCAAAACTTTTCGAACCCTAATATGACTATAATCAGCAAAATCAACCAGCAAATCAGGGAGGAAAGGGTTTAAAAGGAATTACCTGATGTACGAGATGCGATTTTTGAGGGGAATGCGAGAATATGATGCACAAAATGCAGCGAGATTAAGGATGGAGGATTTTCGGAGCTTCGTCGCAGTGGCGAGAGAAAAACGAAATGGAGATATTTATATAAGACGCTTCGCTATAGCCGGGCTATAGCGAGAGCGTCTCTGGAGTTATTACGAGAGGTAAAGCTGCCATCTTCGCTACAGCGAAAGTAAATCTCGCCATTGCGAGAGAACTTGGTTAAAATTTTATGGCCGAAGAGTCTCGCTATAGCTTGGCTGTAGCGACGAGCTCTCTGGATTTTGTACCAGGATGTGGGGCTGCTGTATTCGCTGTGGCGAAATGGATTTCTCGCAGTAGCGAGAAAACTTGGCAACAATTATGGGCAACAATTACTCGCAATAGCCGGGCTACAGCGAGCTTCTCTGGATTTTGTACCAGGATGTGGAGCTGCTGTACTCGCTGTGGCGAGGTAATGTTCTCGCTGTAGCGAGAATACTTAAAACTGCAGACTCGCCATATTCTAGCCATAGCGAGAGACTCGGGTATGTACCAGGAGTGGATTCGCTATTGCGAGATGGATCCTCGCTATAGCGAATTTTTTTTTTTTTTTTTTTTTGAATGCTCACTAAAATTCTCCCTCAAATGCAACCAGATACAGTAATAAAGTAAAATTCAAAGCATGGTTAGAGACTCCCTGTGAACATGCCCAATGTTGCTCATCCCTGCCAATCCTAAGCTCCTTGATATCCACATTTTAACCTGTAAAACACATAAAAACAAAAAAAACAAAAAACAAAAAAAAATCAAACCCAAAATGAGAAGGGCTTTAAATTCAAACAAAAAGAATACACAGAAAACTTGGGTTGCCTCCCAAGAAGCGCTAAGTTTAAAGTCTTCAGCCAGACTATCATGACGCTTCTATGAGCAATCTTGGAGTTGCACATTTGTCTTCATCCTGTCCACTGGTCCACCAAGGTAATGTTTCAGGCGTTAGCCATTGACCTTAAAGGTTTCTCCATTTTTCTCATCTTGAATTTCAATGGCACCAAATGTAGTGGTAGATACCATCTTAAAGGGACCAGACCACCTGGATTTAAGCTTTCCTGGAAACAATCTCAAACGAGAGTTATACAATAGCACTAAATCACCAGGTATGAAATCCCTTTTCAAAATCTTTCTATCATGCCAAATCTTTGTCTTTTCTTTATATAGCTTAGAACTCTCATAAGCTCGAAATCTGAATTCATGAAGTTCATTAAGGTTTAACAGCCTCTTTTCACTTGCATCTTTATAATCTAGATTTAACTTCTTTATGGCCCAAAAAGCCTTGTACTCAAGTTCCAAAGGTAAATGACAAGCTTTACCAAAAACTAATTGATATGGAGACATACCAATTGGTGTTTTGTAAGCTGTTCTATATGCCCACAAAGCTTCATCTAGCTTATCAGACCAATCCTTCCTATTAACACTTACTGTTTTCTCCAAAATTCTCTTGATCTCCCTATTAGACACTTCACAAAGGCCATTGGTTTGAGGGTGGTACGCTAAAGCCATTTTGTGGTGAACTCCATATTTTTCCAACAAAGTTTTAAACAAACGATTATTAAAATGAGTGCCACCATCACTAATGATAGCTCTAGGGGTGCCAAAGCGAGAAAAAATATTCTTTTTTATAAATCGCACCACTGTTTGAGCATCATTATGTTGGCAAGCTACCGCCTCAACCCATTTACTAACATATTCAACTGCCACTAAGATGTATTGTTGGTCTCTAGACAGAACAAAGGGACCCATAAAATCAATCCCCCACAAATCAAATAATTCAACTTCAAAGATACCGGTTTGAGGAAGTTCATGCTTTTTAGAAATATTACCAGATCTTTGACAAGCATCACAATGGGAAACAAATAAGTGAGAATCTTTAAATAATGTAGGCCAATAAAAACCAGATTGCAATATTTTAAAAGCAGTTTTCTGACCACTAAAATGTCCCCCAAATGGTGATGCATGGCATGCAAGCAAAATGTCATGTTGTTCAATCTCAGGGACACACTTCCTAAGAACTCCATCCACACATCTTTTGAACAGGTAAGGCTCATCCCAAATGTAAAACTTAACCTCATTCAAGAATTTCTTCTTTTGATAATAGTTTAAATCAGGAGGTAAAGCTTCACAAACAATATAATTTGCTATATCAGCATACCAAGGTACATGTAGCAAATTAGCAGCCATTATGCATTCATCAGGGAAACATCATTCACAAGCTTACTATCACTAACATGCTCAGAGTCTAACCTAGAAAGATGATCAGCTACTAGGTTTTCACTTCCCTTCCTATCCACTATATGCAAGTCAAATTCTTGAAGTAATAAAACCCACCTAATCAATCTAGGTTTGGACTCTTTCTTTTTCAACAAATATTTAATTGCAGCATGATCAATGTGTACTGTAACTTTGACTCCCAACAGATAAACTCTAAATTTTTCAAAAGCAAAAACAATGGCTAACATTTCTTTCTCAGTGGTAGTGTAATTTACCTGAGCATCTATTAATGTCCTGCTGGCATAATAGATAGGATGAAAAACTCGGTCTCGCCTCTGTCCTAGAACAGCTCCTACTGCATAGTCACTTGCATCGCACATTACTTCAAAGGGCAATGACCAGTCCGGAGCAATGATTATAGGTGCCGTTATTATTTTCTGTTTCAATTCTTCAAAACTTTTTAAACAGTCATCATCGAAGCAGAACTTGGCATCTTTTTCTAACAGCTTGGTCAAGGGTTTTGAAATTTTTGAGAAATCTTTGATGAATCTTCTATAGAATCCCACATGCCCAAGAAAACTTCGAACTCCCTTGACATTAGCAGGAGGTGGCAACTTCTCAATCAATGATGTCTTGGCTCGATCTACCTCCAAACCCTCCTTAGACACCTTGTGTCCTAGTACTATTCCTTCCTTTACCATGAAGTGGCATTTTTCCCAATTCAAAATTAAGTCAGTTTCCTCACACCTTTCAAGTACCTTAGAAAGATTTGCCAGACAAACTTCGAATGAATCACCAAAGACAGAAAAGTCATCCATGAAAATCTCCATGATGTCTTCGATGAAATCAGAAAAAATTGACGTCATGCATCTTTGAAAGGTTGCTGGTGCGTTACACAGCCCGAAAGGCATTCTCCTGAAGGCAAAAGTGCCATAGGGGCAGGTGAAAGTTGTTTTCTCTTGGTCTTCAGGTGCTATAGAGATCTGATTGTATCCTGAATACCCATCCAGAAAACAAAAGTATTCCTTCCCCGCCAGCCTATCAAGCATTTGGTCAATGAAGGGAAGAGGAAAATGATCTTTTCTAGTGGTTGCATTTAATTTCTGATAGTCCATGCACACTCTCCAACCAGTGACGGTTCTTGTAGAAATTAATTCCCTCTTTTCATTTGTCACCACTGTCATCCCTCCTTTCTTAGGGACGCATTGTACTGGACTGACCCATGCACTATCTGAAATTGGATAGATGATTCCTGCATCTAGCCACTTGATGATTTCTTTCTTGACGACTTCTTTCATCATCGGGTTTAGCCTTCTCTGATTTTCTATAGATGGCTTATGATCTTCCTCCAGTAGAATTTTATGCATTACGATGGAAGGGCTTATCCCTTTGATATCTGCAAGTGTCCATCCCAGGGCCTTTTTATGACTCTTTAGTACTTCAATCAGTCTTTGTTCTTGATGAGAGTTTAATGCTGTAGAGATGATGACAGGTAATGTCTCTGAATCCCCTAAATATGCATACTTCAAATGCGTAGGGAGTGGTTTTAACTCCAAAATCGGAGGTTGTTCAATTGAAGGCTTAAGAGATGGTGCTGAACGGGATGCCAAATCTAAAGATTCCACTTGCCAATGTTGTTTGGCTCGAGTGGTCGAAAAATTCAGCATTTGGGCTACCTCATAACTAGTTTCAGCGTTCTCATGCTTCACTCCCATTACTAATGCTTCAATAGGGTCTTGGATGATCATTGAATTGAATTGTTCTTGGGCTAACTCATCTGTCACTGAAACTCTGAAGCAGTTTTCAGCATCTCTAGGATATTTCATTGCCTTGTCCATGTTAAACACCACTTGCTCATCCCCCAATCTCATCACTATTTGTCCTTTTTCTACATCAATAAGGGTTCTGGCTGTGGCTAGGAATGGACGACCAATAATCAACGGATTATCCTTATCTTCTTCACAATCCACAACAATGAAATCAGCTGGATATATGAACTCACCAACTTTGACTAGAACATCTTCAATTATACCCCGTGGATATGCTAAGCTCCGATCCGCTAATTGCAATGTTACTGTGGTAGGTCTTGCTTCACCAAGTTGCAATTTCTCAAAGACAGATAAGGGCATCAGGTTGACACTTGCTCCAAGATCACATAGAGCCTTTCCTTGAAAGTGAGTGCCTATTTTACACGGCACAGAGAAACTACCCGGATCTTTGCACTTCATTGGAATCCGTGGGTTGATTATTTTGCTGCACTCTTCAGTAAGTGCTACAGTTTCAAATTCACCAAATCTCCGCTTCTTGCTCAGCATTTCCTTCAAGAACTTGACATACTTAGGCATGTATTCCAATGCTTCTGAAAATGGAATATTGATATGAAGTTGCTTGAATATTTCTAGGAATTTTTGATACTGCTTATCTTCCACCTTCTTTTGAAGCCTTTGAGGAAATGGTAGTGGAGGTATTATCCTTGGTGATGTATACAGTTTCTCTACTTGTTTCTCACCCTTATCAGCATCTGCCTGTTTTTTAACTGCTTCACTACTCACCTTTTTCTTCTTTTCAGCTGATGTACCCACATGTTCTTCTCCTAATTTTTTATCATTACTCGTCTCTTCAGTGGTAATTTCATCTCTAGCTTTCTCTACAACAGCCTTTGATGCAGGTGTGTGGCTAACCACCTTTGGTATTTGGACTTCCGGCAACTCTTTCCCATTTCGAAGAGTTATGGCCTTACACTCTTCCTTGCCTTCTCTTCTAGGATTAGGTACCGTGTCACTTGGCAATCCTCCTTGTCTCAATGAATTCATTGCTGAGGCTAGTTGACCCATCTGCAATTCTAGATTTCTCAAGGAGGTGTCAACTCTAGCATTCACTTGAGCTTGTTCTTGATTTTGCTTACTTTGAATGCTAATGAACTTTGCCAATGCATCTTCCAGATTCGACTTAGGTTCTTGAATCGGTGCATTTTGCCTTACAGGTTGAGCAAAGCCTGGTGGTTGATTAGGCCTAATGCTTGAGGACGATGCTGGTTGATTCAGTGCTGGTCCATGCTTCCAAGAGAAGTTTGGATGATTTCGCCACCCAGGATTGTAATTATTGGAGTACGGATTCTGATTCTTTGAAAAATTCCCCACATAACTAACTGATTCTGAAGATACCAAAGGACAGGAGTCTACTGAATGCAAATCCCCACAGTTTTCACAAGTAATTGGGGCCACCTGAGCAGAACAGACATTTAATTGCTGGGTTCGCTGCACTTGAGATTCCAACATATCGAATCTCTTATTCAGAGCAGAAAGGATAGTGGCAAGTGGAACAGAAGGGTCTTCTTGAGTATTGGCAACATTAGCACTCATCCTTCTCTCACCTCCTCTTTGTACGTAACTCTCAGACAATGTGTCCAATGCCTGAATAACATCGTCTACAGGCATTTCGTCCCAACGCCCATTCAGAATGGCATCTAACATTGTATCGGTTTGTGGGGTTAGACGCGTGCAGAAGTTCTGAACAATAGCGCAGTCATCCATCCCATGGCTTGGGCATTGACGGAGCAGATGTTTGTACCTCTGCCAAGCAGCATATAAGTGCTCGTCTGAAGCCTGCTTGAAGTTGATGAGCTCACGTCGTGCATCTGCTATTCTATTGTTTGGAATGAAGCGAGCTCTGAACCTTGCCTCTAGCTTGTCCCAAGTATCAATTGAACCTTCGGGTAGAGTCAATAACCACTCCTTGGCTTTTCCTTGTAGAGAAAGAGGGAATAGTCGAAGTCTTAGAATATCCTTTGGTACTCCATTCTGCTTGAATGAATCGCACACTCCCAAGAATGATAAAATGTGACGGTTGGGATCCTCATCAGATCTTTCACCAGTGAATTGTCCGTTGAGCTGCAACATGGAGATCATCACCGGCTTCAACTCAAAGTTAGCAGCTTGAAAGTCTGGCACTACTATACTGGATAGAGTGCCCTTCATAGTACGACCCACAACAGTCTTTTATGGACTGATTTTGGTTCCCTTCCTGAGCCATTTCTTCACTCATAGAAATTGGTGTTTTAGAAGGAGTTTCTTCAAAGTTCAAGTTCACCACAAGATCACTGATTTTCTTCGTTGTACGCTTCTTTGTTGTAGAAGTTTGCTTCGGCATGTACTGTGGTACCTGTAGAGAAGAATTCAGCCAACTGTATTATTTTAAATAAAACAAATTCAAAGCAAATAACAAAATAAAAGAAATTCTAGCTAATCTACTACTAATGCTTAATCGAGGACTACTAAAGATTACACACTTCTAACTGAACAATTAAGCCTTTCCCCGGCAACGGCGCCAGAAAACTTGATCGCGAAATTTTTTATGCGTTCCGCAAGTGCACGGGTCAGATCAAGTAGTTCAGTGATAAGTATGAGTATCGTTCCCACGAGGAAGGGGTTAATTACAATTAGACAATGTATAATCCGTTTTCATCCACGTTAAACTGTCAATTAAGTGAATTATGAACTTAGACTAATGCTTAAAACAAAACAATTTAAAGAAAACTAAGTTGGCACAGGCAGTAAGATAAAATCCAAGATTTGAAATTACCTAGAGTTACTATTCCCTTGATGATCACTAGAATTTAACCTCTTGTTCAATTGTGATTAATTTTCACCTTGTGGGTTAAGAGATTCAAAAGCTATAACCGTCTGTCGATGTAATTATAGCCCTATTCTCTCCTGAATTCTAAGTGTCCTTAGATTTAGGTGAGAATGCATTAGATTCTATATCCCTCTACAAACCAATTAAGGTAATCAGGTATATGTCTATCCTAATTACAGATTAGATGACTCTAAACTTAATTTATCCAACTCTTAGGTCTAATTAGAATCCCTTTCTCAAGATAAATTCTAATTTCCCAAATCAAATCAAAGAGGTGGCCAATCCCTAAGAAAGCATTAAGCAAGAGAGGATACACAAGATTCCAATCATCACAATTAACAAGATAATCAATGATTCAGTTCACATCAAGTTCCTAGTACTCTAGGTAAAAAGGAATTTAGCCGCACATAGCTAAATCTACAGAGAATTCCCAATCAAAATACATGGAGAATTGAAAAGAACAAGAAAGCAAACAAAGGGAAGATTGAGATGCAGAAAGTAGAGCTCCCCCTTTGATTCCTTCTCTTCTTTCACACTCCCAGCGTAAAAAGCCTTCAAGAACTCCCAAAATCGCCTCTTGAACTCTCAGAACTCCTTCTGCCGCCGAATCCCCCGAACCCTAACTCAGAAAACCTCTTTTAAAGCTCAAAAATTAAAACTGCGCGTTTCAGGTCCGCTCTCGCTATAGCGAGGAGCGTCTCTCGCTATAGCGAGGTCTCATAAGTCCTCAGGTTTCCGTTGCGCTTCGCTATTCCCACGCTATGGCGAGTTGCTCTCTGGAATTTCTATGCGACACGACTTCGCTATTGCGAAGCCTCCCCTTCGCTACGGCGAAGATGCCATATCGCTACAGCGAACTTCGGTCTCGCTGTAGCGAAAAGACTTGGTAAATCTGCTTTGGCCATTTTCAGCTTCCCTCTTTTTTATTCAACTCCTTCTATACTTTGCCACTTTTTCCTGAAATTGAAATCAAATCTAAAATGAGGTTTAAACTGATAAGATCATTACAATTATAATACTTTCTTTGTTTTGTTTGATTTAATGCACTTTTAATCATATTAGTTAAGAGAACAGTATTTTACCTCCCTAATTTAGTGTCAAATATAGCCCTTTTTAATCCTAAATTAGGAGGTTATCAGCACATGCTGTGTTAAGCTGCCTTGTCACTTGATTGGGTCTATGTTTAAAAGGACGTATTGTTGTGCCTAGTACTTACTTATTTTCATATTCATTTATTGCAGTTGTTAGCATGTGCATCAAGTTTATTAATTTAAAATAATTCACATAAAAAAGAAAATAAATAAATAAAATGAACGGCGAAGGGAATATTTTTGTAATGTTTTTATGTTTGCCAATTTCTCACTGTTAATGTGTTGTTAGCAACTTCTTCCACATTGATTTATAGTTTGCCTTTCAGAATATCATTCATCTTGTCATCTTTTTTACTATGCAAACCTAGACTTTAATTACTGTGTCAAAAATGATAGAAATAAATTATTATATTTTAACCAGTCAACTTGTGTTTGCCAACAAGAATGAAGCAAAACAATAATAATAAGCAAAACCATAGTTGTCATAGGATGACCTTAGCGGTCTCAAATTCTTGAAAGGTTTGGATCTCACTTTTGGACAATAATATCATCCTCCTTTCATCAGAAGTCCGAAGTCAGTTTAATTGCTTATTCTATGCCATGGAGATGGAGTAATCTTACGATTAAAGGATTAAAGTCTGAAAGCGGCAAGGTTTTGACAAAACTATGAATTTCTTAGATTGGATCGAGGTGGATGACGAAATGAAGAGATCTAATGAGAAAAAAAAAAGGACAATAAAAGTTAACTGAGAAGAACGGAGGAACACAGTGGCATAAACACAAGTGGCATGCTAGAATCCCAATGGCAAAAGCTACGACGACCCTTGGACTTGAAAAAAGAAAGGACACCGGCTAAAGAAAAACAAGTATGGTTACAGATGGACTATATAGTTGTAGGACTAGGTTTATTTATAATTTTTGTATATTTTTATTATTAAATTTTTAGTTAAAATTTGATAAGTGTATAATTTTTTTAATAATAACATAATAAATATATGACATAATTGAAAATTATACACTTATTATAATTTAATTAGAGAATTAATGAAGATATAAAAAATTATATATAAGTTTTTTTCTTATAGTTATATTCAAAATTAATAATTGGAACAAATCAAATAAATGATTTAAAGAAATTTAAATATATATTATATATGAATTAATAAAATTTATTTATTATTTTAAAAATCATAAAAAAATTAACTTCCTAATCTTATGCTTCAATTTATTAAAAAATTAAAAAAAAAAAGATTTTGCAGCTTAAAAAGGAATGATCTCGTGCAATTTTAACCTTATAAAAATAACAAGGTTCAACTGAAATATTTGAGGTATGCTATAATTATTATTATTAAAAAATTATAATAAATTTAATGAATTAAACAAAATATTATATATACTTAATAAAATTTAATAATTATTATAGTATAATTAAATACATATTATTCTTAATTTATATATATTACCATCACTCTAGAAAATAATCAATTCGAGTTTGCGGTACCTATTGACGACAATTAGAGACAGTATAGGGACTGCATTACATATTTATTCGAATTGCGAAAGCAGCGTTTTCTGCATGATCCATTTGCAACCAGTCAAACTGGATGGTGAACCACGTGAACTCCGCGCCCAACCATGACCAAATTGTTTAAATTAAATCATTTTGGTTAAACTTTTTTTATTTTTATTCTTCTAATTTTAGAAAGTTACATATTCCTTTCTCAAATTTAATTTGAACAATATTATTATATTAAAAAAATTACAATTATTTATCCTCATCTTTATATGCAATTGCAATGTTTTCCGATATCTAAAAAACTATTGCAATCAACATATTAATCTTATTACAGAAAATCCTTGTCATTCAATTAAACTTACAAATTTTTATTATATAAAATTAATAAAATAATCTTCATATTTTTTTTATAACTTTTTCAACCAATTTATTAATAATTTTCAAATTCACAACCCCCAATTTAATGTTGAGGGTTGGATCGGTAAGCATTTGTCCTTTTTTCAACTCTCGCTCTATATAACACAAATTTTCTGAATCCTCTTTCGCAGAAACCAGTAGCAGGCAAAAGCATATAAAATGGACATGATGTTAGAGGCCAGTGAAACAAATTGAAGTTTCCATGTCTCGACATAATAAGGAAAATGCTTGATGTATGAGAATCCCTTCACTCTTGCGTAGCTCCTTCGTGGATTTATAATATGTTTTTCCTTCTGGTGTTCAACCAAATATTCGCTAGACTGCACATAAAACAGAGGGAAACGTTACAAATGGGAACACTTCCTATATATGACAGTTTGGTTAATTGTGAGCATTGATAGAGCCACTCATCATGTGAATGTGAATAGATGGTTGTTACTGTTTGGTTTTTTAGTTTGTACTTAATTATTGTTTCTTTTCTAGCTGGAGTGCATGCAGATCAATTGGAGATATATTCAAACTTTATTTAAACATGGCAAGTGGCTGGCGTGGTGTTCATTATGTTTCAAACATAAACGAGAATTCAGAATTTGAGATTCTCCCGTATAATATTCTGAAAAAGAAATTTATGTGCAATTTTTATATATATATCTTTGTTATAGACCAATGTATCTTTTTATTTTACAAATCAGCATTACATTATTAGATTTATTTTTAAAAAGTTCATAAATGTTATTAAAACATCTAATAACAAAAATATGAAAAACTGTATCTAAGTTTAATCATATTATATAGGTAGTCTTTTAAATTTTTCTTGGTTCAAGTAATATGAAATGTTAATTATTGAAAGAAGAGCGACTTAAAAAAACAGATTACCACATGTTATTTTTTCATAAAATAACTATTAAGTCCTAAAATTATATTGAGTTTTGACAGATCACTATATATATATATATCTATTCGCAATATGAGAAAACTTAAAAAAGGTATGAACCACTATATATTCACATTATTCACAATATAAATATTGAAAAAGATTTCAATTACCAATATATATCTAATATATTATCAGAGAAGTTTTACAATTAAAAGTACGATTATATATACTATCCGTTAAATTATTATAGGCAACACTATCATATAAAATAATTATGGAGAATTACAGTTAAGGATACAGAATAAAAAAAATTATAACCTGTTATCATTGTTTTAAAATATATTAGTATTGGCTTTAATTAAAACCAGTGATATTTAGTGATAATAAATTCTTTAGAATAATTTTTTTTAATTTTGGATCTCAAATGTAATTCTCAGAAATAATTATTATGATTATTCGCTGTAAATTTGAGAGTCTGGTGTGAAAGAAAGAATTAAAGACTACTATAAGAAAAAAAAAAAAAAGGAGAAAAAATGTAATGAAAAAGAAAAGCAAATAAGGATGAGTTTTCTTCTTTGTTTATAAAAGAAAAGAAGAGGAAAACAATCATAGTAATACTTAAACCTTATAAATAACCCTTTTCATCACGGTTCATGCATACATATATGTTTCTGTCAAGGATATGTACGTAACCTTTTCATCACCGTTCATGCATACATTTATGTTTCTGTCAAGGATATGTAGGGATGATATTTACATGCTAACTGGGAGACAATCAGCTAAATGGCAAGAAGCTTTGAAAGTACAATAATGTAATGAGATTTTTCTTTTGGTCATCACACTCAATCATATTCTCGTTGATATATCCTAGCAGCATATATTCCCGAAATCCCCACGGAATTCGTCGATGGTTTCTCGGAGCGCACACACACACACAGCATGTGCAAGGCTGTTAATTAGAAGAAAAATGAGATTTTACACTGTTATTTTTTATTATTTTATTTAACATGAATTAATTATTAATTTAATGAAAAAGTATGAAAATAATATAAATTTAATGGCGTGAAATTAACAAAACCAGTGCGAAAAATGCAAGTGGAGGTTAATTGGTCCAATTAATGCTCCAACGGTCCATGGATTGTGGTGGAAAATACGACATCGTTTCTTCCATAAAATAATGATCGCGATCCGAGTCGGTGAACTCAGAGTCATGGATCTTTTCCAAGTCTTTCACTTTTAGTACATAGTCAACCTGAATACATTATTTCGTTAGGAGTACTTTTTTTTTTTTGTCGGTGAATTTTCGTAGGTGTGTTTAATTAATTAGATGGGTAGATATATACACAGAAAGTTAAATAGTGGGTATATAGTAAAGTTCTTTAAACAGGGCTTGCACATTTATTCATGTGCAAATTTAACTCAATGGGAAACGAATAGTACCCAATTTCTATTTATATATGCATGCTGCTTTTTTATTAAAAAATAAAAAAAGCATAATGTTGCTTTAAGAGAAAGAAGTGGAGAAAGAGATGAGGTAACAGTGAATCTGACACATAATTATGTTAAAAAAAATAATTCTTGAGCCAAGACTCTTAACCAGATGCATAGCGCTTTAATCAAAATTTTATTTCATTTGATTTTCAAAAGAATTTGAAATTGACTTGGCATGAAAAAGATCAACTCATGGTTGGTTAGAACTTAGAAATGATGAGATGTATTCACGTAACAATTTTAGGACATGTTTGGTAGGGTAAAAGAAAAGAAAATAAAAAGAAAAAAATTATGTAAAATGTTTATTTTATCTTTTTAATATTTTATTTATTTATTATTTAATATTATTAATTAATTAATTATTAATTATTAAAAATAAAGACATTAAAATTATTTTTTATCTCTAAAATCACTTTTTTTATTTTTTATTGTATACCAAACGGAAGATTTCTATGTATAGAGCAATTTCAAACCTGAACAACTAGGTGTAATATATCATTTTGGAAAATTTTCAATGCGAGATTAGGTTTAGAGAGACAACCTAAGCGAATTTTTTATTTTCACAGAGATCCTATATTTAACTGCCCACATTCCACGACCCAACTAGGTTAGGTGATTGATTTAATACTCATTCTCCTTTTTACAGAAAACTATTTAATTAAGCATACAAAATAATTTAAAAATATCTCAGCCACCTTCTCCATCACAATCACCTATTGTTTTCCAACCATTATTTCTTCCACATCCATCATTGCTGTCTGCAGCTTCTATTATTTTCTTAGTGTTGTCTATTTATATGATTTTATCATTATTACTACTTTCAACCCATTTTACGAACATCCATGGATAATTATAATGTCACTTTCACATCTTTTATAGCCAAAACATTTTCACTGTCACTGTTAAAGTTACTTATTCATCAATTTGTAATATCTAGCTTTTTATACTATTGTCGCATTATCTAATTGAGTGTTCATTTTTAATTATTTTGTAGTTTAAAGAGAATCTAACCAGGACAGACAAAGATCATAGTAGGTCAAGTTAATCAAAGTAAATTCAATAAGGCCTAGCTAAACTCAGATTAATTATATTATGTACAATTTACAGTGTGCAAATATTCTTTTAGTAGAATGCTGCTTGTGCAAAATGCTCAGGCAGCGATAAAAGCTATGAGTCTCAGACAAAAAAAAAGGGTTTTGTAAACAATAATAAATAGTAAAAAAAAAAATTCTTGTATAATATATATATATATATATTAAATAATAAATATTATTATACAAATTTTATTTATTACTTTTGTACGGGCAGCTATAAAAGCTGTAGGTCCCACAACCGAAAACTGCCATAGGTCCCATGAGAAGAAAATGCAAAAGAAAAAAGTGTGTGGATCCCATGAATAATAATAAATAGTGAAAAATCATAATTCTCCTATAACTTATATATATAAATATATATATATATATATATATTAATGGAATTAGGATTAATATTGTTACTTAATAATTTTTTTAAAAAAAAGATATTTGTTATTAGGTTCTTTTATGAAAATATGACAGGTTAAAATTTTTTATAACTTAATATCACCTCTATATATATTCAGATCTTTTATAAAAAATTTCTATATATTTATTAGAGAACTTAATAAAAAAATATCTAAAAATTTTTATCTAACTGTTGTTTTAACTTTTTCACCCATGAACTGTGCAGAAACAATAACCTACTTAGAGTATTTTTCGCTGCCAAAGTGCTATATAAAAATTGTTTTTGGGTTTGGACTTTCAAGAGGGAGGAGAAAACATTTAACAAAGGACAAAACTCAATTATATTTAAATTTTTAAATAAAAGCATATAAGTAAAATTTTTTAAAAATATAATTTAGCATCATATTATGATTTTTTTTACCCAAAAAAAATTATTTCACATATCACAGAATATTTCAAATAATTCAATAACAAACATATAAAAATACACTTAAAAGAAAAAAAAAAGTACTTTTCGATCATCAAAAGATACATGTTTGAATTATTTGATTTTTGAATCTTAGAATATAAGATTAAATTTTTGAGAGTTTTTGACTCATCACTAGCTACTTGTTAATCCTCCGTTAGTCAAAAACAGGGTAAATCAAAATAAATATCATACTCCCATGATGAATAAATAGCAAATAAAAAACTTTAAAGGATCTAATAGTATATTTCTAAGATTAAAAAATCAAATAATTAAAAAATATATTTATTACTTTTTGGTACACTTAAATTGTTTGATTTCTTTAAAATTGCATCGTTTTTCTTAGGCCGCCTATAATAAAACCAAACTAAACCAGAGAGAGAATCTCTTCCGCGTGAGGAAAACTTGGAGGCATCCAAAGAAGGAGGCCAGAGGTAGAAGGTGGTTTTTGACACTCAGCTCTTTAGCTCTGCAAGTTGGTACGTGTCCCCAACCAGCAATGAGATTCCTTGTCTACTTCCATCTTAAACCCCACTCCCTCACTGCCTGCCAATTCCGCCATCACTTTCTCCAGTTATTCCTCTCTTTCCCATGCAGAATGCCTGTTTTCACAATCATACTTATATTGTTTTCCCCTTTATTTATTGACCCTACACGCCTTCTTCTATCATATTCATATAGTATATCTCATGATGCTTTCATGGCAAGTCGACGATCAATACCACCTAGCTATAGCTGGCTAGAAAATTTGTCTATTTTTATTACTATTCGCTTCGACTGCTTTAATTATAAGGCAAACAGGGTGAATGTATATAACTAGCTAGTTCTTGTTTCCTTCTCTTATGAATAGGTTAACTAATATTCAACACTCCCATTAGTAAATATGAAATTCAAGCAGTCCATCCAAAAAAAAAACATGAAATTGAAGCATTCATTTGTATGGAAGGATCAAATTGATATAAATTAATTCAAATCTCATGAATTTTAAAAACTTAGAAGTTAAAGGAGAAAATTTGGAAATGTTTGTTTTTCTAATGACCAAAACGAAGCAAACAAGAAGGTATTAGATCATGAAAAAATCAAATTCAACACTAGATAGATTTAGGTAAAGTTCAGACGTATTCGCTATAACCTTTTCTACTAAAGTTACTATATGTGGAAGATGTTTTTTGAAAAACCTAATCATATGGTATTAAACTATAAATAAAAATTCACTTTTATGTTTTTTATCAAAAATATTTGATAACAAACACCTAATTATAAATTATATTTTAATTTTCTCCATTCATACTGTATTAGGGTGTTGCTTGACTCTTTTTTTCTTAAAAAAATATTTGAGTACCTCCTTTAGTTTGGAATACTGATAATCATCCAATGAGGGAATTAATTAAAATTCAGGTTAATTTATTTTTCCTTGTAATAAACTTAGCATATTATTGTAAAGTTATGAAAAATAAATCGAGACAATTCTAAAACAAGGCATAAAAATTATAGGTAGTGATCTATTTAATATTTTTATCCATTAAAAACTGTAGTTCCAGTGGAATAAACTCTATATATATCGTGGATCGAATTTATTGTCTTTCTTTGTTGAATTACTATAAGGATCCTTCTCTAAAGAATTTATTTATTTATTTATTGCATTAGAAATCTGGCGTGTGAAAGGCCTTATTTAGCTTGACAAGAAAGTTAAAAATGAAAGTAACAAGCAAGATAGAATAACAACAAAGAATGGCCTCGAAGTTGAAACAGTAGGTACATGTGGTAATTCCAAAAATGCATCACATGTGCTGAATCAACATTCTGTGTCCTCATGCTCTTTATAAACCATCAAGCATAGCTCGGGTTTGTATAGTTCTCTCTCTGTGAAGAAAGAGTGTGCGTGAGAGTGAGTGAAAGAGAAAGAGAGACACAATGGTTTCGTGCAGAGGTCAAAAGGGAACAGCCGTGCATAGGAACCTACAATTGCTTGGTTCAATCATCAACTCCCATCAGGTGATTACTCTCTCAAACATCTCCAACATCTCTTTCTTCATCTAAGTTTTGCCTCCATCCCCTTTCTCTACACACAGAAATTGATTACTTAAAAGCGAACAAAGAGACAAATTAAGCTCCAATTCCATTTTCATTTTCAATTTCCATCATATATATATATATATATATAGTGATCATCTTCTCTTTTTCTTGTCTCTTGGGGCTTTTTCTTCCCCACCTTAATTAGTATTCATATCTGATTGCTTTTGAAATACGCACAATACAAAATACTCATCTAGATCAACCCATTAATTCTGATTTCTACTTAATTTTTCTAATTTACAACTTGTCTGTGTTAGAATTAATTAGTTATCATTCGATTTATTTCTAGACATTCATCAAGTTCAATGTCTGTGCTGCAATCTTGAAAGTCATGTATATAAGTTAAGAGTGATTTATGTATGGAGATGTTTTGGTGATTAAAAATTTAAAGAAAGGAAAGTTAGTCAAAAGATAACTAAGTAACTTCAAAAGAGATTCTCTTCTTTTCCAACATTCCGTTGTTTAATTATATTTTACCCCTAAATAATTATTATAATTAAGGTCGAGGACTGAAGATTATGTCGAGATGAAACTTTTATTTTCTCTTGGGTTTATGCAGCAGAAGGGTAAGGCCTCAGTAATATTAGATGCGTCACTGTACAAACAATTACTAGGGCAAACGCTGGAAGAATTGAATCAAGCAGTTGCTGCGGCACAAAACCTCATTCACTACGATCCAGTGCCCATGGTATATATTGAGCTAAAGTCTCTAAGTATACTAGCATATAATATCCAATTTGGAAAGCAAGCAAACATACATACATGAATTTTTAAAAGTTTATTATCAAGTGGTGTTACAATTCACCATCGTGATATATTTCAAAAAAAGTTTCTATACATGATATATATATATATAATTAAAAAATTATATGGCAAACATCTAAAAAATTTTACTTATTTTTTGTCTTTTGGAAAAAATGATCTTTTTTTTACCCCCTTTAATTTTTCATATCTTCATATAAATTTGTGCTGAATTGTTAGTTTATGTTTGTGCATGGGAGCTTACAATTGAAGCACAAGAAAAAGGGTTTATGATGAAAGTGTTGAGCCAAAGGAGTTGCCAGGGATTGCTGGTGTTCATATTGGAAGCCATTGAAGAGCTGGGGCTTGATGTTCTCCAAGCTAGGGTTTCTTGTGTGGACAGCTTTTGTTTAGAAGCAGTAATTGGAACCAAAGTAATCTCATGAACAAATATATTTTTAAACATACATATAACTTCGTACGCCTATATAATTTCTCTAGTATTCTCTATATCATTGAATTACTCAGCCTTGTGCGTGCTGCGTAACTTACTAATCGGTGGAGCCACTGACACAATTATTTGTGGATGGTAACCAGAAGGACAATGAAGAAACTGGCCATATGGATGCGAAACTAGTTGAACAAGCAGTGTCTCAAGCTATTCGAAGCTGGAAGGAGCTTACAAATTAAGCGATAATTAATGATCCAGCTAGCGACTCTTGGGTCTATATTTGTTAATTTATTTTTATTTCTTGAATTTTCCTAATTTCAATCTGTCCTGTTAAGTGTCTCATCTTCTTAGATGGCCAAGTGTTTGCCTTCCGTAGCATATATAATCTAATAATAAGTCAGTTGTGTAATATTGTAAGATAATAATCAATTTTATGGAGTTGTCAGGTAATCTAATGCCAGTGAGAAAGCTTTTCATGATGATAAAGAGATTTGACTTGGGGACACATGTAAATCACTGTGTACTAAGCTTTTCTTTAGTATTCTGGTTTGTGATTTTTAAAAAAAAAAAAAATCAACTTTCAACCTCCCGTGCTCTAACTGGCATATACTTTAAGTATATATTATAATTAATTACGTACCTCCCTATGATAAATGTTCTACAATTAATAATAAGATAGATTTTGAAAGGTAATACATCGATCCTCACTTTTTCTTCTCTCTTTCTCTTTCCAAATTAATAAGAAATTAAGAGTAGATCCAATAATGGTGAAACGCAAAGGATGCCCTGCATTTTTGACTTTTCGGCTAAGACTTTAGTAAAGGGAAATCTGTGTCTTTGTCCCCTATTTTCTCTTCTCTCTCTCTCCTCTCTCGATTTGTGTGTTTAAATACTGGGCAAGCTTCCCTTGAAAGTGTCTAGAGCCATTTTTCTCCCACCATCCCTAAAATTGGATTGGGTTTTAAAATTAGGTAAGATTTTATACCTTTTATTATTTTATTATTTTATTGACTCAACATGAAATTAAAATTGACAAAAAATAAAATATAACTCAAGTTAAAAAAATGATGCAAAAATTAACCTAAGATTGACTTGGAATTAATTATGACTCAAAATGGTTCAAAAAAGTAAAACCATGACCTCAAAAGTAAAAACTGACATAAAATTTAATTAAAAAAAACTTTTAATTTTTTATTTTTTAAAATCATATCCAAACAAATTTCGATATTCACAAAGAATGTTCTTTTCTTTTGGTTTTATTCTATTTCGAAGAAAATTGCATTTTGAATTTTAAGTACGAAATGATCCAAATAACAAGTTAGCATATGATGTAAGAGCATACTTCAGAGTAACTTTTGCACTTTCAATAGTAACTTTATCATTTATCTCAACACCAAATCAGATCCTTTCTTGTGCCTCCTCTCTCTGATAGCAGGAAGTTTTAGACTATTCAGATTAAAATCTAGATTATCTAAATTTTTTTTTTAATTTAAAAAATTTAAAAGGAGTAAAATATAAAATAAAAATAATTTTTCAATTGCAGACTTAAAAAAAAATATTTAATACTAAATAATAATAATAATAATAATAATAATAATAATAATAATAATAATAATCAAACTTGAAAATGTGTGTGAGAAAGAATCCCAATTCGTCTCATCATAGTAGAGATGCTTGAAGAAGGGATCTTCTAAAGAAAGGGGAGAATGAACTATCAGGGGGAAAACACATACAATTAAGTTATCACAAACAAGATAAAAGATTTGGGGTCAATGATAATTTTTTAAATGTGAGAGGAGTTAATTGTATAAGTATTTAAGTTAAGGGGAGTAGAGTGAATTTTGTCTTAAGTTTAACATTTTATTGAAAAAAATAAAACCAATAAACTTCAGACAAGTTAAATTCATTTGTTTTTAAAATATTGAGATAACTTTTTTATCCAAAAATAATGAAGAGTATATATATAATTAGGAATACATTTGTAGAGATACAAAAATATATAACTTGATATATATATATATATATATTAAATTTTCAAATTTTTTGATCTTGTTTATTTAATTTTGGTGAGATTTAAATATTCTAATGTGAAGTGGAAGAAGACTCACCTAATTAATTGATATTGAAATTGGAAACTTAAGGGATAAGAAAAAATTTAAGCACTATGCTATTAAGCATTATTTTGGTACTCAAACGTTGAAAGACTAACAGTAGCTGATAGAAGCAGAATCAAGGAGGACAAGTAAACATGGTAATAGAAATTTCTTTTGTGAAAAATTGTATTAATGAGATTGAGATATGAAAGCATACACCAATACAATGTGTGTTTATTTGAACATTACTCATACTACTATATACTTCTTGAGGCCTTTTAACAGAATTATAACAATCTAACTGTAACTATAACTAACTCAACTATTTGCCACATAAGCATCATTTAACACTCCCTTTCAAATCGGGAAATAAATAAATCTATAACTCCTAACTTAGATAATAAATGATGATGTTGTTGTTTGCTAAGTGCTTTAGTTAGAATGTTTGCTAATTGCTTTTTTGTTCTTATATGTTATGGCTTAATTTTTTCATTTTCTCCTTTACAAAATGGTAATCAATCTCTATATGCCTAGTACATTTATGAAACACAAGATTTGCTACAATGTGGAGTGTGGCTTTATTATCATAGTACAGAGAAGTAAGTTGTAGCTTTTCAATTCTTAAATCTCCCAATAGCTAGAGCAACCAAATTATTTCCAAAACTACAACTCCCATGGCTCGATATTTTGCTCTAGTAGAAGATTTTGATACTATGGTTTGCTTCTTTGACTTCCATAAAATCAATGAATCTTTGACTTCCATAAGTTAATGAATCTCCAAGTTTAACTAAATAGTCGCTAATTGACTTCCTTGTTGATGGACATACTACCTAGTTTGAATCACAAAAATATTTCAACTTCATTTTACTAGATGTTGACATAAGAAGACCCAACCCAAGATTTTGCTTCACTTAACAAACAACTCTTATTGTTGTCTCCATATGTGATTGTTTGGGAGAGTTAATAAATTAACTTAGTGATTGCACTGCATAGCTAATGTCCAGCCTTGTCATAGGAAGATAAATGAGCCTCCCTATGAGTCGTCGGTATTTGCTCAAATTTGTCAACAAATCATCATCATTTACCTTTAATTCTTCATCATATTCAATTGAAGTTAGCTTAATGTTCTAATCCAGTGGTACTCCCCCTACTTTTGAACCACTTAGCCCTATTTATGAAATCAAACCAAGCATATATTTTCTTTGATTTATTACAATGCTTTCCTTTGATCTAGCTATCTTTATACTAATAAAGTACTTCAATTTAACCAAGTCTTTGATCTTGAAGGGTTGTGCAAAAATTATTTAACCTTTGTTATTGCTTTCATATTATTCCTAGTGAGTCATCAACGTACGCAAGTAATATAGTGAAGGAACTCCCTTGCTATTTAGTAAAAAAAGAGTAGTCATATTTACTTTGTGTGAACCTAACAGCTAAAAGACCTTGTCAAATCTCTTTTTGACATCTTCCTAAATGGAGTTTGCTTGGGTTGAAAAAATGATGCCTATGAATAATTCCCTTAAAATGAAATTCAAAAGCCACAATAGCACTATTTCATTACATCTTTCCCATTAAGCTTAAAAATGTAATTCTTGACTTTCTTTCATATAAAAACCATTAATGAAGCCAACTTTGTTCTTGGCTAAGAAAGCTATTAATGACTCCCTAATTTTGTATGAGAAAGGAATATATTTTATGATAAATTAGGGAGGCAAAGTACTTCTCTCTTGACTAATATAGCTAAATTTGTATTCAATCAAACAAAATAAAGAAAATGTTTCAATTGTGATATCTTTATCAGTTTGAGCCTCATTTTATGATTGATTTTTATCTCAGGAGAAAGTAAAAGATTGTAGAAAGAAATGAGAAAAGAGAGGGAAGTTGAAAAATAAAAAGCAAGTAGATCAAGTCCTCTCGTTACAGCCAGAATACAATTCGCTGTAGCGAGGATGTGTTTTTGTTGTAGCGAGGACGTCACTTCGTCATAGCGAAGTCGTGATGTATATAAATTCCAGAGAGCTCCTAGCTATAGTGCCAGCAATAACGAGATCAGCAGAAATCTAAGTGTTTATAAGCTCTCGTTATAGCGAGAGTCACCCCTCACCATAGTGAAATCGGCCTCTAAAACACACAACTTTGATTTGCGAACTAAAAAACATGATGGAATGTTAGGGCTTCGTCATCTAGCAAAGAGGGGGCATTCTGGCCAACTGGGAGAGTGAAAAAACGCACAAGAGGTATTAAGGAAGCTTCATATTGATCGGGAAATCATTGATTCTGTCCATTATTCTTCCGATTAGGTGTTTTTACTCCATCTTCTCTTCCAATTGATGCATTTGTTGCTATGTTTGCTGAACTTGCCTATGAATTTCAAGCCATGAGTGATTAAATCTTATAACTTTTAGGGATTTTATGAACCTTTAAGCTTGGAGATTATTTCCTTTTTAATTATGTTGGATTATTGAATATTTTAGTATTTAATCTGAATTATGATTTCATTTTATTGATTGGTCACCTTTAGTTTGATTATAGATTTTGTAATTAGCCTTTGAAAGAAGGGAATTACTTATAGACCATTGATTGAACAACTTAAAATTAGACATAGTTTAATTTGCATTTGAAATAGAAATATACTTAAGGGCCTTATGTAATCTATATAAGGTCTGAGCTTAATTGTATATTAACTTCTCATTTGATACATCAAAGAGTTGAGTTGATATATGGGTTTGAATGGATCAAAAGACATTTTTATCTAATTAAACCTTCGACTCTAAAATTGACATTAAGCCAATTAATTAAAAAGGGAATGATCAACATTGTGTAAAAAGGGGATTAAAATTCCTAGGGTATCTTTAATTACTTATTTTCTATTAAAACTATCTTTCAGTACCGTTAATTTCATTTGAATTAATTTTCACAAAAAAAATCCAATTACAGTTTGATTTGTTTAACTAAAATAAACATGAGAACTCTAATGCCTAATCACTAATTGTATAGATTCTCTGAAAGAACGATTTTGACTCATCACATACTATTCCTATGACCCGTACACTTGTGGTGTCATTAATATAGTGAGCATCAGCTATCTTCATTGCTTTGCTCCATATTGTATAGTTTTTAATGCTTGTCAATGGCTGAAATACTAGATCCATTCTGTAAGTATCTGATGGATGAATAAATAAAGGATGACTCAAATCAAGAGAGAAAAGTTTTGAGGAGTTTCTCTTGTAGATGTTGCACTTGCATTTGTTGAAGAATCCATCTCAAATAAATTGATTAAATAATCTTTTAGCTAAGTTGAGTCATGATCTTGTCAAGCTCTTAAATGATAGGCTTTGATACTATGTTAAAAGATTGACAATAGATGATAGAAGCAGAATCAATAAGGAAAAGCAAACATGATAATAGAAATTTGTTTCATGAAAAACCCTATGGATGAGACGAGGAATACACCAATACAATGTATATTTATTTGCACATTACTCATACCCTAAACCCAACGAACCATACACTAGTTTGACTTGGTTTAGGCATTCAAATTATTTGAGCATCCAATTTGCCTTGACTTGGTTTGACCTACGAAGTTTTTAAACTTATATGTAATTCTTTATATTCTTATTTTCAGACCTTTTAATTAAAATATGACAATTATATGATTCTTTAATAATAACATAATAGGTATATGATTTAATTGAGAAATTACACAATTGTTTGCAAAAATTATACACTTATCATATTATTATTAGAGAATTATATACTTATCATATTTTAATTTAAAAAATTAATAATAAAGATATAAATTACTGCATATAAATTTTTTTTCTTTAATGACTTGTCAAACTAATCTATATTGTTGGATTGTTATCTTTTCTTTTTTACATATCTTTTTTTTTTTGGGAAATGATTTAATTGTACGAATTTCATTATTTTTAGCCATTTGTAAGATTCTCGTGTCTTTTGATTTCATGTTTTAAACTAATTAATGAATTTTTAATCAAAAAATTAATATAAAAATAACAGTTAATAAAGATGTGCAAAATCCTGACCATAGGCATGGCTTCTGAGTAGATTAGATCCCAAGAGAAGAAGAGTTCATTTTTATAAACCAATAGCCACCAGCATAATGATGTTGTTCAAGTTAAATGGAATTTTTCTCTACCGTCTTTGTTGTATTTTCTTTTTAATTTTTCTAGGGTTACCAACATCACTCTTCTCATTGTTTGAACTTTCACAATACTTTTGGTAATCCATTTTAGAAATTAGCAAGTGTAAAAAAAATGTCTTAAAACTTGATTCTCATGTCCATTTCTTGCTTTCGCAGGATCTGCCGTGGAGCTGCCTTGCTGACTAACTCAGGAATTTTAAGTACATCCACTATATAAAAAATTTAACAGACTAAACTAATCATATATATATATATATATATATATATATAAGGAGAATAGATTTTACTGTTTATGAGTCTCACCTTTTTTTTTCAGATTTTTTTTCCTTCTTTTTTTTTTTTAAAATTTAAACTAGGCCATCTAATTAATGAGTCCGGTGCAATTGTATAGGACTCGGATCTAGTTAAAATAAACTACCATATCAAATGTATAAGAATATCAATGTATACGTTTAGTAAACACAATGTACAATTCGACAAAAGTCTTCTGGCTTAGGGCCATCACGTCCTCAAACTACGATAACAGGACACCTTGTTTCTGCTGGCTACGAACTTTACCCAAGTTTTCATGGGAGATATATCTAGAGGGTCGTCTAAAAGGACCATCGCCATTTCTGGAGGCAAGAAATTAAACAGATAATAAAAAGAATTTATATTTCTGGGAATTCTGGGAAATGAAGTAAAAAGAGAAAATAAAATGTTATGTATTCTGTAGAAGTTACCAATATACTACTTTCAGAGCCCAGAAACCATGAATTGCGATACACGGGAGATCTTTAAGCGGAAAGCAAGAAACAGAACGTGGCATGGAAGTACACTAATACTGCATCTTTCATAATTTAGATATGTCTGTACGGAAATTGGATCTTTTCAATATCTCCTTTTTAAATTTTTGTCAATTTGAAGAGAGAGAGAGAGAGAGAGAAAGGATCCAAGAAAAAGAGAAGAGTGTGTATGAAACCGACTCAGTCCCACCCACTTTATTTTTCTCTCTCTAAATTGATAGAAAATTGATGGAGAGAAAATTGAAAGGATCCAGATCTGCTAAAGTTTGTTTGACTCGTGAAATCTAGTTATCTCTTGCTCCATAGGATGAATTCTTGAAGCAGCATTTCAGTTTTCCATGAGCTATTCAAGCCAATTAAACCCCATATTTGGAACCAAATTCTTCCAACACTAGTATAAAGCCAACACCATTGTCCATTCACTTAGTTCTATGGTCAAATAGATTGAACATTAAACTCCAGGTCGGATACACAGTGTCAAAGGTTTTCCATTTCTACTGCAAATGAATCAAACGACATAAACAGTCCACTCATAGTGCAGGACAATCAGAACTAATATGAAGATGTATTTCTTCTTCATAGATTAGTAAGGGATAGAAACACAAGTCAACCCTGTTTTGGCAAGGGCAGAAAGAAGAATGCAGGTCCTAGCCTACGCATGCTTTAACTGAGGCAATTAGGAGACCAAATCCTGAAGAAACTGATGCAAGCATATGAAAGCAAAAGTCACCTTGCCATCTGAACTTATGATGGATGAGCACTAATTGTATTCTCAAGATTGTCTTTCCACAATTTCCAAGCCTTCCTGACCTCATTCAACTGATCACTTGGTATGCTTGTGTGTGCATCCAATTTCTCAATCCATTCTTCCCACGGAGACCTTGATGGGTCCAAGAATTTTGAAACTTGAGGTAACATTACAGATGTGTAAAACTCTTCAACTGCCTTGTTAATTTCTTCTGATTCAGTTATCGCTAGCATTTCAGGCCTTGTTACATTTCCTGGTCGTTTTCTCAATGAAAAGCTGTTTCCCCTCAAAATTAAAACTTCTGATGGTGCAAGCGGTAGGATAATTCGTGAGAACTTTGACAGTGACAATCCTAGAATGTCCTTAGGCAGTAATTTGCGTTTCACTGCCACAGCTGTCCCAACCATTTTCCGTATCTGGTGAGAGAAGAAAATGGCGTCATGTATGTGAATGAACAAAAGCAACAAAGAGACATTAAAGATAAGTCTCTAAAAGAGAAACACAAGATGATGATAGATGGCCTAATATAAGGGTTGACAGATCAGGACATGTGTCTTAAACGAGTGATTAAGGGGTATATATTTGTGGTACACGACCATTACCGTAAAAAGGTAAATACTGTTATGCATAAGAAGGAAGAATAAATTTATTCAAAAATTTTAAATTACTTCCCCAGTGGTCATAGTTTAATTTATGCCAGCATTTTCATAGATCAATATAATTTATGCCTATAGAGTTCAATACCGAATATGCATACTAGTGACTACTTTTGCACAGTAATCTTCAATTTTTTAATAAAAATAATGAATAGCAAGTGCTCAGAAATTGCTAGTAAAATTACCAGGCTGGGGGAAGAAGTTGAGGATGAAAGAGCTAGATATGGGTTGTGAAAGGGCACAAAATCAGAAAAGGGCCATGAGGTGAAAGCTCCAAAAGCAAGGAGGGGAGGTGAAAAAAATAAAGACAAATAAAATATGCAGACAATGGAGACAAGATAATGCCATTACATATATAGGATTGGATACAGGTGGGGCAGCAATGACAATAAACACGGAAAAAATTAATTGAAGGAGAAAGGAAAGTGCTCCAAAAGGATAACAAATGAAGTGAACAGAGGAAAAAATAATTGAAGGAGAAAGAAAAGTGATGCAGGAGGATCATTTTGCACTCTTCAAGGGGCAATTCCTAACCTTTGTGTCTTGTAAAAGAGAAAAAAATGGAAAAAGATTGTTGCTCCTTGGATAATTTTCCTTTTGTTCTTTTTCACTTCAGGACAACTTTTTGATCAAGTACAAACTGCATAGTATTTGTTTAGTATACCATCACCAAATAAAGATGCTAAGCAGGCTAAGCAGGAAATGAAGATACTTCAAACAAAAATACTGAGAAAATGGAAAGCGAGTGACTCAATCTTGCTCACAGTTACACTCATAGCACCTTAAGTGCAGGATGACTATATATCTATCTAAACTAACATATGCGGGCATCATCTACATTGAGTAATTTTGAAAAACCAGAAGTAGCTAAAGAGAATGGAGAAAACAAATGGATAAAAGTTTTCCAAGGGTCAGAAGTTGAAGTAGAAGAACGATAAGAAAAAAAGAATCTACCTGATGCAACATGAAAGACTCTCCCCATATGGAAACTTCAACATAATTATATTTAAGCAATCTTTCCAGATTTCCACAAGAGCAGCGAAAAACTTTTCTGAAATGGGAAGCACTTAATCTGTCTGTTTCATCAGGTTCATATAACCATTTTGCACGAACTAAATTAGAGTTGTGATCATGCAAAATATTATTATGGCTAGAGCCAATGGGAGATTCACCAAAATCACAAATTTCTGAAGACTGCTGGCTGGGCCACATGATATTTGTCATAAATACCTCATCAATTTTAAAATTTTCTCCATCACTATCACCATCTTCTGATTCAGAGGCTGATGAGCTCACTCTCACTGACATGCCACTCTTTGATAATGACTGTCTATGAGGAAAATGTTTCCTATACCTGGACCGTGCTGTATAATTATGAAAAGGATGTTCCCCCTACCAAAAAGAAATATATATATATATATATATATTAATCATAGAATGCTAATAATGTCAAAGTAACCACGTCCATAGAAAAGAGATACATCACACAAAATATCACAAAAGGACCTGGGGCCAAACTTCAATCACAAATCTAAAAGTTCTAGCATGCTTCTAGGTACAGGTCCCATATAGAAAAACATGCATGATTAAAGTAAGTTAATAAGTGCAAGAGGAAGATTCACTCAACATCTAAGATATTTTCTATATGTTGACTTTTAAGACAACAAGAAATTTAGGATGTTGTGACAGCAATGTGTGATAAATCCATGTACAAAACATCAGAAATTAACTAATATGAGGAAAAACTTGTCCCAACAAGTGTTTTGAAACTAATCAAAATTTCAGTAACCAGAGATAACATAAATGAAAAGTTGAAAAGATTTAAAAATGACTAATACCACACCTCAAAAGCATTTAGAATATCGTTAAATTCTGATATATGATAATCAATTTCATCACTGCTAGAGTGGCTTTGGATACCAATAGTTTCAGAAGGAAGGAGGTAGGAATACCTCCGCAAAATACACTCCCTCCTTGGATCAAAGCTCCTAAACTCAAGAGACAAATTCAAATAATTAGAGTGAAAAATGAAAGAGAAGTAGAAACCTAGAAGTGCCACCACATAATAATAAAATTTCATCATAATAAACTCTTGCTTTCATTCACTTTCTTTAGGAACAACCAAAAAACATAAATTTCAACCATGCATATGTTGGTTGTTGATAAAATACCAAACTTTCCATCAATAAGAATACTATAAAGATAAGTAAAAAGAGGAATAAGCATACACTATGTTATTATTGAAAGTAAATATTTTCATGGTGAACATGACACTTCACAGATTCTTCTAAATTATGAATACTAAGCAGTGAACTTAATTTCAAGCCTTACCTTTGTGAAGGCATAACGCTAAAGACTTTGATATCAGAAGGAAGATGAGCGTTGATATGATTTGCAAGGACAAGGCCATAAGGGTCTCCGCACCATGCATTTTCTGGGATTTCCATTTTAAAGGATATCACTGTTGCCAGAGAGTGAACCTAGAATAGATGAGATAAGAAATCTTATCCTCCATATATACTGAAAACTAAATAGAAAGCAACTTACATCAAACAGATGGGGTAATAAATTACTCCTTTATCAGTTCGGCTACTTCTGGCCCATGCAATTTTTTGAAGATCCCCAAAATTACTGTCTCGGATGCCACCGGCTTTGAATATGGCAGTTTCCAGTTCTTTCTCAACCGCTATAATTTTAAAACTGCAATGCTTTAGTAAAATCCCCATACTAGCAAGGCAGATTACAGCACAGAATACTCTATGTCCATGCTATAGTATACCAGAAAGGAAAAAATAAAAAAAAGGTCGTATAGATTAATTTTAAAACATGCAGTAATTATTTGTTTAGCTATATCTTTCCACATTCCACTTTACCGCTAACAAATACTTTTAGGATTTGAAGTCACAAATGTTTTACTAATTTTTCAAGCAATTCCTAAATCCTTATTTTCAAGGAATTTCACTGAATTGGTCTTTCCAATTTCTACCAGCCGCCAATACCAGCCAGACTAAGCATTAGAATACAGGAACAGATAGAAGCATACTTGATAGTGAAGGCTCATCTCGCTGCATTTGAAGACCTGAAAAGATAGCAGACAAAAAAATTGGAAAGTAAGGCAGCTGAAAATGCAGAAAAGATGTGATGCAAATGATTGATACGCATGTTGAATTCGTACCTCTGTAATCGGTTCCCACGTACCCGACCCGCATAGCGACCTTCTTCTTGCGGGCAGGTTCCCATTTACCGTGGGAGTAGAAAACTGACTGGGCAGGAGGGGACTGAGTGGAAACAGAGCAACAACGGAACCATCTCCGGCGGGTAAGCGGGTCAGAGATTCCAAAAGTCGGGTATGGGCTTTTCAGAGGGAAGACAGGGAATCGCAGGCTTGAAATAGCCATTATTTTCGAAGGGAACTGGGTGAGAACTGTGAACCGGGAACTCAGCTTTCGTCCTCGGCTTAAATAATTTGTGAAGGGCAAAAAATAATGTTTTTAAGGAGAAAAGTATCCCTCAAAATTTTTAATTATCATAATTATTTTCATTTTCTTACTTATCTTTTTAATTAATTTGAGAGTAAAAGAACACTTTTTTTTTTAAAAATTATCAAATTCAATAATATTAATAAAAATTATTTATTAAATAATTTTGTCAATTACAAATTCCTTTTATATATTTTTTTCATATAACTCTATTTAAAAAATTAAAAATAAGTAAAAATCGACAATAATTCTTGACAAAAAGCTCTAAGATTTATATTTATTTTAATTTTTTAAAATTAATAAATACATGTGTTAATTTCTAAAAATAAAAATTTTGTTTTATGTTAGTTTAACGTAGCTATTCGTTCCCCCGGCCACCATCGATCCGCACACTCCGGGAGGCCCATTTAACTCTCTTTGATTCTCAACAAAACCCAAGAAAGACCAAAAAAACAAAAAGTAACAAGTTGCTCATTGCTGTGTTTGTTACTTTATTTCGCCTTCAAGTCGCCTCTGAACTCCCATGATAGTCCTATCCATTCTCTTTCTTCCTCCCTCGTCTCTCTCATTTCGTTAAACCCTATAAGCCTCTTTCTGCAACCCCCCACGACGTCGTCTTTGGTTCCTTTGCCATGAATCCCTCCACTCTCATCACCTCCCCTTCTCCCCAGCACCACTTTTCCCCTCTTCCCTCACCCTTCCTTAATCCTAATCCTCTTTACATCACCACTACCTTTACTCTTCCCAAACGCCGCCGTTTCAGGGTCTCCGTCCCTCGCAATTCATCGGCTTCCCTTGACCAACCTAGCACTTCCACCCCTTCACCATCTATTATTGGACCCAACAAGGAGCTCAATGGAATTGAGGTTGTCGTTGACAAATTATCGCCGCCGCTGAGGTTGGCTACCTCCGCCATTATCGTTGCTGGGGCTCTGGCTGCAGGATATGGGTTGGGTTCTCGGTTTGGTCGGAGCCGAAATGCTGCACTTGGTGGTGCAGTGGCAGTCGGTGTGGCCGGCGGGGCTGCTGCATACGCTTTGAATGCGTGTGCTCCGCAAGTTGCAGCCGTGAATTTGCATAATTATGTGGCTGGGTTTGACGACCCTGCTCGGTTGAAGAAGGAAGACATCGAAAGCATTGCAAACAAGTAAGCGTCAATTGTAGTTAATCGTTTTTTTTTTCTTTTTTTCCATCGAATTAGCTAAACGGCATTACAGCTGCTTAATATTGTGGATACTGAGGTAGTTGTGGTCTAGTGCTGGTCATTGTCATGGCGCGATAGTACTCATTCTCCCAGTGCTTCTGCGTTTGCAGTCAAGTATATTTACATATTTCTATTACTTTCAAGTTTGTAGTTTGAAAATTTGTAGCAGATATTCGTTTTATTAAGAAAAAATAGTGATATTACTTACGTCAGCAGATTTCTGTATGCTTTACTTTGCTAATAACTTATCTATTTTTATTCTTTTTCCCGCCTTCAGTTTCAATTTCATTTCTTTTGAAATGATTAATCTTTAGGTACGGTGTCAGCAAGCAAGATGAGGCATTCAAAGCAGAGATTTGTGAGATATATAGTCAGTAAGTAACAAATTCAGTTTCTATTAAGTTGCCTGCCCTAACTGCTTTTAATCTTACCAAATTCGTGCATATGCTGGGTGATATTATGCAAAACAAGTTATATATGGCTCAGATTTCCTGCAAAACTGCTGAATTTTGTTTCAAATGATTGACATACATTGAACTTGCTCTTCAGGTTTGTGTCTTCTGTGCTTCCTGCTGGAGGTCAGGAACTTAAAGGAGATGAGGTTGATAGGATTGTTAACTTTAAAAATTCTTTAGGAATTGATGATCCAGATGCAGCTGCTATGCATATAGAGGTATTCTTGTGCTAATTGTGTGTATGCCTGTGGTGATTGGGTATATTTATTAATGTTAGTGGAATGGAAGCAGTTCCATATCTTATTGGTTTGGTGCTTGTTCGCCTTCAGATTGGTAGAAAATTTTTCAGGCAAAGGCTTGAAGTTGGTGATCGTGATGCTGATATTGAGCAGCGTCGGGTAAGTCCATTATACTACTATCTCAACATATTTAGGAGAGATCCTTAGGGCTTTAAATTAATTTTTGGAGCTTGACCATTGTTAGTAAGCCTCTAGTGCAGGCATTTCAGAAGTTGATATATGTGTCAAATCTTGTTTTTGGAGAAGCATCATCTTTCCTTCTGCCTTGGAAGCGGGTTTTCAAGGTCACTGATTCCCAGGTATTATTTATTGCTTGTTATGTCTGGCTGCCTTCTGCAATATGCAACTATACTATGAGCGTAATGGGATTACTGTGTATAGTTGTATGCTCTAAAAGGAAGAAGGAACCTTTTTAATCGTGAATTGTATTTTGCTGTTGTATGTTATTGTCATGGATATGATCTCATTTGTTCTGATTCATGTGTCCTCATTTTTCTTTTGTTATCTTGGTGTTCTCTTTTTCTTCTTTTGATGAGCTGTCAATACTTTATTCTTTAGGTTGAAGTAGCTATTCGTGATAATGCCCAGAGATTGTTTGCTTCCAAGCTGAAGTCAGTTGGCCGAGGTATTATGTGATGTATCTACACCTTTAATAGTCAGTGATGTAATGAAAGTTTTTGAGCATCTCGTGCTTAATCCTCATGTTGGCCCAATTTATTTATTTACTAAAATATGCTTAAAACTCATGCTAAGATTGTAGGAAGCTAGTTTGGTTCACTTTTAGTTGGCATCAATCCAATGTCAGTCTATCATTGATGAGAAATTATTTGTACATTTCATTGTTCTCTAGTTAATTATGCATACATTTATGTTGCTCAGTAAAGCCTTATAGTTGGGATTTTTTATTTATTATTATTATTTTTTACTGAATGAACCCATCTGACATGTTGGAGTTTATTCTGTAGTTCTCTAAACAATAAATTCTTGCCAGATATCAATGCAGGACAACTTGTTACACTTAGAGAAGCACAACGATTGTATTACCTTTCTGATGAGGTACTTTTTCTATCATAAATAGAACTTTCAACAATACAGCCTTTCTTTTACTACTGGTGAGTTCCTTGTGATGGTATATTCTACTGTTTATTAAATAAAAGGACATTTTCCTTTGAAGATTGCTGAGAACTTGTTTAAGGAGCATACAAGGAAATTGGTTGAGGAAAATATTTCAGAGGCGCTTAGTATACTTAAATCCCGCACAAGAACAGTGTAAGATTGCTTCTTCACAAAAAAGTGTTTTTATGATCATGTTCTTTAGTGCCTAATGTTGGTGGATTTTCCTAACTTTGATGACCAAGCTTCAATAGTATGTCAATTTCGCAAAATACACTTTCATGTGAAATGGTGAATTTTGGAGATTTTTTTTTTCTTGCCATTTGCTTCATCTGTGTCTTGGTTGTTTTGATTTTTACTGATGTAAGCAATTTGCAAATGTGGCATTTGCACCCTCTAAACAATTTGAGTTATCCAGTCCTGGAGTTTGTCAAGCAGTGGAGGAGCTTGATAGGATATTGGCATTCAATGATTTACTCATCTCATTAAAGAATCACCCAGATGTTGATCACTTTGCCCGTGGTGTTGGTCCGGTTTCATTACTGGGTAAGCTTCCTAACTGCTTATTTTTGTAGTTTTTCTCTGTCTAAGCTTTGAACCTAAATTCTTGAAGTTGGCTTTATTGGATCTTTGGCTTAGGTGGTGAGTATGATGGTGACAAAAAGATAGAGGACTTGAAACTCCTTTATAGGGCATATGTTATAGATGCCTTGTCTGGTGGTCGCATGGAAGATAATAAGGTAAGTGGTCACTGCATTCGCATATAAGCAATGGGCTTTTTAACATGTCTTTTCTCCATAAAAGATGTCTGAAACTTGAGTTTGGGTTAGTGTTACAAAGTTATTTGATTGAATAATTTTTCCTCAACATTTTGAAGTGCTATATGTAGACCTTGCTTAATGAGTAGGAGACGTTTCCATTATTGATAACAACTCTGAAACTTGACCTATATATTGGTCATATTCTTCTTCCATTAAACTCTCATTTGGTTTTCAGTAGAAGTTTTTGTTTTAAACTATCTATCTGCTTAGTGAGTAGGGGATGTTTCCATTATTGATGACAAGTCTGAAACTTGACCTATATATATTGGTTATATTCTTCTTCCATTAAACTCTCATTTGGTTTTCATTAGAAGTTTTTGTTTTAAACTATCTATCTGCTTAGTGAGTAGGGGATGTTTCCATTATTGATGACAAGTCTGAAACTTGACCTATATATATTGGTCATATTCTTCTTCCATTAAACTGTCATTTGGTTTTCATTAGAAGTTTTTGTTTTAAATTATCTATCTATCTTTTCTTTCAGATTGCTTCATTAAATCAGTTAAGAAATATCTTTGGGTTGGGCAAACGTGAAGCAGAGGTCATTACACTCGATGTTATGTCAAAGGTATATCGTAAACGACTTGCACAGGCTGTTTCAGGTGGTAATTTAGAAATGGCTGATAGCAAAGCAGCATTCCTTCAAAATCTCTGTGATGAATTGCACTTTGATCCACAAAAGGCTAGTGAAATTCATGAAGGTAGATTTTCTAGAATATTTGTCATATACCCAGCTATCTGGAATGTTACTATATGACTGCATTATTAAACATATTATATATGCTTGTGAAATATATTAATAATACTTTTGTATTAACATTATTCAATTATGTATCTGTGTTCTTCATTGTTGTGAAGGTTTTGTATGAAGTGGTTGTTGTTATCTTTCTTTTTGTTATTTTCACTTTATTGTATCAGGATCTAACAATAGTTTGTTGTTTCAAGAAATTTACCGGCAAAAGCTTCAGCAGTGTGTAGCTGATGGAGAGCTCAGTGAGGAGGATGTTTCTGCTTTGTTGAGGTTGCGTGTAATGCTCTGTATACCTCAACAGACTGTTGAAGCTGCTCACTCTGATATCTGTGGAAGTTTGTTTGAAAAGGTAATAATGTTTCCTTCTTCCTTTCCTATTCATTGGTTATATTCATAGTTGTAAAAGGACATCTATGTCTTGCTGTATAAAAGTGCAATCCATGTTGACTATCTGACATGACTTTATCTCATTTGTGATTTGTCTTACTGAGAGACCAATCTTTTACAACCTCTGTGGCTACCTCGATTAGGTAGACAATGGGGGTTTAGGCAAAATTACCCTGTATCCCTTTTTTATGTGCAGTGCTTGTTGATATGCTCAGTAGAGAGTTCCTAGTAGAGAGAGATTTTCTTGTGGTCATTGTGATGATGATGCACTCAATACCAGCATGGATATGAAGACCCAAGAAAGACTCTGAAATGATTTCCAGGAATTTATATCTGGTCACTAACAAAACATATAAAGTCATAGCATCTGCACGTGATAGAATTTGTCAAAGTATTGCTAGTAAGCTGTGTAGTTTTGGATTTATGGCATGTTCGAAAACATTGCTATCTGAAACTTCAAATTTATTTGGTCTTGCCTTACTACTTAGTAGACATGTATCCACTTACTGTCGTATAATTGTGTTGGATTTGATTGTCTTACATCCAAGCTCCACTAGAATTCTTTTAAAGTTTTTGCTAATGATATTGATACATGAAGAAATATGGTCATTCTTTTAACTTTGCTATTTAATCAGGTATTTTTCAATTTCTGCTGGACATGCCTTTCAAGTGGGTTACTTTTCATGTGTTTTGTTTACTAGGTTGTCAAGGATGCAATTGCATCAGGGGTTGATGGATATGATGCTGAAATCAAGAAATCAGTGAGAAAGGCAGCACATGGCTTGCGATTAACCAGGGAGACTGCTATGTCTATTGCAAGCAAGGCAGTGAGTATCCATTTGTCAGGAATTTGATGGCCATTAATGAAAATTTGAAATAGGCTTAATGTTCCTGCTATGCTGTTTTTATGATGATACAGGTAAGGAAAATATTTATCAATTACATCAAACGTGCACGAGCAGCTGGAAACCGTACAGAGTCTGCAAAAGAACTCAAGAAGATGATAGCTTTCAATACCTTGGTCGTGACAGAGTTGGTGGAGGACATTAAAGGGGAGTCAGCTGATATATCAACTGATGGATCAAGTGAAGAACCTGCCAAGGAGGGAGTGACACAAACTGAAGAAGATGAAGAATGGGAATCTCTTCAGACACTAAAGAAAATAAGACCAAACAAAGAACTTACTTTGAAGTTGGGGAAGCCTGGTCAGACTGAAATAACTCTTAAAGATGACCTTCCAGAAAGAGATAGGACTGACCTTTATAAGACGTACTTACTTTTCTGTCTAACTGGTGAGGTGACAAGGATTCCATTTGGCGCTCAGATAACTACAAAGAAGGATGATTCAGAGTATGTACTTTTAAATCAGCTCGGCATTATCTTGGGTTTGAGTGGTAAAGAAATAGTGGAAGTACATCGGAGTCTAGCTGAGCAAGCTTTTAGGCAACAGGCTGAGGTAATTTTGGCTGATGGACAGTTGACAAAGGCCAGGGTAGAGCAGCTTAATGAATTGCAGAAGCAAGTAGGATTACCTTCAGAATATGCCCAGAAGGTAATCAAGAGTATAACCACCACAAAAATGGCAGCTGCGATAGAAACTGCAGTAACACAAGGAAGGCTCAGCATAAAGCAGATTAGGGAACTTAAGGAAGCTAGTGTTGATTTAGACAGCATGGTATCGGAGAACTTAAGGGAAACCCTCTTCAAAAAAACTGTGGATGATATTTTCTCATCAGGCACTGGGGAGTTTGATGAGGAGGAAGTATATGAAAAAATTCCATCTGATCTCAACATTAATAAAGAGAAAGCAAGAGGTGTTGTTCGTGAGCTTGCACAAAGTAGATTATCAAACTCACTCATTCAGGCCGTGGCACTATTAAGACAGAGAAACCGTGAAGGAGTGGTAAGGGTTTACGGTCACATTTTCTTATAGTTTGAAATGTGTCTGGATAGCCAGGTGTGATTTCTCTCTCGCCTTTTATGCAGGTTGCCTCACTTAATGACTTGCTGGCTTGTGACAAAGCAGTGCCTGCACGGCCACTCTCATGGGAAGTGCCAGAGGAGCTTGCTGATTTATACACTATATACTTGAAGAAAGATCCACCTCCTGAAAAATTGTCTCGCTTGCAGTATCTGTTGGGAATAAATGATTCCACAGCAGCTGCTCTTCGAGAGACGGGAGATAGATTACTTGATGCTAGTGTGGGGGAGAAGTTTGTATTCTGAGTGTTGTAATAAAAGAGTTCTTGATTAGGCATACTAGAGAGGCAGGAAGGCCCCTCCATCATGCCAATTTTTATTTGCCATTTTGTTTAAGGGTAAAAGAGAAGAAAATATTGATACAATTCTTAGAAGAGATGAGTGCTGTGTTAGAAATTGAAATCCTAGGTAGCTATACAACTGGGACAGTTCTGTTTAAACTTTTGTTGTTTCGTATCAACAAAATTTTTGTCTCGAGTGCCTATGCTTAATAGCAAGGCAAAATGTCTGGCTGAGCTTTTATGGCGTCAAGTATATGCAAGAGCTTTTATGGCGTCAAGTATATGCAAGAACGAAATAGAGGATGGCATACATGGGCGGCTCTGATCATGTTATGAAGATGCTGCAACTTAATTTATGTGTGTGATCTTGTTACGAGGATGCTGCAACTTAATAAATTTTCGGGTAAATTATAAGCAAGGATTTAGATGATACAAAATTTACAATGAAGATTTTTAAAAATTAAAATTATTATTGAGAATTATTATTATCATCGAGTTTTAGGAGATTTTATTATTAGTTTTAAGAGATTTATTATTGAGTATAAGAAAATTTATCATTATCTTACATTTAATGGTAAATTTTTTAAAATTAATAGTAAAATTTCTTAAAATTTGATAATAATGATGGTCTTTGAAAATAATTTCAATTTTTAAAGTTTCAGTAAATTTTATAGCATTTGGATCTTTAGTTGTAATTTTTTTTTAATTTTAAGGCAAATTATATATATTTTTTAATTTTGTTGAAATTAGATAGTTATATATATATATATATATTTTTTTAAAATAAATTATTTTATACTTTAGATTAATTTAAAATTTTTTATCAAGATATCTTTTATTAAATTTAAATATATATTCTGTTTAACTAAAAAAATTAAATAAGGGTATTTTAGTTAAAAAAATTAAAATCAAACTAAGGTGTAGAGTATTTTTTGTTTTAAAAAAATTTATGTATATTTTAAAAATTAAAAAATATATAATTTCAATAAAATTAAAAAAAATTATATAATTTACTCTCGATTTTATAATTTGGAAATGAAGATACCAATTCATGGTAGAATATTTTGAAGTATCAATAAGAAATTGGGGAGGGGAGGGGAGGGGAGTTGGCCCTCCTTCCTTGAATTTTATATTTAATGTTTTTTAAATTAAAGGGATAAAAGTGTATTTAAGCTTTAAACTTAGAAGAAATCATATGCCTGCATTATTACCAAAAATGAAAAAAGAGGGGCAAATAAAAGAATTGAATAATTTAAAAATATTTGCAATACATGGGTCAAATAACCTGAAGTAGCCCTAAGATAAGATGAGGATATAAACAATGTTAGGGTTGAAGTCCTTAAATACAAGTTTTGGTTATTGACAAGAGCCGGCGCCCTCGATGGAAGTGCCAAATATTAAACTTTGATTAGCTGGATTGAGTAAATTTGTAGAACCATTGTTTTTAGAAACCACGGAAGAATCGTGATAATTTTTTCTTGGTCAGAATTATTTATAAGAATTAAATTAAACTAAAATTTATGAGTTAAGAGTTAAGACCACAATAGTGTTGTGCGTGATAATACATATATACTTTTAGTCCTTGCACTGTATAGGGCAAGTTTGGTTTGAGCCCCATAAAGCTAAAGTATCTTTAGCAATTATAATTTTGGACCATAATTATTGAAATAGTCTTTATATTTTTAGAGAAAATAATTATTGAAAGAGTTTAAATTAATTAGTATCACTAGCAAGGGAAAACAAAAGGAAAATTTATTCAACATGCACTTTTCCATTAATTTAAAAGGAAAGGTTAGAAGCATTAGTAATTAAGTTCTTTCCTGATGTAGGGTGAATACATTGAAGAACGCAAATTATATACGAGAGGTTATCCTCCCCCGCCCCCGTTTTTTTTTTCCTTTTTTTTTTCATGATGTTAGCATTTTTAAATTTATGTGTAAAAATGCAAATGCACTGCAAAGAGTCAAAAATAGAAAATAAAAAGGGTATGAGCCATGGGCGTAGTTGAGTGTAGTGGGATGTTGGCCAAGTATGGTCAATGATAGTAGGTAGTTTTGCATATCAATTCAAGCTTATGCTTGCTTGCAAATATACCAAGATTTCAACTAACCCAAATTTCCATTTCAAACCACTAACTTGTAGCATATGATATTTCAGCCTAGGGGAAGGTATCAATCACTATTTTAACCGATCCAAAGGAGACTCAAAGGAAATAATGGTGGACCAGCCATTCACTTTTGATATTCAAATATGCTGATGACGCATGACTAGGTGTACCTTAATTATTATCCTCATATAATGACAGTCTGTCTATTGGTTTTAATTTGACTTAAGAGTATAATTTTATCCTAGTTAGACCTTATAGTTCGTGTTACAAACTCGATTCAAATATGAACCTTTTAGACTATGTACCGCGCGCTTATGTTTGGGGACTACAACTGACGTTAACATCATTTGTGATGTGGACACTTAGAAGTGGTGATTCAAAATTTCTTTGTCGAAAGAAACCTTGGGAATGTTCTGAAGTTTGGCAGATTTGCAGAACTTGCGTCCAAGGTTACATATAGTTGACTTAATTTGATTCCTTTTATTGCTTGTTCACATTCCAAATTACCTACTGCCACAATTTATATATATATATATATATATATATGTATGTATGTATGTATGTATGTATGTATGTATGTATGTATGTATGAATGAATGAAATGAAATTCCATTTATTTATTAATTTTTCAATTTAATCAATTGTAAATAGTGATATTATGAGCAAGCATATTGGATTTTTCTAAATTAAATATTCAAATTTCTTTAAGTAGAAATGCAATTCAACATGAAGTTGTTTGCCGAAAAAAATAAAAATTGATCCCATGTATAGGTAAATCAAATAGATTTTAGAGCCAAAAAATTATTGGTGCATAACCTATAACTTGGTTGGCAACTGGACTAAAACTATGGAGGAATAAGAGAGAAAATTTGAATATAACTTAGTTGGCAATATTCTTCCATGCGTGATGGACCAGAGCATATATAGTTTTATACCTAAACCTCTAATATTAATATATATATATATATATATATATAATATTATGTATATTGCCAAAACTTGACTTCTTTAGGCAGGTAAAAATGAATTATAATGAAATGTCTTCACTGCTTGTATAAATTTTTTGCATATTGTGCTGTAAAAGCCACCGCTATCACATTAGTAGTTACCTAAAAGGGAAAATAAAAAATGGCACCTATATTGACCAATAACATCGGCAGCAGTCCATGACTTATGCAAAGTGTATTATATATATGCATGTGGTTTGTTGTTTATTTTTCTATGAAATGTTTGGTGCATATTATCTTATTAATAATGGAAAAGTATCAGACGAGTTTGATTAAATAAAGTGAATACTTCGATCCTTCTTTGGATGATGTGTACATACAGTAGCGTCAATATTCGTCTTACGGTTTTCTTAAAGATAAACTCAGTTAATAAAACTTTTAGGTAATTGCCATCATGTTCTAAAATATAATAAGTGAGTTAAAATAGAAGTCAATCGTGCAATATTAATTTTCCTGTACAAAATATATATGTATACGTAGTAATCTAAATTTAATTTGTACAATTTAATATGTAAGTCCTATATATATTAGATTAAATTTAAACTGTTATACATATGTATGGATTTTGTTATGGAGATCTTGAGTTCTTACTGTTTACGTTGTTTCGATCAATTTTAAACATTTATGCATAATAAAATATTATTCTTCATAAATCTCAAGTTGATCATATGATTGAGAATTCGTGCTCTTTGTTGTAAAGTCGTATATATATACACAGTGTAGACAATATTTTTTATAATGTGGTACTGAATTATAGTGCAAGATAAGAAATATACTGGATGCAGATTTATGCTTTCCCCTCAAGGTAACTAGATTTTACCAAATATTTTATAGCCGGGGTAGGTCCAAAATGGAGCGCCCGTGCCTCCCTATAAATAAAGCCTAAGGAGCAGTGTTTGCTTCATAAGTGCAAACGCAAAAATATTACTTACAGAAATTGTTGTGTGGTATTTCCCTTACATTGCAGACTCAAATATGGCTATGCCATATTGTTACAAAGCTTGCTTGTGTGTGTTATTTATGGTGTTCGGGTTAGCCTCTGCTCAGCTAACTTCAAATTTCTACGACACATCATGCCCCACAGCCCTCTCTACCATAAGAACCGCAGTGCTCAATGCAGTTTTCAAAGAGCATCGCATGGGCGCTTCCTTGCTTCGTCTCCATTTCCACGACTGCTTTGTTAATGCAAGTTCTTCATTTCCCTCTCTTTCATTCTTTCATTCTTACTCTCATGCACAAGCATTCATACCCTCACATATTGTTCCCTTGAAAATCTTTGCATGAGCACTATTTTTTTGAATATATACATATATATATGGCGTATCAAGTGAGATGATTAATTTTACGTACAAAGGTAAGGAGAAGTAATCAACATTGTTTAATCACAAAGTAATGAAAAAACGATTGTATGTATCAAAATATTCATACATGGTTCGTGGTTCTGTGTGCATCCAATTCTTGACAATTATTAGTGTAATTTTGAATTCAAACTAGCTAATTTCTATAGGTGGAAAGAAAGAAAGCAAAATTTTGGCGGAGTTGTATGTCAGTGAACTTATCTACTGCTCACATGGAAATTATAAGTAGCTACAGTGCTAGAGGCATCCATGTGTGGTGCTTAGAATAGAAGAATTTAATTCTTTAGCCTTAATTAGTAGGTATATTTGAATTTTTAAAACCCTCAGTAATATATAGTTTTGAAGTTCATAGCTTGTCATGTTTCCCATGTTAGACAAGGGAAGGAGGAAAAAAAAAAAAGAAAAACTTGCCATGTCTAGCTCTGTTTTTCACTCTGAAAATTAAAAAGTTGACATGTTAAGAAATGGACTTGGACAGGGATGTGATGCGTCAGTGCTATTAGATGACACATCAACCTTCACAGGGGAGAAGACAGCAGCCGCAAATACAAATTCTCTGAGAGGTTTCGAAGTGATTGACGACATCAAATCTCAATTGGAGTCTGCTTGTCCAGGAATTGTTTCTTGTGCTGATATTCTAACTGTTGCAGCTCGTGATGCCGTTGTTTCTGTAAGTTTATTAGTACCCAGTATATGAAATACAGAGAAAAAAGGAAAAAAAGAAAAACATGCAAAAAGATTCACGCAATATGAGTAATGGCAACAAATTTTTAGTTATAAGCTGTTCAGAACTGTTGCCTTCATGAGAGTTATATATTCGAAATTTTTCTGCAGAAGGTTGATATAAATGTTAGTTGAACTCACTGTTATATGGTGTTCTATGATTCTCAGTTGGGTGGGCCATCATGGACAGTTGGATTAGGCCGAAGAGACTCAACCACTGCAAGTAAAGACGCTGCCACTCAGGATCTCCCATCCCCTTTAATGGATCTCAGTGCCCTTATTTCTGCTTTTTCCAATAAGGGTTTTACCACCAAGGAAATGGTAACCCTCTCAGGTAAATTTAGAGAACAACTTACTTAGAAACTAAGAAACAAAATCTCTAATACTCAATGACTTCTAGTAATCTTTGATTTATAGACAAGGTGCATGCAAATAGCTACAGTCACTTGAATATTGTTATCAAGTAAAATACATAGTATGCATACAAATTTTTTTTCAAATTAACAGCATATTATTATTCTGTAAAAAAAAAAATGGACAACAGCATGTTATTATTTATTCCTTTTTAAAAAATTCTTGCATGTCATAATTTAACAACTAAACTAATAATTTGGTTCATTGCTAAATCTATTTAACTTTAGTTTCTAAAATTAATGAATACATAATAATTGGTTTCTAAATATAACAAACTTATTACACGTTAATTTGACTTTTGGCTAATATTTTTGAGCTACTTGATAAAAAAGAAAATTATTGTACGGAAAATTTTTTACTTTTAAAGACTAACTTGTGCAGTCATTAATTTTTAAAAACTAAAATTAAGCATGCTTAACGTTTTAGGAACCAAATTAATTGAATATAATTTAATTAAAAAGTTTAATTGAAAAAAAACACTTAAAGAGTTGCGCCTATGGTTTTTACCAAATTCAAAACTGATCGTCGGTAGTTATGTCAGAAGAAACTGAGTTGAACCCTAAATCAGCCAATATTGTACTCTAACTATCTTCCTGAAATTTGCGTGCGTGTAGGAGCTCATACAACGGGACAAGCCAGATGCCTGTTATTCCGAGGTCGGATATACAACGAAACCACCATTAACACGGAATTTGCAACATCAGTGAAGCCAAATTGTCCTAGCCTTGGCGGCGACAACAACCTCTCCCCACTTGATGTCACCACCAATGTTCTATTCGACAATGCTTATTACAAGAATCTGGTTAACAAAAAAGGCCTTCTTCATTCGGATCAACAGCTCTTCAGTGGTGGCTCCACCAACTCCCAGGTCACTGCCTACAGCACCAACCCATCAGCTTTCTTTAACGACTTTGCTTATGCTATGGTCAAGATGGGAAACCTTAGCCCTTTGACTGGCAAAAGTGGTCAGATTCGCACTAATTGCCGCAAGGTTAACTAATTAGATGACTTTGAAAAATAGATAATACTGAGCAAAACATGCTCTGTTTGTTATGTCATTTGTACTAGTCTTTCATGTTTTATGGTGTTTACTAGCATAATTCGATCTAGTTATAATTAATTAATGATCTAATGTGTGAGGTGTTCCAATGCATACCCTCTCTCTCAAAACAAAGAGATAGAAATGCTGGTTTGGTTTGAAATTTTTGATGATTTGTTTCCGTCTTAAGTCTTTCATTATATATATATATATATAAAATACATCTACCTACAGATTACAGAACATGTGTGTGTGTGTGTGTGTGTGTGTGTGTTACTAACTTCCACATTAATTATATGTAGATATGAAGGCTATTTTCTCACAACCCAAGTTTCTAGTACTTTCAATTAAATGACTCTCCATTTAATTGTGGGAAAAATGAAATACCTCTGAACTTATCGTGTTTTTAAGTAAAAAAGTGAGGATCTTTTCTTTTTAAATTCAAAACGTAGGTAACATTCACACATAACCTTTTTTCCTTTTTTCTTGTGTGTATATAGAGATACTTGTCCCCATAGATAGCAGAATTAATCCAGATGATTGCTGATCGACGCAAACAATGCTAATTAATTACTGTACGAGTAGGCAGATTCCAAAGAGTGAAGCTTATACATTTTGTGTGTACGTGCGTGCGCGTGCACGTGTGTTTTTTATGTTTGACTAAATATATTTATTTTCCTTAAAAAATAATTTCCTGTAAAAATTATGCTCCCTACATCAGAATTGTTTCCCCTATTTTAAGTTGCAGACAGAGTTAGCCTATAACAAATTCTTGCAACGATTTTCCAAGCTTAGATGCAACTGCCTATTATACAAGACTGCGTTAGGCCAATGCATGTGAAGGGAAAAAGTCAAAACCTTGCAAAAGAATATAATATTAAAGGAAATATTTAAATATATATAATGTAACACATAATTATATAATAAGTCAATAAAAATTTATAAATAGTGAGTAAGTCAATAAATCTCACCACTAACAGCTTCTACGTTAATGGCTGTTTATTAATTAATTGAACAACTATGTGCCACACTATCTATATCTATAAAGTGACGTTTAGTACATAGGTATTTTAATTGTTTAGGATCTTAAAAAATCTATTTGTAAAATATTTGAATTTAATATATATATATATATATATATTCATCATTAATATTGAAACAGTAATAATTGTACATGACCCTGCCCAAAACACGAATAAACATAAATTAATACTTCGAAATGTAAAATCTAACCGAAACACGTAAATTCCTTTAGTTGAAACACTCAAAATCTCAATACCCAAGTAACATTTGCCCTCTGACGTCTCAACTGACTTCGTCTTGAAATATCTTTTATTTATTCATTAATTAATTAATTATCTGAACCTTTCTTAAAAGTTTACATGACTTAGCATGACCAAACCTGTAGTTATCCAGTTTAATTTAGTTGACTTTCCTGCAATTAACTCTAATCTCTCCCCGATTCCTTGTAAGAGGCTTCAAGTTACCCATCTTGACCATGGAAGCTCCAAAATCTTTAGCAAAAGCAACTACGTTTTTACCATATAGCTTCACCAGTTTGTCACTTGCACCACCATCTCCCTTAAAAAGCTGTTGATCCGAATGAAGAAGACCCTTTTTGTCGATCAAAGCCCTGTAATAAGTAGTGTCAACTCTTGTAGGGGTGTAATCCAAAGGTTCTAGATTGTTATCCCCTCCAGTTATGGGGCACGCGTGCTTCAAATAGGCTCGAAAGTAAGGGTCAATGTTGGTGTCATTGTAGACTCTGGCCCGGAAGGAGGTGCAGCGGGCTAGCCCAATGGTGTGGCCACCAGAGAGGACGACCAAGTCCTTGAGGTTTAGCCCATGAGACTGGAAATTGGACACAAGCTGGGAGAAGTTGAAGAATGGAGGAGGAAGGTTGGAGTTTGCTGCGTCTCTGCTTGCTGTTCTTGCATCCCTTCTTCCTAGTAGTACTTGGTAATGAAACAGCGGACCTCCCAACTGTAAACAGAAGCACATGCAATGTTATTTTCAGGTATATATATGTACTCACCGCAAAAAATCTCTACCAAAAACTAAAAGTAAAGAAAATTTTGCGTAATATGCAAGTACTCACAATAGACACAGAATCACGAGCTGCTACAGCCAAGATATCTGCACATGATACGACAGGGCGTTTGCAAGCTTTGTCGACTGCTGCTTTGATTTGATCAACCACCTCGAAACCTCTGATGGAGTTTACATTTGGGAAGGCTGTCTTCTCCCCTGTGAAGCTAGGGGTGTCATCTAGCAGAACTGATCCATCACACCCCTGTATATATATTTCATTAACCACTAACATTAAGTTCAAGATATATAATAAATATGTAATATAGAATAAGCGACATATATGGTCATGTACAATGTGTGTTGTTTCATGGAGTAATTAACTTACGTTGACGAAGCAGTCATGGAAATGCAAACGCAGTAAGGAAGCGCCCCAGCGCCGTTCACGGTTGATTGCGCTTTGAACGACAGACCTAATGATTGGCAAAGCCTCAGGGCATACTTTCTTATAGAAATCAGGAGTGAGCTGAGCATAGGTGGGGATCGCAAACGTGGCTGAACTGAGCAAAACAAGCACAAACAAAGATTGGAAATTTTGAGAAGCCATTAGTTGGTCGTATGAGGCTTTGAGGCTAATAGGAATTAATTGCCTTCTGAGTTGTGAGTATGGCATTTTGGAAATGGGTTTAAATAAAAGGCAATACAGCCGCTAGCTGGCTAGCTTCATAAATATATTATTAGTTTACTTGCATGAAATATCAATTTAATAGTTCATCTGTTAACTAATATACCAAAACTGGGAAAACCATTGACCCAGTTGCCAAATCACTTGAGAAGGTTCATTATTGCCCCACCACTCTTATGCTTCTCATCTTTCAATTGTCGTTATTCTGGTTATGTTATATTTATTGGCTATAAATGAAAAATTTTAGGTTTGCAGGAGTGGAGGGAATCAATAGAACTTTCATGTTATGTTAATCGATTCCCCTAACGTTTTAAAAATCAAATCAATTATTGAATTAGGATAAAAAATTATTTATAATTCAATCACAATTAAACTATTTTTTTTAAAATATATATATGTGTATATGAGAAAAGTTATAAAAAGTTATAATATTTTATAATTAAATTAATACATATATTATAAAATAATATTTAATATATATATTAAAAAGTAATATTAGCCAAAGTATTTTATGTATAAAAGTAAATCTATGCAAAATGAGGTGAGTTAAACATATTAAAATTTTATCACAAAATATTAATATGTTTATTGAAACAAAAACATTAAAAATTAATTTCTAACTAATTCAATGTCAAATCTAACCAGTTTTATCAATTTTTTCATTGAATAATTTTGGAGAAAATTACATTTAAGGATCAAAAAGTGAAAAATTTATTTTTAAGGACTTTTATCACTTGGTTTAATTGTTGCTAAACTCAATGATAATTATCCTAAAATAAGTGATGACAGATCTTTAAGAATAAATTTCTTCACTTTTTGGTCCTTTCTTATAATTCTCCTCTAATTTTGAGTGTCAAACAAATCAAATTCACAATCAATTTTATTAATTTTTTAATCCAATTAGCCAATCCAATAATCCGATTTTTTCATGATTGCTTAGAACACTCCTTTGAAGTAATAAGTTTTTATTGATTAATTGTATCTTCAATTAGATAAAATACATAGTTTAAATTTCTTAAGTACTTACATTTGTTTTGCCAGCTGATCATGACAAGGGTAAGGGAAAGTCTTGTATTTAAGCCAAATGTCAGAATGTAAACAGAAAAGAAAAAAAAAATCCTGGAGTTGCATCGAACTCCCCTCGAGGAATTTGGTGGAAGCATTATATAATATAATGTATTATCTGTAAATAATGAACTTTCGTCTTTCGGTGCAGACCTTGTCTACATAACAAGGAGCTGGCAGCCAGCGAAAACCGAGTAAATCTGTTTATTGAATACATGCATGTTGTGGTTTAATTAGTCGTCGTTATATATAGTATATTCAAGCTATATGTAATTTTATTATGTGATTATTATTAGATTTTTTTAATAAATTATAATTGCGACCGAAACTTTTTAAAAGGAGTAATGATATATTGGTGTTTGTTGAAACAAACTAATGTCAATGTCTTATAATTTTATTAAAATTTAAGATCCCAAATGTGTAAGGAATTGATAGCTTTTTGTTCAGTAGTTAAAATACTAAATTATATACTTTTCATTATATGCGCCGGAAAAAGGTTTTAAATTTCCATTAATGAACTAATTCATATGGCACTATTAAAATTAAAGTAAATTTATCCACTAAAAAAATTGCAAAGTGTGCAATTTTTTTAACCTAATTCCTATGTCTGTAAACTATACTCTTATAATTCGTATGTGACAACTGTATAAATAACGTTACATTTTATTTAGATTTTATTAAAAAAAACGTAAACCGTGTTGTATCCCAAAAAAAAAAAAAAAGAATCCTAAAAGACATAGATGCATAAATTTATAATTTCGACACTCATGTATACTTATTCAAGCGACACTTCTTCTAAATTTAAGTTTTAAAAGGATTAAATACACTTGATTTTAATCCTTACGCCATCCATTTTTCCCTCTTCTAGCTCTCATCTAGGACCTTATACCTTCTTTGTAATCCCCCAAAAAAAAAGGTTATAATTTCAACAGTAATAAATTAATAGTTTTGAATGAGCAATGTTGCGAAAGAGTGTTATCCTAAAGATATTAAGCTTTGTTACTATTATAAGTGTTTTGAAATTTTCGCTTTTATTTTTTTAATCAGTGAAGTAAAAGTTTCCTAACACATTTAAATAATAAGAAAAATTCAACTTCCAAAAGCATAGCATTACCCATAATAAAATCACATATACAGTGATGAATTAGTCTTGTTTTAAGGTCAACGGAGATCCCTAGAGATTGGACAAATCCTCTACTGTGATAAAGGGTATAGCATCACTTGTACCCTCAAACAAGGAGCCATCTCTTTTGTTCTTTTTTTATTTTTCTTCTTTGTTAACTTTGTTGCACTGTACGCGCATGCCGTGTAAACAGTACATACTATAGCAATGAATTTAAATAAAACTAGAGAACGGCCCCATGAAAGCAAAAGGAATTTGAAAAAAAAAAATACAAAAGAAAGAGATTTTTTTAAAAAATAAATCTTATAAACAAGTTAGATACAATGCTTAAATATTTAGTTTATATATATATATATATATATATATATATGCGCGCACGCGCACGCGCACATATGTGTATGTGTTAGGGGTAAAGCAATTGACATGTATTACATATAAATATTTTAGAGCTGATCCTTCGAGATTGAACCGGCTTAGTTTGAAACTTTGGATTAATTCAAATAATTTCTTTTTATTTCTTTTTTCCTTTTCAAATTGTCTCCGGATTTCACAAACACAAACCTGTTAGATACCATGCAACATATAATAATATTGAGTTGACCAAGTATGAGACGGACATACTATCTTCCTAACAGTTGGATAAGCAAATTGGCCACAATTTCTTTTTCATTGTGATTTTAGGGAGACAAGTTAGGGAAGAAATTTAGTATACTCCATAGTTATCTGTGAGGAATCCATGAAAAATCCCTTGTTTGAATAGAAATAACCCACCAAGGGTGCAAATAATCCCCTTCCTTGAAGGCTGAGGCACTGTCAAGAAAGAAGGCCATGAATTAAAAACATTAGCAACAGCCAACCAGTATTTTGATGTAGACCTTTAGAGGTAATATGTTATCAACAACTAGCCTATGATAAAATGCAGACCTACAGCTAGTAATTGATATCTCGTAAATGTTTTGGTTAAAGTTTGATGTGCTAAGTTCCATCTCTATCCTAATTCATCTCTCACTTTCCAAATTATGAATCTCTTATGTAACCAAAAGAAATGCAGAACTAAAAACAAGGAATTATTTATTGGTTGTAAACTGCAGCAATGATCATATAGTCATTCTCAGACTAATTTGTAAATTGAAAAACTACCAGGCTAGGTCCGACTTTTTACCGAAACCAGTGAAAGTCTAGATCCCAGCAGAATAATAGACTAGTTACAGAACAAAGTCAAAAAAATTAGTATGCCCTCCAATGTACATGTACATTACCAAGATGCCGAAAAGTTGCAGTCACCAGTGGAACCCCAAAAAGCGCGCCCCCCCTCCCCCCCAACCCAAAAAAAAAAACCAAAAAAGGAAGAAAATAGTAAAACCGCAAGTAAAAGGTTATTTTTAGGATCTGGCTCCTATAATGTGTACCTTAGTGCAAGTACCCGCAAGACCCCATCAGCTAACTGATGAGGGTCCAAACTACACATTGCGAATTTCAGCACCATTTTCATAATTCAGTGAACAGATTTTGCATTTGCCAAAAAGCAGCATATATGGTATATTTTGTCTCCAATTCATCAGATGCCAATGAGTGGAATGTTGGATACTCTTCGGAAGGAAAAGAAAAAAACCATGCATATGATGGAGGGGGCAGATGATACTAGCTCTTGATATGTTACCCAGGTTTCTTATTCCTCTGGTCTCGGCCAAATATAAATGTCAACCATCCAGCTCTTCCATTCTATACATCATTTGGCTTATCATGATTGCCAAGATGACTATAACCACATAGGGGTGAAGGTTGACTCAACTTCCATATCATCTTGAAAGATAAAAATCTTCATCCCCAGGCGCTGGTTGGAGTCTTTTTGGGCTCATTTGACCTACATATAGAGAGATTTTTTTTATTAGACACCAAATGTAAGTTGGGTCATCACAATGATATTGAAACTGCACAGTATACCAATATTCCATAATTCATGTAGCTATATCCATCATGTTGGATGATCAATTGAAGGGCTAGCAAAATGCCTGAACACAATATGGACTTCGGACTGTTTGGCTCCTTATTCGTGGAAATCTTTATTTGGCTCTCTTGTTCTTACTTCAAATTATAGCTAAAAGCAACCAGTAGCTAAACTTTAGAAGCAAAGTCCCTAGCAAAAGGAAGGCACTTGTTTGATCTGCAATACTCGAACATATTAATCTAATGCCTTGATGTACGTGCGAAGATCTAGTGAGTCTCCCCTCCGGGAGTAGATATAAGTTTTAGCGTTAGAGTTATAGAAGTCGAGCGTGAATAAGAGGTGTTGAAAACATTCTAGAAGTCGAGTTCTTCAGTGTCTCACCGTCTATCAAAATTCATGTATGATTATAATTTGTTTTTTTCACAAGTTTCGAGAGAATCATATGAATCTCGAGATGACATGACAATAGAGAGCTCAAGCTCTCCAGAGGCCCAGGACCAAGATGTTTTTGAGTCGTCAGAGGCTGTGACGGTGAATTGGTGTTTGTGTATGGCAGTACAGTTATCTCCAAGGAGCAGTTTCCACCCCAGAATTGCGGAATAGGATTTCATGCAAAAGGCCTTCTTTGTTTTTTTTTTTTTTTTGAGAGGGAGGCTTAACTCAATTCAGAGATCATAGATCCGTTTGCCCCAGTAACCATTAATCCACACCTTGCTTTGAACATCAATTAAACTCCCCTCAGCCGCCAGGAAAAGTAGATGGTATTTTCATTCAGCGTCTAAACAAAAAGGTAGATAATGAATGTATTAGTTATCCTGTCGTTTCAGTAATTAAAATGATCATTATTTCAGGTGAAGCGATACGTACTGTGAAATTAAAGTAAATGCTGAGAGGAAAAGAAGACACTATATCCCATGACAACCAAGTTGGGCCAATTGTACTAAATCATATATCTTTTAAAGCAGCATTTCTCAATTACTTTCTTTTAAAGTGAAAGTTTCTTAAGTACTTCAGTAACATATCTTTTAGCTGTTCCATAGCCTTTTGTGGAAGTCTATTGATCTAGTTGAAATTACACAACATCTCGCCATTATTTAAATACACGATACCGGGATATTCAAAATACATCAAAATTAAATATTGCAATGAAACGATATTTTTTTCTCTTTTTCTGCAGAAGATGAGGGAAATTTATGCTTGTCGTGGTTATTCGCATTATGAAGCTTCATGACAGCAAAGCATAATTTGTCATTCAGAATAAGCGTACCAATCAATTGTTGCATCTTTAAAATGGTTACTCTGATGAAACACAAAATCAAATGCAATCCAACAGATTAATACATAATGATTAAGGGTATTATGACAAGAATAGAAAGGGAAAAGAGAACATTACATGGTCATTTGCATGACAAATTGACAACTCACCACACACAAGATTACTCTTGGTGAATGTTATGGATTGCTGCAGTGACACTTTTACAATCATACTCCATGATTTTCATCCAGTTTTCGAAGTCTCCAATTTCCTAGGATAGAGTTCAGATGAACATTTATAATAACTTAGGGACAGAGCATGTTTTGGAGGACTAAAAAACAATAACAGTAGCGTAATGAAATGAAAATATCCTTCGCAAATTTCAGTATAATGCTATCAACTGATAAGAAAAAGGAGACACTGAATGTAACAGAAGCAGAGGGCATTATATCATATCCATAATAAGTACCTTAACAGCGGTGTTGAGAGCATGAGTGGCGACAAGCCATTCATCCGTCTGCTTCATGAATCGGGTAATAGTGGTAGCCAATGCTCGAATCTCATGCTCAATGCGCTTCTCGTTGATGTAGGACTCTTGTACTCCGCCATTGACGGTTTCCACCAAGAGATCCGAAACACGCACCGCTTTTCTTATCGCCTCTTTCTTAGCTTTCTCTGCGTCGATCACATAACCGAATCAATTCACAAAATGCAAAACCAAAACCGCCATAAAAGCGATTTCAGAAATCAGAAAGAAAAAAAGAAAATTGAAATTCGAGAGGAGAGAAAGAAAGAGACCGGTCTGTTGGCGAAGTAGGAGAGAGGCATGATTATGGTCTTGAATTAATTGCAGCAAAGAAGCTTCCAATCCCCTTGGCTCTGCGATTGATCTCTCTGTGTCCGACGAGGATACCGATTGTCCACGCGCTAGCGATCGTTGGGGTGAATACATAATCTGAGGAGTTTTCAGTATGTTGATGTTGTCTTCTTCACCGCTGGCAATGGCCTGCTTATTTCTTCCCTCGTTGATCGCAAAAAAAGTCCCATTTTGCTTTGGGTAAAAAATGGGCCTATAGCTATACTGCATAAACTGGACCTATACTGACTTTTGTGATTAGCCCAATACGGCCCAGAGTTGGCCCAAAATAAAAGGACCAAAGGCCCCTTAAACGAAACCCACGTGGCGTCACCGAAAACAACTTCCAAAGCCAGGGGCAGCTCTCTGAAAGGGCTTGATTCCCATCGGTGTAAGGGAATCCAGGGACAGAAGAGTAGAAAGCAATTATGATTTGAAATGTTTTCGATTGATCGGTTCAATGCCACGTAAACCCTAAATGTTTGGGAATTTAGGGAAGAATGGAATAGAATGGAATGAATATTAATATAATAGAATGGAATGGAATGGAATAGAGTGAAACTTAACGGAATATATAATTGTTTGGGAATTTTACAAAAAGATGAAATAATTTTATTTGACTATTATTTAAGAATTAATTATAAAATGAATAGAATAAAATAGATAAAAATTATTTTTTTTTTAATGTTATTTATATAAATTGCTTTAGATAAAAAGTGTAAATAAATTCTTAAAACTCTTCTCATATTACATAATAATTAGATAAAAATATATTTTAATAATAATGATGATGTGATAAAATTCTCAAAACTCTTCTTATATTACATAATAATTAGATATTTTAAAGATATTTCTTATTATTCAATACTAGATTCTGAACTAATACAAATGTAAAGACTTATATTTATAGAAGTCTAATTCTAATCCTAATGAAAAATAAATTATAATAATAAAAGATAAATATATAAAATTTTAATCCTATTAAAAGTTACATACTTAATTTTTAAATAATTTAAAAACTTACAAAAAGATAAAAAGAAATATTTTATTCGCTTTTTTAAAATTAATGTTTTTAAAACTAATAATTTTAATATATCTATACTAGGATTTTCATAATTTTGTATCAGTTAAATAAGATTAGGATAATCTTATAATTTAAATATTTAAATTTGGTCATTTTATCCTTGACCCCTTAAATTGGGAAGGACAAGAAAAAAAGAGCTTTAGATAACTTGGGAAGCCATCTCTTGCCATTCCACTCACCTTTAAAAAAAATTTCTAAACAATGGTTTAGCTCTTAAACCATTCAATTCCACTCCATTCCCCCTTAAAATAAACTCCCAAACATATCCTAAAGAATCATGATTTTAATTTGTGAAAATTACGTGGAACTATAAAATTAAATTATTTACTTTAAAAAAATTTTAATTTTATAATTTTTTTAAAAATTAAGAGATTTAATATTTTGAGTTTTAAGATGTACTGAAGGTTAACATATTAGAACTGATATTAATAATTAACAAACTTGATGTTAACAAATTTTATTTTGCTTAATTCTTATCAATCAAAATGTTCATTAGTTATAACGTAAAATTTTTATATTAAATTTTTAAATTTTATTGATCATTATCGTTATATTTAAAATAATAGATCTTTCAATCATTTAAAATAATTTTTAAATATAAGATTTTTAAAAATAAATATTTTAGTTTTATGGGCCTAAACAGTAATTTTCGCCTTTAATTTGAAACTTTACCTTGCATATAAAAGAGGAAAATAAACTTTTTATTACTGAATTACATTATTGAAATTCTGTGGACCAAAATTTAATATTTGAAAAGGTAATGGTTTAAAAGTTCATTTTAAGTTTATATATATTATAAACTTGCAAAAAACTATTGTTATTGTTCGAGACATTGAACAGTGATAATTTTTTGTCTTGGCTTACGTGCATATTTGATCTTTTTTTCAAGTTTTGGCTCTATTTTTTAAAATTTAGCTGATTAATATAGATCCCCTTTCAACTATATGGAGCCCATAATTACTTTATATTAAAGTTGATAACATTTTACTAGAAAGTGCTAAATTATTGACAGTTAATAAAATATCTGAAGTCGTTATAACAGAATTTTTTGTAATTGAGCTAAACTGAATATTTTTAGTACCACAAAAAATTGAGTAATTTTAAAAGTATTTAATTCTTTTAACACTCTTAAATTTAAAAATTGTTTGTACGAAACTGTTCATAAGCATTGCCTATTGAATTATTTGAATAAAATTTCCAAGGCTTAAATAAAATATTGTCCCTTTAATTTTATAAAATTTTTTATCTAATTTCTCTAATTTAAAAATAGACAATTAGTGTCCTCTCTTTGTTTAAATGATTTAATTTTGTCTCTCATAATTCATAAAAAAATTTAACATCAAATTTAATAATTTGGATACTTAGACATTACTTATTTACTTAACATTTCTAACTTAGATTTAACTTTCAACATATTGTTAAATTTGACCTAAATGTTAAATAAATTATAAGACAAAAGAATAAAATTTGATATTTAAAAAATTAAAATTTATTTTTCAATTAGAAAATAAATAAAACTTTTTTTATACAACTAAAGATACTGAAAGTATACTAAGCCCAAGTTGAAAACAGTGCATCTTAGGTCACTTTTCTCTTTTAAACCTTGGTTCCTATTTACCCTACCTCTAACTACTGTGATTTTTGTTGGAGAATTGTATGTGTGTGTGTCAAAAGGGAAGAGAAAAAGAGAAGTCCCACATTGCTCAAACAAATGAAAGCCAAAGGGTATAAATATTAACATGTGATTATGGAAGAACAAAATGGGTCTAGGAGGAGAGTGGGCTCACGCGCACAAAAAGTTGGGCCAACATAGCTGAGCTCAGTTGAAATTCGGCGATTTGCCCCCCCTGTGCGCAAAATATACGCGGTGTTGGACATTTTTTACCGTTGCCGGAATTTAATTTTTGAAAATTAAATATTTTCAAATAACCTTCCAGAAAATTCACAAATTTAAAGCTTCGGTTATGAGTTCATTATGTGAACGTTTCTGAACGTTACTCATCATTTACCGACAATTATTAATCCGTTTTTTTATCTGATATAATGTTTATTAATCCTCATGTCGGAAACCGTCCAACGTTCAGAAACGTCCTCATTAATATAATTTAATATGGTCCAACGTCTCATTATTTTTTGTGCCTATAAATACCGCGTTGCTCTTTGGGTTCCAGACACTACAGCTCCGGACAATATTCGAGCTGCTCCCTCCTCTCCTTTTCTCTCTATCCCTGAGTTCTTATCTCCGCTGTTCTGCTTCCCTGCGACATCGCAGAAGAATCCGTTCAATCTTGGGGAGTGCCATCTTGTGGCGGAATATCTCTCAATGACAGTATCCTTGTGCACGGCTCGAATTTATTTTATACTAACAACTTCCTTGTGCAGCTACTGATTCATAACAATTTTACCCTAGAACAGAGGCCTAACAAACATGGACATTATAATATATATCACTAATAGAAGATAGCAATAGGGGGAGTTCTATTTCTATCTATAATTGGTTAATCACTTCTTAGAGTGGTCAACAAATTATATAGAAGTGATCAATTATCCGTTATTTATTTCCCTAATTGGAGATTCCTATTACTCAATGTCTCTGTCTTTGTAGTTTATCTTTCAAGAAATTAAAAATCAGACAAAATTGAGTTATCAGAGTACAGAAGTTTATTATTTTTTCATAGTTCTCTTCAACCAACTGCATAATCAAAGAATTTTAGCCCCAAAAAAAAAACATAATTAAAGAACAAGGAGAAAATTCACTACAATATTTTTCAAAAACGACAACACGTAAAAGTCGTTGCTTAAGAATTTAACTACGGTCTTTTATGGCGTCGCATCTGCCTGCATAGCCTGTATCTATAGGTAACGGTTTCTTCAATCTATACCCCACTGTTTGAGAAAGCGTTGTTTTTAAAGTAATAGGTCGCATTTAAAAAAAAAAAAAAAGTTCCTCTACAATAATAGGCCATGGTTTGAAATATTCGTTACCTTTACTTAATTGGCTCCGCAACTCTTTGTAAAAAGTGAAAAGTTATATCATTAGGCTGAAATTTTATTTATTTATTATTTACATATTATTTTATTTATTATATATTACATTCTTTTGTTAACCACTCTTTAGTAAATTTCATCTTTAAATATGTATTAAAAAATTGTAAGGTAAGTTACTTTCTCTTTTTTCAAGAGATGCTAAAACTATACAATTTTTTATTTATTTTAAAAATACACACAAACTTTTTTTAAAATTAAAAAATAACCAAATACTTTAAAGAATAATATTAATTTTTTAATTAAAAATATGTCTTATTAAAATATATATTTCTTAAACTTTTATTTCAATATATTTATTTGGTGTTGAAAACTATAAATTTAATTTTTTTTTTTTTTAAATAACTATTTTATATTAATCAAATACATATTTAATAATTGTTATATTATATAAATAATAAATATAAGAATATTTTAGTAAAAATAAGTGTACTTTATTAAGGGTGCTTAATGTAGCAAATACTTTGATTTCAAGAGAAGAAATTGTAATTTTCAAAATAAAGGAGAATATTATATAATTTGAGCATCTCATAAAAAAAGATGTAATTTACTCAAATTTTTACTTATAACATACTAGATAAAAAATATGTATTAAAGTATTTTTGGAAATTTTATACTACTAATATCTATATAGAAATAATTTTAAAAAACATTTATAGGGTGTTATTTAAATTTTATTATTTAAACTATTACTATAAGTAACAGTTTGTACATTATCGCATAATTTGATTTCATGTGACAATTTTAATTAAATTACCAGTGCGAGCAACCGCTTGATACACTGTTGCATATTTTGAAATTATACAACACCTTAAGAATATTGTTTAAATTTTGTTACTTAAACTATTGAATTTATAAATTATTGCATATTTTGATTTTGTGCTACAGATTTTAGAATATTGTGTAAATTTTGTACAGAAACTACCATCACAAGCAATGGATGGTGAACCATTGCCTGTACTGATTTTATGCAACAATTTATAAAATATGTCAAAAAATTATTTCAATAGCTCAAAAATATTGTAGTGTTTAGATCTCTATGAAGGAGCCTTTACAATCATAGCAACCCCTTTCAAGCTCATGTTCCACAACTTCACCTTTCAGTGAGCTGTAGCATCCTCTTCAGCGGAAAATGAAATCGTAAGCCAATGAGCTTTCATCTTGACTTGCTACTTTAGGATGGGAGGAACCTAAATTCATAGCTATAGGATTATGAACACCTAATTTGTTGAATTTAGAGCATCAAGACATTAGAATTGAGTATCAAGATAAGCATAAAATGAACTATTCACAAATAGCGATTATTATACACAGTCAGATGTGGTCCTGCATGAAGATTAGACAACTTTGTTGAAACTTGAAATTCATCCCCCTCGCATCAATGCCAGTGCACATGCAGTTTCTAATCCAATTAATGTGGTATTACAAGAGTTTCGAATCAGTTTTAATTTTCATATATATTTTTCTCAGAGTGATATCCTTAATTTGATCCCTAATTTTTGTAATCCCTTTTCTATAATTAACTTTGCTTTACTAAGTGGTTTCCTAAAGATTTCCATAGGGGAGGGCATTTGATCCACCAACTTAAGATTAAGATTTGTGATAAGAACGCTCATTAATTATTGCTTTGAATGTGATCGATCTACCTTCATAATCCATGTTTTTTGACCAAATGACACTTTCCATGGCTTTTCTCCACATGAAATACTAAAACATAATTTAATATGCACGTGGAATCCCTTCATATTGATTTACTTAATTAGTTTCAGATGATCGAGATCAATGAATGACATGATTACATGGAATTTGAGTGGATATATAAATATATGTGTTAGCAGTTTCCACATTCAAAACTGCTAACACATACATTTGCTTGGAGTCCAAGTCATGAGTCTTGAGTCATTAGTTTGTCCTGCACGCTAATCAAAGCATTTTGTTGATTGGTGTTGAGCAGCCTCTTCACAGTTCAAATGAGCATTTATTGAACCTTTGCATGCCGAAGCAGCCATTGGTTTTGTTGGTGCGGTATTATATTGACTTGATATGATCTTACTATTCTTCGTGTGTCCTTTTCAAAATCCCCATACTTACAGCTAGCAGTGTTTTTAACTTTACCCAACAATTCTTTTTTAATAAAATTGATAGCAAGAATATATTATTTTAAAATTACCAAGACATTAATGATATGTCTACATTCTAAAATTCTAAAACGAGATGGAGACATAATAATAATAAAAAAAAAAACTTTCGAGAATTTTTTTTTTTTTTTAAGCCTGCATGAAAACTTCTCAATTGCGAGGAAAAAGGAAGATTGGAATCTTTATACATAAAGATACAAAGACTTATTATAAATGTTGAATTTAACTTTTTGACTTTGTACACTCCTTTGCTAATCAGACAAATACCAATTAATCTCTGCAGCTAATGCAATTACATACCCATTTTCTTTTTCAATTTTTAAATTACTAGTTTGGTTTTTTTTCTGTTAAACTTCCCATCTTGATATTAAAAAGGTACATTTTACTATTTGAATAGATTGGTTACATGATTTTTTTCAATGTTTTAATGTTTATGTTTCGAATTCATCAAATAGTTGTGGATATACAGTAGAAGGCTTAATTTAATCATATGGATCTTTCAAGGAGAATTTTTTAAAGATATTTTGGAATCTCAAAATGTTTGGCCTTACCAACTCTAAAATGATGAAATAGTACAATTTTGCCCACACGTATTTTTATTTATGCGACCTATCCGGCTTCTGCAAGTGGAATTTTTTGAACAAATAGGAAAAAGTTTTATTTTTGCATGCAATAATATAACAAATATTGTTTAATTAAAAACATTTCACATTAGAAGTGTATATGAATTGAATTAGGCTAAGTTTCACATTGGCTTGAAACCCAACTTAGTTTAAAATTATTTGGTCCAATGTAAAGTTAGGCTAAAAAATTAAGCCTGATGCTAAACCTTGCTCAACATTGGTTTGGGTAGAAATTGGGTCAGATTGGATAGTTGAGTTAAATTGGGTTAATTTTTTTAAAAATTTTTAAATTTTTAAAAGTTTATATCTTTTTATCTATTCGACTATTTTGAACATAAAATCATTCATTTTAATATATATTTTTTTAAGATCTATATAATAAAACTGAAAAAGCATAGGTTCAAATGAAGAAATACAAAGAAAATACAAATATAAAAATCAAAACTTCAAATGAGATAACTTTAAAGTTGACGATTTGATCAGAATTTCTTTTATATTTTAAGTATTTTTTTTAAATGAACGCATTGTAGGATATTTTTTTCAAAGAAAAAAAGTGTTTGTTATTTCAAATTTGAGTTTTTGCTAAAATTACAAAATAATCTTTAATTTTTTTTTTTCATTTAAGTCCTTTTTTCAAATAGGGGGTGAGCCAAGCCAAGCTCACTGGGATGAACAATTCAATGCTCCACTGGATCCAACCATTCAATCTAACCTAATTTTGTCTTTTTATTTTTTCACCCAACCTGAACTTGGTTTCCTAAGTTATTGGGTTACCTGTACACTCTTAAATCACATGCTGCCTAATTATACTAATTTTGTTGCCCGGTCAAGTTTCTCGAGGTATCAAGTTTTTGTACACCCCTGAATCACACGTTGCCTAGCTATGCTAGTTTTGTTCATTTAACTTACTTTAAAGTTGTACTGACCAAAAAACAAAGAAGAAAGAGCTTACTTTTAAGTTGTAAGGCAAATTTCTCACGCCACCAAAATAGTACGTAACAGTGAAGCCTCCCATAAATGTTTGTGGAATTTATTTGTTAGGGTGAGATATGATGGAAAGAGTTCAACCCTATCCTCTAATCGTATCAAAATTTCTTGCAATTTCAGTCAAATTCATCAATATTAAGATACCAACTTTTTAACTAACTCATAATTATTCCCATGAGAATTCGGCTCCACAAAATTGATGTCTCTTTTGTTTTTTGTTTTTTTCCTATTCAATTGCCATTAGGATCAGTCGTCATCAGTTGCTATAAGTAGTGAAATTGATTTTGAATTTTGGAACTTTTCCGAGAATAATTAAGTGTCAATTTTTTAAGGATAAATTACTATTTACTCCCCTTTAATTTAGCCCATAATTAACTTGTCTCCTAAAATTAGATGTGTATTATTCAACACTAATGTATTTTGTTCGATTACTATTTAACCTTTTAGCAATATTTTACATTTAAATTTTATCCAAAATAATCACATGAATGATAAGATGATGAATATTTTTATTATTAAATATCTATTTTATTCATATATTTAATATTTTCACATCGGTATGAGGCTATGTTGAAATTAAGTCAACAATTTTAATTTGAAAATATCAGCTTAATCTCAATAACTGTCTTATAAGGCTGTGAACTTTTTCAAAATATAAATGCAACATATTTTAAATGATGAAATCATTTATTATTTTAACTTTTACATAAACAATTTTGATGAATTCAGACCAAAAATATCATAAAATGACTAAGTGGTAACAAAATAAACTACAAGTAGTTGAATGAGACACTTTAAATTAATTATAGGAGCAAAACTTATTTTGGGCAAATCACTAGAAGATAAATATAATTTATCTATATTTTAATTAAGAAACACTACAAAGGAAATAATAATTAAAGAAAAGTATTCTTTATAAAATAATTTGCATATGTATCTCATTAACAAAATAAATTGTCACTTAGCCTTAACTTAATTAAATGATTTATAATTATGACAACAAAAAGTCCACATGACCAAATTCAATAACTAATTGATAAGTTATCAAGAGTAAGAAGTAGAAGAGAGTAATTGCAAACCAACATATTGTGTGCATTTAATTAAGGAACGTACAATTAACATTACCCTTAAGTCAAGACTAATCTGACTGGAATTGCTCGGCAGATTCCCCAGACTGAAGTAATTCATTGATAAGAACAGCGTGGAAATTTCCAACACGAATTTATATAACTTGTCAAGTTATATTCATGCTATGACTATGAGCTGCATAATTAGGTAACTTGTCTAAACTGGAATTGTTGACGTTGGAAATTCTATGACTTCGTCAGAATAATGTTTCGCTCAAAATCTAGGAGTGTTCATAATATTTGAAACAGCATGGATGCAATTACATGTAGAAAATTTAATGAAATCAATTATGAAATTTTACTTAAATTTAATTTTAAAGTCTAGGTAATTAAGAATTTAATCCTTAATTCTACTACCAAGTGCAAGTACTTTGATTTTCCATTGATTTCACATGGAAAATGTTTCTCAATCAGCTAATTCTTATTAATTTTCCATACATTTTTCTTACTTAAATGGAAGGAATTATCTATATATATATATATATATGATAGAGCAATAGGGGATGATCTAGTGATCATAGATAATGCCTTGAAGTGCAAGTTTGCTTCTGGTCTCCTAAGCAAGGACAGATAATTACGAGATCCTTTGAAAAAAATTTTTGTACGAACAATGTCTAGATTGGATGCCCATGCATGAAGATTATTAATATTCCATATATTGATGACATTTCTAACTAATTCATATTTATATATTTAGCTTAAGAATGATCTCATTCGTCAGAAATTCACAACTTTTCTGCTGATTTCGATAGCGTTTTTGCTCATTAATTACGAAGATGAAAGAAATAGAATCCAAGTAATGGAATCATTTTAAAACTCCGAAGTATCTCCAAACATCGATCATTATTGTTAATACACATTAATCAGAGGCCAATAATTTCAACATATATGTTCATTGTTCAATATATGTACATTATTATTGTACCGTGAAAATTCCATGTATATGTTTTTCATCAATTGCACTGGGAGATCATCTTTGAATTGGCTTGTTCACACCTCAATATACATCTCTTTAATGTGATCAAAGACAAATTCTTTACGCCAATATTAAGAGGCTCACATAAATATTTCTTGTGACTTCCTGTAAAAAAATTGATAAAATTATAATCCTATAATAGTATACCTACTCATAACACGTCACATATACACTAGCCTCAATCTCACTAAATAATCTCTTGAAGTTAATAAAGATCATATTATACAGACATGAACTCGCTAGTCTACTATTAATTAACTAACATGCGTTCCATAAATGCGAGTGGTTATAATTAAGGTCGAAATGGACATAATTTTCTCTTTCAAGGGGATGCCGTACGTAATGTTCGTGTCTTATTTTCTCTTTGCCTATGAGTGCTTTTCTATATGAATCAACGTGTTATCCCCGTCAGAACAACGACAACCAAAGCGAAAACAATAACAAAAGCACTTACACAAAAAGCAGATTCGTGCTAATAAAAAGACAAAATGATATTAACATCAGAATAATACCAGTAGAAGAGAAGCCAGACAGTACCACGTTAAGAAACACAAATGCCAAGTAGACATACTTTGCTTTCTGCTAACTGACAAGGATGCATATTAGCTTTTGAATTGTCAACCTATACGCCCATACACAATTATCACTTCTTAAATCTTAATTATTGGCAAATCTTTACACATTAATTTATTTACATACCAAATTTTTTGGTTTAATAATGGAGAGCTAGCTCTAGCCAGCTAGTGGCTACGTGAAAAGCCTTTTAAATTTTATATATTCTTTTGTTCATCTCATCTTTTTTTTCAGTTGTCTGATGATTAATATTAATTGTGGTAAATACATGCATCTGGCATCCCTCGCTGCAATAATAAATGAAATAAGAATGGTTGGCTCTGTCTAACTTTTGAATAGTCAATATTGGCATATTCACCCATCCCAACAGAAGCCGACCCTGCATTTTTCGAATATCGAAGCACGGGTACCTACTGTCTGGAGAAAGTTCATCTCACCATTATCAAAAGTACTTTCCAGCGAAGAAATTATTTTTAATACTAAATTATCGTCCTATTTCCTAAAATATGACAATTTCATTAGTTTAATCTTTTAAAATAATTACATTAAATGGACCCACACTTTTTAACAGATATTTTGATTTGATTTGATTTGATCTGTTAACCTGACAATATTCATGCACGTTAACTTTGATCTCTTGCATAAAATGTTAGTGGTTAATATGAATAGCAAGAGATTTATCTAAATTCTTGTTAACAAAAATAATGAAAGCGTTTTAACAAGCATCTAAACGTAACTTTTCGTTTTTATCCTAATTCAAAATCGAGAACTTTTTTATTCATTTGCAGCCAACATTTAGAAATATATTGTTAACCATTCGCCTACGGATATCTTTTGCTGTGCATGGGTACCAATGCACAAAAGAAAGTATTGTGCTTGTGCATCGAAAAGAGGAGTCAAATTCTAACTTTACTCTTTTTTTCTTTTTTCAAACCTTTCTTACAATTTTGAGTGCACAACACGCTTCCCTACGATAGAGAATCTTGGTTCTAACTATTCACGTCAAAATGCGTTGGAGAAAGTTAATTTATGTGAACAACTCTATAACATAAGAGTCATGGAAAAACTAAATTAATGTAATCTTTTAAAAAAATTACATTAATTTAATAATGATTATCATATGAAAATTAAGATAATCATCACACATGCATAATTTTAATTTTTAAGAGTCAAAATAGTTTATTTTTTATTTTCGTCACTTTATCCTTATCAACAAGTCATTTCAGCCCACGTTTTGGAGACATAGAAGAAGTCCTTAGCCCCATTTGATAGTCACGGGAGTAGAAAGTGAAATAGATTCCTTTGCTTGCTACTTATGATAGTGAGAAAGCCGGAAGGAGACGGAAGCATGGTGTATTGTCCAGATTCAGTTGCTGTGGCGCGGGTAATGGGCGATCCAATTCCTAGATTTGTCAATTTTGCTCTTCAAGTATGTCGTGCTCTAGATTCGTGGTAGAAAGGGGTTGATTTTTCTTTGTTTGTGCTGTTTTTTCTTCTATCATGAGATACAAATTTTGTAATTTTAAAAAATAATTATTACTACTTTTAGAAGAAATAACAAAGAAAATAAATAAAATATTAAAAAAATAATTAACAGTAGTTATGCTTTAAAAAAATAATAAAACCATTATTTGATATTGAAATTAAAATATTTTTAAAAATTATTACTTTATAAAGATTTTCTCACATTGGAATAATATATATATATATATATATACCAATTAATATGTAGTAAATAAATTTTAATTTACATATAAATTGAATAAAAAATATTTTATTTTAAAATAATAGTTATATAATACTTATAAAAATATTTTTGTAATTTATTACATAGAATATATATTATTTTGTAATCTAAAAAAATAATTAATACTACTTTTAAAAGAAATAATAAGAAAAAAAATTTTAATGAAATAAAAAATTAATAATATTTAATATTAAAAATAATAACTTTCATAAATAATAATTAATAAAACTAAATTTTAAAAATTAAACTAAAATAAAATAAAATATCTTACTAACTGTGAGTCAAAATATTAACTCCGACTAACAATCAATCAAGCAAGCAGTCGGGTAATGTATAATGCATTGCTCTATATATATATATATATATATATATATTTGTAAATATTAAAATAATATATATAAAATGTTAAACTAAATAATTATTTTTATTATATTAAAATAATAATTTAGAAATGTAAATAATTATAACTATGTATTAAATAAAATAACTTTTTAAATCAATTATAATTGAATATAAAAATTAATTATTATATTATTTTTTAATTTAAAATATTTTTATCATTTGTCATTACTTACTTTTTATTATTTTTATCTTATCATGGTCCCTTTTTCTATTTTCGAGATTCTATAATCAAACAACGCCTTCATTCCATGCGTTTTCTTGGCGACTCGGTGGGTAAAATTTGCCACGTCCGCACTCCTCCATTTTGCTCTATAAATTGCCCCCTTCCCACCTCCATATTTTCTCAGATTACCATACCATCTTCTGATTAAGCTTCACATATATACCAAGAACAAAAAATGGCTCTTTCTTCTTCTTCTTCTTTCTCATCATCAGCCATTGTTGCCTTAGGTTTCTTCTTCTTGATTCTCACAGGAAGCTCTTCAGCTCAACTCTCTCATAACTTCTATGCTAAGAGCTGTCCAGAGCTTTTCAGCACTGTCAAATCTGTCGTTCATCCTGCTGTCTTCAAAGAACGTCGCATGGGAGCTTCTCTTCTTCGCCTCTTCTTCCATGACTGCTTTGTCAATGTAATGTCACTCTCAATCTTCATTCTTTACTTTCAACTTTCCTTAATTTCTCTTTTGCTACATTTTTGACCAACTTTAATTTATGTTTCTTTTTCTTTTACAGTTTTAAGTATTTAATTACAAGATTATCAAGTGAAAATAAGTAAATAATTTTTTTATTCAATATTATGTAATTGAGTCTTTTAAAAAAATATTATGTGTGTCATTTTTTTTTTAATAAAAAAAATCCAAAATCAGATACTTAAGGAACAGCTTCTTACTCTTATTCTTATTCTTGTTATTATTTCGTTTATGTTTAGTAATTCTTTATATCCTAGCAATCTAGAGCTCTCATTTACAGACTCTCAATTCAGTCTTGATGAAGTTTGAAATTTCAGCTATTAAGATAAGATGTCGTACGGATGATGTTGCTAGTATAAAATACCAGCAATTAATGTCAATTGCTTATACTGCTTGCCAGCAATATGATGATTTGACATTAGACATTAGTAGTACTGTGATGGCACATTTTGGCTAGTAATTATTGGTTTGGAACTTTCAAATGTAGCATAGTATCTCCTTCCCCACATGACATGGGCAAGAAAAAGATAAATCAAGATAAATTTAAACTTTCGCCTTATCGCCATTTAAAATTTATATCCTTCTATTTTCTCTAACAAATTAACTATTTCAACTTTGAACTTTTTTTTTTCTTGGGTTTTCAACAATTAGTTATATTAACGATGTCAAACTTGATGTTCTACATTAGGAATATGACAATAAAGTCATTAAAAAAAAACCCAGCTTTCCTTTGTACTCTTCATGCTTACCATATTAGAAATGCTTTCCCTTCAAAATAATTATTTTGCCACCTGCAATTTCCAAAACACAATAATTTAAAATGAGACTTGGGGCAAATTGAGAGCCAAATTTTATGTGAAACAGGGGTGCGATGGATCTATACTTCTGGACGACACTCATTCGTTCAAAGGAGAAAAGACTGCTGCTCCCAACCTAAACTCACTGAGAGGTTTTGACGTGATTGATGCTATCAAGTGTAGGGTTGAGGCAGTATGCCCTGGTATCGTCTCATGTGCTGATATTGTAGCCATCGCTGCCCGTGACTCTGTTGTCCTCGTGAGTTCAAGATTATCCCATCTTCCAAACTTTAATTTTCCCTCACTTTATTTCTAATTCGACCAACCGACACCAAAGGGTTGGCCCATTGCACAGTAAAGAGAAATGTGGGACGTATAATTAGACACACACATATATATATATATATATATATATATATATCGTTACACATGTTCCAGTAAGAGAACTCGGCTAATTTCCTGGGATTATGTCGAAAGGGATTTTCTTTTTCTTTTTTTGTAAATCTTTTAGTTTTGACATGAATGATTTATCTTTGATCAGATTGGAGGGAGAGATAAATTAATTGAGGTTTACATAAATTAACGTGCACATCACACCACTAATCTCAATGCCAAAACAAAAATTGTCACATATTAAACTTTAAGGGATTAATTTAGTTGGTAGGAGGTGGATAATATCTCTCATGATTAGTTAGGATTCAACTATTTAAGAGAATAATATGAGAATAGAACCTTAAATATACTAAGTTGATATAAAATAATGTACTTTAAAGCAATACAAAAAAGAGACTTAGCTCAACCAAACTTGAAACTGCCTCTAATTATAATATTTTTTTTAAAAGAAAAGAAAGCCCAAACAAGTTTATAGAACACTTGTTTGCCAGATGAGGGTCTTTAGATTTATATAATGTTTTTTGAAATTTGATTTTGTTATGCAAAAATCTGCAGCTTGGAGGGCCTGATTGGCAAGTGCAGCTTGGAAGAAGGGATTCCAAGACAGCATTTTTTAACTTAGCAAACGGTGGTGCGATCCCATCTCCTTTTTCTACACTCAGCAGCCTTATCTCAAGCTTTAAAGCTCATGGCCTCTCTGTCACGGACCTTGTTGCCCTATCTGGTACTTTATTACTTGTCCTCTGTTTTTTTTTCATTCTTTTTTTCCTTTGGAATCAATTCATGTGACTTGTTTTTACAAGATGATTGACATCTGTATGCTCCGCTAAAGTCTGAAACGGTTCACTGCTTTGGATCCTCAAATTCATAATGTGGACCTGAATGTGACATTCCACCAAACGGACGCAGTACATCGCGATATGTCTCGTCAGTTTGGCTAAAAGCCATGTCCCTTCCATAACGGAGAAAGAAGACAAGCATGCTCATTTATGTCCATATTAAATTATTGAGAAAATTTACGTATAATTTTTAAGTGTTTATTATTTTTTTAAATTTAAATATAATACAATATTTTTTTATAATTTGACATTATATAAGTAAAATTTGTTATTTAAATTTTTTATATATATTATATTTTAATTAAAAAAACTAATAACAAATATTTAAAAAATTCTACTTAACTCTTGTATTTGAATTAATCCTCTAGAGAATTAGAAAGTGTAAACACTCATATTGTGATACAATAAAATTTGAAGTATTTATATAATTTAAAGAAAAATATTTAAGTAAAATATTAAAATGTTTACTATCAAATTTTTAATTAAAAATATAACAAGTCTATTTTTTCTGTTGTTGTAAACTACTTGATTAAGACTTTAAAAAGGTTTCCTTACGTAGACGTCTTAAAAACTTTACCCAAGCATTTCCATGTGGTATTGAATATAGAAATTGGATTCTTTACAGTTCTACAGATATGTGGTTGAAAAGAGTGACACAAAAAGATAAAAATATATATGGGGTCTATTTTTTTCTTTTTATATTCATTTTTGTCTTTTCTTTTTTATCTTTTTCCAATTGTATTATTTGCTGTTAATTTTTTACTGCAAAATATCCGAACTTATTCAATATATGTCTATTTACGATGTCACAAATGCCTGAGATTATGTGGTTCTCCTACTGATGATGCTTTCTCCATGGTTAAAGGAGCACATACAATTGGGAAGGCAAGGTGTTCAACTTTCAGATCTCGGATCTACGGAGAGACCAACATTGACCCTTCATTTGCCAATGCCAGGAGGAGGACATGTCCTAGGAAAAGTGGATTCGGAGACAATATCCTAGCAAACTTAGACTATGTGACCCCTAGTTCTTTTGACAACCAGTACTTCAGGAACCTCGTCGCCAAGAAAGGGCTGCTTCACTCTGATCAGGTGCTCCTCAGTGGCGGAGCTACTGCTTCACTGGTTCAAACTTACAGCAAGAATGTTAGGGCCTTCGAGTCTCACTTTGTTGCTGCCATGATCAGGATGGGAGATATCAAACCCTTAACTGGGTCGAAAGGGCAAATCAGGAAGCACTGTAGGAGAGTGAATTAGAATTTAGTAGAGATAAGCTTCTCTCGGGAGAAAATAATGTGGAACTTGATTTGTTGTACCCTAATAGATGGAGAAGTGTCGGTGTTGTTTGAGTTAAGGTGATTTGTGGGAAATTTGTGAATTCTTTAGTTTCAATTTGAATTGTATTTTATTGTAAGGAATAAATAAAATGTAAGGCGTGTTTTAAATTAACAATGTTTAGTATGATGTTCTTTATTTCAATAAATTCATATTTACATATTTTTCATTTATATAAATTATAGTATAAAACCAATTATTTCCTAATTCTTTTAGGTCGAATTATTTCCTAATCACCCAAGTTGATGATCGATTCATTGATTAAACCAATCCGACTGGTCCGGAATAATAATGACTCTAGATGCTGATTCATTTGATATTTTCTTCTTCGGCCCCATAAAACAATAAAAACTTGACATCGACTTTGGGTTCCCTGACCACTTTTATTATATTACCAAGCCCAAGTTAAACAGCTATTATTACTAAATGTAAAAAGTAGAAGCTAGTAGACTAAATTAATTATAAATAATTACATAAATATGTCCAACGCAGTTTTCAATAAATATTTGACATGTAATATGTTTCTCCATGAAGTGGTTAATCTACGAGGCGTTTACTAGTTGCGTATCTTCACATCCCTCACATCAATTTTTTTTTTTTGGTTTACATATTTATTTTTAAATTGAATCAGAGTTTACTAGTTGCATATCCTCGCATCTCTCATTATTTTTTTTTTTGGTTTACATATTTATTTTTAAATTGAATCAAAGGTAACAACCAACAAATAAATGAAGTGTGCAAATACCATTATTATTATTATTATTATTATTTCTTTAAAAATATTATTATTGCTTTGCGATAATGGTATTGCAAACAAACTTCAGACATACTTGCCGAGTATACAATAAAAATAGAAAGCAAGATGGAGTAACTATGGCCTAAAATATTGTGCGATGCATCAGCTATACATCTCTCAACCTGGATCTCCTCCTATCTTCTTTTTTCATGATTTGAGAGATAGTGAGACATACAGCGAGTAAGAGTCACACACATGTAAATTTCATTAAAATCCATCCATTATATTTAAGCCTCACCCATTGTCTCATTCTCTTTCGATGGGGAAAAGGATAGGAGAATATCCATGTTATACATTTCTCTTTTCTCCTAAGAAAATAGTGTAAAATAGAATTATGAAACTCAATCGGCATTAGGCGCAAGCATCCATTTCAATTTGAATATCAAAACAAAATTAAGTTGTTTATACTTTTGTTATCAAATTTTTCATTTAAAATACAAACATTATATAATTTTTTAATATCATGATAAGTGTATATTTTTACATACAAATGTAAAATTTTTTCAGTTTGGCATCACATGATTAAGTTTGTAAAAAAAAAATTATTCATAGTTAAAATTTACTGAAGAACCTATCAGTAAAGTTATATAAGGAAATACACATAATCTTTGAATATTGGATAATCTCCCAACAAAACTGACTTGGCAAAGAAAAATACAAAGCAAATTGCAAATGTGTACATCAATATATATCACTGCTTCCATAAACAGAAAGCTTCAATATATATCTGTTCGTCGTCGTCTTGCTCAAGCTCAGCCAAAAGTATGACAGTTCTTTTTCTTGGAACATAAGCTAGATTTACACGTATATTTTTTCTTCACATCACAAAGTTTTTTCACAAGAGGACGCAATCAATCCTCCATAAATATATTTCACCTCTACAAGCAAGTAAACAGTCCAAAACACCTTTACACGCATTATTTGCACCATGTAATGTTTAATTTAGAGATGTTCTATAAGTTGTAATTCAAAACTTTTCGAAGGTACAAAAGGCCAGCAACTCAAAATCAGCCTCTCCCAGCATTACCATGTCTTTGACTTCTAAATTGGTTAAGGAGAGCCTGGGCCTAAATATAGACCAAAAAAACAGAAGTTTGTCAACACTTTTCTAAGATGAAAGGCAATTAAAATATGAGAACATATTGAAAGAACCATACCTTTTCTTTGGCCCTTGGGGTGCCTGACTGTGACAAAGCTACTAATGGCGGGACAGCTCCTTCTTGAAGCACCGTGCTTAAATGTCGAGGACTGTGTGAGCAAAGATGTAAAAGAGCGGCTGCTGCATTCTCCTTTCCTCTTGCAGAACCCAACTCAACAACCTCGACTAGAACAGGGATCCCACCTTCCCGACCAATGGCATCTCTTCCTTCTGGAATTGTGGCAAGATTTGCTAAAACAGCCACTGCCTTATCAACCATTCCAGCTGCTGGATCCATTAATTCAACGAGGTGCTTCACAGCCCCAGCTTGCACAATTCGACCCTTGTTATCATGATGTATTGACAAATTAAACAAAGCAGTGGCAGCATCTTTCTTCCCCCTTGGAGTTCCATTCCCTAATAAATCAACCAGTGGCCTAATTGCCCCAGACCTCCCTATCCTGACCTTGTTTTCTTCAATCACTGATAAGCTGAAAAGAGTGGCAGCTGAATTCTCCTTGGCTTCAGGGCTCCCCGTCTCAAGGACATGGATCAGAGGATCAATTGCACCAGCACTTGCAATTGCAGTTTTGTTGTTATCATTGATTGATAAGTTGAGAAGTGCTGTAACGGCATTTTCCTGGATCATTGTATCAATTGATTGAAGCAAGTCAACTAACAAGCTAATGGCTCCACAGTTTGCAATCACAAGTCGATTATCCATATTGTGCTTAGCAAGAAGGCGGAGCTTTGCAGTTGCCTCCCTTTGTGTATCAAGAGAAGAGCTCTTCAAGTCCTCAACCAAACTCCGAACCTGGACTTCAATACCAGAAAGATCAACTCTTGTTTCACCAGCAGAGGGCACCATCCTAGGAACAGATCTCTCTGATGGCCGCCGCCATGTACTCTGGTTACGAGACCTTGTCTGCACCAATCGAGGTGAGATCTCAGGTTCTCTCTGTGCAGCACTGATGGCAGTAGCACCACTAGCATCTGGCCCCAGATTTACTGCTACGGAAGCATCCCTATTGTTGCCTGGAGTGGTTGACAGCTGAGAAGCACTGTTACCATCATCTTGTGTTCCTTGAGCACTGGAAAGTGCACTGGATTCAGAAGCAGTTCTAACATGTGTTTGGGATTGTTCAGAGCTAAAGGCATTGGAGGATTCAGTTATAGATTGAAACATTGACGGTTGGACAACTGAATCCTCACTCCTTTCATCTGAGCTAGCAGACCTACCATCAGAACCTATTGGTGATATTCTTGCAATATCCAAACACTGCCCATTAGCCATGCCACTTAAGGAACCTTCTGAAGTTGAACGGGGATGAAATGGTGATGTTCCCTCTCTGGGGATTCCACCAGAAGAAGTTAAACTCTTACTTGGTGAACTGAAAGAATGAGAGCGAGCTGCCTCAGGGGAGGATGGTTGGTTGGCCTTGGAATGAGCAAAAACAGGTGATTCCCTGATTGCACCAGACTCCATGTACCCATGAAGAAAAGATGCTTGATTTAAGTTTGGGGACATTATGGGATCAACTGGCTTCACATTGTTTGATTCACACCAGTTTGCAATTAATGCCTTTACAGTGTAGTTAGGTATTAAGTTTGTGTGAGCCAAGGTCTGACGTGTCTTTGGACAGACAGTAAGCCCCAGATCAATCCAGTTCTTGATGAAAGCTCGCTCATAGGTTTGCCCTGATGCCACAATCACTGGATCTGTCATCAACTCCAAAGAAAGAGGACAGCAAAAATCTGGAGGTACTGGAACTGGGCTACAGCTCTGGGCTTGCTTAAGTGCAACAAGACGCTCATGCATACGAGTTACAAGTGTAATCATTTGATCAATATACTCAGCTTCTGCAGTTTTCTCAGCTTGTTCAGCAATCTCCTTCAACTTTTCAAGGGCTACAGCCTCAATCAAAATCTCTTGGTTAGACCTCAAGCCCAGGCTCTCAGCAATGTTTGCTAGGACCTCTGAACTAGGTCCTACACCTTCCACTTGTTCATTTATAGCTTCTTTAATGACTAACAATGTTTCCTCCTCATGTCCCAAAAGCTTAAGTTTCTGAACACAGTGCTGCAATTTTATGTTGATATTAGACATTGTAAATAAGTTTCTTCCCAATAAAGAACATCTAAACCCAATTATCAGGGGTGATTTAAAAAAATATATATTTGACTACGAGCATAAATCACCTCAACATGTACACTATTTAGTTCACTGGGGAGACTTAGATGAGAAGTCTTAAGCTGCTCAAAAATACTGAGTCCTGAATTCTGAATCCTAGATAGCAAGGATTCAACTTGCATAACCTAGTAATCAAGAAAAAGGAAGTGGTCAGAATCCAGCAGGTACTTAACAGGCAAGTATAATACAATCACATGAGAAACAAGCAACATCAGATAACTTCTACTTATTCTACTATAACAGCAGATGGCAATCGAACTCGAGCAATGAAATTTGCACACTAATCACATCTATTCTAATCACATTGTGGAGGGAGATGGGATGACAACGTAGACCAATTTGTGGCAGCATAACTAAGTACCTCTTATGCAAGACAGCAGTAAACAGCTTGATCTCCTTACAAGCCACAAAGCAATACACTGAAAGATATTTAACCTAAAGTTGTCTATGGGGTTGACTACTGTAACATGAAAAGGAAGAAAACAACCACCCCATGATGGAAGCTCAGCTTATTTTACTTTAAATTAGCAACAGAAAACATGGCATCTACATAGGGAAGCTAAGGCTTAAAACATTTATTATATGAGACTTACAAAGTAAACTTTGCTAGACAATGGGTGCAAGCTCCCAAAAAGCTCCCTCAACTCATCAACAGCCTGACTCACTTCTTCAGATGCTTTATTAAGAACTTCATCAGAAGCTAATTCAGAATTAGCCAACACATCAACTATCGGCTTCAGCAACTTAAGTGTCTCCTCTGTCTTTTGGTAATACTTTGAAACAGATTCTGAGTTCATATTCCCAGAAAAGGATAGATGCAAAAATGAGGATATGCCATTAACAAGCACCTTTAATAAGGATATCTCCATAACACCTGCATCAGTAACAGAAAATTTGAATATAGATCTGAAAGGAAAGGAATAAGGTAGGTCCAAATCTGTAACTCAACTCTTCCTTTTCAGCTAATTTTGAGAAACAAATTAGATGTATTACAGCATGTGCTTGAAAATCCTAATTGTCACCATTAAAAGGAAAACAACCAGATTAGAACTTCAGGTGCAATATAAATGCTCAAAAGACAGGTAAACTAGAGAAGTGGCACCTATGAATATCAATTATTTATAGAAACCTTAAATCATCTACTACACAAGAAACACGTATAAATCATCGATTGGCCATCACCACCAGGGAGAAACAAGATAGAAGCACAAAAGCAACAAGTAAGGACTCAGTATCATTCTAGACCTAGAATCCAGTAGGTACAAGGTAGAAACTCTGAAATAAACCAGGAATATGGATAATCCGTTGGAATAATTCTTTTTTTTGGTTATTAAAATAAAAAATCATTGAAGAGAAGAGAAAAGCAATACAAAAACCAAGGACGAGAAGTCCTCCTAATCAAAGTGATACACGTGGAAGGAGTTGAGTAAGAAATAGTTAATGTTTGTTCGTTATAAGTCAGTATTGTTGTTCTGTTAGTTAGCATGCTTGTTAGACTTGTTATGAGTTTCTGTTATGTTGTTATGAGTAGTTAGCTAGGCTCTCCTATGATGTATAAATAGGAGAGTATAGGAAAATGTTACACTTGATAAATGAATTGGAATAAGCTCATTGATATTGAGTATCAATTCGAAAGTTCTGTACCAACTAGTATTAAAGCCTAATGGTCCTTGGCCATGGCAAAAAAGATGAGATCAAATGATCGATTCAAAGAGATAGAGCAAGAGATGCTGCAGATTCAAAAAGAGGTGAATGAATTACAATCTTTTGTGATGCATATGGACTCATCGAGCGCAAGAATGGAGAATTTGATGCCAAAGATGGTTGTGAAGCTCTTATTGATGACAATGAACATTGTAGATGATGGCAATGGAACGAACAGTGCGGCAAGTGTTCACAAAAGGAGAATGGCTAATGGTTGTCCACAATTTGGATCCTATAATGGTAACCACACGACAGGTTACCAATTCCCTACAAAATTCTCTCACATAGAATTTCCATGATTTGATAACTTGGATTTTAAAGGCTGGCCGTTTTGCAACAAATAGTTCTTTGAAGTCAATGAGACTCCATTAGAGTAGCATGTAAGGTTGATAACCATGCATATATAGGGAAAGGCCTTATAGTGGTACCATAGCTTCATGAAGAAGAGGATAGGGAAATTGGATGGATGGACTATGTTGAAGGATTGAGAACAAGATTTGGAGATATTCTTCAATTAGATCCAATGTCAGAGTTGAAAAACTTGAAGCAGGAGGGATTAGTAAGCGATTAATAGGAAAAAATTGATGAACACTTGGCTGAGATAGAATTACCAAAGGAGCACGTCATTAGTTGCTTCCTTAGAGGGCTTCAAACCTGAAATTAAAGCTTAGGTGAGGATGTTTAAGCCTTTGCTAATGCTGTTTATTTGCAAAACTACAGGAAGCCTCTATACTTGCTCTCCGAAACCACCAATCACCTTACCAAAAGAGGCCTTCATTTCATAGCTCCACCAGCATCTTATCAAATTCAAAATCTTACACTAATCTACCTTCATACAGAAGCTCATATTCATCTACATCCATCCCTGGTTGAACTAATATAATCAGTGACAAGGAAAGCACCGTCATGTCCTCATATTCTTCCAAACCTAAGCCAAATACATTCATTGGGAAATCTGTCAAACAACTCACCAAGAAATATATGGATGAGAGAAGGAAGAAAGGCCTTCGCTATTGGTGCCTTGAGAAGTATAGCTATGACCATAAGTGAGGAATTCACAACTCTTCATGATTATGGTGGAGGAGGAGGAGCAAGGTGATAGAATGGATATAGATGGAGGAGGAGAAAATATGGAGGCAGAGTTGAAGAAATACAACCCCAGATATCTTTGAATGCCATTCATGGATCTGTGGCTAACACCAAAGATACTCCACTATGAAGGTTCAGGGGAAGGTTAAGAAGCAATCCCTTATGTTGCTATTAGACAATGGAAGTACCCACAATTTTATAGATGCCAATCTAGTGAAGAAGTTGAGGTTGAACACACAATTAATAGCTGGTACGATAGTAACAATAGCTAATGGCCAACAAGTAGTGGTGGAGGCCAAATGTGTACAGTTGCAATGGAGTATGGAAGAGCAATTATTTGAAGGAGCTTTTTCCAGTCATCAATTTGGGTACATATGACATGATTTTGGGGATACAATGGCTGTCCACACTGAGTAGAATAACTAGGGATTTGAAGGGAGAATTTATGAGCTTCTCAATTGATGATAATTTCTATGAGCTTCATCAGGTTGATCCTCTTACAACCTCACTAGATGACAGAGAAATACAAACAAAGCAATTACTATATGGGCAGATGTATTTGTCCAAGGGAAATATAGACAGTAAGGATTTGACAGCAATGGAAAGACATTCATTAGTTGAGTTGCTAGAAGAATTTTCTGATGTGTTTAATGAGCCCACTTCCTTACCTCCCCAAGGGAATTCGACCATACCATTGCTTTTAAGGAAGAGACTCCAATTAGTCTTCGACCATACCGTTATGGCCTAATAAAAAAAGATACAATGGAGGAATTGGTTCAAGATATGCTAAGCAATGGAGTTATATGGCCCAACAAGAATGCTTTTGCATTACTTGTGGTCTTAGTCAAGAAAAAAGACAACATATGAGGTTTTATGTGGATCATAGAAAGCTTAACGCTCAATCTACTAAAAATAAATTTCCCATTCCAATAGTAGAGAAGCTCATTAATAAGTTGAATGGTTCCAAATACTTTTCTAAGTTGGATTTAAGGGCAGGATACCATTAAATTCATATGAGCCCCAAGGACATTGATAAAACCACTTTCAAGACACATGAAGGGTTATATGAATTCCTTGTCATGCCTTTCGGCCTTACGAATGCTGCTACCACTTTTCAGGGGTTGATGAATAAGGTTTTTAAAGCTTTCCTCAAATAATATATGTTGGTGATCTTTGATGACATATTGGTGTACAAACCTTCATGGAAGGCTCATATACAGCACCTTAGGAACACCTTAGAAGTGCTAAGACAACATTCTTTATTCACCATAAGAAGTAAATGTATTTTTGGGGCCACTTAGATAGATAGAGTATTTGGGCCACATTATATTTGAAAGGGGTGGGATGGCAAATCCAAGGAAGATAGAAGCTATGAAAAATTGGCCTACTCCATCAATCATCAAGTCTCTTTGTGGGTTCCTCTACCCTCCAGACTATTATCGTAGAAGCAAGCCTTTAACTAACTTATTGAATAAAGGGGCTTTTGCTTGGAACCTATAACCTCCACTCTTGTCTTTGCTCTTCGACTTTACAGCCCCATTCATAGTGGAAACTGATGCTTCCAATGTGGGAATTGGAGCTGTATTATCCCAAAAAGGCCATCCCATAGCCTTTGTTAGTAAGGCTTTGTCCCCTACAAGAAAACATCTCTCAACTTATGAGAAGGAATTGACAACAATTGTTTTCAATTGTGAAACATTGGCGACAATACCTTTATGGTCAACATTTGATCATTCTCACTAATCATCTGCCTCTTAAACACCTACTAAAGCAAAAAGACAATCACCCTGGAGCAATTTAAATGGGTGAACAAGTTGTGGGGACTAACCTATAAGACAGTATGTAGAAAAGGGAGAGATAATGCAGTGGCGGATGCTTTATCACGTTAATTTTCTAAAGAAACTTCCAATCAGTCTTGTTTTACTATTGAATCAGTAGTTTCAAGTTCGAACAATAAAGCAAAGGCTTCTTGGATGAAGGATAGCAAACTAAAGAAGCTGATAGAAGAGTTGGAAGCTGATCCTCATTGATCCTCAAGCTCATCCAAAATTCAATTGGAAGCATGGCCTCCTAAAGAAGACAAGCAAGTTAATGGTTGGGGATGATCTTCAGTTGAAAACCTAACTACTGCATCATTGTCGCAATGATTCACGAGAGGGACATTTAGGAATGACACTTATCTATAGGAGACTTGCTGCTTTCTTTTGGGGGGGAGGGGGTAGAGGACATGGAAAAGGATGTAAGGCAATTTGTCTATGAGTGTCAAACTTGTCAACAATACAAATATGAAATAGTAGCAACCCTTGGATTGTTACAACCATTGCCTATTCTAGCCAACATTTAGTCTCATCTAAGCATGGATTTCATTGTAGGATTGTCCAAATCCTATCCTAAAACAATTATTTTGATAGTCGTGGATAGGTTAATTAAAGCTGCCTATTTTATACCTCTTCATCATCCTTTCACAACCATGGAAGTAGTTCAGGCATTCATGGACAATGTCGTTAAACTACATAGTTTTCCTCAGTCTAAAGTTATTGGTACGAAGATTGTAGGCAAAGAATTCTTTACTAGGATTTCATTAGAAAATCATTCATCCTCATCTCCTAATTCCTTTGGTTTTCTTATACTAGAATGGAGTTCAATTGTCCTTAACTAATTCCATTACAACAGAAATATACTACTACCCTCCTGTTAAGACTTCTATTTTACAATTACTAACAACCTCTCTCTCCCCCTACTTTTCTTAATTCTCACTCATAACCCGTAACAATTATTCCCCCCTTATAGAAGATCCTTGACCTCAAGGATCAAATAGGAACATCTAAAGTATTAAAGTTAGAGAATTGCTGCTATATGTTGATAAGGTCTTCTCAAGTGGCATCCTCAAAATTGGTATTCTTCCACTATATTAAGATTTGTGTGACAGGTAGATAACCCCTCTTTACAACATTTCTCACCAAAATCTTCTCAGATTCAACTATAAAATGGCCCTCCGTGTCAAGGTTAGGAAGTGTAGTAACAATTATTGGTATGGGACTGTTTAGATACTTGCACTACCTAAGTTGCACCTTCCAATAATTGTTTACTTTGTATTTTTTCACCTATAAGCAGAGGTTGGCACTATTGCTCCCCATGAATGACATATTGCTACCCTTGCAACTTCATAATCATCATTTTATGTTGTAGATCTAATGAAAACCATCCCAAGGATGTTAACCACTAGCCACCCAATATTATATCAGAACTCCCTAAATCCATCACATAGAAATCTACCTTGGACAAATATTCTTGCATCTTCCAAGGTAATAGTACACATTTAGTGTTTACAAAAATCTTCTTATCATTGGCTACAGTGACCTTGATACCCTTCGTGTAGTGAGTTTTCAACTTAAGCTTCTTCACCAAGGATAAATTGAGGAAATTATGCATACTACTAGTTTGGAATTTTGGAATAGTTGTAATTTGTGGTAAACAAGCTTCTTTTGGCAAGGTATGGCCTCTGTTTGGAATTTTGGAAGGTCAAGGAACATACATCTTGTAATCTTGCAAGGTACATAGCATTAGTGAGATTTGATGGCTTAAACATCCTAAAAAGGGCTTGTATCTCAGGCTTCAGCCCCCTAAGAAAGCAACTAGTAGCCACTACATCAGAAATATCCGCTTCAGCCAATAATTTTTCAAAGTTCTCTTGGTATTCTAACACTGAACCTGCTTGCCGCAACCTTTTAAGCTTAGCCATAGGGTCCACCCATAAAATATCATCAAATCTTGTGGTCGTACCTTCCATATACTCTGTCCTTGTGACTTTTTCCCTTTTTTTCCTCTAAAAAAGGATTGGCGCCATTGAAAGGCCTTTCCTTCTAAATGAGTCCTGACCAACTTAATTCTCTGCTCAACTGGAGCTTCAACTACTTTGAAAAATTACTTGCATTTATATGCCCATTCTCTGAAATCCATCCCGTCAAACTTGGGAAATTCAATCCTTGTGTTCTTGGTCAGAAACAATAGTGAATGAATTGAATTGAGAATTAGCTCCCATTGCGCTGCTTCCATTTGTGCACCCTGATGCATTGTATCTATGGTCACTTCACTGCCCCATCCATTCTCCATCGTGTGAATGCCCATGGGAGCCCCTACAGTCATTGCTTTCAACATACTTGCCTTTACCAACTTCGAGAGTTCCTCCAATCCTAAATTCGCCTGCATGATTGGGTGCTCAACTCGCTCATCATCAACCTCATGCATGTTATGAAGTCTTGAAGATATGCAATATCACCCTTCACTCCATCAAGCTCTCGTCGTGCCTATCCTATAAAGTCATCGATTTCACGTTGTGATTGTATGAGCTCCAATTCGAGCTCCTTGTACCAATCGTTGCCTCTCGTATCCCTCATCATCCTCCCAATGCCAACTGGCTCTAATACTAGATTGGTTTGAAGACTCTAGGCAAAGAATTCTTTACTAGAATTTCATTAGAAAATCATTCATCCTCATCTCCTAACTCCTTTGATCTTCTTATACCAAAACGGAGTTCAACTGTCTTTAACTAATTTCGTTACAACTGACACATACAACTACACTCCTGTTAAGACTTCTATTGTACATTGACTAACATCCTCTCTCTCTCTTTACTCTTCTTAATTCTCACCTATAATCCATAATAGTTACAGATCATGACTCCATTTTTTGTGGGAATTTTTGGAGAGCGCTATTCAAAATTAATAAGGTGAAGATGCTATATTCATCTGCCTACCATCTACAAACTAATGGGCAAACAAAGGCTTTAAACAAAAGCTTAGAATGTTATCTCACTACATGAAAGGAGATTATCCAAAGGAGTGGGTTAAGTGGCTGGCACTTACTAAATTGTGGTACAACATCCTATAATTCTTCTATTGAGATATCTACATTTGAAGTGGTTTATGAAGGTACCACCCTTTGTCCATTTACCATATTTGGCTGGGGACTCAAATAATGCAGTGGTGGACCAAAGGTTGAGACAAAGGGAAACTACAAGGTAGTTGCTGCGATATCACTTAGAACAAGCTCAACACTAGACGCAGCAAATAGCTAATTAAAAAAAAAAAGGAGGGAAAGGGAGTTTCGAGTGGCTGATATGGTTTACTTAAAACTCCATCCTTTTAGACAAAATACCATCAATAATTCAGCTCTTTACAAGCTGGCTACAAGATATTTTGGTCCTTGCCAAGTGATCAAGAGGGTGGGACCAATGGCTTATAAATTGGAGTTGCCTCCAAACACAAGAATTCCTCCAATTTTCATGTGTCTCTTTAAAGAAACACAATGCTGAATCTATTCCATAAGCTCTATGCTACCACAAGGGAATGATGATGGCTACTTTTCCATGGAACCCACGTTCATTCTAGCAAGGAAGGTGATAAAGAAGAATAAGATACCCCTCACCCAAGTTTTGATCCAGTGGAAGCATACTAATCCCAAAGATGCTACATGAGAATCAGTCTTTGCTATTCAACAGCAATTGGGGGGGGGGGGGGGGGGGGGGGAATAGTTGATATGTGAGGAAGGAGTTGAGAAAGAAATAGTTAATGTTTGTTCAATTATAGGTCAGTATTGTTGTTCTGCTAGTTAGCATGTTAGTTATACTTGTTATGAGTGTTCTATTATGTTGCCCTGAGTAGTTGTTATGAATAGTTAGTTGGGCTCTCCTATGATGTATAAATAGGAGAGTATAGAGAAATGTTACACTTGGTGAATGAATTGGAATAAACTAACTGATATTGAGTATCAGTTTGAAAGTTCCGTACCATAGAGAAATAAAATATACAGACTAAATAAAAAATACAGACTCATTAGCTCAGAAGAGCTTTCCAATCCTTTTGTAAATCCACAAGGGAAACTTCTCTCAAAAAACCATGTGCTGAAAACCAAACAAGATGTGAAGGAAGAAACTTCTGGTTAAAAACTCTTGCATTCCATTCTAACCAAATACATCACAAACCAGCCAAGACAGCATAATGTTAAAGGACTTTATGCTTTTCCGGCCAAAACCAGTGAACTTAGAGGCTAAAGAAACCTGCAAATTAGCCGGACAAACCCATTGCCCCTGAAATATACCAAACAGTCTATCCAAGTCTGCCATGCCATTTCACAGTTCAGAAACATATAATTATTTGCTTCTGAATCTCAAAAGCACATTACACAAACATCTGGAGATATAGCTGTATTGGACCTTCAAGTCTTAAGCAAATCATATGTATTGATTCTATTCAGTACTGCACAGTCCAAACAAAAGCCTTTGCCTCATAGGGAGCCTTGATTTTCCAAAAAAGATTTAGACAAGGAATGACAATGTGCATTTGGACTTTGAATTAAAAATTTGGAAGGAAGAACAAGTGTAGGAACCTGAAGAATCCAAATTCCAAATCGTTCTCCTGGGCAAGGTAGAAACACCCCCCCAACCAAAAAAAAAAAGGGATTTCCAACAACAAGCAAAATCATCAACAACTCTATCATTTAGATTTCTAGCAAAGTGCAAATTCCATGAAACTCAATTACTTTGATTAGATAAAAAATAAAAAATTAGAGCATTATGCAAAGTAAATAACTGATAAAGATGAATTAGAGCATTATGCAAAGTAAATAATTGATAAAGATAAGGAAACAACTCTGAAAAGAAAGAATTCCGAATCCAGTGGTCCTCCCAAGACTGAAATCGTGTTCCTCAAAAAGAAATCAAAATTAAAAAAGAATATACCTAAGAGATAGACTTCCAAGGACTTGCATGAGTAGCACCAATCTCAAAATTTACATCCCAACCATTCTGTTAAGCACCCTATTTACTCCTAATCACCCTATGCCACAAAGAATTAGGCTCCAAAGGAAACCACCACCGGCACTAGCCACGAGGCAGATGTTTTTAGAGAAAATATTACCAAGGCCAGACCCTCCATCCTCCTTTGACATGTAGCACACCTCCCAACTGACCAATAGAGCTTTTTCATTCTCTCCACCCATAGATCACAAAAAATCCCACATAATCTTCTCCATCCTATCAGCTACCCCAATTGGAACCTTAAACAAAAAATGATAATAAAGAAATCCTTGGAATAGCTTTATAAACTGAAAATATAAGTTGTTCCTCATTTCACACGCAGCAGGCCCTTTTCTAGGTGTGAAAAAAACCTGATTGATGAGTAAACAATCGTTTAGAACCACTCAACCTGTAGAGAATCCTAATACAAACCTAATTATATAATAATTACTTTAACAAAGTATCTAAAATCACTATAAAAATTACCCCAAAAAATGACATAAAAACAATGAATAATTATAATTGAACCCTTTTTTCCCTTGCATCACAGGGTTCTCCTGTTCACACTTCCCACTAAAAGCACACAAAACCAACAAATATCACCATTCCAAAGTTCAACAATTAATAGAGGACTTTTTCTTATAATATGTTATCAGTTATGTTTTATTGTAGATGTGCAAACCAAGCAAAATATATATTTTTTTAATTGAAAAAAAAAAAAAGCCTTGTGAAACTCGTAGGCTTCTTAATTGGATCTGACAACAGCCTTATTGAAGTATTTTAATGCACAAATCAACAAATGGTGTATGTGGTGTCATTCCAAAACAGCAGTTCAATCAAAAACCATGCATTTAATTGATTAGGTCTGAGCCAAACGTCCATATACTTAGTTAAACCTTGGTGAGAATTTTTTACATTAGTTTAGGGTTATTGTAATCTAATAATTTTTATTTGATCACATATTTATAAATTTCTTTTTTCCAACTAATGAACAGGTTGGTTCATTCAACCTACCAACCCATTTGGCTTAGAATTGACAATTTGAGTACCTGTTTACCAAATGTGCCAGCCCAACCCAGTCTCAGCTTGCATAAAAGCTAACCAACAATTGGCCAAACTGGGACAGGTTGACCAGTTTGGTTGCTCTTTACAGGGGTAGCATTATATTCTTATCTGTCACATGTCTAAACAATAAACGCAAGATATAATTAGTGTTGGAGGCATATTTAATGAGTTGGTAATTAGTTAAAGGATTATTATGGACTATTAAGTGAAAAACTTGGACCAAAGTAGGACCGAAATAACCCGTACCAACCCAACCTGCATAAGGGTTATCGAATGATGAGTCAAAAAGGGACTGGCTGGCCTGTTCAATTACTCTATACAGAGGCTGTAACATATTCTCTGTCACGACTCACAAGTCACGTGTTATGTGTGAAAGATAAAAGCAAAATCTAATCAACGTCAGTGGGCACTTAATAAGTTGGTTTAAGGAGTTAAACAATTACTTTGAATGACTGAGTGAGGTCTTTGGGTTGAAGAAGAACTGAAAATTTTTAAGTCTTCATTTATGGAAGAACAAAGGAATCAAATCTAAGATGGTATATACACGTGCCAGGTCTGATTTAATATGCAACTTAATACAATTTGAGTGAGAAGCATACAAGGTAAATAAGTCACAAATAGGCAACAAGCAGAGGGTAAGCATTTTGTTCCTTTTTTAGATATATGATTTGAACATGCTTAGTTGAAGCATAAGTCAAAATGTAGTCTCTCCTTTCTTTTGTAACCTATGCCCAATTTAGTGGGTGGAGTTCTGGGTCAGAATATATCTATTGTATGCACATTCCAAATGAGCCAGTTCAGCTTGCTGTGCTGAACTTCGTTCGTTGAATCAACCAAGCTCAATTTAGCCAACAAGTTCAAACTAACTATTTTTATTTTAAAAGAAAGAAATACTATTATAGAGGGACTTCATAATTCTATATTTTTAACAGAAAAAACACTATAGTGAGCCAAGCATGATTAGCCAAGGGACACTTGATTATAGATTTACAAACAGAACATATGATAAAACGATAATAAAATTCAACAACTAAGTACTAACCAATTACAAAATAAGTGAAACAACATAGCAGCAACAAATTACAATTTCTTTCAACCAAACACATCTCCAGAACTCTCTTCCTTTTTCATTAACAACAGCAACCAGAATGGGAAACTCCTACAAGCAATGCCATCTCAAACCCAGTACTATATTTGCCCATTCTACAGGATACAAACGAATTTATCCAAGAAAAGCATATAAAATCAAATGGCTACAAACTTAAAATTTAAGAAATTCGAGGAAATAAGGATTTACCACACAGAAAGGCACTGAAAAAGATGCTATGTGTACCAGCCCCTGGTCCTTGCTCCGGTAATTGAAGAGAAGGTAGTCGAATCGAAAGAGGAAGTATGGATGGGAGCAAGATAGTTTTGTGAACGCCACCGGTGGTGATCGCATCCACCAGAGGGATGGGGTGCTCGGTTAGGGCAAGCTATTGAGAGAATTTAGGAATTTTGGGATATCCGGAGTGGTCGGGTTTCTATATCACCATTTCTCCTTTGGTCTTCGTTCTTTTATTCAATCACTGACTACGGACTCCCCCACCCAAAGGGGGAAAAAAAAGAAAAAGACAAAAGAAGACCACTGTATATATTCAACGATGTCCTTTAAAAAAAAAAAAAAAATCCTTTATGAATTTTTTGTTTCCTCTCTGTGATCAATTAGATGAATTTTCTTAGGGTTTGCAGAGATTTTTGTACTCATAAAATTTTATAAAAATTACCAAGGTAAATTTTGAAAAATTAAAACAACAAATAATTTTAAGTTGAAATATTAATATTTAAAAAAATATTAAATTTTAGCCATATAATTTAGAAATGTATAATTATAAACATATATTATTAAATGAATAATTTTTTTTTAATAATTTCAAACATAACAAAATTGGCATAATGTATAAAGAATAGTTTTTTTGGGGTAAAAAATGCACTTTAAATTCTTTGATTTTAGATGAAAATTTTATTTTCATCCTTTAACCTCATTTAATTTTGATTTGGTTTCATAACTTAATCTCAATTTTTTACTTTTATCCCTCAATTTTATTTGATTCTAATTTAATTTCTTAAATTTATTTAAAATTTCACTCACATCTCTTAATTTTATTTGATTCTAATTTAATCCTTTAACTTTATCTTATAATTTATTTTTGTTCTATTTTTTGCCATTAATTTTCAAGAGCAACTTAAATGTTTTTTTTCCTAATACTATTAAATTAAAATATTTAACAAAAAAGTCTTGTTTAGCTCATTGATTAAAAAAAAGCACTAGTTAAATCAGAATAAATTGGACAAAAATAAAATTAAATGACAAAAGTGAAATATAAAATAAAATTAAGAACTAAATTGAAACTAAATAGAATTAAGTAATAAAGGTCAAACCTAAAATAATATTAAAATAATGAATTAGAATTAAATGAAATTAAAAGACAAAAATAAAACTTCAAATAAAATTAAATAACCAAAATGTTTTAGCCTTTTTTTTTTTTTGGTAAAAAAAATGTATGGTATTTGACTTTTCGTTCTTGTTATCATATTATAATCAAAGGCAATTTAATATTATTTCTACTTTCACAAGAACTAAATTCCTCATATATTTTTACCACCCATGCAAGGCAAATTTCATGAAAATTTCTAAAAACATAATAAAATGACATCACTTAATTTATAAATAATGGACTTTTTTAAATCTCAGGCATTTTGATTATCATTTTAAGTAATTCTTAGTTCAACTGTTTTTAATGTCAAAACTAATTTTAAAAATAAATAACATGAAGTTGATTTTAAATAAAATTATCCTTATTTCTCTTCATTTCTTTTTTTTTCCCTATTTACATTAAAAATTTAAAAAGATTCATCAAGCAAAATTTTATATTAATCAAAGAAATATCTAAAGAAAATACAAACTTATATAGACAACTAAAACTCTTGTTTGGTAACATTTCCAGAACATGTGTAATATTTATTTATGCTTTTTGATACAACTACAAACGAAGAAGGAAACTAAAGAATAAAGTTAGGAAAGGAGGAGGCTTCTTTTCTAATTTGCTGGGGCTTATCCCAGTCCACAATCACACCTGTGCTAAGAGAGCTGAAACTGGAACATAACCGGTTAGTGTCATGCTTAAGAGTTGCCAAGTCTCCACCTTTAGCTCCATCCTGCAAAAAAAAATTGAAGCAATCCTTTCTCACGAACAGCAGCTGCATGATGTAATGAGTGGGACTGGGGAATGAGGCCCTGCATGATGATCCACGAGAGCACCCTTCTTATGGCCTCTAACAAATGAAACGCCTTGCCAAGATTCTTCTGAGATTTCCATTTCCAGCAGCGAACCAGTTGATCCCTGAGGTAAATCCGATAAATGGCTTTGAATGACTCTCCCAATGTCTTTGGTTTGTTGCTCCAAGAAACTATCGTCCAACCTTCTTCTTGAAACCTACCTGTAGTAGTTGAATGTTGCCTTCTCATCTGAATAGTCCTAGACCCCTTGTTGCCCTCTGAGCATTTCCAAGCAAAGCTATGGATAGTTGGATACTTAAACTAGTTCGGATTTGAGCCAAAACCTTACCCTGATCCGCTTGATGGCAGTTATGCACAATGTCATTTCTCATGGACCAAATGCTATGTAAAGCCGCAATGATGAACTTAGACAAGTATTCTAGAAGGCCTGTGCTTTCCTTCTTAGCAAACCAAAGTAAAAGCCAATTCATTATATCTTGATCTGGGAATGAGTCAACTCTTAGAGTTAAAGGAGAAGCAAACCAAATAGCCCTTGAAGTCACAATGAAGGAAGACGTGATTGATGGTTTCAGGCATCAGATTGCTGAAGGGGCACAATTGATCCAATTGGAGATGATGCTCCTTTAGAACTTCCGTAATAGGCAGAGCTCTATTAAGGAGTTTCCATGCAAATAAGATCATTCTCATGGGGAGCTTAAGCTTCCAAATGTGGCGCCAGGGAGGGAGATGGTTCTGTGAATTCCAACCCTCATCCTCCCGAAGACTTTTAAATCCCTCCTTTGTGGAATATTTGCCATCATGATTTCCCTTCTATAGTAGGTTGTTCCTCATGCCAGTAATGGAGAAATTTCGGAGTTGAATTTGCTCACTTACTCAAGAAGGGTATAAATTGTTGATAAGAGAAGAACTCCATGTAGATTTGTCATGCATAATAAGATCCAAAATGCTTGTTAGGCTGTGGTTTCAGTCTGGCTGTATAGACTACCAAAGTTGGTAGTTGACAGAAATATTTTCCCCGAATCAATCTATCACTGAAGCTTGGAGGTTATGAGAGGACTTGTTTTGATCATTTCCTTCCATATTCAAGAGGCATTAGAGTGGTTGTAGATGAAACTCTTAGAAACTTTGGGACAGTATTTAGGACGCAAGAACTTAGTAAGAAGAGAAGTTTGGCTGTCATCAATCATTTGGAATGATTGGCAAAAAGTGCTTTATTGAAATGATCATTTCCTTCCATATTCAAGAGGCATTAGAGTGGTTGTAGATGAAACTCTTAGAAACTTTGGAACAGTATTTAGGACGCAAGAACTTAGTAAGAAGAGAATTTTGGCTGTCATCAATCATTTGGAACGATGGGCAAAAAGAGCTTTATTGAAAAGATTAATGGGTCTTAAACCAACACCACCTTCCTTTGTAGGAGCACAAAATTTCTTCCAGTTGAGTAAGTGCATCCTTGTGCGTATAGATCCTCTCCTATTGTTCTGTTAAGTGAATTTAACTTAACATGAAATGGGATAACTGAATTTAAACTCAAATAAAAAGAAAGAAAAATCAAAACATACTATGCCTCTCTTACAACAGCACAACAGCATACAAGTTCTAACAAGCAGAAGATCTAAACTCACATTCTTATCTTGTCACTTTCCTTTTATTGGTTGATGATTTTGTCCAAGACTGGAGTCCTAGTTTCATGTGTTCCGCGGTGTCATCCCCTATTCTCAAGTTGACCAATAAACAAGCTTGCAGCTAGCACCTCTCTCTCTCTCTCTCTCTCTCTCTCTCTCTCTCTCTCTCTCCATATATATATATATAACCAGTTGACATAGGCATTACTCTGGCTGTCATACTATCTTCTGACTAGGTTTTATGTCTGTACTGGGTTTTCACTATGAGTGTTGCCCCTAAGAGATCTCATGAGGAGGCTGTTTATTCCTCATCAAAGCATCCGCTTGATGATTCGGTTACATATCCCCTATTCTCAAGTTAGATTGGTATCTGCTTTGCCAAAAACTTATCCTACAAAATGATTATGCAATATTACGTGTATTTGCAACCTCATGCTTGAAAATTTTTATCAACAACATCTTGTCTTGGACGTTATTGATATGCTATCTTTGAACGTACCTTGGGGGCAATGCTATCGGATATTAGTTTTGGGATTCTTCTAGCAATTATATTTTAATTTCAAGACCAATTTATGCAATCCCTTTGCATTTTTATTAAATAGGGAAATTGTATCGAATTAAAGTATGAAAATTGATATAGTTATAAAATAATTAATCTCGTTTAAGTACCCAACAAAAAAACTTATATTTAGCCAAGATAAAAAATATAATAAATCGTATCTTACCAAACTTCTAAATACTATGGATAAACAAGACGTCACTTCAAAATTTTGCCACAATATTTCAAATTGTGATAACACTCAACTTAAATTATGATTAAGTTTCAAGTAATTACACTTTATATCATGGTTAAGTTACCCACGGTTACCGTGGCAAACTTTAATGTAGATAATAAATATATAAAATTTTTGCCACAGATTTAATCATTGCGAAAATTTTATCTATTTTCTAAACGGAAAATTAAATTAATAATATTAAACTGAGTGCATCTGCACAAGTAATCCTTTAGCATATTAGTGTCTTTAACAATGTGTTCTAAGAAATCAGGAAACCAGCCACAAGTTAACACTAACACTTAAGGAACAAAGCCAAAGATGTTAGAAAAAGGAATCATGCCACAAATCTGTTATAACTAAATACAACCCCTTCGTCCTGCAGCTTTTCCAACATCTTCGCTGCATCAAAACTGAAGGTACTTAAGATGATTAAACATAAACCTATGGCATATATCATAAGCTAAGGGCTTGTTTGGCATGCAAAATATTAGATAAGGAAATGGAAAGAATAAGAAAAAAAAAAAAAAAGAATTTTGTAGATAAAAAATACATATAATATCTTTACTTTTAATAATTGAATAATGATTAATAAATAATATTGAATAATAATTGAGTAATAATTGTAAGGGCAAAATTAACATTTTATCAAATTTTCCTGCTTCCTTTCATTTTCCATTCTCCTACCAAACGCCCCCTAAGGTATCTTCATAGCCCCAATCCTATTCCTAACCACCCCAAAGGATCTACTTCAAAGACATTAGAAATAAAACGATTAATAATATAACAATGTGAAGAGCGCTGGAGGCCTTTCATGGCCCCAGCCAAATGGCCCCGAGATGGAAAGTCACATGATGCAGCTACTACAGGATCCAGCAAAATACCAAAAATAAATAAATAAATAAATAAATAAAAGAGGGGAAAATAGCAAACTCCATTAAACCTTTCAAAAATTCTCTACCACTGATGCTCGGTCTTTTATTCAACTTATTTGACAATCCTTGAAATGCCCAACTCTGGAGATTCCTAAAACCAGAGGAGATTAAAATTTAAAAAATAAAATAAAATTGACTTTCCCTGTAAAAACTTAGGAGAGTTCCCTAAGAAAAACATATGCTTTTAAGTTAAACGATGAATGTCTTGCACACTCGTTTATAATTTCTTTCTCAACTAATTGAGTCCAATATCATCTATATAGATCTCACTACTTGTCACCAGTAGCACCTTTGGTTAACCCTACCGTCAAAGTTGCATCAATGTTTGATAGGCCTACTAGGCTACCTCGACAGCAAAATCATCTTAACCACTAATGTCCTCTATATTTCATGCACTGCAACACCTTGAGTACGCAGACTAACCAACAAATGCTAATGCACGGATATCATCAACTCTAGTATCCCACCAAATATTTGGCATATACTGAACCAACATTGTTCAAAGAGTTCATCTGGATCTGGATGAAGCACTAGTCCGTTATTGATAAGGTGCCATAAGGTTGTGTCTCCTCTATGCTTAAAGAACATTTGTCTTGATCTCATTTTTGGGGATAAATGGATTTTCTAACTAGAATACCATGGGCCAAAAGAGGAAGATGATTTCAGGACACAGAATAGGCAAATTTATTGTTCACTAGAATTTAACATTCAGCATTTAGTTAAGGACATAGCACAAACTTTCAGCTTAAGATTAAAAATTCACATCAACCTTTTATCACTATCCAATGCATGTGTATAAGTAAAAAAGAAGAACAGATATCATAAATTAATTAGGCAGGAACACATCTAAAAAAATCTGATATACTAAAATGAATACCTCATAATTCAGAAAGGTTATCAAAAGGACAAAGATAGCGTGGCCTAATCAATGAAACTAACAGTAACCTTTCCCTGGTAATACAGTGGCACTGTTGACCCAAAAAGAAAAATGGCACTAATCAAATTCAATCCTTAAGAAAGCAGTTGTACTATCTTCCCTTTCTAATTGTCCATTCTCAATCACAGTCAAGAACGGAGTTAAGAAATTAATTTAGGGAGATAAATTGGTATCCTCTCGTTTTGAGAATCTTCCTCCTGAGTAGCTTAGCATAGGCCTCACTGTACATGTTCACTTTAAGTTCCACAGTCAGTAGTCCACTAACTTGGAACAGCAACCAATACCCATTGTTGTTTAGCTGTCCACACTTCAAAGAAACTTTCCTTTCTAAACTAGAAAAAGAAAGACAAATAAATAAATTGTGCTACCCTACCAGAGATGTAACAACCTCTGGTATAGGTTCTTCTTCTGCTGCAGGCAATGGAGATGTGACTTTGGCTAGTCTCTTTGTTGTCTTCATTATTCTGTTGCATAAGAAATAAGAAACAAGTACACTATTATTTATATATGGGCTGAATGCATTAATGATAAAATAAGACCATTGTTTCCTTCATGGTGTCCTGCGTACAGAACTTAGCCAATTAACACTTGAAGCTAAACCTAAATTGAAGTCATCGATCTTGTGCAAGATGATTGTAAATTTCTCCTTTGAGCTAACTCAAAACTTCTAAAAGAAAACCAAAATTTCCCTCTTTCCTTATATATGTAAGGCTAAAGAATAAAGCTAGAGCCTGAATTTATTGTAGTAGCATTTATAATTAAAAGGACAATGTCATGGGCATTTTAATGCCTCATAAACTCCACTCTGGTACGAAGAACCTAGCCTAGTTATCCTACATACTTGAACTTAAACCTAAAAATACTAAGTCACTAGTTTGGTGCAAAAATTGATAATCCAAAGAAAACAGCAACTTACTCTGTATTCTAGAGTAGACAGTTCCCAATTTGAGCTCACATTCTAGTGCAAGCCACTTGTATCCATTTTAGATTGGTTTGTTTTGCATGAACATAATAATATCAAGAATATTAACTACATCATCACCTAACAAATAGAGAATACAAAAACTGGAACATATTTAAAGATCATATATATTGTAAAGAACCTACAAGACTTGTCCTTTTAGAGACTGTCTTGATTTGCCTTTTGTGTTTTTTCCAGAACAAGGCAAGTAAGCAGTACATAAAAATGAATTGTAAAGAAGTAGTTAAAGACAAACCTCTTGAAACTACCAAAAGGTCTGTCTATGGGAAAGCTCACGGAAACAAATCTCCTAGCAGCTTAAGAAGTTCCATATATGCTCAAATCAATCAAACAGTACCTAACGTATCAGTCCCTTTATAATGTCACCTGCATTAAAAAGTGGCATTACTACTCATCCAAAAGTTCAATTATAAACAATATTACCATTAGAGAATGCCCACTTTATGGGCACTTCTATTGTCTGTTGCTTTCTACAATATATTTAAAGTTAATACTTAACAGTAGATTTTAATGGGTGTGACAACTCTTGACTTACAAATTTCTTTTCCCTCTGATGTTGAATAAGAATTGAACCAGAAAACGAAATGCAATAAAATTTTCATCAGTAAGTTACAGAAACTATCTTACTTTCCTAGGACTTTGGCTTTTTGCTACTCCATTGATTTCCATGCCATGATAACCTGCCTACTCCATCTCTCCCAATCTCGCAAACTTACACCATGAAATAAAATAGGGGAGCAATTAACTCATTACCTTAATACCTTCCCTGTTCTTGAATATTAGTTACTAATTAGATGGGTTTTCGGTGGGTGAATTCCTTTTTTTTTCCCCTCTTTTGACCCAAACATACTAAAACCAAACCCAAACACTGTAAAAAGGCTCAATTTCAAACTTATTAACAGCAATCAAAACAAATCTGTCTAGCAATAGAGGATTAGTCAAAAGTTATCTGATACTAAACCTCCTCTCCGGACCTACTTCAAGAAGAAGCCACGCGGTACAGATATGGCTGTGCCCGATTCAATTGTGGCCGGTTCAGAGAAAGAGAGGTAACAAGAAGTTAAGGGTAGTTAAGACCCATGATGTTACATGTGTCTCCCACTTTCTCACACTTTCCCACAGCTGCCTATATTTTAGTCTTCACGATTATGTCCACTCTTTTATTAACTGCCTCTTAGTTATAAATAGATCATTAGGACTTAGCTTTATGCATCTTGGATTTTATTAAAGAATCTGCATATCCAGGAGAGTGGTCCCCTCCATACGGACCCATGTGTTGAATGAAAGTTTCAAATTCCCTCCTCCATCTTTCTCTAAGTAATTCCCTTCTCTGAGTTACCTTAGTTAAAATATTCTCTGAATTCCTATCATTATCTCTAAGGATACAATTATTACTCTGTACATAATGCCAAGAATCCACCTTATAAATGTTATTGTTTCTGAATGCTAACTAAAAAGAATAGAAGAAATTACATGATTAATATAGAATTTTAGATAGTAACCATATCAAATTGCAAAACTGGATATACTAACCAAGCTTAAGTCATCATTTTCTTTCAACTATTATTTCAGCAAAAAAATCCCAAAGAACGGGATATAAAAGGAAAGCTGGTACAAAATGTTGCCCATCACATGGTATGAAGATCGTGAAGTTCCAAAATCCAAGCCGGTAATTTTCTTTTCTTTCGCCCTTTAGATCCATGTTTCAATTAGGGCAAAGATAAAACGAAGCTTAAGTAACAAGCAGAAACTTCAACTTAATATCAAACCTTTTTTCTGAAAAAGAAACCCTAAAGAACGCAATACCAAGGTGTATGGATATTCCACCTTTCAATTGTACACCTGTATAGGACCAGAGCAGTTACAATTACTCAGAAACAGCTAATTCAGATGAGTGTATATAGGCAGAGACGGAAAACGGAATTTGACGAAGATGAGCCAAACCTACGGCAAAATCTACACGCATAATTGGATAATTAATGGAATAAAACTACCGTAGGCACATCAAAACACGGATTTGCCGTTCTCTCTTCGCCGCCACGGCGGCCGGAGCAATCTGTGCCATTCGAGATTCTTCCAGAAAACTCTGGTAAACCTCTTCAACAGAGTTGAGAAGCATGTTAGCCATATAAGAGACGCAGCGCTTTTTCTTTGGCACGTTGGGTGCGATTGCAGCGGGACGTTTTCTCTTTGGCGCAATTGGCGTTATTGCTGCAACACTCGGTAACGACGGCGGAGGTGCAGAACATGGGTCCTCCTGCAAAGCATCCATCAATATTTTGAATCTGAACAAAGAAAAAACTCGGAGAAAATAATTGAACAATGGAAATTGAAATCAAACAGAAGAAAAGAAGCGAGTTGGCTCGTGATCGCCAACAGAGGAAGTTAGGACAAATATATGCCCCTGAACCCCGACAACATTTGAGGGTAGTAGTGCTGCACGCACGCAATATTGGTTTAGAATTTGGCGGGCACAGGCGGGGCTCCAACGGCTTTATTTGTTTATTTATTTATTTTTGGATCCTAAAATTTCATCTTGAGATTTAAGCAAGTTCTTTATTAATGTTTTTTTTCATTAATGATGACATATTTCATTATTTTGTTCTTTTATTTTGCATAAGTAATTCAGCGTCATTGAATCATAAGAAGTTAAAAATAGAAATAAAAAATATGATTTTATAAATAAAAATAATTTTTGTGTTTCTATTTAAAAAATTATTAAAAATAATTATAAAGATATAATAGATATTATTTAAAATTTTTATTTTCTCTTTCATTTTGGTTTGCTTAACCAAATGGATATGAGTCAAGCCAAGCGGGGATGACAATTGTAGCTCAACATGCTCTAATATGATATGTGTTTGTTTATTTGAAATGAGTAATCCGACGGATTAATTAGATATTGGGATGAATTTTAGAAAATTTTAAATAAAAATATTTGAATTTGGAGTGGTGTCCAGGTTTGTATCCAATTTTTACCTTTTCGTGTATAGATATATTCCCATCAAAAGATTTAAGAATTTATTATTTGGTTATTTATTTAATTTCTTTTAATATTTAACATAATATAACTTACCTCATGCTCGCTTGGAGTTATATGAAGGGGGTGGGATAAATTAGAAGCAAGCGGGATGAGAATGAGTAGCGAAAAGCCAACTACAATTTGCCCCATTGTTATCCATAAGGCCAAAAACAAAATTTTCAAATATGAAAAATATATATCTGTATTTTAAATGTAAAGTTTGAAATAAACATGGATCAATTTTACTACCAAAACAAAAAAAACCACTCTACTGAAAATCATATGGATAAAATTAATATGATGGCAAAATGAGGTTTGGACTTCACTGATTTGAAAATTTTATTTTTAATTATTATATTATACATTAGTTTAATTCTTTTGAAATGTATAAAAAATATAATTTTTTTGTTACAAAAAGACACTAGGAATAGAGTTTAAAAAAAATCGAAACTAAATATATCGAAATCCCTTAACACTTGCGTTCATGAGTAATATTACTTATGTTATACCAACCAATAATTTTTAAATAAAAGTCTTAATTTTTTATTTTTAAAATTAATTTAAACTAAATAGCCAATATTTTCTATCTTCTTAATATAATTAAATTCTATGATGGTTTTGCTAAAAATAATATTTCGTAATAGTTTTATAAAAATTATTTTTAAATATAGAATTAATTGATAAAAAGTTTTTGAGTATAAGTTAATTTTATTTTATAATATTAAAATTTTAAAATATTTTATATCAAATTATTAAAATAAATAAAATAAAGTTGAATTAAAATAAACAATATAGAGATAAAAAGTAAAGCTTCATTAATTTAAAAATTATATAAAATTAATTGAAATAATATAATTTTATGATTAGAATCAAAGAAATATGTGAGATTTGTATAAAATATGATTTCATAAAATAAGAATAATTTAAATATTAAAATTATTTTAAATATTATAAAATTTATAACAAATACTTTAAAAAAATTCTTGCTCCTCAAAATAATTAACTAAAAATTAAAAAGTAAAAAAAAAACCACGCTGTTTTTGCAACGCACTAAAGTTCCTTTATTGCGGGCGCTCAAATCCAACTCGCTCCTCCATCCTCGTATGGGAAATCCCCAGCGTCTGGCAGCCAAGTCACCTTGGAGTAGCAATTAGCAAAGCGGAATGGCCGCCATTTGTTCTTCAAGGACCCTTCTCTTCTCTCATTCCCCAAAGCTCTTTCTCTTTCCCCTCAAAGCTTCTTCTTCCCTTTCCTCTAATTTATCTATTTCCCTCCCTCTCCAATTCACCAGGGCCACCTGCAGTCTACAAATCTCACATTCTGCTTCTGACCCCCAACAGCAGCATCGAGTGCTTCGTCGCAATGTTATCGAAATCCTCGAAGAAAGAGGGCTACTTGAGTCCGTAACGAGCGATACTCTCAGAAACGCTTGTTCGGACCCTATTGATGGACCGCTCAAGGTCTATTGTGGTTTTGACCCCACGGCCGAGAGCTTACACTTGGGTAATCTTCTTGGGCTCATCGTGCTCTCGTGGTTCCGCCGGTGCGGCCATAAAGCCGTTGCCCTGATTGGAGGCGCAACCGCTCGCGTCGGCGACCCGTCTGGGAAGAGCCTCGAGAGACCTGAACTTGATGTCGATACTCTGGAGAAGAACACTGTTGCTATTAGCAACACTATAAGAAGAATTCTGGGTGGTGCTCAAAACAAGTATTTGGATAACTTGAATGCGAATTTCAACGATTCTTCGGTTGTGATTTTAAATAACTACGATTGGTGGAAGGAGTTTAGTTTACTGGATTTTCTGAAACGGGTGGGTCGATATGCCAGGGTCGGTTCAATGATGGCTAAAGAAAGTGTGAGGAAGAGGTTGGAGTCGGAACAAGGAATGAGCTATACAGAGTTCACTTACCAGTTGTTGCAAGGCTATGATTTCTTATATTTGTTCCAGAATGAGGGCGTTAGTGTTCAAATTGGGGGTAGTGATCAGTGGGGTAATATAACTGCTGGGACTGAATTAATTCGAAAAATATTACAGGCTGAGGGTGCCTATGGCTTGACATTTCCTCTTCTCTTGAAAAGCGATGGTACCAAATTTGGTAAATCAGAGGATGGCGCTGTTTGGTTATCCCCTTCCTTGTTATCTCCTTACAAGTTTTACCAGTACTTTTTCTCCGTTCCAGATGTGGATGTGATCAGGTTTCTGAAAATTCTTACTTTTTTGGATATTGAAGAGATAGACACGTTGGAGAGAGAGATGACAAAACCTGGGTATTTGCCTAATACTATTCAGCGGAGGCTTGCTGAAGAAGTTACCCGCTTCGTTCATGGGGAAGATGGCTTAAGTGAGGCTCTTAAGGCAACTGAAGCATTAAGGCCAGGATCTGAGACAAAGTTGGACTGGAAAACTATTGAGGGGATTGCTGAGGACGTCCCGTCTTGTTCTTTAGCTTATGATGAGGTTTTGAATATGTCTTTGGTTGATCTATCAGTTTCTGCTGGTTTGTTTGACAGCAAATCTGCTGTGCGCCGTTTGTTAAAGCAAGGAGGCATTTACTTGAACAATAACAGAGTATACAGTGAAAACAAGAGAATTGAGGCAGTAGATATAGTGGATGGAAAAGTGCTCCTTTTATCTGCGGGCAAAAAGAATAAGGTGCTGGTGCGAATAGCATGAACAGTTTTATTTAGAGTGGATTTTTCTTTGTAGATTGTTATTTGCTCTGTACACTTTTTACATGCATATTAAATCTGTGATTTTGGTAGTTACCCATGAAACAAGTGTGCCGATTGGCCATCGAGTTTGACATTCAATAGGTGCTTCAACCTCCATGAAGTTATTTGTTAATTATCCTTGCATGCTACATGCATCTTGTAATCACTTCCATTATTGGGACTACAGACTCATTTCTGGAGTATCCATATTGTGTTATAATATAAGCCATTGTTGAGTTGAATTATGGATGCCTATTATATTGAGCATTAAATAATCAGAATGAATTTATAGGTTATTTGAATGACATTCTTGTTCTGAGAATTCAGTGATTGGCTGCTGCATTGGCCTCTTACTAAGCAATCTTGATCTAGGATCTAGATTATGATGCATTGCTATGTAGGTCAGACATTGAAGTGAAGACTGGTTAAACAAATTTAAGTTATATTGGCTTTTAATATATCTGGCATATTAGTGTCAATCTAGATGCATGTATTAAAACAATAACCACTGCTTGGTTGCATTTACGTCATTCATTGGTGAAAATATTCCCACCCAAACTTGCACTTAGAGAAAGACAAAACAGGTGACTTTTTGTTTTCACCAACTCCACCAACTGCTGGTCTTCTCGTTGAGCTCTGCCCAAGACAAATAGCTTCTAGATTCTGGATTAGGGCTTGGATGTTTCAAGGTGCCATTAGAGCTCTATATTCGGTTCTTGGATTTCATTCAACTGGGAAGATGAATCAACCAAAGCGATTTGGCTTTTGGCAATGACCTAAAGATTGCATGTGCATTGTTGGTTTTCTTCTCTTTGGGTCTAATGAGTATTAAATTGTGCCATTGTTGTTGTTGTTTTTTTTTTTTTTTCTTTTGGCAAGAATTTTTTTTTGTTTAATTTTGATATGGAACCTGATAAATATTGGTTGTGGAGTTAGAATTTGATGGGTATTGCCAGATGGAAGAAACAGACTGGAAATGAAACTGTAATAGCTGGCAGCAACAACAAAGGTGCTGAAAAATATTAACTTTGTTGGGATTAAATTATGGTCTTCACTTGAAATTTTGCATTTGATTTATATCATCCATGGTCTGGGATAATTGATTTGGTGGTGTGCTGTAAAGTGGCAGATAACTAGGCAATGTGGTATTGTTTTCTGATTAAAGTATAATCTTCATTGCTAGGGATTTTAAAAGTATTGAAAGGTTGATATACGTTGATTTTCTCTTATCATGGATTTATGTCGTTCTTCAATTTACTGCCCATTGATTGAGTAGATTAAAAATTCATTGGATTATTGAAGAAAACGCACTATGCTATGTAAAAAGATTTGCTTCATATTGTTCATGTTAATAACAACCAGCAGGAGCTGCAGACCTATATTTGCAGCTTTAACTGATAACACGATGAAACAAATTAGGATAAAAGTTGATAAACACACACTTGAGATTTCCAAATTAAACCCTTATATTTAAATAGCATTCTTTGCTTGTACTAATTTCATCTGCTGCTCTTCACATAAATTCTGGAAAATGCTCTACTGAAGCTCATCTTTTGTGCTATGCATGGTTATTAAATTAGTTTGTTACCTTTTTGTGAATCAAATAGGGAAGGTTGAACTAATGCATCTGTTAGCTGCCTAGATCTGGTAATGAGAATCAGATTGCAGCTGTTGGCATCAGTCACAATGTATTTCATGTTGGTCTTCTCTTGTAAAAAGTTATGATCAGCATAATTTCTGGACAGCCATCTGTATAGTACATGTATATGAATTTTGTTTTCCTCATTGATTTACTCTATACGGAAACTGATAGAACACCCCTGTTACACACACACACAGAGACAGCACCAAGAACCAGATGGCATCTGAAATGGCAGTGGAAACTCAGGTTTTGTGTTAATCACAAGAGAATAAGAAGGTATCAGTCCTGCAACATGTCTCAGAAACTGATACAAGCCAAAACCCAGTACGCCAGTACAATCCCACACAGAAATGCAGCCAACAAAAGGAACAAGAAGAAGCAAACAAAAGCTGGCCTTCAAGAGCCAGTACTCTCCCCAGTACCCCCACCAAAAGGTTCTGTTCTCCCCCCTCTAAGGCTGATCTCCTTACATAAACCCTTCCAAATTCCAACCACTCCCTTCTACTTTTGCAGTATAAAATCCTCTTTGTGTCGCCCTTTTCCCTTGCCTCTCCGAGCATATACCCCGGTGCAATTTGTTGGTCCACTGGTTACAGCCTCCTCAGTCCTGTTTCTACCCTTTGGTCGTTTGCTGTAGGTCTTTGTGGTAGGTACAGGCTGATTTGGATGGGTAATCCCATCAGAAACTTAAATTATTGTGCACTTCTTTTTCAAGAGATTAAATCATGTGAAAACTGCTTTCAAGATCAAAATTTGAACAAGAAAAAGAAACTCAGCTTGCTCGTAACTTAACCTTTTTGCTTGCTTGAAAACTGAGAAGGCATTGACATATGTTGGCTCCATTGTTGACGTTCATTTAACTGGCTGTAATTTGAACCATGTCAATTCACACCACCAAAGTTTTTGGACTTGTAACATTGAAAAACCGCATTTACTTTGAAAGGGCTTGGGTGTCAATAGGCAAACAACTAAAATATATTTGCTACCTATGAAAATCTACTGTAATCATGCTGCATATCATTCATAATAGTAAGCTTAACTCATCTATGATCAATATTTGTCTCTGAGATTCATTGACTCTTTCCTTTCTTTTCTTCTCTTTTTCTTAAAATTTTATCTTAATAGCTATTCTTTATATTAGATGATTCTTGTATATAATACATAATACCTAATTGCTTATCTTCTGTTCCATACTTGTATAAATCCATCCGTCTTCTGATGTATGCTTCTTAGACCAACTTGCTGGGTGCCTCCAACATGAAGGACACATTCCGGTTATTGTATTACCTTAGTGCTTTTCTGTCTTGTACAACTTGCAAAAAATTACCTTGAATTGTTTAACTTCAGATTTTTAAACAATGTTTATGATTTTTTAAGTGACAAAAAAGTCATGTCTGCTTATAAAGTGAAAGATGGATCTTCTGGTATGTTGCAGATTTTCACTTCATTAGGAACACAAGCATTTAGGTTGACTAGTTTGTTGACAAGTAAGAAGGTATGTATGTGTAAATTGCTTAGCGTTTAACCCTCATTGTCCTGATTTTATTCAATACTACCCTGCCCTCTCCCTTTTGGATAAGTCAACAATTAACTGGGAATCAGGTCTAGATTGGGGAAAATCTGCCTTTTTCACTTTGGGTTTGGTTTGGATACAGGATGAATACTTGCTGTGCCCTTTCAATGGAATGACTTACTAATTCTTATGACACCTAAATCCTGAATATCTTAATATTCCCCAAAGAACCTTTTGTTTTCTTTCTGCCTTTTTTGTGTCTCTTGGACTTGCAGGTGGTTTGTACTTCTGATGACCAGGGAAATTCGTTTAGAGAACCTGCTCTCAGTGGGAGACAATATTGCTGTCCGTATGGTATAGATGTTTTGTTTGTGAGACTAGCTCAAGATCTTAAAATTGCAATTGGTCATGAGGATAGAACTTTGGTTCTACTGGAATCTCATTTAGCAGTTCTTCGTTTGCTCAAGAAATATATTCGAATATCCAAATGCTTTAGCAAATCCAAAGTACATATTAGTTTTTTTTTTCCCCTCTTCTATTATTATTGTCATTTCATTTTTGCTTTCTTTTGTTTCTCCAGCTGAATTGTGTCCTGCTGTTAATAAACCTTTGTCTTGTTTTTTGATTGTTCTGATGTTATCCGATGATACATATCTATTCCAGATTACAACAAAAAAATTGGTACAGTTTTTTTTTTCCTGTGTAATTAATAGAAGATACTATTTTTATAAAACGAGCCTTTGAAAGGAGACAAAAGACTATTTGTATTGATAAATGGTCTATTTTATCTCCTCTTGTTGGCAAAGACTTGTTTTCATCTATAGTTGACACTGTTTATTGCTAAGAAAATATTTTTGAAAGAACTCGGACAAATAATCTATATGCCACGGAATAAATACGGATAGCAGTTGCTCTTGGTTCAGTTGAGATAGAAATTTCAGAAGCAAGAAACTAGTGTGCTTTATATGTATATATACTGCAAAGTGCTGATTCAAGCTGGGATATCTAATGTTGATGGGAGTGTAGTTATTAGTCTGTATTATGTCAATTTGGTAGAACTAGAAAGTTAAGCCAGGCGGTATCATTCTGGAAATAGAGATAGGGACAGGAACGAGAGGCAGATATGGTGGTATAAGAATTGAAGCAACTTGAACAATTGAAATTTAGAAAAAGATGTAAGGCAACTGAAGCAACTTTACCCATAACTTTCTTATACAGTAAGTTTTCTTTCTTTGTTTTTGGGGGAACTGATTATACAATAAATTGGTAAAATGACTCTGCCATGATTCATTTTTTGGGATTTCAAGCAGCAGATGAAGAAATAAGAGGTCCTAAACTGATATTATGTGGAACAAATTTTATGTTGATGTCAATTGTAACTCCTTAACTTGTATAGCTCAACTTGGAAATTATGCACCCCAAATCTCAAAAACTGTACATGATGTCAGTTTGGGACCTCTTATTTTATATTGATGTCAATTGTAACTCCTTAACTTATATAGCTCAACTTTGGGATTTCAAATGTGATTGCAAGGTACCGTGTTGTGAAGGATTTAAAAAAATAATAATAATAAAGAATTGAAAAGGGGCTTATTTTTTGCTTGGTGTGGGGATAACCTTAGTTTAGACTTAGACTTCCTTGTCTAGTATCCTCCTGTGTTATCTTTGTTAGGATTCCAATGGGGTAGCAAATAGGGTTGCGAAGATTATGCAGGACTTCTAGTGGTCTGGGGGTGGTGAGAGTAAAAGAGTGCACTTGGTTAGTTGAGAGGCGTGTTGCAGATCGAAGGAGGAGGGAGGGTTGGTTTGGGTCATTTGATGTCTAAAACCATCTTCGTAATCGCTAAATGGCTTTGGTGGTTTCCTTTGGAGCCTACTTCTTTGTGGCATAGGGTGATCGGAAGCAAATATGGTGTTCGACAAAATGAATGGGATGTTAATTTTGTGATCGGTCCTGCTCCTGCAAACCCTTCGATGCCTTCTTTTCAAGTTGGAAATGGCACTCCTTTTCCATTTTGGGAGGACCATTTGGATTGGAGAAGCTTCTTTTCTTGAAATTTTTCCATGTCTTTATTGGTATACTCTTTGTATAATGCTCCAATTTCTAAGTTTTTTATCGAACAAAGTAATCATTTTTCTTGAAACTCTTACTTTTCTAGAAGTCTTGATGTTAGACTTGTTGAAGATCTTGCTTTGTTATTAAAAATGCTTGCGCCGTTCTGTATTTCTTCTTTGCTTGATAGAAGGACTTGGAATTTGGATTGTTTGGGTTCTTAAAAACTTGCTAGTCTTTAAATTTTTTATTCGAAGTCCAAGTATTTCTCTTTCGGTTTCAAAGTTTTTCTGGAAAGTCAGGACTCCTCTAAGGTGAAGGCTTTTGTTTGGATAGTGGTACCCATTAGAATTAGTATAAATGATATGCTTAAGACTCAAAGAACTAATAAGGCTTTGTCACCTAATGTTTATGCGATGTGTATAAGAAGTACAAAGATGAATAACCTTCTTTTCTTCTACTGTGAAGTGGCTTGGCATATCTGGAATATGTTGTTTGGTTTATTCGATGAGAGTTGAGTTTGTTCAGTTGATTTTAGGGTTTTTCTAGCTATCAAGTTTACGGGTTTCAGGAGGCAAAAGGAGAAAAAAATTCAATGGTAATGTATAGTCTTTGCCATTTTGTGGTGTCTTTGGTTACAATGGAATACTAGAATGTTCAATCAAAAATTCTTTCCCCCACATCTTCTTTGGGATAACATCGTTTTTATGTCCTTTTGTGGGTTTCTGCCAATGCTCTCTTCAAAGGGTTATCTCTTGTGGGCTCTTTTGAGAAGGAGCTTGATTGTTTTTGTTTGTTTTCTCTTTTTTTGGAGAGGAACTCCCATTTTCTATTTTGTAACTTGGTTTTTTTTTTAAAAAAATTTTCTTCTCATCGATAAAATCTTTTTCAATTAAAAAAAGAAGAAGTGATTATAAGGTAGATATTGGACTCTTTTTATGAAGCACTCTTAGGTTTATTACTACTTATAGGCAATGTTAATTTTATTTAATTAACATTTTGGTTTTTCAAAGTTACACTTTCTTCTCTTACAACTTAATTATCTCATTTGTGTCTTTCAACAAAGTAATCCATTTTCAAAATTACCCTTATAGTAATAAATTCAAAAATTGAATCTTTTGCAGTTATATAATCGTACATTTGAAAAGAGAGTAATATAAAGAGGTGAAAATCTATACAGGGCTGTTTCTTCATTTTATACTTATTCTCTTTGAATAAGATTCGTTTGCAGTTAAATCTCCCAATGGCATCATGTAGTTGGTCTTCTTACCCATACTTCTGAACTCTTTTTATTGTCATTTTTTCTTTCTCTTTTTCATTTCTTCCAATTTATACACTGATTGCATGATATAGTTAGATTTTCCAACTACAATGGGTCCTCCAATAGCAAAAGATACTCATTCATTTTTTTTTAATCTTTATTAGACTACATTATATTCACGTAATTTGTGATGTTTTTCTATCGTCTTTTGGAATAGTAAGGCTCAAAATGGAGAGAATTATTAAAAAAAAAAATCCATAAATAAAAAAATTTATTATAAAAGACTTGTTATTATTAAATTAAACTAATTTTTTGTTAAAAATAATAATAATCAATTTTAAAATAATAATAATAAACTTTTAAAATAAATATTTTTAATTTTAAATCCTTACTCATAATTCGCCTTTCAAAATAGACAACAGCTTGCCTATCTAACTTGCATTTTATAACCTGGGAGGAATTGGCTGCGCCCTATGGTTCTATAATTAGGTACCCTATCTTATGTGAGGGTGTGTCACGTCCCCAGAGTCAACCTCTTGTGCCCTTGTCCCTCACTGGTACTGGCTATCCCTGTTTTAGCATGATATATTTTAATCAGAACTGGACACTTGTTCAAAAGACAGTATTTTTTTAGATGATTGAAACAAGCTGTTCAAAATTTTTTAAGAGCTAATTAAGTTGAGATAAAGTTTATCTTTTTAGAATCAAATCTCAATTTACTATTTTCTTCCTCTTCTTTTTTAATTTATTACATAGAAGCACCATGATTTAGGAAAAAGGAGTTAAAAAAAAAAAATGATAGGTTTAATGACCAAATTCAAACTCAAAATATAACCCAATTAACTTAGAGGTCAAGCCGTGATACCAATTGCTAGAAATAAATTAGAAGATAAATTTGGATCATATCAAATTTGATACTATAATTTATAAGCAGTCTAAAGGTCCCTAAAAGGAAGATGGTAGTAGCTGGAGAGAAAAAGAATAGAAATAGATTATGACTAATAATATTTTCAAAAAATTAGAGAAGCTGTCAATATTTAAAAAAAAAAAAAAAACCCTTTAACTAATATAAAAGGGTTAACTAATACTAAAATGGACTGTCAGTTATTCTTTTGTTTTCTGAATAAGTTAACATATAACTTAACTATTTATAACATATGAACCAATTTATTTATATAATGTCAAATATTAAATTTAATTTTTTGATATTATTAAAATTAAATATATTAATTAGTCTAATGATTAATCTTAATCCACAATTAATTAATACTCCAACAAACAAAACATTAAATCTTCGTCAACTTTAAAAGATAAAGTCAGCCATGTGTATATTATATTGAGCAACTTGGTATTTTAATCAAATTTCCAAAACCACCATTGCTATCACATTTTAACTTCAAAATGGTTACTACTTAATGATTCCATGTGAATACCCATTAAATACAATATAAGTATTGAGCTGTCCATGTGACGGTGAGTATGAAGGGAAATCTGATATAAACTACTACTGTATCACACCTCTTATATTGTTAATTAGCTAACTTCCATGTGAAAGCTTTAATACATATGAATCTTAAAGGAAACAAATTGATTCTATATTTGATTGTAGACAGATCTAAAAACTGACAATTAATATATATCTGGGAATCTTCACAAGCACTTAAATTTTTTTTTATATCAATCTAGAACTTGTCAACCCCACCCCACATAAATGCGATATAAGTAACAAATATTTTATGCATTTCGTCGATTAATGTCTAATATCATTTCCATTTAGTTGCCCACTTAGCTAGCTTCAATGACGTCTTGCAAAACTCTTGTTTTCTCCCTTAAAAAATTGAAAAATAAATAAATCTTGCTGCTTCGTTGGAAAGATGAAGTTTTTCTAAGTTTTGAATAATAAGTGAATAAACATTAATAAGCATGTTAAGCCAAAGATGCGGATATTTCAAGCAATATTGATTGAGTCATACTCTGTGTGGATGTTTCGTCCAAACTAATATATAGAAAATGAAAGCAAAAATGGAAGAGGGAATAAATAATACAATCTTTTCTTTTAGTTTTACTTTTGTTTGTTTGTTTTTGGTGTGGTTACCCTGTATTAAAAAAAATTGATATTTTATTTAATTTATAGACTCATTCTTCCACCTTTGCTCAGGTTGAGTTTCACACGTCAAGGAATCGAATGCTTCATAGAATGAGATTCTGTTGGTTGAAGTATTGACTTAAATGGCATACCATTACTTGGATTGAACGACCTAACAATTTAAAAAAATATTAAATTTCATAAAATTTTTTAATTTTAAATTATATGTAAATAATTTTTATATTTTTTAAATTTAACAATAAATATTTTTAAAATTTTAAATTTATTCAAATAACTTTCATACTATTAATTAATTTATTATTTTTATTAATAGAATGTAAAACTTCTATAACAATGAATCCTTTAAACATTATGTTTTATATAAAAAATTTTATTTAAATTTTGAATTATGTGTAGATAATTTCATAAATTTTAAATTGTTCGTAAATAATCCATTTGACATATCATATTTTAATAGTAAAATAATAAACTAATAACAATAAAACTATCTATACAAACTTAAAGGTGCAGGTGATTTATAGTCAAGTCTTAAATATCAAAAAAAATTATTTACATGTAACTTAAAATTTCGGGAATTAAACGTAATTTAGTCCAAAAGATTTTGTTTTTTACTTTTTATTTTCCAAAATTTTTCTTATATACTTCGGTGCTCAACGAAGAGTCAAAATCTCATCCTATAACTAGGTGACACACTAGGCAAATTGATTAATTCATTTTCAAAATCTTAAGCAGACAAGTTTTTATATCATTTGTCAAAGCGTCATAAATCGAAAAGTCACAAACTGTCCAAGAGCTGCTTGTCTCCTATGGCCAATAGATCTTGAAGCTCGTTGTTCAAGAACTATTTTATTGTTCGAAGCACTGTACCTTCCACTGCTAATAACAACAAAACATAATCGACCTTTCTCCTATCATTTTACCTAATTTCTTTGTAACTACACGAGATTTCATTCCTCAGACTTGGAGGTCATTTGAGATTATTGTAAATTTCTGTTTGTTTGATTATTTTATTTTAAATGGAGTTTTATAAAAAAAATTATGTAAAAAATATTTTTTGTTTTGCAAAATTATTTAACAATCACTTTTATCAATATTATTTTGTTTGATCAATTTTTAAAAAAATTATTTTTTTTGTCAAATTACTCAAAAGAATATGTATTTAAGAGGATAGATAAATAAGGATAAAGTTAGAAATAATTATGCTAATGAATGATCTCAAAGAGGAATACTTTGATTTTCAAAATAAAAAATTTCTACTTCTGCCTTTATTCCAAAAGAGAAGCTTCAATTTTTTTTACTTTCTTTCCACAACTTTTCTTAAAAATTGCCTTTGCTATCATTCAAAAGCGCATTTTTTTTTAAAAAAAAAAACTTGGCCAAACACTATAAAACTCTAAAATAAGTATTTTCTTTTTAAAAAGATAATCAACATTTTTAGCTAGAGAAGTTTGGCTAAACAAGGGATTAAATCCCATATATTTTGGGATTTCTAATGTAAAGACTTCTACCTCATTCACGAATTTCACTTATTGGATTGAGAGCTTAGAGTATTAAAAATCTCCTGAGATAGCAAATATTTATTGATGAATCTATGCAAATTAAATCTACACAACAAAAAAAAATTTAGATAAATTTAATCCATAAAATATTTGTAAACCAAATCAATCATGAAAAGATTGTAAATATACTTGAGATAAGTTTCATTAAAAATTATGTTTGACATGCGCAGAAATTTCTTTATAATTGTTTATTAGTCAACTTATATATTTTATAAAGGGATTTATCTAAAAGATTTTTTTTGGAGATGATCAATGCCTCTAAATTTTGATAGGAAGGTAGGAGTATGGATTTGATCTAATTTCACCCATTCTTCTCATCAGAGCCTAACATTTCCATAGGCCATATGCTCAATGGAGTGAATTTTTCTTAAGTAAAAGTGCCCATTACGTCATCTATAGAAACAAATATAAACTTTAATTGAATAAATCCTCTAAATCTTGTGTAACAAATTCATTTATAGGTATGATCCATAAATAAAGATATATACTCTCTAGCCAAGAATGCCTTCACAATGGAGAGGAGTCAAATGACTAAGAAAGGACTATAGAGGAGGAGAGAAGGTGATGCGAACGAACAGTTTTTCCTATAAATTCTCAGACAAAGGTGAGAAATTAAGAATGAGGAGACCTGAGTTCTCCAGTTCTTGGACAGAAGAATTCAACACAAGTTAGATCTATACGCGTAAAGTTTCAACTTCACATGGGAACAGGAAAAATCACTACCTTACCTGTTGTCTCCCCATCCTTCAAGCTCTTAAAGACTTTCAAATCCTTCAAAATCTTCAGATGGCACAGACTCGCATGTATAACTTAAGCTTCCGTCAAACGTAGGTATGTATCTCCACCCCCCGTTTCCAACCACGTGCAATGCGCAATTGTTCAACACTAGACTTCATTCATGTGATCTTCAGCTACAAACATGCAATTCTATAATAAAATCATATTTTTCAAAGCATCCATTGCAGGAATCTTCAACTTTTACCATTACCTAGACTATTCCGGTTGACTTTTTTCAGTTTTCTCCATCGAAGGGTTCAGTTTGAATCTCTTTCTACAAAGAAATCTACTTTAACAAGTAAATAATCAATTGAAATTGATCACAGGGAAGTAAATAGATACTATCTGTTCCTACACTGAGAATGTATTATTCTTACAGATGAAGAAGATCATAAAATGGAAATCATAATAAAAAGAAAATCATAGTGTTTATGCTAAATCTTTAGCAAAAACAAAAACCTGAAGCCTCTGAACCAAACAAAAGGATCGGAAGAGTAGAAAGATAAACATGGTTAATTAGTCCTAAAGAAATTGAATATCAACGGATTAAACAAAGTAAGGGACATTTTCACTGGAAATAGATCCATGGCTGATTGTGCTCTTAGGGCCTGTGAATACAGAAGAACTGGAAGATGAAGACAAGGATGAAAGAACAACAGAAGGAGAAGGTAACGATGGCTTTGGAGGAGGTTGAGGTTGAGGAAGACCTTCTTGTGACTCTGTAGAAATGGGTCCTTCCACTGAAGAAACCAAAGCCCCATGAGAAGAAATGATCTGACTAGCAGCTTCTCTGTACTTGTACTTTAGAATCTCAGCTCTTACTGCATTTAGCTCTGCTTGTAATGACTGAACTTGTTGCTGCAAAGCTGATATTGCACCCATGCATCCATAAACTGGGTCCCTCAACCTCAAGTTAGCTTCATAAACCAGACTATTTGCGGCATCTGCTCTTTGGCTCTCAGGCACCTCCTACATACGATGCAATCACAAATTTGATAAGAAATAGTAACTTCAAATGTTCCACAAAAATTAAAATAAATGAAAATTAATTAAAAAAAAAAAACTTAGTGATTGATATGAAGGATGAACCATTAGCATCTTCGAGACATTGCTTGCACCAAACACCTTATGAACAGCTGCGAACTTTTGAGGTTCATGGGGTGAAAAGTAAGGAGAGAAAGGGCATTCTTCAGCACATCTTCTTCTCAGAAGCTTGCATGCAGCACAAGGAGTGACGCTGTTTAAGGTTGTCCCTGAAGCTGCTGGTCCATAGAAATGCCTCCTTCCCATTTGAGAAGATGCTTCTGCTGCGTCTGCTGTGTTCTTGGCTATCTCGTCTCTTTCTTTGAATCAACACAGAACAAAGCAGTCAGTTCAACAATAATCACAAAAAATTTTAGTCTCTAGAGACAAATTATTACCATGTTCAAATGGCACCAGAAAAAAGAAAAGTAAAAAGCCTATAATTTTTCAGCTTATGGATTAGCTTAGTTCTCTCCTAAGAAGGAAAAGAGAAAGAAAAAAAAATGAAAAAAAGAAAAAAAAATCTTCATGTGGCAATATTTACCTGTTTCTGGACATCCAAGCATGCCTCTTGATTGTCTTAATCTGAGTGGGGGACTATGAGGAGGAAGGACTTCCTTTAAGGCACAAACACAAACAGGTGTGGGAGTGTTTCTCAGAACAGGGATAGAAGTGCTTAAAGGGTAAGGTAATTAGGAATAGTTGGTCAATGTTCTTATATGATAAACGGAAGATAGCTCTATATTATAAGATTTAATCACAGAAAACATAGAAAAGAAATAAGAAAACGAAGAAAAAAGATCAGGTTGCATATGGCAAGATCAGATTGTCAATAGCTTGCACACGTGTTAGTTTTGGTGGCATGATGGGAATTGACTTTTGGAAAACAAACATGGAACTACAATGTCAGACTCTTCAAGGACCCAGTTTTCTTAGAATATTATATATTTAATGCTATGCTTCATTGGTTGGCTTGTATTTGTCAATTGAAGTTTTCAAGTTGAAGTCAGGTACGAGAGGCCAATTAGACAAGAGGATTGCTGTTCTCAACAATATTTAGACTTTGGCTATTTTCCCCAGATGGGGAAACAGCTTATAATCAAGAAGCAGATGAGAATCAGTGCAAGAAAATCTCAGACAATGAATAGTAGTGAACTATACCAACAGCTTATAAAAGGATGAAATTGATGCTATGGTAGTGTGACAACACAAAATTACTTTCACGCAAAAGAATTATTTTGTTAAGAAAATATGACACTACTTATCAACTTAAGTTCAATTTGTTAAAAAATACTACCTCTGGGTCTCTTTTATAAAAAAATCTAAAGCGATTTTTTTAGTCTCAAAATATAAGAAATATGGTATTTTTTTTACTTTATTAAATAATACATTTTTTTATTCTTCATTTATTATTACACCTAATATACTTAACAATGCATAATGTTTTCTCATATAAAATAAAGATGAGTAAAATAAAAAAAAATTATTAAATTTGGACCTAATCAATGAATTAAACTGATATTAACTATTTTTCTTAATATCAATAAAATAGTTTTTTTTAATAAAAAAGATCGGAGAGAGTATTTTAAAAGTAAAATTTTATATATATACTAAGTTGATATAAAAGAACATATTTTAAAATTATTTTTAAAAAATTTAAATTTTAACAAGGTTCGAGCATACTCATCTAAAACAAAAAATATTTGACCACTCTGCACTAAGTGATACTATTTGTCCTTTTCCTAGAGGTAGTTGGGTTGAAGGGTATATTGCATTTAGCGTCCAATAAAATAGCCATAAGTCCATAAATAAATTTCAAAAGTTAAACTTTTGTTATGTTCATGTTATAGAAAGAAACTGGCAGCTTATTATAACAATACCTAGATGGTGCAAGATCAACAGCCATGGTACATTAACCTTGTAAACCATGCTTTTATTTTTGTAGAAAATTGTTAATTATATATTTACCGTGTTTTTTTTTTGTAGAAAAATATTAATGATATATTTATTTGACTAACATTTATCAATTTTACGTAATTATACATTTTTCATTGACTGATTTTAAGATAAAGGCTTTCTAATCATTGAATAAAATAGTGATGAAAACATTACTCTTTTTCTTTACATGCATAATATTTTATACATGAGTGTACCATTTTTTTTTCACTTCATTACCAAAATTTAGCTGGAAGCGGATCTTCTGAAGTGCCTAGACTGTGAAGTGCCTCTGAAGTTCCATCAATCTAAACTGTTACTTGTATCAACGGACCAGATGTGGCCATGTGGTGCTTAAACTCGAAACGCTGCGTTTAACCTCTAAATCCCCAGCAGAGCATGGCTGTACTTCATCGACATGGCGTCTTCTTCGAGCTCGGTCTCTCCCTCGTGTCTCAACGGACGACAACCAGATGCCCTCTTGTGGCGTCATCACCGTTGATTTTCCATCCTCAAGGTCCAACAAAAATCGTTCCAAAATCCTTACCCAACAGACAGCAATGGCTTCTTCTCCTCCACCCTTCGCGACGTCATCCCTGTCGCTCCTCCCTCCTCAAGGTCCAGTGTAAATCATTCCAAAATCCTCACCTAAAACCTATAGTGGCTCTTTTTGGGCCTTCTTCTCCTACTAACTTATTTATTCTTTTACCAAGAATGATAATTACTCTTCCTATCCAAATGCAGAAGGTTTGCATCTACGCCATTTTGAAAGAGATAGCACAAATTTCTGATGGTAAAGCTATAGACCTACAGTTATAATCAATTGTGAATATACTTCTCCTCTACTCACAAATCTCTGTTTGCTTGATTGCACAGATTTCACAAAATATTTGATGGTAAGCCTTGCAGTAACTCAGTTAGAGAAGGGATGCTATTATGTTTTCAAATTCAATTACATGATATTGAGACTATGTTTTCATATTCAATTACTTGAATGCCAATTATGTTTTCAGTTCAACTATGTTTTCAGATTCAATGGATGGTACAATCTGTTTGTTACTTACTCCTGCTTTGTACAATCTGTTCATTATGAATGGAAGAAATTATCAGCACTTACAAAGCATAAATTATGTTATGTTCAATTCCAAAAATCAATACCAAGGGGTGTAAATGAAAGAGAGATATAGATATGAATCGGATTTCAGATTTCGGGTTTGCTTGAAGGGGGGGAAATGCAGCAAAATCAAGCATATGGAACTACACGAACGAAGGCGCAGCTATTGGAAATGGACATTAATCATAACTAGGGAGGGAACTAGGGGCTTGGGCGTGTGGAGCAGCAACTTGGAGAAGACGGAGGTGACAACAGGGGTTTGGTGTCTCAAAACGGATGAATCCCAAAATGACGCGTTTTGGTTTCTATGCGCCATCTAGCATAATCTCAACGCTCGAAGCAATAAACAGCCAAGATTTTGTCACTTCAGGAAAACTTCAAATAACTTTAGATGATCTGCTTCCAATTTAGCTAAGTAGTTAGGTTGAGCGCAAGTCAACAACTTTATTCATATTTAAAAAATCACACATATAAATCAAAAAATTGTGAGGTTATTGCATTAACATATTGCGTAAAAAAGAATCTAACCAAAAAAGAGTTGTGTAAAAAAAAGATTAACATTTCTCTTTTAAAAATACAAACAAAAACGTAGCACGCCGGATTTTTTTTTTTTTTGAAAAAAATGTTAAAAAAACCTTTAAATTTTCATATTTCAAATGTAAAGGTACTTTCAAGTCAGTTTGTGTATCATCTAACATTAAGTCTTTCTTTGAATGATCTTAAAGGTACACCTCCACATCAACCTAATACATCATCATTTGAATCCAAGTAAGATAAGGGACAGACGGCCAACCACATGGGGTTATTATAGTCTGACTTAATTAAGATTTTGTAAAACTAATTTTTAAGAGGGTATTATACCTATGTAACTTAGCCTTTGTATGATTTTAAAAGGGGTTTGCAAAAGTACTTTTTTGTTCTTAAGTTTAGGATGAATTTCAATTTTATCCTATATATCTTATTTGACTTAATTATATCTCTTATCTTTTTAAAAATTGTTAATTTTATCCTAATGGCTAACTCCGATGCTTTATGTGTCAACAAATTTTTTTTAGGGTTCATGTCATCTAAGATGGTCCCACTTGGTCACCTCATCATCTTCTTCCTTGCCCTCCTCTTTTCTTCTTCTATTTTTCGCCATTTTCTTCTCTACTTCAACTTTAAACCAATCAAAATTAACACCAGAGGAAGAAAATCAAACAAATCACTATTTCTTTGATTTCTGGTTTCTAAAATCCTTCCTCGGTGAAAGAAATCACTCTCAAATTCCTTGTTATTTAACGGAACTACCTGATTTTTGTTTAGATTTCATAGAAAAGAAATCACTCTCAGATCCCTTTATTAAGAAATCCCTCAGCAAAACTACACCAACTTCGTCTCATTCAATCTAGGATATTTGTGAATCTGAAAATGAAAATTATTCTCATAAATACATGCTTTGTTTTTAAGATTTGTGTGGAAGGCAAAGAGACATGGAAGCTGTGGTGGATAGTTGAATCACGGTGGCTATCGTCTCCAACTACAGCGATGGCCTTCAATGGCAATTTGGGGGAGGGAGCAACAAAAAGGAAGCTGAAATCTCAAGGAAGGAATCCCGTTACAAAAAATAAGAGAAGTAAATATCTCTGATTTCCTCTTCTTTTATCGGTGAGAGAAAGAAGCCCAATTTATTCAAGTTCTTTCTCCATGTGTTGAAAAACCCAAGGTAATCTCCCTAATTTGATTCTTTGATTCTTACTCATTTCTTTATTTTCAAAGTGGTAAAAGTATGATTATATGATGAGTTAATGCTGTGCTTGTAAGACAAATTGTAAAACTTTTATATATATATATATATATATATATATATATATATATATATATATATATATTATCTTCAAATCTTCTTACACGGTAACTACGTAAATGTCATGTTTATATTCAAGTTCTTTCTCCATGTGTTGAAAAAACCCAAGGTAATCTCCAGCCATTCACGACGATTATGGTATTACAATCCCAATCGATAATCTGACAAAACAAAAAGAAAATTAAAGAAAGGGTGTTAAGTCAATCAATTCTTTTTTTCTTGACTGATAAAGGGTAAAGTGTGATAGATATTGTCCAAAGTAGATTTTTGAAATTTGAATCTTGTTAATTTATCATCTATCATTTTTTTTTATCAATCTAACACACACGCACACATATATATAGAGTTGCATTATTTATCAGGCATGAATAATGTGGCTCATTTTTTGGGTTTTGTGCAAGTCAAATTTTATTTTATTTTTCTTCCTTTTCAAATTTTAAATTGGTGGGTTTGGGTCTGTATGTAATCGTATGAGACCCACAACTAGTTTAAAAAAAGAAAGAAAGGGAGAAAAAATGAGTGAGACTCACCTACTACAACTTTTAGTTGTTACAAATTTTTAGAACATCCAATGGTTTTATGCTTGCAAATTTCAGTTTTTTCCCCCACTTGGTGAATTGGGTTTAAAATTCTGGCTTGAAATCAAATGGGATTAAACAAGTAAGTTTGTTTAACTCATGACTTACAGTGAGTTGACTTGTTTAACAATTTTATCTTTTATAATTAATTAACCCTTAAATTAACCATTAATTTATATTATTAGTCTTCGTTGTGATAAAACTCTAATTCAAATACAAGATGAAGATCACTCTTAAAATTTTAAATATAGATATCTTAAATTAAATGTTAAATATAATTTAAGATATTTTTACATTTAAATATTAGATATCCAAAACTAAATATTAATATAATTTTAGATATCTATTCAAATATTTTAAATCTTAAATTTTAATCCAACAACGCTTTGACCGATTTGATTTTGATGGAGAAGTGGTCAAAATGGCAACCCTAAATTTTTAAATCTTCAAGACTTCATCAATTTTTAAAGAAAGATCTAGAAGCCAAGAATTTTTCAGTTTCAGCTCTAATCAGCCATTGTGGTAGCATTAGTGGGACCGATTTTAGGTGACACAGATGCTTTATAGGATTTTTTTTTTTTTTGAGGGTCATGTCAACATTTTTCATTATTGATTTAGACGAATTTAGCCGACAAAGTTGAAAATTTTTTAAAATGATGCAAGACAAAATTGAAATTCACCCTAATCTTAAAAGAACAAACGACGTACCTTTGTCTATCTTTTATGAAATGACTGGTTTTCATTATTTATGCCAATAAAATCAAAAGCAATAAAGAGGAATACGCTATGTAGAATTGTTTGATCTATTACTTCCAAGCGAGTAATACCTTCCCCAAATTTCCTCTTACTTACTCCTCCTCTATCTACCTTCCTTCTTTGTTTCCCTTATGCCTTAAATCTCCGTTTCAATGCTCATTCTCAAACCCCAAATCCTTATAACATCCACCATGCTCTTGTTTCATTCAATCGCATGCTCCATATGCATCCCCCTGTCGAAATTAATTAGATTATCAATTGCAAACGTGAATCATCAAGCCACTGCTATTTCACGCCTTGTTTATTCACTCTGAACTTCTTCATGAATTATTTCTGTCATGTCAAAGCTTTTACTACGTTGGAGAAGATTCGAAGAGGGATCGTCATCCGGGTACCGTAACAATATACTAAAGAACTCTATAAGAATAATAAGGTTAAGAAAGCATTAGAGTTTCATGGCACGTAATGGCAAAAAGATTGTAGATAAATAAAATACTTATGGTACCTTAAAAGACGAAGGATCATGTATAGTTAAGCCTAATGTAACTATGTACACCACAATCATTAATGACCTTTATAAAAATGAACTCGCAAGGGAGACATGTCATTGTATTCAGATTGCCAGGAGAATTTCTCTTAATCTTTTCACCTATAGCACTTTAATCCATGGCTTTTGCAGCATGAGTCAAGGGTAAGAAGCCAAGAAGTAAATTGGTTGCTAAATGAAACGTTCATACCTGTATATACTGATTGATGCTGCAAAAACCTGATATTGTTACTTACACAGTGATGGGTAACGTTTAAGCCATAGTGTTGATGAGTCAAAAGAAATATTCAATAAGATGGTTAATAATGGTTTGGCACATGATTTTATGACCTTCATCAATGGGTTCTATAAGAGTAAAATGGTGGATAAAGCCATGGATCTCTATAAAGATTCTGGGAGATTGGACTTCAAAAAATAATAGAGGGAGGTAGATTAAAAATTTTGGGGAAATAATAATGTTATATACATATATAATACATATAATTTTTTTTTAAGTGATGCGACTGGCCCTAAAATATAAGACTTGGGTCCCCTGATTGTTTTCCAATATGATGCTGGATGTAATTTTAGGTGTTTATGCAACTACGGAGTGTATGTTTGGTTCAGCTTTTGCTTTTCTCAAACTATGGATGCTATCATCTAAATTATAACCCTTTTATAAACCCTTTTATAATAGAATGAACGAAGTAGAACTGGCGATGACATAATTGTTACGTATGCCTTTATTTTTCAATTTAAACACTTTTCTTATCTAATATACTTTATTTCTGCTCTTTTCACAACTAGGTCATGCATTATTGATCGTACCACTTGAGCTTTTCAACAGCCTCTGGTTGATTTTGGCAGAAATTGTTTTAGAGACCTGTTTTCAAAGGATTATTATTGTACTTCTTTTGTACTTAGAAAAATGCGTACAGATTAATGATTCGGGTCTTGTTATAGCCATGAGTCGATTTGTGGACGGTATTTTGTGATGTGGGCTAGCTATTCTTTCTTTAGCTGCTGGACGGAGTTGGTTAGCGATACTTGATAAAGAACTTATATGATGCATCTAATTCATTGAACTGCATATTTATTTTCCTCTGTCCTTGTAATAACCTAAATAAATAAAATAATAATGATAATGATAATAAAATTTATTTTATATATATATATATATGATAAAAAAAAATTTTAATTTTTTTCCTTTTTCTTTCTTCTCCTCCCTTGATCTCCAGCGAAGCTAGGTTCTTCCTTCTCATTCCCATGCATCTCTTCTCCCAGGGACTTGCCATCACTTTCTGCCACTGTGAAGCCACCGCCAGCATCGCGTTGATCTCCCCAAGCCTCCTTATCATTTGTTTGTTGCATGGAGGTTCAAGGAGAAAGGCCGAAGGGTGTCATCAATTTGCAGTGAGTTCTTCAACATCTCACTTCCATTTTCTTCCATTTCTATTGCCAATGTCCTTGATTTTTGCCTTTCCCCTCCTATTTTTAGTCCCAGTCTCCATAAGATGACAAAAACATTGGAATCCCTCCTACTTCCAAGTTGGCTAAAAATGAGTTCTAAGGATGGGGTTTTTTTTTAAAGAGAGCCTATTAACCATGTTGCCCGTACATTAATCTTTAATTTTTGACTTATTGAGGTAATCTTTGAAATTAAATTATGGATAGTAACTAAATGGGAAGACTTAAGTTTATGGTTAATTGTATGAATGAAAGATAAGGTTATGAAGTGGGGTTTTTAGTCAATTAGCTATTATTGTGTTATGTGAATGTTAGGAATAGTTAGTTTGAGCCTACATATTAATTCAGTGAATTATGAATATTGCTAAGAAGCTCTACGAACACCAACAGTAGAAAAGGTTAGTCTTGCAAAAAGAAACAAGTGTCACCTTAGCATTGGACAACATATGTGAATAGATAACAAATTACAATATATTTTATGAGTTCCTTCATTGTTTGTAAGCGTATGGTAATAATAGTTTGAATTTTGATCCAATCAACTTGTGCATAATCTTAGCGGAATAGGCCTTTACTTGCATAATCTTTCTATGTTTGGTTGAATAATATGATAAAATGGGTTGAAGCAATAGTTTAACTCCATGTATTAACATAATTATTGCAAGTTTTTTTTAATGTTTTATAAAGCGTTATTTTGAAATCTAAATGTGATATAGATTAATGACAATAGAGGAAAGATGAATGATTATAAAGAGATCATTATGTTAGTTGATTAGAAAAAATTGTGTTGCAATACAAGTTAAAAGTATGACTTTATAACTTGAATCCTTTACTAGTCATACCTCTTTTAAGTTTAATTAATCATAGCCATAACTTTTGAAACCAATTTTCCCATTTCAAAATTTTGTACTCCTTGTTGTGTCTATTCTAGCGTATTAGAATTGAATTTTCTTTAAACAATTAATTCACCAATTATTTATTTGTTTATTTTCTTGATTATTTTCTTGGTTCCTCTTAGTAATAAATTCCTCATTTAATTACTTCAATAAAAATATACTAACTTAATTATTATTAACATATTATATGTAATCCATTTGTTGTTATATGCCACTTGACTTTCATAGTAAGATGTGAATCAATGATAGAATTCTATAATTGTTAGCAAAGATTAAGGCCTAGGTGCACCTAGATAAGTGAGAGAAGGGTTGAATGGAAAAGGAGCTACCTGTTAGGTGAAATCACTAATGATAAGATAAGAAGCTGCCAACAAGGTGTAACTACTTCCAAGGATATGTGTCATGATATGCTAATGTAGGTGGAAAAGGAATTATCTATTAAGTTTAGCCACCCATGATAGGGTAAGGAGCTGTCCATGAGGTATAATCGCCCCTAATGAGAGTGAACCGAGTCTTCTTATATGATTTCCATGTCAAAAGATTTAATATAATGACAATTACTTTATACATATACTTTTGTATTACTTAGTTTTACCTTGGTTATAACTACTTATCTGTAATTATTGTAACTTGTTATCTGCTTATTGAGTTTTCAACTTTTTTAAATTTCAATATTTCAGATAGTGGTATTAGTTCTAAACTGATTCCATCATCTTAGGTCTAGAAGTATTGGAGTGAGTAGCCTCATATTAAACAATGAGAGCATAAATATTATTTTTGGTGCTAAATTCTAATTTTTTTTGTTATATAGTATTCTAGATATAGCTCTATTTGACATAGGTAGAATTTTCCTCTTTTTTTTATTTTTTTGATATTTTGGTAGTTTGTGGTTAAGAGTGAAGCTCTCCTTTGCTATTGTTATTAGTTTTTAGTTATTTGTAAAAATTTGAGATATTTAAATTTCTAAGAAAAATCTGTCAAAATTTCTACAAAAAAGCTAAGAATATTTATACTAAGGTAATAAGACAGTGTGATTTGTTGGATGGGTTAATGTTATGTATAGAACCTTTAAAAGACTCTCTTCAATCATGAGTTATGCTAGTCAGGCTTACAAATACAAACCTTACTTGTTCTCCATGCTAATCACCTCTTTTCTTGGGGTGTCCTTATGTCATTAAACTATGTTGCTCATACTAAGTGTCAATGATTTACATTTTCCACTTCTTGTTGGTGCCATTAATTTGTTCTATTCCTATCATCGTTAAATTGCTTAAAGCAAATTAAAAATTTCCTTGTTGATGCATGCCTATAGAAAGTCTTTTAGAATATTTGTCCATGATACTACTTTCTATATGCATATATATATGTATAAACACATGCATATGATGTAATTTTATTAAAAAAATTTTTAGCTGAGCAAATGGAATATTAACCAAGAAGAACTAAGCAACAGCTTAGTATCAAGTCTTCTTGTTCAAATGCATGTTTGCAAAAGCGATACCCATAATTGATGGCCGAAAAAATGCAAATTATTTGTTGTCGCTTAATGTAATTCAAGAAAGTCTGGTTGCTTTTCCTCACATTATGCACTTTCTTATTTTGATGTTTGATTTTACATGTTTATATTGATTTCTGTTCTTAATTATGTCATGTAAAATTATAGTTCTAGCTTTACTTATTTGTACCTTGCATAAAAGGTGACATTGAACCAACTTTTCGATAACAAATTATAATTTTTTTAAAAGACACCCATAATTAATTAATCTTATTCTATATGTTCAAGTTTAGGCTAGGAAATGAGAAGGGAAAATATCTAAAAGTATGCATAGGCTAAGTAGATGGAAGTAAGGGGAAAATCTGCTGCTGAAGTAACTAAAGCATGTTGCTTCTTCGGGTACATACAAATATAATGTATCAACTAGTTGTGTAATATGTCAAAGAAACTTCACTAAAATAGGTGTTATAGGTGGTGAAATCTACAAAGACACCTATTTTACTATATTCCCATTGGATCTTTGTATTAGCTAATCATATATGATTCCTAAAAATATCTTGGAAACAAGATTTAGAATTGCAATTGGCTTTGTTGATTGAGGAATATGCTGCTAAAATTTCAAATTTCACCAATAATGAAGTAAGTCATCTGGTGCAATAGTTCTTAAACTTTCTTTGCTTCAATGAACAAAGCTTAACATTTGTTCTACAAATGCAAGCTAAAGGGTAATCCAAATTGTAAGTATGATAAATCAAAGTTTTTGGAAATAAGGATAATATGGTCTCAAGGCTTAAAGTTGTTGGTCCCAAAGATTTCACAAGTAATCTTTAAGAGTTTTGATGATTAGAAAACATGTTAAGATATTTTCAAATAAACATTAAATAATCAAATTATGTAAATAAATTCATGTGACACTTTGATCTATTAAATGGTAGAGAACAAGACTAATAGTAAAAAATAATTGATTCAAACCAAGTATATTTCCAATACAACTTTAAGTACAACATTCAAAAAATTAACACAAAGTTGCAATACAGTACAATAGGAGGTCAAACTATTGTCTCATCTATAAGAAAGAGAATGTAATAAAATATTCCATAATGGTTCTCTCTTCTCAATCATCACATAGATGCATTTAATGATATAAGAAGAAGTAAGCAAGCAAAGTAACAATATCCTTCCCTTGTTGTCTCACTTTTTCAATAGCTATAAGAGTATTTATTGTAAAAAAACAAATTTTGTCTCTTTGATGTGATCTCAAGTAATGAATGTTTCAAACTCATATGAAATTCAATTATAATTCAAAAAAGTTTTTAAAAAATCAAATTATAAAAAAGGATTAAAATTTTTAGAAAACAAGCTCCAAAAACTTTAACCTTATAATTGAATGCCACAAAAAATAGAGATCTTTAATAAGTTTGATAATAGTTTATGAAAAAATTAAGAGAAAGTAACTCATATTCTTTGAAAATTCAAATTCTATTCATCCAAATCTTCTCCAAAAATATCATTCACACACCTTATATAAGGTAACAAAATAACACTAATAATTAATGGATTTAAGTTAAAAAAAAACTTAAACTAATATAGAGTCTTAGTCTAAATAGATTTAGTAACCCATTTACAATTAAATAAAAAACACAACTAAAAAAGAAACTAACACACAACATAAAATTAAATGCATAAGTTTAAATAAAAATAATGTTCAGCCCATTTATAATTGACAAAAATAAATCCTAATAAAATGCAAAACCCAAAAAGCCTAAATAAATTCCACCTTTGATTTCAACCTTAATCCCTATATTTGAATAACGCTTAGAAGGATTTGATTATAGTCTAAGCTCATTCCTAAGATGATTACATCACTGGAAGCTTGTTGAACCCATACGTTTTAAATAATCTAAAAACTTCTTTCATTCTTTTATCTCTTTCTTTTGTAATTGAACTTCCATAAAAATGCAATGGATCCTTTGGTGTCTACATGCCTTCTCTTAGATTCTCATCATTGCCCCTCTCCTCAAAAAGTTTCATCCTTGAATTAGCTTTACTTACATAAAAAAAAAAAAAGATCAGAAATATTAAAAGTATCACTTACATGATACTCACCAAGAAAATTCAATTTGAAGACATTATCATTGATCCTTTCAATCACTTGAAATTAGGGGTGTTCACTGAGCCCGAAGGCTCGGTGGGCCCAGCCCTGCCAAGTCAAATTGGGCCGAGCACAAAAAATTTTTGTTTTTAAATTTAGGGCAGGACCAAGCTACAAAATCGGGCCGAGTCAGGCATCGAGCCAACCCTTAAGGCAATAAAAGCCCGGCCCGGCCTTAAAAATAAATTTATTTTTTAAAAAAATATTTTTTTTATAAAGATTTATATCTAAATTTTAATTTTTTTAAGAATAAAATATAATTTTATAAAAACTTGTATATAATTTTTTTTAAGTATTATTTTATAATTTTCATAATAAATTTAGATTGCCCCTAAGAGATATATTGGTCTAATCAAATCTTCAAAAATAAAAAAAATATTTTTTTTATAAAATTTTATAACAAAATTTTAATTTTTTAAAGATAAAATATAATTTTATAAAAATTTATATATAAAAAAAATTTTAAGTCATTTTATAATTTTTATAATAAATTAAAAAAAATGCCAGCCTGCCTGGTTTAGCCCTGCCCTGCCCTATATTAAATCGGGTTGGGTAGGAGCGGGTTCGGACTAGGGCAACGGGCTTTAATTTTGAAGCCCCTTTAAAATCGGGCTGAGTATCAGGCACGGCCAAAGCTCTACCCAGTCAGACCCATGTACACCCCTACTTGAAATGGTCTATTTTCCCTTGGATGTAACTTAGAATGTCTTTTAGTTGGAAATCATTCCTTCCGCATATGTACTTAAACCCAATCACCAAGTTCAAGTATTGCTTTCTTAAATGCAATAGGTTGCCTTTCCTACATTGAATTAGCTCCAGTACCAGTACTTAAAGCATTATACTCAATTTCAAAAGTGTCGATGAAATCAAGTAATGGAAGTAATGGTGCAAAACTTAATCTTTTCTTAACCAAATAAAAAGTTCTATCTTGCTCATCATCCCACTTAAAATTCTACACTTCTTTTGACAATTTCAATCAATGGTACGGCTAAAGTGCTAAAAACTCTTGTTAATCTCTTATAAAAACTAGTCAAACTATAAAAACTATGCACTATAATAATGGTTTTAAGTATTAACCATTTCCTAATAGCTTTAACCTTCTCTTTATTAGCCTCAATTCCTTTAGCACTAACAACATTCCTAAGAAATGCAAGCTAATTTGTGCAAAAAGAACAATTCTTAAGGTTAGCATATAATTTTTCTTTTCTTAAAACCTTTAACACGAGTCTCAAATGCTTTATATGTTCATCTAAATTCTTACTATAAATCAAAATATTATCAAATAAAGAACTACAAGCTTGCCAATGAAAGCATGTAAAACATAGTTCATGTCTCAAAAAACTATTAGGTGTATTAGTTAATCCAAAAAGTATAACTAATTATTTATACAAATTGTATTTTGTTTTGAAAGTTGTTTTTCACTTATCACCTTTGCTCATTCTGATATGATGATATCCAGTATTTAAATCAATTTTAGAAAACACATAAGAGTGATGCAATTTATCAAACATATTATCTAATGAATGGAAAATTGGATTAATCACCTAACAATCAACACACATCCTTCATGACCCATCCTCTTTAGACACAAGTAAAATTGGAACTACACATTGACTCATGCTTTCCCTTACATATCATTTTGTTATAAGATCCTTAACCTATTTCTGAAATTCCCTTCTCTCATTGGGATTACTTTTATAAGCTAGTTTATCATAAATTGATGCACCAAGGACGAAGTTAATTTGATATTCAATTTTTTTTTTTTTTTTTGTGGCAAACCATTTGGAACTTCTTTAAGTGAATGCATCCTCAAAACCCTAAGAAAAAGTCAAACAAGTCTTAAGCAAAACATGGTTAATACCATCAATGTTAAGGTAAGATTTATTATAAACAAGTAAAAATATAAGTTGTTTAACCATAAAAGCTCTCTTAACCTTACCCTCCTTCACAAAAAAATTTTACTTTTGCAATTTTTTTTCTCTCGGTAGAAATTTTTTCTCCTATCTCTTATGGCCTTATTATTTTTTTCTCATTTTGGCTACCTTTGTTTTTTCATCCTCTATCTCATTTTTCTCTTTTCTCTATTGTGGCCTAATTCTTTCTCTCTCATTTTGGGCTAACTTTCTTGTCTTTTCCTCTCTTTCGTTTTTCTTTAAAATTTTAGCCTCTTTTTCTTTCTTACTCTTTTTTTGCTTTTCGGCTACACTCTTCTCTTTTCTTTGAAGCTTATTTTTTATTAATTTCATTTAGTCTTCATAGACCTACTCTGTGGTCAAAGGAACAAAGGTGATAAATTTCCCATATCTTATAAAACTATACTTACAAACCTTATTATTCACATAACACCTAGCCCATTTGGTTGGATGATATAAAAGGGGAGGAAATGTAATAAGTAGATAAATAAGATAGGAAATAACTTTTATGCTCTTACTTTTGAAAAAGTAATTTAATAGTTAAAATTGTAATTTGATATATAAAATAATAATTATAATGCCATAATAAACATTACAAAAATTATATAAAAAAGAATACATTTGCATTGCAGTGAACCAAACAAGTGTGAAAGATGTTCTCTCTCCTAAATAGCCTCATATTATTTTCTTCTCTATTTTGCTTTTTATCTTTTACTTCTAAATGATTCATGCATCTTGATAACTACACTCTCCTTATATCTAACAACTCAACACTTGCTTTTTTAGATGATCATTCACTTTATTATACATAACAACCATCCTTTCAAATTATTGTTGCATAGCTTGGAAGGTAAAGAAGGTGTCATCATTCTTCACTCTAGATGAATCACTTTGATTTGACATATTTCAAAAAAAAATTGTAAAAAACACAATGAATAAATATGAACAACCTCACATGTTTCATTCAAATGTTTCAGTCAATTAACCTTTTTTTAATAATAAATTCACTATTTTTACCTTTTACCTCTTTATGCTTTCCTTCAAAATTCTTTTTAGAAGTATTTGAGAACTTACTTCAAAAGTCTACTATTGCAATATTCAACATAACTAAGGTACAAGAAATTCTAAAAGCAAACTAGATAAAATAACAACGAAAAAGCCAACATGTCCCAATTTTTTTTTTAAAAAAAGAAAGATTACTAATTGGTATTAAAAAGTAAAGATTATTTATTGGTATTAAAAGGAAAGATTTCCCTTAAATAAAACAAGAAAGAAACTTCTTCACCCATAATTAATCTGCTTTCCTTGGAAAAGTAAAATTGATGAAAAGAAAATTTTCTCGTCAAAATTTTCTCACCCACAAATAATTTCTTATTTTAATCAAACTTTGCTCTTTTTTGTTTTTTTGACTTTTGGCCCTTTCTTGTTTTGTTGTCTTCCTTTTTTTAGTTCTAATTCTTTTTTTAAGCAAGCTTATGTTTTTTAGGGTATAAACTAAGGAAGAAGAAAGCAATTAGGAAAGATGAAAAACCCAAAAAAAAAGTAATAACTAAATAAAATAACAAGAAGAATTCAAATTTAAGAAAAAAAATACAAAAACTGACAAGAAGATAAAAAGAACTTGATTTCTAAAGCCGAATTTTGACACCAACTAATGTAAACCTTCAAACAATGAATGTCTCAAACACACATGAAATTGAATCATAATCCAAGAAGCCAAGAAAATCATGTTGTAAAGTAGATTAGAATTCTTGGAAAACAAGTTCCAAGGACCTTAAGCCATGAAGATAGAGATCTTCAATAAGTTCAATAGTAATTCATGAAAAAACTAAGAGAAAGTGGCTTAGACTATTTGAAAATTCAAATTCTATTTATCTAAATCTTCCCTAAAAACATTATTCACACACCTTATATAATGTAATAAAATAGACCCTAATAGCTAATAGACTAAAGTTAAAAAGATCTAAACTAATATAGATCTCTAGTCCAAATAGAATTAGTAACTCATTTACAATAAAAACCCTAATTAAAAAAAACTAACATAAAATATAAAATTAAATAAATAGGCGTAAATAAAAGTAATATTCAACTCATTTACAATCAACAAAAGTAAATCTTAATAAAATGAAAGGCCCAAATGCCTAAACAAATTCAAGCTTGATCTCAACCTTGATTCCATATTCGAATACTGCATATAAGGCTTTGATTGGCCTAAATACATTCCCAAGTTAGTTGCATCATTAAAAGCTTATTTGGCTCGTGCTTCTTTAAGTAATTTATTTAAAACTTCTTTCATTCTTTTATCTTTTATTGCTGTAATTAGACCTCTATAAAAATGCAACAAATCTTTTGGTATCTGCATGTCTCCTTTTGAATTCTCATCACCCTCTCTCCTAAGTTGCATAAATGGTGTCTCAACAAATAAAGCAAAAAGAAAGAAAGAAAAAGGAAAAGCTTTAATGTTGGAAGAACAAAGAGGACACCAAAAGCTAGCCACATCCTATAAAGCATTATCTCTCTAATTTTTAGAGCTTCTAAACTCAAATTTGCATTTAATACAAGAAAAAAAAAAAAGGCTCCATCTCTCAACAGCTATTTGGCAAAAGGAAACTATGAATATAGAGAAGTTCAAAGTGAAGAAAGTGAGGAAAAAGAAACACAAAACATAGCATTTACTATACTTCTACTTGATCCTTCTTAGATTTCTTGGGCTTAATCTTGAGTACATATTGCTAAAAAAAACAATTATTGAGCAATTCTTGTACTCCCTTCATTTATAAGATAGATTCTTACATTTGTGTTAAATCTCTTTTTGGTGAGCTTTGGATGAATTTAGTGAAAAATCTTTGTATAGAGATTGTTTAAGGTGAGCTAAAACCTTATGTTAATGATGAGTATATGTAAAATCATTTTTGGTGTAATTTTGTTAAGATATTGTTTAAAAAAGAAATCCTTTGAAGTTTAAGAGAATTGGACGCAAGCTTATTTAAGCCAAATCGAGATAAACACTGGTGCTTTTCTCTTCCTCTATTTTTGATATCTCTTTAATGTTTTAAATTTTAGTTAACTAATTCTATTTGAAGTTAACCAATTGTTGCTGTTTCTGCCTTACTGTTTTATGTTTTAGCTAACATGTTTTGTTTCAAGTCAACTATATTTTAAAATCTTAATTGATTTACAAAATTCCGACTTTACTTTTGCTTTACATCATCATTGGTATTTTGATATGTTGCAAAACCATCTTAACTTTCTCCAAAACACTTTGCTGCAAAAACACTTGTCTAGATGTTTTTTCAAAAGAAATTAATAGAAGGGCACGATTAAAAGTAGAACCTACATCTTAATTTGACTCTCAAGCTTAGACATAGTAGAAGTTGACTAAGGATATTTTTCTTGATTCGATGGGGGTATATGATTGTTTAGTGATTTATTGGTTAATTTTGAACATTTTTATTAATTTTCAAAAATGGATCTCCTGAACGCATTTAGGGTCCGTTTGGTTCAGGGTTTTTGGGGGGGAGGGGAGGGGAGGGGAGGCCCTCCCTTGTTTGGTATGAAAAACTTGGAGGGGAGGGGAGGCAAAATACCCCCTCCCCTCCCCTCCCCTCCCCTCCAAACCCTCCCCTCCAAAAGTGGGGGTTTTTGGAGGGGAGAGAAAATTTTTTTCCTATTTGACAAAATTGCCCCTATTTTTTATTTTTATTTAAAATATAATATAAATCTTATTTTTTAAATTGGGTTTAAGATAATTTTTTATAAAAATAAAAAATATTTTTGAATAAAAATAAAAAAAATTATTTTTAATAATAAAAAACAAGAAAATTTTTTTTTATAAAAATAAAAAAATTAAAAATTCTAATATCATAAGGGTATAATTGTCCATTTAATTTTATCTCCCCTCCCCTCCCTTCCTTAACCAAACAATATATCATTAAAACCCCTCCCCTCCCCTCCCCTTCAAACCAACCAAACAACATATCATTAAAACCCCTCCCCTTCCCTCCCCTGCCCTCCCCTTCATTAAAATCCCTCTCCTCCCCTCCCCTCCATTGAACCAAACACTACCTTAGTGAGAGAGATAGAAAGATAAAGAAAGGGTGGTGTGTAGAACTTACAAGGAGTGAGTGGGTCCCATCTAATCTCTCTCTTATTTTCTCTGTCTCTGATTAAATGCAAGAGATCTAGATAAATTGTGATCCTCGGCATCAATGCATTGCATATTTAAGAAAAAGAATGATATAAAAGAGTAAAATTATGTATGATGCCTATTTCTTCTTTTTTTATTCACTCTATTTTCTCTCTATCTCTTTTCAAATATATATTATATATTTGCTTATTAAATATAAAAAATTCAAATCCAATCTGGATCCTCAATTTTCTTTGATTATGGCACATAAAATAGCCCCGTGTAGGTTCATATATGTTTCTATTTAGAAAAGTAGCGATACTTTTTATATATACGTCAGTGAAATTCTTTCGAGTGTTTTATTTGTGGTTATGGAAATTCGACCAACAAAAAGGACAGTTAGTTCTAGTTTCCATCATAAGTACAGAAACACCCACAAAAACGGCAGTATTAATGAAATTAGATTATTCATTTCAAAATACTTAGAATAATTATTTATAAATTATTTTCTATTAGCATTGCATTCTAAATTAATAGTTATTTTTTCCACACCTTTTATTTATATTAAAATTTATGTAATAGAGACACACCAACTCATCAAAACTTCAATATAAATGAGGTTTTTTTTTTTTGGAACAGATGAGCACCCCTGCTATTTGCAATTGTTGTTAGGGCACACCAAAGTTCATTCAGGATGACTTTAAGTAATTCATTTCGAACCACATCTTATCTTTGTTAAAACAAAAAACACTAACTAATAATATTTATTTAATGTATGCTTTTTAAACAAAATCTACTTGTTGTATTTAAATTTAGATGATTTTTTAATTTAGATTATTTCATTTAAATGAAATTTAGTTAAGCAAAAATAAATATATATTCCCAAGAATTTTTGTGCATCTATTGTAAGTGTGTATATATAATATCAGTGATTCTATGAGTAATAAAAAAAATTAATATTTTATATATATATATAAAAGAGGAGCGAGCCAAAGAGGCAGGTCTACTCCCCATTAAGTCAAATAGGGGCCAAGTCTTGCCTAAGCTCATACTGGCATGGACAACTATGTCTTCTGGAATTAACATTTTATGACTTATTTGAAACGTTAATTTTAAAAGTTTGAACACTTAAATGGAATAAAAATGTTAAAAAAAACAAAAGAGAATTTTGACCTCCATATTTTCTGTAAAAATAGAAAAGAATAATTGTACATAATGAAAAGAAAGGAGGATGCAATGATCCGAAGCATCGTTTTATGCTTGTTTATCCTTTGCGCAATCGCATGCCAAGGACGACACATGAGCCTAACCTTTTTTGCTATTTGCTCCCTTCACCTTGGAATAGTATATATATATATATATATATATATATACATATACAAACACCACACACACTGTAGTGGACGTTGACTTCGGGAGTTAGCAATTAATTGACATCATATGACATGAACATCTATGTCATTTTCATATCAAATAAATTGCCGAATTTTTAGAAACTATTTATAATGAAAATTTTCTAAAATTATTGAGTGAACTATCTAAGTGAACATTAATCTACCACGTGTGTAATTAGATATAAACAGGATTTTTTTAAGTAAGAATTAAAACTCAAATTTTTTTTATTAATTACTTAAAATTTTCACTGTTAGATCACATTGAGTAGCTAATTAATATCAAAATATTTTAGGTAATCATAACTAGCTAGCGCAATCTTTTTATCAATTTTTAATTAATTTATATAATCCACAAAGCTTTTTACGTTTTTCTTATCAAGTGATATTGTAAGAATTTTTTCTTGAAAAGAAAAAGAATTGATACATTAAAGTTTAGGTATACATGCTCCTAGTACAAGTAGTTCTATTCCATCAAAGTATCCTCTCTGCTTTCTTTTTTATTTTAAGGTATTGTTTTTTGCACTTTTCAATCCATCTCTCATTATTAATGCAGAATTTGATCTAATGAAATTGCTTTAACTTACCCCAATACTTCGGTGGAATATGAAGACATCACTTTCAAGATATAATGCGCAACTTTTTTATATTTGTTTTTTAATATTTTAATAAAAATATAATCTATCTATAATTCGACATTAAATGATTAAGGCTTATAAGAAAATATTTACATATTATTCTTTTGTTAAGAAATTTAATGGTAAATTCCTAAAAAAAAATTATTTAGATTTTATTGATTTCTTTTTTATTGAGCTTGATGCTCAAAATGAAATTACTACTTATTATGTTTAAATGAGGATAAATTATTTTTCTCTCTTCTGAAAGATGTTCAAATTATATGATTCTTTTTTTTATTTTAAAAATATACGTTTATTTCTCTAAAATTAAAATATGATTAAAATATTTTTAATATTATTAAAAATATAACTTATTAAAAAAATTGTTATGCTTTTGTTTTAGTATTATTTACTTGGATCGGGAATCATAAATTTAATTTATTTTAAAATTTCATAAAATTTATAATAATACTATGTTTATTAATATATCTAATACAAATGTTGTTCCTAAAATTAAACTATTATCCATAAATTAGTTAAATTTAAAAATTAGTGTGGTAATATGTTTTTTTAATAATTTATTATTTATCAAACAATTTTATAATTTGTTAAATTTATAAAATTAACTATTTTATATTAATCAAATATATTATATTACATAAGTAATAGATATGAGGATATTTTAATCAAATAAGTATAATTATAACTTATTTCTTTCATGCAAGAAGATAAATAACACATATTTTAATTTTAGCAAAAAAGAGTATATATTTTCGGAACAAATACATATATATATATATATATATATATAATTTAAACAATTCTCACAAAAAAGAGTAATTTATTCCATAAATTAACAGGAAAGAAAGATAATAAGTTGATAATTCATATAATACCCATTAAAAACTTGAACGTGCGTTCGGGGCGAAAGATTCAATTTTACTCCTACCTAGAAAACAACCAACAAGGAAGAGACAGGGAAACAGTGTAGGGTGATCAATGACGTTTAAAATGTATGCATATTGTTTAGCACATACAATCTTCTTTCATAGTACAATCAGCCCTTACGAACAAGAACCAAACAAACAAAACATCACCCTATATATATATATATATATATATATCTCTGTGTGTGTCAATATATATATATATATATATTATTAACAAGATTTCACAGAAAATCTCCCAGCATCACCTTCTTGATCATGGAGGAATAGCACCCTCTAAACCCCGCATTCCCAAAACACATACCCGCAACAGGCACATCATACAGATCTTCTTCATCCTCATCCTCCTTCCTCGGACATCTCATAGGCGAAGCCGGCACCGAACGCGATTTCCGCCACGGCGAGGACGAATTATACGACGAAGACGAAGACGAAGAAGAAAAGGACAAAGACGGCGAAGAATTAGCAGGTGACGGCGGCAGCTTAGGAGCACGAGCTTTCCGGGCTGTACGCTTGGGGAATATAGTTTGCAAAAGATTGGGCTTAGAAGAAAATATTTTCTTATGAGCTTTAATAATGGATCTTGTATGATTGGTAGTAGAAGGAGTTTTGTAAGAGAAAGATGGTGGAGGTGTGAGAGGAGGGAGAGTGGTGTCACGGAATTTGATCTTCGGAGTACCTGGTTGCGATTCCCATGTGAATGGAACCGATGCAGTTTCGTCTCCGTGGTAGCCTTCGTAACTTGAGATATTTGATGCCTGTCTGGTTAACTGGTCAGGACGACACGTCATCATCGTCTTCATCTTGTTGCTAGGCTGCTTCTGAATCGCCGCCGTGGAAGGCCAAGCTCGCTATATATATATATATATATATATAGACAGCTGTTTGTGAAGCTGCGTGTAAGAGTGTTTATATATATATAGAAGATGGAAAATTATATTGTGATGGAAATAAATGTTCGGAAGGTTTTGGTGGCGGAGGGTGAAGGAGTAGTTTAGGAACAATTAATGTCTTGATTAAGGGGATCTCTTGCGATGCGATTGAGATTTTAAATTAGTGGGTGGGTTATTATTTAACTAAATATTTCGATTCCGCATTCTAAAAGAGTTTTCTGATGGTAACCAAGTCAACTATACACTTGTGGGCTTGTGATACGTCTTTGAATCTAGGGCTAGCTAGATGGACTTAATAATTTATAATTCCAACAAGGCTAGAAACGCGTCGGCATTTTTGTATTTTGTTTAATACTTATGCAAGTAATGAGGAAGCTAGGAATGAACATGGATATATCATATATATTCGGGAATTCAAGACTCAAATTTTTTTATTTATTTTCTAACTTCTTTCGGGCTTCTCTAGTTTTGGTTGTTAATTCATCAAGGATTAAATTGAAATGTAATTTTTTTTATTTTTTAATCAAATTATAACATATAATAAAAAATTTTCCAAAAAAACTTATTCATTTAATGCTTAGTTATAAAAAATTATATATTTATATGCAAAAATCATATACTTATCTTCTTATAATTAACAAATCATAAAATTGTCCTATTTTAATTAAAAAAAATTTTAGTAAAAATACAAAAAATTGTATATAAATTCTTTATTATCAAATTCACAAAATTCTACTGATTTTTTTATTATTATAAAATCATTATCAATTATGGATAAATGATACTATCTACTATGTCCAATAAGAAGAATGATACAAGAAAAATATAAAATTAAATTGAATATATATATGTATGTGTGTGTGTATATGTATATGTATTGGAATTGAAATTTTGTAATGTACTGTCCCATTTCTTTTCTGACCAACGAAATGGGCAAATTTAAATTTTCATTTCCACCCTTTATATTACTGCATTTTTCATTGTTAGTAGCTTACTATTATTGTATGTTAAACAAATAATCAATCAAATATAAGCTAAGGATGTACACATGGGGATATGGTAATAACGCTGCAATAGATGGAAAAGGAAAGATGGGCACGTGCTGTCTCTCTCCGCTAGTTATGGTGATGGGCTATAAAATTTTGTACATCTTGAAAACGTTACATAACAAATTAAAGAATTTTCTCACTCAATTCGGCAGCCGCCCAAGGAAATAATTCATTAGTACCAAACTTTTGTATCTTAGTCAATTGAGGAAAAAAATCATTTTTTTCTTTGCCACTGAGAAAAAATTATCATTTTAATGATCAATAAGAAGCTGCGAAACAAGAGGAGGCACAATTTGAGACATAATTAGGACAACCTAACGATCTTGTTACAAGGAGATTTAGAGGATGCAAAGTCAAACCAATGTAAAGTCTTAGAAAGTGGCATTTGCCACTTGGTATAACACTTATAGTTGACACAATTTATTTATTAAATTTTCAGAATTATGATATTATTAAAAAAGTAAATATTCCTTTGTTTGATATACAATAAAAAAAATAAAAAGTGTTTTTCATTATATGGTCTCAACATTTTAGTTTAGAATAAATTTTTTTAGAAAAATGTTCAAATTACACAACTTTCCATTTTATTATGAAAATATACATAATTCTCTCAAAATTAAAATATGACCAAAATACTTTTAAGAATAATGTTGATTTCTTTTAATAAAAATATAACTTATCAAAAATATTTTTAAATATTTACTTCAATATTATTTATTTTGTATTAAAAATTATAATTTTATTTTATTTTAAATTTCAAAAGTCAACTATTTTTATAGTGATATTTAATCTTTGTTATATTATATAAATAATAGATACAAGGAGACTATTATCTTTTGCTCTAAGAGAGGTTAATGTTGTATATCTTTTAATTTCAAAACAAAAAAGATATAAATTTTTAAAATAAGAAGATATCATGTAATTTAATAAACAAAAAGATATAATTTTTTTTATGAACAAGATATAAATTTTTAAAATAAGAAGATATCATGTATTCTAAATATCTTTTAGAGAGAAAATTATTTTTTATTTTACTTGTTTAGTTGGAAAAGATTCACAGGCTCTGCAACAACGATAGCCATCTTGACATTATTGACGAGGAAAATTGAAGGAATGGTGGAAAGAAAACCAATAGAAGCCAAAAGAAGGAGTCAATGAAATCCACAAGCACTTAATTTATAGATAATTCTACCTTTTAGGCTTGGCCAAAACATTGTTAATCTTTGAAGACTTTCGTAAGCGTGATACACACAAATTAACAAGTCTGTGAAGGCACCTTCACCTTTTCTTCACTCACCTCATTTTTCTAATAAAATTTCTGTGATACATAAAAAGTTTTATGTTTAATCGATTAATTAAGGATATAATTGCATGAAATGTATTTTTTCGCAAATAGTTTCTTTCTCTTTCACTGTCTTTTAATTTTTAATCCCTATTGCAATTTGCTGATATTATTTTATAGTCATTACAATCACAATAATATAATTTAAAATTATACAAATAACATATTAATCATCAGAACTAAATGAGTAAGTGAAGCAGTAGAAGTCTTTTGTGTAATTAAAAGCAAGGCATTTTGGTGCTCCTTTCACTCTCCCACTTTTTCTTAGCTTGATTGGATGATAACATTAATAATAATAATAATAATAATAACAACAACAACAATAATAATTTATTTGGTCAACAGATTAGTCAACAGATCAACATAAACATTGAATTCGAACATAAATCATCATGACCTTGATTTTAGGAGTGGGTTTATCACCGCCTTGTAAGCATGGTTTGAGTGAAACACCACCAAATTGACCCCACAAGAATTAGGGTAATGGAACTCACCGCTTACAATATTTTCAAAAGATGTTATAATTAGAAATTCAATTTATAAAATATAAATATTAGAAATAATAAATATATGAACAAATAAAAAAATAAACCTTAATAAAAAAAATATTACACATACAGAGATATACATTATAAATTTATATATTAACTTAATTTAAAAATAAAATAATGCTACTTAATAAATTTCAACATTATCCCTTCCAACTACGCACTAATTTACACCCTATTTACACCCAATTTGCTTTTGTGCAAAAGAAAAGAAATTTCTCTTTGAAATTGTGTATAATGTTTATTATACTTTTATAATTATTTTTTTAAAAATAAAAAAAAAAATTATTTTTCATTTATAAAATTACTATTTTCTTTTTCATCATGCATATCATATGAGTTGTTAGGCTATCATTGACCAAGATTGATTATGACATTAAAAAAAATTAATCTTGAACAAATGTTAATTGTATATACATAGAAAAGATTTTTTTTTTTTTTGGGTGTCACTGGAAAAGAATGAAATTAGAACAGAAAAAATAACATGTAAATGTTATAAATACACACACACACACACACAATTTATACGTGTCTGATTATAAGTTGAAAGGTTGGTTCACATATACTCCGAGAGAGAGAGAGAGAGAGAGAGAGAGAGAGAGAGAAAGAGGCATAAACGAATCATCTCTCGTAGAGACATTTCCTATAGCAACAACAGTAACAAAAGGCATAATCTAGGATGCCAATCGTTTTGTCCTTACCTGAAAATCGTGACACTTTCTTTCTCGCCTTACAAATCGAGCAAGACCTCCACCATCTGATGATGAGGCTGATAAAGAGAAGGTGGTTGGAGAGATAGGAGATTCATGAGGAAGGAGACGACGAGATTAGGCTTTAATGGCTGCAGACGCCAATATTAGCAACAACAACCACATATATGTTGTTTTAGGTACCATCATCACCAGTGTAGTTTCCCCCAAAACTCTGATAAACTTTAAAACCTTTGCTATCAGAGAAATTAATTCCCAGAAAAAATTGTTTAATATTAATTTAGATTCTACATTGTTTACCTGAAAATTTAAGCCTTTGTTTCTTTGAAATTCCTGAAAAGTTTAGCTTATATTAAACAAAAAGTGCAGCTAGGCCGGGATCAAATCAAGAGATCACATAGTTTTATGGAAGTTCACATAAACCAAAAGCTAACTAAAATATAAGGGTAGGGTTAAAGATGCTCTCTAATTATTTTCTTCACCAGATTGTTATTATTTAATTATTAGGTTCAAATAAACCAGAACCCCAAGTCATAAATAGATATAATATACAAGTTAAAACATCGTTTCTACATTATAATTTAATTGTTATCCTATATTTTGAGAAAGAAGAACAATTTTTATGTGGTTGCTAAGATTTAATATAAACATGATAAATAAATATTTTTTATAGCATCACATAATATTGAATGTTTCAAAAAAAATTTTCCACATAGTGTTTTTATTAAAAAAGTAGAACTAATAGCAATGATGTAAATAATTTTATCTAAGTCTTGTCTTTTAAAAAATTATTATAACTAATATTTAATAATAAACCATTAATTTGAAATACACACACATAAATATATATGTGCATGGCAAATTGTGTGGGAATCCCACTAGCTGCTGGCTGATTAATTAGCTACTTCAAATAACATGCTCACGAACCGTTTGATGGCGGTGATGAAATTGCTGCTTGATGCGCATGGGCCAAACTCTTCTCCTTCCTGTTATCCTATTTCGGATTCTCTGCTCTTGGCTATACTGTTACTTTTTAAGAGTATTTGGACAGTTTAAATTTTTCTTAATTTTTTTAATTTGAAAGAAAGCAAAATATAGAATAAAAATAATTTTTTAACTGTAAATTTCAAAAAATAATACATGATACTGAAAAATAAAAATTAATAATAAAATCTGGACTATCTATTCTGATCTAAATGATTCAGATGCTTTTGAAAAATAACAACACATCCAAGAATAGAGAATCCCAATTGCTGTTATCCACAGCTCAATTCTGCTAAAACTCTCTTTCGGCATTCGCTAATTAATGCTAAAAATATGACAATTAATGCATGTTCTCGACGCAAAGTAGTGGAGGATACAAGGAGATTATAATCTCTTAAACACTTTTGGTATCATTACCACGTGAGAGAAGGTGAGGGGTAGAAAAGGAAAATATTCATTATATTTTTATGATTATTATTTGATAATATCTGTGTTTTGTTATTATTATTATTATTTAAATAAAGATACAAGTATCATTTCATATTCATTCTATCCACTTTTATCATTTTTTCTATTCTCACCTACCTAACGTATATATTTATCTAATACAAGTGGACCCCCACCTTCCTATTTTTATCCCTCTTCAATTTTATTTAGTAAATTATATAGTTATATAGAAGCTCCGTAGTCATTTATGCAAGTGATCTTTTTAAAAGCCTTTCATATTCATATATAATTAAAGGCCTTACATGGTAATTAATTAATTACTGGCTAGCTAGTATCGACCCAGGCATAATTCCAAAATCTCCAGCAGAAAATTAAGTTTTTAAAAATATGTATATTGATTAAGGATACAATGGTAGCAAATCAGCAAGATGATAAAAATTAAATATATTTCCAGTTCTTGAAATTCTTGGCGATGTCATCCCTCACAATCTACACTCTGATCGTGCTAGAAACTTAGATTTTATAGAATATAGTATGAGTGGATAACTTATATTATTTAAATTAATTTAATTTAAAATATTGAGTTATTTAATAAATGTTCCCCAGTTTGCACAATCAAAATGTTAGTGATGACAATTTATCTTGTATTTTTTTTCTTAACAAATTGGGCGAACTGTGTAATCCATATATACTCGTAAGCTTTTCTTCTGCTTTTTTTTCCCAAATTTAGCGTGGCCCAAGTGATTTCATAAATATATGTACATATCAATTATTTAAATCATAATTTGAAAAATGGGTCAAAAAATCTAACAAAAACCGACTCAACCATTTGAGTTAGTCGACTCAACATAATGCGTGTTTGGAAACACGTTTGAAATTTATGTTTGTGCAGAAGCAAGAAATTATCGCTTCTTTAAAAACGCGATTTTAAGTTCTGAAAACGCAAAAACAAACACACCAATAATCTGTAAGAAGTTGCGAGTTTGGCCCATTATTTAAAGACTCTATCCCCCTCTTCAAATTTGGCCCATGTGGGATAACTAAATGCAGGCTTATCACAAATTCAGCCTTCTACTCCTCTCTTTCACTTTCACCTGCAGGATGTACATTGATCCGTCAAAATGTTGCTGGAGTGAAGATATGAACGGAAGAAATTGGGTTTAATGGTTGGATGATATCAGTTTGGCTACAAGTTTCTCTAATGTAGTTGCAGCTTTTGTCTTCTTTTGGTCCCTTTGATTCAAGTCTTGCTTCCTCCCTCACTCTCTCCCCCATCGAGACTTCATTTATGCAATTGCAGTACTAAAGGTTGATAAGGAAGATGGGATTTTGTTTTCAAGGAGTTTCAGCGATGGGTTTCGAATGTTAAAGTTAGAGGGCAAATTGGTTCCTCTGTTTGAAGAATGTGAACTTTAGAAATTGAGGTCAAAGACCGGTGGGGGTGTAATGAGATTTGTGAGGGGTAATGAGATTAATATAATATATAAAATTATATATAAAATTATTATTGATGCAATTACAATTAAATTAATAAATCTTGAATTGGTGTTTTAATTGGTTTAATAATTTGTCTAATTTTAAAAATATTAGTTAAAATGAAACCAAAAGACAAGAATAAAATGGGCAATAAATAATCACTAAAGACTAACCACCAAATCCACAACAATGAACAAAAAGTTTATAAACATCATTTTTATAAAAAGCTTGGACACTATCAAAAAGATTTATTGAAACATAAGGCATAGCTCGAAAAGGAATGTAAGCCTAGTGCTTTTGTATGTTACGAATAAAATTAGTAAAAATTTCTTATAATACTTAGTGAATTGACTCTAATTACATTACTCATGTTTCAAATACAATGTGTGGATTTCTTACAACCCAAACCATAAATCCAAATGAATGTCTGTTTTTTTGGGGAATCTGAGTTAAAGTTCCAGTTGAAGACATTGAAATGTATTGATTGATTCTAGATACCAAATCTCATTTAAATTCTTTACGTTCCTTATATTTCTCAAAACTCAAATTTTTATTTAAAGTTGATACAACTAAATACTCATTTAAGTTTAGCAATGGATGTTTTAGTTTGCTTAAATACAATTATTTTATTGTTTTTGGTGTTCTTATGATGGTTAATACAAACTAAAGCTTGACAATGTATTTGTTGAGATTTTGTTAATCTTGCACTATAATGTTATTTATACAAAACATAGTTTAGTGGATGAAAGTTCAACTTACTTGTGGCATAAATGTTTGAGTCATATATCCACAGAAAAAATACAAAGATTTATTATAAAAAGTGAGTACTTCCTTATTTGGACTTTATTGATCTTGGTATTTGTGTGGATTGTATTAAGAAAAAATACAAGAAACACACAACTAAGAAAGCAACGACAAACACATAACTCCTTGAAATTATACACAGGGGCATATATGGGTCTTTTGGCACTCCATCTTTTTGTGAAGAAAATTATTTTATCACCTATCAATATTTTTTTTTTGTATTATGACTATATTTATTTGTTGCATAAAAAAACCTTAATCAGTAAAAAGCCTTAAAGGTGTTTATCAATGAACTTGAAAGATAACTAGATAGAAAAATGAAAATTATTAGTGAATTTTATGGAAAACATGACCAAATTGAGCAATGGCTTGGTCCTTTTGTTAAATTTCTTGAAAAGCATGGCATATGTACTCAATAAATAATGCCAAATACATCGCAACAAAATGGTATGCAAAAAGGCATAATTATACCTTAATAGATAGGATTGGAAGTATGTTAAGTTACTCTTGTTTACCCTTATCATTGTGACATATGCTTTGAAAACCACTATATATTTGCTAAACATGGTTCTTAGAAAGACAATTACAAAGACTTCTTTTAAACTATAGACCTAAATAAAATCTAGTTTAAAGCACTTACATGTTTAAGAATACTTAGTGAAAGTAAAAATTTATAATTCACATGAAAAAAAAACTAAACTCAAGAAAAACGAGTGATTTTGTCATTGGTTCCCTAAAAAAATATAGAAATGTTAAACAATTTGACAATATACAAGAATAACAAATAAATGACCCAACGCCCCATGGTGAAGTTGTCACCAATGTATTTATGGTGGATGAACCACAAAAAGTGGCATTAAGAAGGTCTTAAAAGCAAAGGAAATTTGGTGCTTCTAATGAATAGGTAATTTAGCTATAAAAGTTAGAATTTGACTTAGGAATTGATGAAGATTTAGTTTTGTTTTCACAAGCTATAAAAAGTGCTAATTCTACTAAATGGTTAAATGCTATGAAAGAAAAGTTGAAATCAATGGATCACAATGAAGTATAAGATCCTGTTGAATTAGTTGAATGATGTAAAAAAGTTGGGTGTAAATAGGTTTATAAGACCAAATGCGAAGTTAAATGGTATTATCAAAATGTACAAGGCTAGACTTTTTGTTAAAAGTTTTATACAAAAAAATAGTGTTGATTACAAAGAGACATTTTCTTCTATTTAAAAAAAAAAAAGACTTGTTTAGAATTATTGTGGCAATGGTATCTAATTATGACATAAAGTTGCATCAAATAAATGTGAAATTTGCTTTTTTGAATGAAAATTTAGAGAAAGAAGTCTAAATGGATCACTTTAAGTGCTTTTCAATTGAAAGAAAAGAACACATGGTGTGTAAACTTAAAAGGTCAATATAAAAACTTAAAACAAGTTTCCCAACAATAACATCTTAAATTTAATGATATTATCACTTCTTTTGGATTTAAAGGAGACACCATTTATTGATGTATATATTTGAAGGGCGATAGGAGCAAGTTTTTATTTTCGATTCTATATATTGATGATATTTTACTTGCTACAAATGATCTTAATTTATTACATGAGGCTAAAAAATTTTTCTTTAAGAACTTTGAAATGAAGGATATAAGCGAGACATATATCTTATATGATTATAATTGAAATATTTTATGATAGATCATAATGATTGTTAGCATTGTCTCAAAAAGTATATATTAGTAAAGTTTTAAAAAGATTCAAGATGAAAAATTGCAAAGCAAGTTGTCATTGCTACATCCACTATGAAAGTTAAGTTTATGGCATGCTTTAAGGCCATTGTTCATAGTTTATGGCTACAAAATTTTATTTTAAACTTGGAATTGTCGACAATATTGCTAAACTACTAAAATTCATTATGATAATGCCACAGCAGCTTCTTTTTTCTAAAACAAAAATAACAAGTATTCAAAAAGTCCTTAACACATTGAATTGAAATACTTTGCTATTAAAAAAAAAATCAGAAACAAAGAATGTCAGTTGAGTACGTCAATACCAATTTTATGGTTGCAGGTCTATTAAGTAAAGGGCTGCCACTAAAATCATTTAATGAACATGTCAAAAGAATGGATATTAATGAAAGCCATTATTGATATTAGGTTAATGTTTATATACTTTTTATGTATTTGACACTTTGAGCTCTTTCAAGTATTGTTTCTAATATATTTATGCACCCTATTTGATTATGTTAGTATATATGTACATGAATGAATTGTGAGAATATTAACAAGATTATTATCTCACAGGCATTATCATTTAACCATTATGATATTTCTCATTACTAATTATATTAAGTATAAAATCGATAATGTGATATATGAAAAGGATTATATCGAATCAATGATAAGCAATTGCCATGACCAATATAAGTTTTTTGGTTAATAATGATTTATGATTTGATTAATTTAAGAAAATATTTGGCTTGTACTTTACACTTTGTATTTTATTATTAAACCATAAAGTTGAATAATATCCCATGCACTAAGTGGGAAAAATGTTTTTTTTTTTTTGGGTAACTTTTGGCCTACATGATTTTATGAATAAATAAATAAATATTATTTAAAATATAATTATGGTTTAATAATATAATCAAATGCTAAAATCTTATTAATCGAATAAGGCTAAGTGGTCACAAAATAACCACACTTGTAGTGTGGGCATATATAAATCCATTACTAAATTGGTTCTCTCAACCCATAATCAAAATTTTTCTTTCATGAGAAAGGATGTCAAATCTCTCATTTGCAATTAAAATTCCTTGAATCAAATCATTATAGATCAAAGTTTATTTCTCCTCATTTATAAAAATGTGATAATCATCTTGTTTAAAGATCCTGAGTATTATGATTCATGTCAAATTAAAGTTTGATTACATAATTAAAGATTCCTAATAACATTAGCATCAACACTCCGCACAGGCATTGTCAATCAAATCATGTTTACCCAAAAAACCTTTATTTTTTTCTAAAAATTTTAAGTAGCTTAATTAATTAAATAGAAGTATAGATGTCAAGTCAAAAAGACATGGCACTTAAGCTAACATAACTAGGATCAATGGACCACGTGCATAGGGCCCAAAGAAACAAAAAATTTAAAATTTAAAAAAAAAATCATCATATCATGAATAGTTTAATAATAATAATTTTAGTAAAAAACAAACCTTTCTTTATTATATATATTTATCCAAAAACCAACAAAAGTCAAAGGGATAGAGTTGTAGATAATCTAATTAATTAATTGTATTCTTAATTATAATAATTGCTTTATTATTCATTAGTGTCCAATAGACTAGACCGAATAGCCACTAATAAATATGAGATAAAAATTCATGATTTCTATGTTATAATTTAAATATTATTATAATTAATTTTTTATCCAAATTGGAGGATTTGATTGCATGTTTGATAATTGAAATATCTTGTTAAAACATCCAATGGAATTGAATCGATCAATAAGATTTGGCAAAGTCTTTTTTTTGTACGACCTCAGTGGAATAGAAACATTCAATAGAACAATCGCACATATTAAAGTTTGAAAAAGAACTTATCTTTATTTTATGAAGTGTCTTATTAACCTCTCTTAGTTTCAATAAAATCTAGTTAGTTTATACTTTTGACAAGTAACTATACTTATTAGTTTAATATATGCTAAGCTTAGTTATTATATAATCCCTTATATAAAATTAGGCTTATAACATATCTTAATAAGGATCACTAACCAACTTATTGTTTTAGAAAACAAAATAAATCAATTAATGTAAGCCAAACCCGAAATTTTCCAATAATCATTTCCTTCTCATAACCTTTACTCATAACCATGGTTCTCCAAATGACATACCCAGAGTCTGTTATGAACCGTTTGATGGTGGGGATGAAAGTATTGATAATAATGTTGATAGTTGATGCAATCAATCATTGTTTTCATCGTGTGCCAAGCTTTTCTCCTTCGTTTAATTTCACTTTCTGATCAAAGTTATATCTTTCCATATTTGCTTGATGCTTTTAAAACTCATGATAATTGCATCATTTTTTGCATCGTGTGCCAAGCTCTTCTCCCTCGTTTAATTCACTTTCTGATCAAATTTATATCTTTCCATATTTGCTTGATGCTCTTAAAAATCATGATAATGTTATGAAGAAGTCCAACACAAAGTGCAGGAAGCCCTGTAAGGATCGGAAGGGCGTCCATTTTGATGAGTTATATAAGTTGTGCATGAACATGATGAAGAATGGCAGGCAACGTAAAGTTGTAGAAGGCTGCAAGCTTTAGCACATGGAGGCATTAATAAATGGAAAAAGTAATTCTTGGATATTTATTATGAGATTGTTTAACACTGGAAAAAGTTTTATAAAGTAATTAATAATGAGGTGCTTAGTTGAACAACTTTCACATCACATTTTTAAAAATTTAAATTATGATCCATATAACCCATAGAAAATTCAACCGAAGTTACCCAATTATAATTCTTCTTGACAACTGCCTACTGACCCTGTTAAGGAAACCTCTACACAACTTCAGTCTTATATCAAGGAATACTTTATTATTACTCTTAAGGCCTTTTGTATTCATGAAAAACTCTATAATGAGAATTAATTGATTGTGTCCCACGATGATTCCAAAGTTTCGGTGCCTTGTTTTCTTGCTACCAAACAAGTCAACAAAGTCCCTACATAATAGCATCTCATATGTCACAATGTGAAATGGACAAATGGTGCGGTTTCTTCCACAATAGTAAGTCACGTGGCCAAAAACTAATGGAGCTGATCACGAGTCTTAGCATGAGCTGGACCCTTTAATATCCACCCCTTCCCTCACGCCTTAAAAGGCCTCCACGTCTTAACTCTGGCCCACTTCTTAAGAAAAATTCTTGGAAAAATGCATCACACTATATTTATATATTATTAAATATAATAGAGTTAAATTATATAATAGTATTATAATAAATAATAAAATGTGAAACTAATTTAACTTTATTTTATTAAATAGTATATAAATGACACCATACGCAACACACTAAACGTGAGCCTCGCACTAATGCAAGGGACTGAAGAAGAGCAGGGAAAAATTTAAGAAAAAAACAGATGATGAAAAAAGAAAAAAAAAAAAAGGATGAACAAAGCCCAATGCAAGTTAATGGCTTATAGGCGGTATCAGTTTAGCTTAGTGATAATGTTTTAGAGGAAAACTTTCTTCTAATATATATATATACATATATATTAGAAGAAATATAAGTGAAATTTTAACTAAATGTGAGAGAAAATTTTTTTATTAAAAGGAATTAAATTTATAAAAAGGTATATAAATAAATTGAATTGATTGATACATTTAATGCTCTAAAAATTTAATTTTTAATTTAGATTGATGGAAGATCTCTCCATTTAGGTAAAGAGTAACGGACACTTCTAAACATGCTTGTGATTTAACTTTGTCTAACGTCTACAAGCATTTAATTATAATGATTACGTTTTGTAATAAAAATAAGAAATATATAAATAAAATTCAAAACAATAAAAATCATACATTTATATATAAATCCTTACAACTGTCGATTTATTATGGAGGATAAAACCTGCATTCCTCTTTTATTATTATTTTTTCTTTTCTTTTTTTTTCGTTTTCATGTATGAAACTCATCGAATCTTTAGCCGTCCTCTCCGGGTTGGTGCATCTTCAAGTTCAACCTCTTGGTGTGTGTGCTTAGCTCGATAAGGTTAGTCAATTATCTTTCTGTGGGTTTAATTTGCGCATGTGCTTTATTATTGTTATTATTATATTTTTTTTATGTGGATGAATTGATGATAAAAGTATCTGTCTAGTCGGTGTATCAGTGATTTGGAGTTTAAAACTTTGACATTGGTTTTGAAGTAATTATGAGGTGATACTGAATATCGTTGTCGCGATTCTGAGAATTTATGGATCTAGTAGGAGCGATAGTATTTATTTTTATTGAATCAATGATTTTATTTCTGGAAATTTGACGTTGATATCTTCAGAGGATGAGTTGTTTCACTGCTTGGAGAGTTACAGCAGAGGCAGAGGGCTAGTCCAGCGGAGAGCAAGGGTCCTCAATCTTGAACCCTTAAATGTGGTTTATGATTACCTTTATGTTTGCTGTTTTTCCCCCTTTGTTTTCGTTGAGAATTGGTGAGTTTCTCGTGGAAAGATTTGATGAGTTTCCTTAGCCCTGTGAAAGATAACATCCAAAATCATATTAACCGACCTGTCGGTATCAATACCCTTTATTCGTGATTTAATCATTCTTATAAAATGCATAGTTCCCCTCTGCGTTTGCAAATTAGCAGCTGATATACGTTCATCATTTTAATCTCATTTCTCAATTTATACTATGTTTCCTGAACAATTATTGAACCCTATATTATTCTCCTTTTGCTTTCCAGAATTTCTAGCGAAAACCTTCTGCTGAAATTCAAGTACACTGCTTAAGCTCCTCAACTTATTATACTTGCAGCGAGTTCTCTCAGTTAGATGTGCCTTAGTGATCATATCTCTGTCTCTGGGAGCAATAAGGTTATATCTTTGCTAATACTGCCCTCCTTCATGCTTGACAAGAGTGTGCGACAGATTTGGACCTCGTTTTTTCGCTATCCCCTGATGCACAACTGGCACACAAGTCTTTTGAGAGTGCCTATCCTATTAATACATGATTTATGCGAAGATGGTTGAAACACCTTTCTGTGTATGGTTATACTCTTTATAATTACGTTACTATTTCATCTTACTGTGTGGTCTGGTATGGAGAACAAATCAAATGTCTTAATGGAAAGATATGAGTTAGGAAGATTGCTAGGCCAAGGTACCTTTGCAAAGGTGTACTATGCGCGAAGCACAGTAACTAATCAGAGTGCGGCTATTAAGGTAACTGACAAAGATAAGGTCATGAAATCTGGACAGGCTGATCGTGTCAAGCGTGAAATATCTGTTATGAGAAAAGTTAGACATCCCTATATTATACAGCTTTTTGAGATTATGGCCACCAAGAGTAAGATTTACTTCGTTATGGAATATGCTAAAGGTGGCGAACTCTTCACTAAGGTGGCTAAAAAAGGGAAGCTCAAAGAAGATGCTGCACATAAATATTTCTGGCAGCTGGTCAATGCAGTTGATTTTTGTCACAGCAGAGGCGTGTACCACAGAGATATAAAGCCGGAGAACCTTTTGTTGGATGAAAACGGGAATCTGAAGGTCTCTGATTTCGGGTTAAGTGCTCTGGCTGAATCCAAGCGGCAAGATGGCTTGCTGCATACAACCTGTGGCACACCTGCTTATGTTGCTCCTGAAGTCATCAAAAGGAAAGGGTATGATGGTGCCAAAGCGGATATTTGGTCTTGTGGGGTAGTCTTGTTTGTCTTATTGGCAGGTTATCTCCCTTTTCATGATTCAAATTTGATGGAGATGTATAGGAAGATTGGCAAAGCAGAATTTGAATGTCCTAGTTGGTTCTCACCAGAAGTTCGAAAATTGTTATGCGAGATGTTAGATCCAGATCCTGATACTAGGATTTCCATGGAAAAGATTAAGGAGTGTTCTTGGTTTAAGAAAGGGCCAAATGCTAGACACAAAAAACCTATAATGGAAAGGAAGACTGTCTCTTCATCAGGTACAAATCCTTCTGATCAAAGCGATGAAATTGGTAGTACAGCAGCAGAAGCAAAGCAAGAGTCAGTTGTGCCCACCAGCATAAATGCATTTGATATCATCTCCCTTTCTGCTGGTTTTGATCTTTCTAGATTCTTTGAAGACAGTTTTAAAAAGAGAGAAGCAAGATTTACTTCAAAACAACCTGCGCCACTCATCATCTCTAGGCTGGAAGAAACTGCCAAGCGTCTGAAGATGAAAATAAAGAAGAAAGCCGCAGGTTTGTTAAAATTAGACGGCCTCAAGGAAGGTAGGAAGGGTATTTTGTCCATTGATGCAGAGATCTTTGAGGTTACTCCGTATTTCCATTTGGTGGAGGTGAAAAAATCAGATGGAGATACATTAGAATTCCAGAAAATACTGAAAGAAGATTTAAGGCCTGCCCTTCAGGATATTGTTTGGGTTTGGCAAGGTGATGACCAAGAACAGCAATCACGGCTATCAGAGCAGCAACTGGAGATACATGACCAGCAGCCACAACAACCACCGCTATAATACATTCTCAGATTTTCAATACCTGATGCTTACTTTCTACTTTCGTAGTTCATGATATGTCCATTTTCCCATTATGCTGCTTTTTCATATTGTGCAATTGTTCCTTTGACCTCATTAAGTTGTGCTGCCATTTTAGCTGTCTTAAATTTTCAGGGTGCTGAATTTTTTTTTAATTACTTTTTGCTGTATGAGTTTATTAGAATGTTGCCAAATTTTGAGTTGAAGAATTAAGACAGTAAATATTATATTATAAATATACATACCAACTTTTTGGTGGGTTAATTGGACAAACTAGATGGAGGCCAATATTACTCCGTAAGAAAGATGACCGTTCACGTGTAGAATTGAAGTGTTACCCCGGTTAGCATGCATCAGCGAGGTTGTGGTTCTGTGAATCTTGTAGATGTAAGCCCATGCACTTAACTCGCCAAACGAAACTCGTCGAAATAAAGGAATGTCTCCGTAAATTTCATTATCTAACACACGTTAATAAGATTTTATGAGCGCTTTACACTCATTTTAGCTGCAAAAGGTATACTTAAATTTTTTGTGTTTTTCATTTCAAAGTGCTTGTCTCTAATTTCCCTCCTCGCTTCTCTCTAATTTTTTTCAGCACTTTAATTGAAGTACAGGTCCTAGATGCCTAAAACGAAATAAAAAGGGGGAAAATCATGATTTCAAAAGGTTTAATTTGAACCTCTAAAGTATCTTTTGCAATAGTTTTGTAATTCAAGTACAAGTAATCGATCAATGGTCTTCAGATATGAAGCATCCGGATGTGCAAATTAAAAAATTATTGGCTACTGCTGTATATTTCTCCATGAGACTCAACAACATATCACCAACTGGTTATTTTTAGACTAGGTTACCAAGGTGGCACATAGAAATTGCTCCTGGATTTTCTCCTCTATTTTTTTGGTCATGAAAGCATGGGTTTTTTGGTTTCACCTTTTTATACGGAAAAAAGAATTGCCAAAATATTTTGGCTCGTCTTATTGCTGTCCAAGAACTGAAAGACATCTGCCCCACAAAATCACAAAACTCAATTGCCTTATATGGAATTTTTCCTTATCAATGCGAGAGGCTTGGGAGCGTCATCTGTACAAGTGTTTGTTCATGTTCGTTTCCCTGCAAATTATGGCTACACAGCTCAGTATTGGCTCCAATCAATCATGTTCCCTGGAAATTTAAAGCTTTATATGCAAATACTAGCCTTGTATACGCCTAAGTGTAGAGTTAATTAACTAGTAAATCGTTTTCATATTTAATATGAATTTTCAAGCACCAAAACCAAACAGAATTACCAAGAAGTATATAAAGATATGAAACACGACGTCAATATGGTGGGCTTACAAAGCAAGATCAAAAGCTAGTACTTTTTTCCAGAATAAGGAAACTGGAAAAGGAAAAGAAACATTCTTTACTTGTTAGATTTTCCACGTGGTAGTGAAAAGACAAATATTATAATGTAGCTAATGCTTTCTGCTTATGTTTTTCGTCTGATCTATATGATCAGAGAATAATAAATGTACAACTCGTTTAACACATGTAGATTTCTCACCACACTGGTGAATTCCTTATTGCCCAACACCTTACAATTGGATAAAGTTGGGGGACTTTGTCAAGTCAATAAAATCAGTATCAACACGGGAAACTCTTCTTTTCTTGCTATCTGAAAAGCTGCAGCTAGGAGATGGAGTAGACAAATCTATTATCTCAGCTTCATTAGGCACAAATGAGGTACATCTGAATTCTTGATTCTTAATAGCAGCTGATATTATACCTGATTGTATACAATCTGCTTGACTCAATTCAGAACTACTCTTATTCATCGAATTCGTAAAATCGTCGTCTTCAATTGTCTCTTCTCTTATTGATAACATTACTGGTGATGATTTTCTCACTTGTGATATGATAGAACCAAATGGTTGTCTCTTGTCTAGTGAAGCAAATGAATGACAAGGTTCTCTTGCTTCAGATTCTTTATCTAGTGGAAAGAGATGAGTGACAGGACCATCAAATGTGTCTGGTACAGAATCAGAGTTACTTGTAATAATATTGCATTCCTCTTCGCTGATGCCGTCATCTTCGTTCTCGGACAAACCATCAATTCTTTCAGTATAACATGGAAGTTCGCCCATGGAGCAAATATGAACCTTCATGTGCCCTGGCAAACTTGGACAACCAGCAGAATGTTTCATGTACTTCGTTGAGAAGAAGCTTACTTTAATATTCATGCTGTGACCAATCATATCATATATTAGTATCCAGACACAAAATCATTAACATTCCTACAATCAGAGAGAAGATATACCTCTGCCAGGATGGGAGAGTGAGCATTGTGTATGCAAGTTTAATCTTGTTGGCAATTCCTGAAAGGGATTTAAAGGCAGCAGCCGCCTTCCTTACCGCCAGTGATTCCACAGGGTGCTGCCAAGCCCATTCAAACTGCAATTCCCAGTCAAAATAACCACTTAAAAACATTAACTTAGACATTGGCATTCCGGATGGCATAATTCCCATGATCTTATTATGCCAGGCTTCTGTGAGCCAAGCAAAGAACAGAATCATATTATGCCACTATCAGATGCAGATATGTACAGAACAGTGTGAGGCCAAAAATTGAAGACAGGAAGATCAATAATTTTAGAATCTGGGCCCAATATTCATATTTTTCAAGTGACTTACACAAAGACCCACATGCTAAAGTACGTGATCAAAATGCCAAAGACTAATGGTAGTCTGAATATGGATGATTCCTCTTATAGAACATGCTGTGTTGCTAACTTCTAAGCATTTAGGAGCAAATTTAGCCAAGTGACCAATTGGGATAAAATTAAAAAAGAAAAATCATCTTGCTCAGACCAAAGATGGAGGGTTAACCCAGCATGTGGTTGATTAGAAGAGATTTGACAAAAGAAGCAATACAAAGAAAAAGGTGTCTGACCTGCAGAGCAGACACGTTCGTTGGGAAACCATATATACACAAAACCATCTCCCAAGGCCTCTTCCTCTTCGTTCTCCAAGCTCCGCACCCAATTTCGCCATTGTGTTGCCTAATCCGACGTCGTGGGTTCACTGTAAATCTGTAATTGCATATTGATAAACACGGACAGATCCAGAAACCCATCATAAACGAAAATCGCCATAAAGAAGCAAGTTGGGGCATAGACCAAAGAAAATAGTAAATACCCAACATTTCTATTGATAAAAAATGAAAATTTTTCAATGATTACGAACATGCGTTAATCAAAGGAGATCAGAAACATCTGATCTTGGAGATTGGAACAGAAATAAGAAGAGTAAAGATGAATGGGAGTGTGGGACCGAACCCGATGTAGGTATGGCCCTTGTAGCGAGGGTTCAGAGAGACCAATAGGTAACAAGCGAAGAAGCCTTTGCCCTCATCAGTGACTGTGTTTTGATCTTCGACCGCTGCTGCTTGGGATTGAGGGCTGAGGGGTTTTGAGGCTTCTGATTTTCCCCTTCTTTTCCTCATCTCGCCGCTCCCAAATGAAATTTGACCGTTGCACTACTTTGTAGATACCGACCTCGGGTATATCAGGTATAGTGTAGGTGTAACGGTGTAACTAAGCCGATCCCCTTCCCCGACCCCACCAAAAACAAAAAGTAAAAAAGGAAAAAAAAAAAAAAACCAAAACGCAATAAGCCAGCATCAAAGAAAATTGTTTTCTTTTCTTTTTTATTTTTATCGTTTGGTAGTTATGAAGTTTTGATATGAAATTTAATCTATACTAACATATATATCTTTAAAAATGTTATTATTTTGTTTGAAAATAAAATCATAGTCTAAAAATAAATATAATTAGTAATTGATCAACTTCAATTTTTTTTAATTATTTTATTTGAGTATTTTAAAAAATTTTAATGTTTAAAAAAAATAGTTACATACAAATTATAAATATTATGAATATGAATCGTTTCTCGCCTATCTCTGCGCAGCATCACCTCCTGTCCCTTTAATCGAGTCCGTCCAATGCATACAACGGAGGAGCTGCTTCCACGTCGGTCATTTTGTTTTTCCAATTATTAATCAAGGATCTTCCAACCAAAACGCAACATTTCTTTTGCTTTTCTCCCTATCTGCAATAGGAGCTGCCATCGCATTTCTGTCCCTAGTGAATCAATATGATCTAAGGAAGTACATTGACTTTGTAAGTATATGCTAATTGTCATTTTCAATTAAATAATAAAAAAATTGTTTGTTAGTCTTGGTTGGCTTAGGTTAGTGGATAACAGCTTAATGACTCAAAGATGTCAACTAATATACCTTTGAACATTCCATTTGATTTCTAATCAATGATATTTCAGGAACAAGCTTGTATGCAAAATATAAATGGAAGTAGTAATGTCGCTAGAAAACAAAGGAGAAAGGGAAAAAATGAAACTTTTGAAGGAGATGATTTCATAGGAGAATAAATACAAACATCGAAAGAGCAACTGTTGCCACTATGAAATGCAACAAAAGCAATACTACTAACCTGAAACTAGAAACAAAATTGCATGATAAAGAATATGAGCTAAATCTTAAGCTAAAATAAGATCACAATCTAGATCACACTGATTCACTGAGGACAAAAATGTGATAGGAGCTCCTATTGCATATGGAAGAAAACCAAAAGAAATGTTGCATTTCAGGTGGAAGATCCTTGATTCATAATTGAAAAAAAAAAAAGTGGAAGCAACTCCTCCGTTGGATGCGCTAGACGGACTTGATTAAATGGGCAGGAGGTGGTGCTACGCAGAGATGGGCAAGAGACGATCCATATTCAAATATTTTTAAAAAAAAAAAATAGTTAATATAAATGAGGTGCTGAAATACCTGTATTATGAAACAAGAAAAATTAATTGAAAAAATACTTGAGAATTTCAGATTTGTTGAAACAATTTTTTAAACTAAAAATATTCTGTATCAAAATCTCTTTCATGTTAAAAAAAGTTGGAAAGCAATTTTCTTTGGAAAATATATTTCACATAAATTAAATTTTGTGGGAAAAAAAATTGAGCGTAAATATTAATGCCTTCTATTCATTAGTAAGGAAGATAATTAAAACTAACTAAAAATGACAACAATTTGACTGCTGACAACCCAGTGTATTTCCCAAGTGGTCCATTTTTTTTTTAAGTATTCCCATATTATTCTCTAGAAAATGTAAAATTTCTAAAATCAACTCTTTCTGCCCTTTTTATCATAATAATGTTCTTATTTTACATTCGTGGATGCAAGGGACATTGGCAAAGGCATGCTTCGCATCCATGCCTACTTATTGGGACTGCAGTGCTATTTTCTAACTATTAATTTATTTTAGATCAAATTACATTTAAATCTTTTGAATTTTAAATTATGTGGAAAGAATTTTTTTACTTTTAAAACTCGATAACAAACCTTCACAAACTTCTATTTATGTGCAAAGAATCCCTCTCCATTAGTCAAACCATTAAATGACTAATAATAAGATACCACATCAAACTCAACCTAAGACACATGACAGGGAACATGGATTAAAGGGTAAATTAATTATTATCCTATCCTACGAAACAACTTCTCCTTCCCTAAAACATACTTCTCCATTTGAAACGTTTCTGTAGATTATGTCACACTCCATAACTGCGTAAAGGAGCCTAACCTCGACACCCACAAAAAGGTGGTGAGTCAAATCAAGCCATTTGCCACCCAATACTACTAAAGCCACGAAAGATTTAGGGTTCAAGAGCAATGAGAATCTTCTACTATATTGGGATTCTATTGTAGAGGGTTTGATTCAAAGTTTCCAATTAAGAAAAATGGACTTCTTGTGGTTTCAGTGAAGTTTTGGAGCTTCGCCACTCCTACCTTTATCTCTCGTTTTGTTATAGGGGGTCTTATTATTATTTTGCAAGAATAATGAAAAAAGCTTGAAAATATGGAATCAATATTGTGATCCCTGACTCTTTGTTGGTATTATTAGCTATGGTTAAAAAAGATGATTAGGAATAATAGTATTATGATTCTGTTCTATGCTTTCTTATTGCCATCCTTATTGACCATATATAGGAACTTCAAACTCAAAGTTCCTCATTCCCAATATCTTTTTGCACTTAGCAATGTATTATCGAAGTTTGAAATTTGATTTATATTAGGAGAGAGAATATTTGATTGACTAAAGATATTGATTTTGAATGTAACTTCGCTTCTCAGCTCCAGAACAAGTTCCATGAAGCGAAAACTAATCCCTTACTTTGATTCAAACCTTTCAAAAGCTACCTCCTTTATTATTCTCCAAGGTAGCGTAACCATACTACAAAGATAAATTAATCAAATCATATTCAATTTTGATAAGGATTTATACTTGTTTAGTATGATAAGATTTTAAATCTGTATAATGCAACCCTTTGAAACAACCTAATTTGTAATACTTCCAATTGTTGCCTACTTTGAGTTTCTTCCTTTCAACATGAATCAGGGTAATGATTTTAGTGAAGAAACTATGGACTTTAGTAGTGTAGAGCTAGGGAAAATGTATGAAGTTCTTCTATTCCCATCCCACCTAGAATTCAACTTATTTGTGGTATGATGACATCAATCTAATCACATTTAGTAATATAATGTACAAAAGGAGCTTAGTTGCTGTATAAAAGAATTATAAAAAGCATTGTAATTAAAGGATTAGTTTATCTAGAGATAAATGTATGTTTGCATGAGGTTGCTTAAACATTTTGTTTGAGCGAATTCCCTAAATTCTTACATGAAGCAGTTGCAAATATATATATATATATATATATATATATTATGGTTATCTTCTAGTTCCCTAATGTCTAAATGAAAATTCCATAAAAACTAGAAAGCTATAGTTTTTTGACAATGTAAGATGTAATATATATATATATATATATATTATATCTCATTTTTAGGAATATTAACATATGAATATAAAAATACTCATTCTCCCCAATGCTTTGCATACTAATCAAGTCTCTTCCCAAGAATGGTCTTTTATTTTTTCAACCCCCCAACTCTGTCTCTTTCCCTTAATCTTTTTAATCTTTTTGCACGGCAAAATTCCAGCTTCTGACTTGTTGATAGCTGCTTGTAATTTCTGGCACTACTACAACTATAAATAACATAGCCAGTGCATAAAAAATGATCTTGTGGTCTGAATTGGATGCGAAATTTTAGTGAAACTTGCTTGCTTTTCTCCTACAAACCAAGCCTTTAGCCTTGCCTGAAATTAAAATGGCCCCTATTGCTACAACTCAAGAAATGGGGGTAGGAGTAACGTAAATCCAAAAACCCCACCACTCTAACCCCAACAATTCTCTCTTTCTTGGCTAGAAACTTCGAATCAAACCCTCTATAATAGAATCCCGATGCAGAGGAAGATTCACAATCCTTTGGAACCCTAAATCTTTTGTGGCTTTCGCAGTGGGAGGCAAATGGGTTGTTTGACTCACCACATCTTTTGTGGCTGTCAAGTTGGGCTCGCTTGATTATGGATTGCGAGGATGTAATCTATAGAAGCATTTCATATGGAGAAGTGCATTTTGGGGAAGGAAAAGTCATTTGTGGGATGGGATAATGACTAATTCACCCTTCAATCCATGTTAGCTACCATACGTCTTGGTTGAGTCCAATGTGGCATCTCTCTGTTAGTGATTCAATCGTTTGACTAATGAAGGGGAGTTTTTTGCACATAAATGAAAGTAGTGGAGGTTCATTACTAATTTTTAAAAGTTAAGAGAGTTCTATGCATATGACTCAAATCTTAAGAAAGTTATATTTATTTTGGCCTTTATTTTATTGATTCTTAAACTTCACAAGTTGGATTTTCTCATGTAATTTGAGTAAAATTTTAATTTCTTTTTTCTTTTCATTGGCACAAAAAAGCTTAACATTTGATTCTAGATTCGCATTGTGGCTTTGCTTGGGATGTTTTTGGTGTAGTTTCTTTGGACACTAAGTTAGCTTTCAGAAAAAATAAGATGGGGAAAAGAAGGAAAAGAAAAAGGAAAAGGTAGCTTACCATAAGGGTAAGGTGGTAAAGACAAAATCAAAAGGAAAAAAACTTAAGGAGGGAGGCATCAAACTCAGAATTATGGGTGGCTAGCTATGAAGCACAGAATGAGAATAAATTCATGAATAACGGATAAGCCTCATCTGAAATAAATGTTAGGCTAATACAAAATTTTTTACTCCTCTATGTTCATCATGTAATTGCCCATATTCTTTACCAACAAATGAATTTAAAGTAATCACATTTAGAAACTAGTTCAATGTGTAACATCCCTTTCCACTTTCACGAAGATGTTACCTTTCATAGTGTAATCCGCACCAATAATACTCCACCCACTGCAAAATTTTCCCAGAATTTGGTAGGATAGGTCTAAATAACTGCAGTAGATTGATTGATCCAAAAGATAGCTGAGCTATGCAGAATAGTTCAGATCGTGGAACCACTTTGTGTTCGCCAATTTTCTCTACCTTTCCCTCTTCCTCTTTCTCCCTTTTTTTTTTCCTCAAGTGCCCCTTAATTATTCAACCTAATTCCTATTATACAGATAGTATATATCAGACATATATTGGTCAGAGTTAATTTCTTTCAACTCTCATTCACTGAGAGCTTGGGGGTGCATTCAAATAATCAAGATAACCAAGCGGGAAAAGCTTCCATTTGGAGCACTTCATAGTAACTGAGCAACCAAAGGAAGCATAATTCCTAGTCTCGAAAATATGCTGCACCTTCTTTACTGTTTTGTTCAATTCACTTCAGCAGTTGGATATATTAACAGAGTACAAACAAATGATCATTCTTATCCAGAAAACACAAAAAGGTAAAGATTTCTGAAATGATTGTTGTGATCAAAAGGAGAGAAAGGAGATCTTCTTCAGGTAAACAGTATGAGACGACAGAACATATTACAAGAGGTCATTTACATGGTATTAGTACTTTCATGACAAACACCTTGTACATTTACAATTAAATGGTCTTGAAACCACAATGGACAACGACTTAGGTTAAGCCATCCAGCCTGCCTGCCTTACAAATCTTCTGCCTCATGAATTGAGGGGAAAGATGAAAACCTAAAAAGAGCACACCCTATATAACATCATAGGAGAGCTGGGTATTATTATTATTTTGCAACTATGACTTTCACAATTCATATTAAGAAAAATAACCACAACAGCTACGATACAGAGTTTCCAAATTGACCAAAACATACAATCAGATGCAGTACTCATCAATCCCAATGGATCATGAAGATGAACTAGAGGAACATACTGATCAGTTGGAGCGCTTTGAAGAGAAGACCGTGTGCTTCCACAAATAACGACCACTAGCCATATCTACAAACGTCCAGAACCCAGATTCAATCGCTGCTCGCGCCTGCATCACCAAATTAGAAATTAGAAATATGAAGTTGAAATAGAAGCACAAAAGGGTGGAAATGGGGGGTACCTTGGAAGTTGCATTGAGGGAAGGATCAGTGATATGTGGGGTTGAAGAATTGGTGGTGGGATCAGAAACGTCGTCGCTGGGCTGTGTAGGCAGAGGTTGAGATCTGAGGTTTCGGATGAGGAAGAAACCGGCGAGAGTGGCTGACAAGAATATGAGTATGAGCCTGAGAGGACACATTTCCCCTCAATCAATACTCTGTGTGATTGCCAGACCCAGAAATTGATGTTACTATGTTCACCACAATGGAAGAAGGAAGGAACGTGGTGGTTCAACACCGACTTCTATTGAGGAATTCGAATGAACATGGATCAGCAGCCATTATTAACTGGAATTTCTTTCCTTTCTTTTTTCTATCTATAAATGAGTACGAGGCGTGTAAAATTTTTGAATATTTATAAAAATAAATTATTCAGACATCTGTTAAATTTTATTAAAATTATATAAATTTTTTTAAAAGAATTATTTTATATTTTAATTTAATTTTAAATTTTTAACTAAAATACCCTTTAAAAATTTTTAGTGTTGATCAAAAAATATAAACTTTTAATAAAAAATATAAAATTAAACTAAAGTGTTAAATAATTTTTTTAAAAAGATATATGTGTATATTTAAAAGTAAATGAAAATTTTGTATAATATTAATAAAATTTAAAAGAAATCTGTATAATTTACTTTTACATTTTTAAAAAATATATTGTTTAGGTCAAGTTTCTTACAGGAACTATTTTTATATTTTTTTAATCTAAATTCTTTTTTGAAACCATCTTAAGACCTTTTTTTCACATCTATATGAAATATTTAAAATTTGAACAATATTTGTTCACAAATTGTTAAGTATATAAAATTACAAAAAATATATATATATTTTTTTTGCCCCAAAAATAAAATAGTAAACATTAATAATTTGTGGTGAATATGATTACTCATTTCGTTACAGAAACAAGTAACTGTTAAAATTGTGATGGAGATGGATCCGAGTGTCCCAATCCATACCTTTCGAAGGAAAACTGGGGGACAAGAAGAAATTTTTTTAAAAAAATTAAGAATAAATATAACTATTTAAACATTTACTATAATTTTTTAAACTATATTATGAAACCTTTTATAATTCAATATCATATTATTAATTGTTTTAAAAAATAGAATTATTACTTAATTTTGAAAAACATTATAAAAAAGACTAAAGAAATACATGCAGAAATTTTTTTTTTTTTGGGGTCAGAATACAAAATTGCAACTTGCCGAATGAACCCAAAATATGTCACCTAAATTACTTAACGTGATATTCAAATCTCCTCCCACCACACTCAACTTATGGAAAAAGGAAAACTTTTCCCTTTTGAAGGAGCGAGCGGCTAGGGTTAGGTACAGATGCTCACAACCCATTACTCATTTATCTGTACTTCTCTGTAATATAGTAAATCACATTATCCTTTAATAAATTTTCATTAAATTATATGTTATAATTTTTTATTTTAATAATTATATTTGACATGCTTTCAATTTATTTGCTGAAAATTAATTTTTTATATAATATATATTTCTTTTAAAATAAAATTACTGAACTATTTTCACTAAGAATAAAATTATATTTTTATTTTGTGTGAAATATTAAACTTTTTCATATAAAACAAATTAAATAAAAAAATTATAGCAAAATTTCACAAAAGTCCAATGTAATTTTCAAGTTAAAAAAATATTAAATACAATTTTAAAAATTTTAAAAAAATAGCATAATTTATTCTTTTAAATATAAATAATCTCACTTTGCAAGTACAACAAAAATGCAATACTAACAAAGAACAATTCTTACCTACACTAAAAACATCACGTTATTTATACATGATTCTATATATAAACTCCACTTATATTATACATAAATTTTACATATATAAATTAAATTCTAATCATTGATTACCATGCACTAGGTGCATGTAAAAAAATTTCTACCACAAATATTAGTTACACTAACTTTTTTTTATTTAACTAAATTACATTTAATATCCTCTTGCTTTAAAAATATTATCTAGCTTCATAACATTTAATATATATTGCCAAAACCCCTCCAATTTTTTTTTCCATCAATGATATTAACTTCTAACATAATATGCATTTCTTTTATTTACATACTTTTATTGCTATATTAAGAAATAAAAATACAACTCATATTGAAACTTAAAATTAACTTCACCACTTTTCCTATCATATTCATAGTAAAACCACATTCTTATATTAAGCCCAAAAAATATTAATTAACAAAAAATAAATAATAAGAAAGGATTATATTGTTAATACCAGCTATCTTTTGGATCAAGCAATTTTTTGGTATTGAACACAAAGTGGATCAATCAATTATAAGATACTTTGTGTTCAATAACAATTATCATAGATCTAATTTGTCTAAACTAGAGTTAATACTTTTTTAGAGTCAATTGCACTAATTTTTTTTTTTTTTTGGGGAGGGGGGGAATTGAATTAAATTATCCCCCAAAAAAAAAAAAAGATTAGTGCAATTGACTCAAAAAGTATTAACTCTAGTTTAGACAAGTTAGATCTATGATCTACCAAATTGCAATAAATAATAATAATAATAATAATAATAATAATATGACATTTAAAATTAGTCAAACAATAATTTAAAGCATTCTATATTCCATTAAAACAATCTAGTCCTATGCATCGCCAGGCACAAACACAATCCTACCAGGGAAAAGTGAAAACGAGCTCAAATGGAAGTTTACAACTTGAAAAATAAATTCTCCATCTCGTATGTCCAAGTGGTGCTTCAGACCTAAAGCATCTGGATCAACAGAAGGCCATTGCCTGCAAAATAATATGAAAGCAAAATTGGATGCAATTGAGTGCAAATTTGGCAGGAGTGAAGGACTAAATTTTCATTTTTTTTTTTAAATATGATTGATGAAGCTACAAATGCTGCACAAAAGCACTTATATATGGGGGGCTTCTAATTACCCAAGGTTACAATTTTTTTTTTCAGCAATGTAGCAGTCAGATATAAAAGTCTCCAAATGAGTGCATGTCTTTTGCTTGTGACCTGCAAGTTGATATGAAATCTCACCAAGGTGTTATTAAGATGTAAAACTAGTTGATTTTGCAATTACTAAAAGAGAGCCCTATATATTTTCTTTTATCAAGAAACTTATACAATTCGCTATATGTGCACGTAACTATGAGGCATGAAGCTTGAAGTAGAAGACACCACCTTACTATATTTCTTTTAGAGTTTGGCAATCCGTGCTATCTTCGAGAGAACCATTCTTAAGCTTCGAATACCCGCTCCAGATTTTGAACTTACCATCATCTGCAATAAGCACAATTCAAAGTGTATAGCTTGCTTACAAGAATAATGTGGTAAAAATAAAGTTGTGAACAAATCTGCCAAAAGAATCAATTTACCGTAGGCTGAACTACAGACTTGTTATCCTTGAGGCTCTGTGAAGGTAAACAGTTCGCAGAAGGGTGTTAGTCTCTATAAAAAAACACCAATTTTCAGATAAAGGTCAATTTGGATGGCCAAAATTCACCTCTTCAATTTGCATGGCATGGCGTGCCACATCAATTGGGAATACCATATCTGTCTTAGTTAGTACAATCTGATATTTAGTTTGTGATCTGCAAATTGATCACATACATCATAAGGTATATGGCATACTACCTCAACGGTTTTGGAAATTCATATACTGAATAATAAGAGAGAATGTCGGTATACAGACTAAACATGTACCTTTCCATTAAGTCAATAAGTTCACGATCCCTTGGCTTCATACCCCATTTTGTATCAATTAATAGGCATACTCGTTTGAGGCCAACTCTCGTGGAAACATACTCCTTCACCTACAATTTAGAGGTTTTTCAAGGGAAACCATTGATCAGCTTTTAATATGACAAACCAATTAACTAAACTCCATACGTATGTGAACAACGAAATATGAGGAAAATTCCAGCAGCCCAATACATATATACTATCCCAGAGTAAAGACACTAAAGGAAAGTGAATCACACATATCCTGATATCCATGTAGCCAAAAGCGTACTTACAGATTTCAAGTATAAACAAGACCACTAGATTAATTACCCACTTTTTGTTTAGAGTATAGATAAATGTTTTATTTTTAATTAGGGAATGAATACAAAATTCCTGAAGTCAAGGTTGGGCATATCACAAACACAACAAGCAAGATAAGAAGAAATATAAAATAAATCCTTGACAGCGCTTTGCTTCTTAAAAGTATGCTCACAACTTAAAAATTACCAAAATAAATAAATAAATAGATTAAAAAAATAAAGAAGCAAGAAGGATTCTTAAGTTGGAATATAACATGATCTCAAATATCGTCATACTTCCAAGTGTAATAACAACTTCCTAAATTCTAAGTCCTATAAATTAGGAAGCGATAAGATAAGATTACAATACTTTAAACTTAAAATCCTAAATAATAAAAAAGCAGATTATATAAGATAATAACTAATCCAAGATAAATACTTATCATAACTAACACAATATTCTAACAAGTTTAATGGACACGAAATTAGTTAACATGTTTATTTTGAAATAAACAGCCTTAAATTAAGTATATGTAAACTTCCTTTTTTCTATTCGTCTATCTTCTTCTCCCAGTAGCTCAACAGTAATGAATTTGTAGGTTACAATGACCAGTCTTCCTTGCCAAAGGATAAGATCCATTACATGTGATGCTATAATCTAGAAAACTCACGATCCCAAAAGGACTTGAACCAACAGAATACTGGCACTCAAGTATGATGATGCTTTACTGGCTAAATCAAATTTTGAGAAACATCTTGACCACCGAGAGATTGAATTCAAGTTGCATACTTACAAGCTCTTCCCATGCTTCTTTCACTTCTTCTTTTGCATACGCAAATCCATATCCTGGCAAATCAACTAAGCAAAGCTTCGATCCCAACTTAAAGAAGTTAATCGTCTGCAGAGAACTCATCAGTTACAAAAGAAATTGCATCTTAAAAATTAAAATACTTTATGTTTGAAGTTTCCAAATCCACCAACTTTAAATAATCTAGGATACCTGAGTAAGGCCAGGTTTGTCTGATGTCCGTACAACCCCCCATTGTCTGGTGAGTGCATTAAGAAGAGATGACTTCCCAACATTTGACCTTCCTGACAACCAGAATCAGATGGATATCATTTTGCTCATGTCTCTTGGCTGGCGCATTAGAAAATATAAATCATTCTTCTTTCTCTTGGTTGATGGTAAAGCCCCCAGACCTTCAGGGTTTTAACATCGAGATTACTGGGCCACAGCCCACAGTCAAATTGGCATTTATCATTCCCCATCTGATTTTAGATTTTATACAATGTACCCAAATGCATAAGAGTAAACTTTCTAAAACTAACAAAGAAAACATAGTTAGACCATTGCATATTGTGAAAATTAGTGGGAGACAGCTATTTACTCTTAGAAACTTAGAATGCTGCTAGTGTGATGCAGACAGAGAAATTTCAACCATCAACAAAGTAATCCATTGTGTGAGCAAATTACCAAGAAAAATCCACTTCCTCTCATATGTGAGGATGAAGTGCATTCTCATTTAAAAAAAAAAAATCCACAGCTATTATATATAATAATTAGTAAAAATATTACTAGTAAGCAAATAATATCTTTTTATCAGCACCAATGTGATGTAATTTATATGCCAGCGAGGTTTGGGAAATGATATGGGCATGGCAGAGGAGGGAAAACCAAATTTAAGCGCTAATATCATAAGTTGGCAGAACAAGGAAGCTAGGTTTGCTAAAGCAAATGCGTCTTTTTTAATTTTCATTTTCTGTCAAAGGTATTTAGTAAACCTGCTATTTGGATCCTGTAGTAAGGTACTCAATCAGCCATGTTGATGAATAGGCTTCAGTTTTGAAGGCTTTTCCTTATTTTGTTTCAGCTATTTGTGCTGTTATGTATGTCTTTTGGAGCCTGACTATTAGGTTGGGCCTTATATTTGGACAACTTGGTCCCCAGGTTTTGATATTTAGTGATTCTTTGGCAAGCTACAACAAAAAGCAACCCTAGTCAACTGATATGTGTGATGCCTCAGAACCCAAGGTTCATAGGTTTTGTTTTTTTTTTTTCCTCCTTTCTGATCTACTCTGATTTCTTTGTTCCAACCAGATCAGTCCACTTGACTCGACCCCTTTAAATATCTGAATTAAAAAACAACCCAAAACTACTCTGTTCTCTCATAGGATTTGTTCATGGCCCTAGAACCACACACTTAGTCATCTATAAATGCTGAAGTATAAAAATCCTGCACCACAATGATTGAAGTCCTTTGACCCTTTTACTGCAACAACAACAACAACAACAATAATGGAAAAAATAGTCCGATCAAAATTACATCTCTAAATAAAGTTCTCAACATTAACTGTGATATAACAGCTATTGAACAGGTAAAGATAATCAAAATTTAAAATATTCAATTCTAACACATTGATGCATCAATGCCATAATATAATAAAGTGAATCAAGAACACAGGAAAAAATTACTAGAGATGAATTGGGGGTGGTTTACAATCCTACCAGCAAATGCAATTTCAGGAAGATTCGGAGGTGGAAATGATGATGAGACCTTTGCAGCAGCAAAAAATTCCAATTTATTCCTAAATATCTGTTTCAAAGGGTCAGCATAGAATGTCAATGTAAACAGAAGTGCCAAAATGAATAGTATTGCTTGTCCTAAAAGTAATTATTAGTTTCATATGGTTTGCTTAAAAAATTGCATTGCTTGTGGAATGCATCAATTAGACACATACATTTTCTTCTATTCTCTGTCTTTCTGAGCTGGTTGAGAAGGGAACATTATCCAAGGGTGCAGAAAGATCAATATTGTACCCTGCCCTTCTTATCTCAATCATGCGTCTCCGGCCCAACAGCTGTGAATAATAACCATGGCACAGGAAATGAGAACAATAAACTAAACAATAATGTAATCAACACAACTATCAAAAGTCCCTGATCATCGAAATTACATTATTTTCCACAAATGAAAGTATAGAAGGGCTAGGTTTTATTGCACGGAATTGTGCATTCTTGGACATCTCAGGATTTTCCTCAGACTCCTTTTTCATGTCTTTTGTACTTCCTGAAATCAAAATGTGCAAGAAAGACACCATATAAACAAGGGTATTTGTTTTGTTAGGACGAGGAGAAGTAGCCAAAATCAACTTAGAGTATCAAAGGGAAGAAATAGTCAAAACACTCAGAAGCTCAGGCTACACAAAAAAATATTCAGCATTTAAAAGTTAAACAGAAAACATTACTGGCCCACGAAGGAGAATAATAATGGTTCAAAGTGTTTCTATTCCTTAAATCAATAGCTCCTCCTTGTGCATCCTTCTTTTACTTATAGATTGTAAGTTGGGAGGACGCAAATATTAGATTTTAAACATGAGATCTCAGCCTCGATCCTCATTCTTAAATAGGCTAGGAGGTGCTCACAAAAATAAAATTGACCCATTTGCATCCCTAAACTAACATTATTCAGTACAGCTCTAAGTTAGCTGCTACCACCTAGACATCTTATATATCAGAGTCAAGCGTCTATAATCTCTTATCAAGTTATCATTATGGAATTTTTCTCTGAGAAATTAAAAACATCCTTTAATTACCATTTACAACAATGTAAAATCATTCGCAAAATACTCCAAATCAGCAGTATCATGATGTCAGAGTACATAATAGAGTTCCTAAAGCAAGAGTGAAGAAAATATTAGCAGAAAAAACAAGTAGAATTTTGTAGCTACATCTAGGATTATGCACGGAGAGGAAGATAAGTTACCAACCACTGATAACAATGCCATCATCTAGTCGCTTGTTTGAGATATCATACGGGTCGATCCTTATTACCCTTTTTCTCTTCTTTGGCTGCTCATTTGTTATCTCCACACCATCATCCAACCTAGCCTTGCCTAGAGCCTTTTTCTTGGCGGAACTTGAAGGAGGCACAACATTTTGGCTTTTATCCTTGCTAAAGTCTGATTTCTGTTCCCTATGCTTTTTCAAGAAGCTAGTTCCACTACCATCTGTCATAGCAGATTCCTTTTTACCTGCCTCCTTTGCCTTGGCTCTCCGTTTAAAATTTGGTAAGCTAACATTTTCCTCCTTGACCTTCACTTTGGGAGACGTATTCTTAAACTCAGAGCGGACATTGTTTAATCTACTGGAAACCCTTGTTGAACGATCGCTGGGTCTTGCTACAACAACTTCCTTTTTCACCTTCTTCTCCCCTTTCTCTAACAAAGCCTTCTTCTTGGATGCTGCTGTAACTTTGTATGACTCCTCATTTTTTCCTTTTTCCTCCCTAGCATATACTCTCTTCTTTCTTCCATTAGAATCCAAAGGTCTCAGCTTCTCTCTCTCACCAAAGTTACCATCGCGCCCTCGTTTACCTGATTGAATTTTTTTAGTTCTAACCTTTTTTCTAAAATTCCCCTTTGATCCATTCTCCCTTGTCGACTTATCCTTGTCCATGGACATTTCAGTATTCTTAGTCCCCGTAGAATTCTTAGAAGTGCTCAGTGCAAGCTTGTGCTTCTTGTTCAGCTTAAGCTTTAACCTTCCCTCCGCCGGCATTCTACCCTATCCCAAATTCCCAATCTTTACAACGTTCAAATCAAAACATCACTAAGGTGAAAACACTACAGCTCAGGAAAGGCGCACAGAGCTACCTCAAATGGCAGCCTCCGCAGAAAAAAACGCCGTAGAAGGAGAAGAAGAACCTCAACTCGTTATGCAGTGGGTAGCGCGAAGATTGAATTTGAAAAAGCAAGGGAACTTTGAGTGAATTTTAGACGGATGGGTTTTCTGGTTGCGGAGGCGAGGCGACCATCCTCGGGCATAGAACACCAGGCCTTCGAAGAAGGCGGAGGAAAGCGGAAAAGAAGATGGGTCCAGCATGGAGACCAGACGGACCGTAGGAAGGGGCTTCTGCGTTCATTTTTGGTTTCCATTAGGTTAGGAATTTATGGGCCAAAAAAATGAGCTTTGGAATTTGTGGGCCAAAATATCATGAAGATGGACTAGGCCTCCTAATGCTGGCCCACCCATAAAAATGGGACCCAATTCAAGAAAATTTTGATGACTTTAATCAGACCCTTGAAGACTTTACCCTTAAGAAAAAAAACTGATGACCAATATAATGAATGTGGATTGTGTTGGAGAATCCAACTGTATAATATGGCAATATGGTTAAAGGATTCGATTGTGGAGGATCTTAATTTCAATGTAACAAAATCCCTTTTGCTTGGGATTACATCATGCCATGTCTTCTTTTACAATCATCGTGGTATATAGACATTGTTCTATGGACAAAATTACTTCTTTGGGGAAAAAAAAATTCAAACACCCTAATTTTCCCTTCTTTATTGAATACTAAGACAGAAGGTGACGAACAAGCAATCTATTTTCTTATCCCAAGTCTGAATTACTTTAACTCCGTTAGGTCTTTAGACAGACCCACTGAGAAAAGATTTAAATTGAATGAATCCTAGTCAAATTCTAAAATTGATTTGGTAAGTTACAAAAATCTCTAAATTAAAGGAATTTTATGCATTTCCAACACATAGAAAAATGAAAAAAAAAAATTAAAGTGTTTTCTTCTTCTTCTTTCCTCGATGACGTGAGTTTGTAGAATTTTTTTTTTTTTTGGGGGGAAACCAAGGAAAATATAATTAACATCTGATTTCTTGCTTGCGAAATGTCTCCGAAACCCAGCGCTACAAAAAGAGTAAGCTGATTCTTATTGTCAGTACTTAGGAACCACATTCAAATTCAACCAACGATCCAGATGCTCATGACATTAACCTTCTGTTCTGATACCCAAATTGCTCTGCCAAATGCACAAATTCAAAATACATGATCTGATCATACTTTAGTTTCTTGTATCCTTACAGCTTCGAATAAAACAAAGTTCGCCAGACTCATATTTTGAATTTTTCCCACCTCTTCTGCATCACTAATCAAAGCAGATAAAATATTAGAGGCAAAGAATCTTCTTTTAGGATTCCTCGTTGTGAGTCAATTATATGAATAAGAGGTCCATTTATAAAAACTCTATATGACACTGTAGTTACACATTATATATAATCATCTGAATCCAATGATTAGGGAACCTTATTATAGATAAAAACAACTTGAATAAAAGACGAGGAAAGACAACTTGTCATAGGTTTTGTGCACATCTATTTTGAGAGCAAACCATGTGGTCGTAGTTTGTGCAGTTTTCTTAATGTTTATCATTGTTTTCAACAACCAACACTACATTATCATGGATAATTCCACCATTTTGAAAAGGAGAGATGATGGTGTCTAAAAATTCCTTCATTTTATTTACTAACGGATACACAAAATGTTAGGCATCAAAATGAAAATGGAAAAGAAAAATATAATTTTGTAGATAAAAAATATTTATAATACATTTACTTTTAATGATTAAATAATGATTAAGTAATAATTATAAGAATAAAATTAAAATTTCTTTTAACTTTCACTTTTCTTTTATATTTCCTTAATCATACCAAATATGCCGTTAGACTTCAAATGAGATCTTTTAAGTAACATTGCTTAATAATATTTAAACTTGGGGGATGAATAGTGTGTTAATTTGGTTTAATTCCTTGAAAATGTAACCAGTATGAAAAATATTATATCACCTACAATTGGACCTACAAGTGAGCAGTAATGTTAAAAGAACAAGGTCGGTAGACCATGCTTTGTCAGACTTCATTTGATTTTAAGTAAATTATACAATTTTTTAAATTTTATTGAAATAATACAAATATTTTGTTTATTTTAAAAATAGATTCAAACTTTTTTAAAAATAAATTATCTTATACCTTAGTTTAATTTAATTTTTTTTACTAAAATACTTTCTATTTAAAAATATGTATTTAGACTTAATGGAGAATATTTTAATTAAACAATTGTAAATTAAACTACAATATAAGATAACTTTTTTGTTTTGTAAAAAATATATGTGTATATTTAAAATTAAACTCATTTCCCATGCCAAGGTTCAATGCTATTTGTTTTTAAAAAAATAAAAAAGTAATATCTACACAACAAGACATTTAAAATAATATTTTTTATATAATATATAAATAAACCAAAAACTCACGTAAGTTGAGCAAAAGTCAGAAAAGGACTCGGGGGTTAAAGTTAGTAGATTTTTTACTTATTGAGAAAGTATAAAATATTGGTAGTTGGTGGGATTGTATGTATTGTATAATTTTATGTCTTTGAATACTTTATAATATTTAAAATTTTAAATGTCAGCTCACTTCAAGTCAAATAATGAAATTACATTGTCTCTATATACCCCGCTCTTCCAAACTTGTAGGATCCATTGTTTGAAATTTTGAATCGTCTGAGATATCAAAACAACTTCTTTTATTGAACATTTAAAATTAGGGTTTTTTTCTTTTCAAAAATTAGGATAAACTAGCATGTACTCTTGCAGATCCAGTGTTCAAAAATGTTGCTGCAAGTCCTACAAAAAATAATAATGGACCCCATAATAGTAGAAAAAAATTTGAATAAATACTAAATTGATGGGACATTATAAACAATGTACGGACAACAAAAATAAACAGTGCATTGAATCAAATTTTTTTGTGGGCCTCATAGCAAAAAGAAAAAAAAGTTGAAAATAACAGGTCCCACAGCAAACAATACGAGGGAACGCCACGATGATGAACCAATATAAACAGTACGATAAATAGTAAAAATGACCAGTGAGGCCGCGATTTTTTATATATAAAAGATTATAATATCTTCCTTTAAGGTGTACAGAAATATTTTCACAAAAATACATCTTTGCTCTTTTAATTTTATTTAAAATTTTAATTTTTTTTAATGTTATTTATTTTTAGTTTTTAAATTTCAATAAGTTCAAATTTAATCATTTTACTTTTAGTTCTTGAATTTATTTAGTTCTAATTTAATTCATTAATTTTATTTTAAATTTTACTTTTATCCCTCTATTTTATTTTATTGAAATTTAATTATTAATTTTAGAAAAAAAAAAACTAATCAAATATTTTTCCTCTAATACCATCAAATTAAAATGTTTCAAATATTTATGCCTCATAAAAATTAAGAGTTAAGACCACTAGAAAACAGACTTGGCGGGAGCACCAAAATAAAAAGCAAAGATAAAAATAATTTGGCGACATTAAAATGAATTGAACATTAAGAGTTAAGTACCAATTAATTTAGTTTGTAAAAAAATAAGAAGTAAAATTGAACATTCAAATAAAAATTACTACATTTTATAAGGCTTCCTTATATCAATGGACAAATGAAAGTATAAAAAATAAATGAGAAAAAAATATTTGAGTAATTTTATAAAATTAAAAGCGAAATTGGAATAAATAAAATTAAAGAGTAAAAATAAAATCTGAAATAAAATTTAAAAAACTAAATTAAAATGAATTGAAATTAAAGCATAAAAATAAAACTTAAAATAAAATTAATAAATTAAATTAAAAGTGGCTATCAAAAACAAAATAATATGGATCTGGGCCTATTCCTTAAACTGTGCTAGTTTATGTGTCTCAATTGTGTTAATTGCCTAGCAGACATATTGTGGTATTGTAACACATCATGAATTTGTGATTTCATTCCTAATAAACCTCGGTCTTCTGCTTCTTTATAACTTCCAAAACCAAAAATATGTATCACATTTATTTGAAGCCAAATTAAGGAAATTATTCTCTTCAAAGCAAGTACTTCAAAATTTCTTGAGTTCAACTCAGATTAGGCTCTTACAAAAAATTAAATGAAGAGGAAAAAAAACACTTTTATTTTGAAGCAATATATTGTAGCTTTTGGATAACACAGTCTTACAAACGTGGTTTTTCGCTTTTCTGACGCGCAACCAAACGAAGCATAAGGAAATAAGTGAAAATAAGTCACGAGAACTTAAGCAAGATAAATTGAGAAACAAAATGGTTTGTAATATAGAAAGCATATGTAGGATCCACTTCTTTTTTTTTTTAATTCAGACAGAAGCTTGGGGTTATAACAGTAGGAGTATTACAAAAGCTGCTAAAAAGAGTGGAAGTGTAGAGTAAAATTTCAAATTAAATGAATATTCAGTGTTATTTCTTTAAACCTCTTAAGTTATTGAAATTTATCCTTGGAAATATTTGAAAAAGAAAAGAGTGTTTCTCTTTCCCTAGTTTATAATAGTTTATTAAATGATACTAAATCGTCAATTAATTTAAAAATATTTTTATTGTAAGACAAAATTAATAAATTATGTTAATATGCTTCGAGTTTAGACTAAATTATACTTAGTATTTCTCTGACTTCCTCGATATTTTTATATATATGACAAGAATCTCCCTTTCGATTTTTTTCGGTTAAAAACAATTTTTATACAATATAAGATTAAGATTTTATCCTTAATAAGATAATAAAGATAACAAAATTAATGTTAAACTCTAGCATAAGATTATAACTTTATTCTTAGTTATAACTTTATTCTTAATATAATAATAAAAACAGTTAAATAATTTAATTTTTGAATAAATACATATTGTATAAAAATTAAATTTTATTAAAAAATAAATTAAAAGGAATTTGAATATAATTTTTTCAAACAAAATTAAGCATAATTTAACTAAATTTTAAAAATGAATTAGTGTCGTTTATTTTTAAAAACATTTTTAATGTAAGAATCAGCTTATATTTATATTTCTTTTTATATGACAGACTGTAAATATTAATCCTAAGGTGAACTAAGGGTATACTATGACTGAGATGCATTAATATTTTGAGATTGAATCTTATAAATTGATTGTATAAAATGTAATTAAAAAATTATAAAAAATAACTTTATACGTATTTTCTTCAACTTTTTGACACTAATACTCAAAAAAAAAAAAAGAACTAAAAAACTTAGCTTTCAAAATATTTCCACATATACTTTTTTGTTTAATTAAAAGGTCGCAGTATTTCTTCTACCACGACTCTTTTTGTTTTTTCAAATGAAGAGGGTCCCTACATCCCTTCTACCATGACTCTCTTAACATTTTTTAAAAAATAAAAATTAACGGTTGCAACACCTCATGTGTTGTGACTCTTATAATTTTTTTTTTTAATTTTAGACCTAAGACCTTCAAAAGCTACAGCCTACTAGCTACAGCATGCAGCCAATAAGTTACAGCCTTAATAAGGTTCTCCCCCCTCCCTCCCGCAATATAAAAGGAAGTGATGAGACCATCTCTTGGTCATCACTTTCTACTTTTGTTTTTGCATTCATCATATTTTCTTATGTTTATTAGGCCACCTCCTACATCATTAGTTTATTTTATTTATCTATTACAAAGCTTCTAAGTCACAAATTTTCTTTATTCCTTTTTTGAAAAACTCACATTATATATCTTAACAAACAAAAGAGCAAATTTGAAACGTTCAAAGTTTCATATTCTTACTCTTACAAAATTTTTTAATATCTTCAAATATGAGTATTTAGTTGAAGTACAGTAAGATAGGAAAAAAAATGTATGTTTGTTGAAGTAATTTATGGTTTAATATATGATATTGAGAAAAAAAAAGTATGAATTTTTTTTGTTTAACTTTTATTTAATATTTTAATATTGGTGAATATATTTAGTACTTCCATATATTTAGTTTACATTTGTCTATATTTGATACTTTTTGCATATTTAGGGAAATGAAGTCATTTTGTGGTCCAACGAAAAAAATATACATAATAAATTATTGATCAACATTGTTGGTTGGTTAATAATTTTTTAAATATAAAAAATAAATTTTGGGGTAATATGTTATCTTCATATTTATATAGTTAATGTATTAAGTTTATATTGTTTATTTGCTAACATTTAGTTGAATAATAATAATTTAAATATATATATATTGTGATTATTTAGAATTTGATTTATTACATTATTCTGTTATTTTTAGGATAAGTTATATTTATATTTCTATATATTGAAAATAAAACTTTTTCTTAACTTGTTGATCATCAAATTTAATAAAAAATTATTATATATGTTTTTAAATCTATATAATGTATAATATTTAATAGGAATAAGGAAAAACATATAAAAATAATTAAATGTAAATTGAAATATACCAATAAAATTTATTTGTGAATACATGATGAAAAAACTAGGTAAGAAATAAATAAAAATATATTTAAAAAAATATAAATGGTATAGAAGTTAATTTATATATAAGTAAGTATATTGTAATACATATATAAAAGAAGTAAATGAAAATATATTTATGCATATATTTTTATTTAGGAACTATATAAAAATTCACATATATATATATATATATATATATATATATATTTATATTTATAATGATATTTATAATGATATGTGTATAAAATGTGTATAATATATAGCTGTATATAGTTTTATAAAAATATGTATATATTTATTGACATATCACTTGATATATATAACTAAATATTGTTAATGGATTTTTTTTCATGTGCCATTACACCAACTCTATGATAAGAATCATAATGAGTTTAAGAAAAGAAATCATATGCAATTATGCAAATAAAAAATTTATGACAATGATGAAGATGCAGTATTTGTATGTGATACACCTAAAATATTAAGAGTTGATGTAGACATTACTCTTAATGGATTGAAGAAGGTGGTGGGCAAAAAGCTGCGATTAGTTTCAAATCAATTTGTATTTAAGTTGGTATATAAATACTCTCATTCTTTTAATCCTACAAAATACTTAGTGTGCACTCTATAAGACAATTCCAATATCTAAACCATGTAGAAAGCCAACCAAAAGTTTCCAAACCAATTGGGCCCATCGGATATATATAAACATCTATTAATTACTATCTAGATTTGATCAAGGGGCAAGCTAAAGTTTATTCACAATTATCCCTCTTATTCACCAGCCAATTCTAAAGTATAGATGATCATATCTCACAATTTAATTCATACATGGTAGATGTTGACCATTTTACTTCTTGCCTTACAGTCAACTTTACTTGCCAGTCAAAATTTTCATATGAGTCGATTTTCAATACAAGTCTTCCGTTGCCCTCAAATGAAATAAAAGATATAATGGGTGACTTTAAAGGAGAGGATGAATATGATGTTCTGCCTAATGTAAATAACCACAGAGACGATGATTATGAGAGAGACAATGTTGATGAGGCAAGGGTCACTCTGTTGGCTTAATATGTGGATCGAGCATATGCCATGCTTTCACAAATTAACCTGAATGATAGGAATTCTATTGAAATCTCTAAGATGGCTGAGAACATTGATTTGATTAATAGTCAAAAATTATATATTGGCATGAGATTCTAAGATAAATAGTCCATGCGTTGTGCAGTGAAGATATACTCTATTTGCAAACATATCACCGTTAAGGTGCATTACTCGTCAGAGAAGTATGAAAAATATTATTGTTCAAAGTATGATGCCCGGTGTAATTAGAGAGTTAGAACAAACTGAGATAATGAGAAATGGCATTAAAAATAATAATATATAGTGGCCCACATGCATGTGTTTCTTCATTATTGTCACATGATCATCCAAAACTTGATTATAACGTGATCTTATCACACATTGTGTCAATAGTGATTGAGAATTCATCGATTTTCATCAAATAAATTATTGAAAAGGTACATAGCATATTTGGCTACATGATGTCATACAAAAAAAGTATGGATGACAAAGTATCGAGCAATCAGCATTGCGTTTGAAAATTAGGAACGATTATATGCTTTCTTGTCGAAATGGTCAGCCACAGTTGATCACTTTATACCAGGGTCATATTATGAATTTGTTCATAAGGAGTGTCCACATAGTAGCGCAACTGTAAAACCTTTAGTAACGTTCTGTCGAGTTTTTTGGACCTTTAAGCGATATATTGATGTATTTGATTACCTGAAACTAATAGTCTAAGTTGATAAAAGTTTTTTGTATGAAAAGTACAAGGGCATTATGCTCATTGTAAGTTCACGAGATAGAGCCAATAAAATATATAAAAAAATTATTCTAGGGGTATTGCTTAGTATCTCCATATATATGGCATGCATTTGTTCTTATTGTTTACTTTTAGATCATTTAGTTCCACCATGCAAATCATGTCCTCTACTAGTTTGATCGACGGAAGTATATCCCCCAAACGTTGTTCAATATGGGGTCTTTGTATATCCTTTAATTGAGAAAAAAAAAATATAGAAAGATTGGCGTCGTAAGCATATTGTATTGATTACTGCATGACAACAGATTATTGCCCAATCAAATATGGAGATATCTCCTTCAAATTGTAACACCTTAACATATGAACTCTATCTAGCCTCCCTCTGGGCTTGGTTCCATATGATTTCCAAATAATCAATACTATCCGTGGCATTTTTATGCTATAAAACGGGGTTTTAAACACTCATTTTCTGCCCCGTGGGTCCTGTGAACCCATCAGTCACATTCTCTACTCACACTCCATTTATACAACTCAGACATAGCATAAAACAAACCATAAGCTACGGGTATGGAGTCAAAAAAATCAGAAAAATGCAATTTCTCACATTCGCCCAAAAGTCTGATTTTTAGCTCTATTTTGGAAAATCATATCTAATTGTAGAAAAATGACAATCTAGTAAACCATAGCTTTCTAGAAAGCTTTAAGTGTTAAATTTACACTAAAAATAATTTCCAATCCAAATCTCAGTGTTTAGACTATGTTTGACATCAAAAATCAGGTAAAGGTCTGACTGTCTCTGTTTCTGGCCTAGTTTACTGTCACGCAATTCGAAAATTCATAATTAAATCCACAAAAATCCAATATGGGCATACTATACTAATTTGAAAAGCTACAGATGTCTACTAGAGGAAAAAAATAAGTCCAAATCAGTTCAGTAGACTCTACACCCCAAAAACTGATGGAACAATGACAGAGGTCAGGTGGGCTTCCTGATACTAATACAAAATTTCAGAAGGTTCATTCTCTCTCTACAGACCTCCAATTTAGGTGGTTCTAGTTCCTATAGTTCACTGTGGTTGTCTAGTTTATGTGTATAAAATTTCATGATATTTGAACGGGCTATTTGATTACCTAATGAAACAGTAATGGCCAAACTCTAAGTTCATATTAAATATTTTTGACCTCCAAATATTACCCACTTTATCTTCTTGGGAAGCTTTCTACAAACTCTAGAGGCATGCAAAATTTCATGGTAAGAGGAGCTCATCTGGCCATACTTTGATGGAGCTCTCAAAATTACCGATTTTGGCACCTAAAAGGTCCAAAATGGATCCAAATGGCCTCTCACATGTTCTAGCCACTCATGGACAAATTTAAAAGCATAACAATAGTCTATATAACTTGTCCAAGTGGTCCAAATCAACATACATTTTAAATTTACTATGCTACGGCCAAAAATACACTATTACATTCATTCAACAAAAGGGGAAAAACTTACATTTCCATTGATTTGGCTCTATGTAGTTTGTACATCACATATCCATACATTTACACTTGTTACAATATTTACATCTCAAAAATAGGGGTGCATGGTACACTTTGTAAGCTATCTTATTGTTCCTAGGCTTTGGTGTGATCGCTCCTCCTTGAGATTCACCTACCATGCATAATCGTGTTCATGGAATCTCAGTAGCTCATTCACTCAATCAAGTAAGCAATCAAGGCATATAACAAGTCAAAGCATGTAATTTCGCATCCCATCATTCTCAACCACATAATACATATTGTACATGCTATGGAAATCACAACAATGCCAAAAATAAGTTTTAGGGACTTTTGGTCTAGCCTCACCCGAGTTTAGGGACTTTTGGATGGCCTCACTCGAGTTTAAGGACTTTTGACTTGGCCTCACTCGGTTATGAGACTTTTGGCCTTGTCTTACCAATCTCAAGGGACTTTCGGCACTACCTCACCCATCTCAAAAGACTTTCGGCACTACCTCACCCGAGCAATTCTCACAATCCAACACACAAGCACATTGGCATTAATGCATCAAAACAATAGCATATGACATATTCCACATAATAAGCATATACATAAACATACAATGACTATTACATCCAAGAATGCAACAAGAAAGAGTGGGAAGAGAGCTACCTTATGAGCCAACACTAGCTTTTCCTTTCAATTCCTCTTCTCCCTTCTTAGGTTCACAATCACACCTTGATGGAGGTGCTTCACTTGATCCTAGACACAATTAAAGAGTATAAATTACTCTCTTAAAATACAATCTTTAGAATAAACTCTCCTAACATACCAGAACTTAGAGGTTCTCTCTCTCTCTCTAGAATGTCATCAATTCTTCTTCTCTCTCAAGTTCCCATGGTAGTGGAAACAACACATTCAAGGAAATCAAAGAGATTCAAGGGTGTTTTCCACTTTTTCTCTTCTGACCCATGCCCAAAATCTCACTAAATTCACAAACAAAACCGTAGAAAGAGAAGGCAAAGAGAGGAGATCAGAATTCTAAGGAGAAATGGGAGGAACTTGCTTACCTTTCCTTTGCTCTTCCTCCTTCTCTTGGTTTCTCTCACTCTTCACGCCTCTTTTCTCTCCTTGGGTCGAAGTCTAGGGCAAATATGAGAGAAAGAATGAGTTGGGGCGTGTTATGAAGTTATTTTCTCACTATTTACTCTTTTCCGGACTGACTCTTGCTACGGCGAAAATTAACCTTCGCTACGGCAAGCTTGTGTTAATCACCTTCGCTATGGCGAGGTTTAACTTTCGCTACGGCGAGCACATATAAATTCCATTCGCTATGGCGAGCTCGTGTCAATTCTAGACCTCCACTCTCGCTATGGCGTACGCTACGGCGAGCAGCCCCCTGGTTTTTGTATGGAATGCTCGCACTTGCTATAGCTATAATCACTTTCACTATTGAGAATAAGTCCTCTCGCTGTAGCGATACCATTTCTCGCTATTGCGAGCAGACTTAACAGAATTTTTGGATTTCGAAAATTCCAGCTTTCTTCTTTCTTTTCCTTTTCCCTTTTTCCCGGTTGTTACACAAATCGCTCCCCCAATTTTATGCATTAGTATTAGTAACATATGTGACGCTGGATTCATCCAGAGAGTGGCTCTCAAAAGTTTGTGATAAGGTTTTTTATACTTACATTTAATTTTATTATGTATGTTTTTGTACTTCATCCAAGCACATAGTTGTTAATTTTTTTTTTCTTTTCACAGGGCGATATATTGGACGACATATATAAGCTTACCATTACTGATCATCAAATGCTTGATTATGCAGGATTTAAGGAGAGGGCAAGTAAAGATATTAGGATGATGCTGCAACCTGCTCCACCCGTTTCTCATCTGCAGAGGCCACTAGAACTAGAGGCTCACTTAGGAAAGTAGGAAAACAGTTTTATATCTACTAAAGAGCCATTAGTAGATACTGCACGTAGTGGTGGATGTGAAATAAATGCCCCATTATCCTATTATATGCCAGTGCCAATTCATGAAAAGGCCAAGGATCCAGGTCTTTCTTATTTTCCATTATTTGTTGATTATGCGGGTGCTAATCCTTCTTCTTTTACACCATCTTTTCCACTGAGTAGAGATTTTCCAAATTTCAAAGGTGCTGGTTATTCGTCTTTTGTTCTTGGTGCATCATTCACAGAATTTGTTGATATTGATTTGTCTTCATTCACATCATCAACTTTTCAATTGTACTTTTCTACCCTGCCAACCCAAACCATGTAAACTGGTGGTGTGCCATTTGCCACTCTATTTTCTAATCTATTTACAATTAGCGCAAAATATGCTAATATATTTTTTGAATAGTGATAATCATATTTCTAACAGTGATTTTTCACCCCTAATCAACTTATTCTATTTGTTCAATTCTCTCTTCCAACTCATAATATTAAAAATAAATTGTGTAAAGAAAAAGAAGAGAAACCATTACAACGCTGTCCATAACAACTAAGAAGATGGTCCTGATGCAGGATTGAAAAACATATGAGTTAAAATAATAACCTTATTTTTATTTTTATATTTATACTTTATTTTTGTATATTTGTAAATTGATTTTATTTTTATTCTTTATATTTTTTACATTGTCTACTTATTTATAATTTTATATTATTCTTTTATTAATTTTCCTTTAATAAAAATAGAAACATCACAAAAAATATTATATTTTTTAATTATATATTACATACAAATTTATTAAACTTACAAATATATTAAAAGAATTTATTTTGTAAAAAAATTAAAATTAAAAATTAAACAATTTTTTAAAAAATTAAAAATTAAAATAAAATTATGGGTCATGGCATTTATAATTAAAAAAATTAGAAATGGAATGGCGTGACTCATTTAAGGAAAAATTTTTTAAAAAAATTTAAGAAATTACAGAAGAAAAGATGCTGCAACTTAAAAAAATAATAAAAAATTAAGTGTTTAAAAAATATATTTTGACAGCTCAACTTTTTAAGGGAATAATTTTTTTGGGGAGGTATATATAGGTTAAAAAGCGTATTTATAGTATTTTTTTATCTGTACCTGCAAGACGACAAAAGATTTCATTTCTTTGTATCCTGCTTGTCATCGTCATCATTATTAATATTATTTTAATATTCCATGATTCTCTGGAATGGGTCCAAAAAGGAAGAAAAGTCATTTTCAAAATTATTGATTTGATTATCTTTTACTGTATTATTAAAGCAACACTCAATAATTATTTTGACTAGTAGGGTTCACGAGAGAAAAAAATATTAAAAACATTAAAATGATTTTTTGATATTTAACTAAATTATATTTAACATTTTTCTAATTTTAAAAATGACATTTGGTTTTATCAATATTTTAATAAATATTGTTAAAAATTCAATTTATGTTTAATATAAAAATTAATTTTTGGTACAATATAAAACTTTAATTTTATAATTAATAGTAAAAAAGACTAAGCTGATTAAAAAATCATTAAATAATTTCTTTTTTTTTAAAAGTGATGGTACTATTTTCTTCAAAATATCATGTTTTATACTTATCATCAATAGTTATTAAATATAAAACAGTATTTTATTATATTATTATTTAAAAATATTATCTTATTTAATAATTAGTACTTCTTAAAAGACTTAATTTTATTTTATATAATTAATTATACAGTTATAGTAATAAATGTATTAAAATAAGTAAAATATTATTTTATATTCAGTAATTATTGTGTACTAATTAAGAAATATAATATCCTCAAAAAATAGTATTATCACTTTTTAAAAAAATAAATATTATATATAATTTAACTAAATTTAAAAAATATTAATATAATATGCTTATCAGAATTCTTGGACATTGTTAGCACAAATGGATAGTTTACTTTCCACTTTCCATCCATTGTCTATTTAAGGAGATTCAATTATTTTGACCCACAAGTCCAATTTGTGGCCGCGCAATGCACATGTTAAAGCGCTTGACACATGTCAAGTCTTTCGATCTTGATGTTGAGCTATATTTTGTTGAAGTCTACCTACCTGACCATACGTTCCAACAACCATTAAAATTTGATTATTGATATCTTACGTTGAAATCTTTTACATTAGAAGTCTTAGTATCCATAGCTTCAAACACATCGATGACTGATCTGATGTAATACTTTTTTTAGTTTAAATCTTCGTTGAACTTTTCACCATTAAGCAAGTTGCAGTGAATGTAACATGTGTTTTTGGGGGGAGATAGAACGCGGCCATTTTGAATTGTAGCTATTTGGTGTCTTTCTCCGATAGTACAGGTAAGCCTTGCAACCATTCATTGTTGTGCTGACGTAAAAGGGACCACTAATTTATTATATTTAAGCGCGCGAGAGAGAGAGAGAGAGAGAGAGTATAGTGTCCAAATTCCTGGAATCCTACACCCTTTCCAGCTGCTATTGCACAAACAATAATATAAAATTTCAAACTGAAAACTCCCACAAAGCAAAATCCAGAAATGAGCAAAAATAGTTGTCCCTCGTCCCTTGTCAGTGGAATACGTCTCTTGTCTTGTCTTCGGCCTCTTCTGTATTGATTCATTCACCACATAGGGAACGCCTTTGGTGCTCGAGAAAGATAGCAGTTGATTGATTTTAATACTCATTGGGTTACTTCAGCATAATTCTATTTTATCACACATTCTAAACCCAAAAAATCAAATCAAATCAAACTTGGTTTGGCTACGATGACGTTGCTGATTAGGCTAGTGCACTGTTAGTTGGCCTACTTTATAATCTTCGTATCTTTGAAAAGTTTGTTCATATTTAGGTTACTCCAATTTTAAACTCTCCTAAACTCTATTTATTTGCAATTTTTGAAACACGGAACGAATGACTGAAGCCATGTAATTTCACTCACTAATTGTAAGAGTTTCTTGTTACCAATAGATTAGAAAAGATCAGAGAATCTGGAAATTTTGGGCAGAATAATCTACTCCCACAAAGCCAAAATAAATAGAGAGGGCAATAGCTGTAGGCTAATGGAAAACAAATCCTTCACTATATTTAGAAAAATAATAAAGTAAAAGGGAGAGAGAAAACAGAGGAAAAAAAACAATGCCTCAGGACAGCATTAACATTTCCTATTGGGACACAGCAGGGATGTGAACCCAAGCTATTGTTGTCAGTGGAATATGACTCCTGTCCTCAGCAATGGCCACAGCCTCTTCTATAGTTGTATTTCAGGACCTGCTCATTTCTATTTTTTTATTTATTCACAAATGATGAAACACTGTCTATGCAAGAGTACTCAAAAAAACATACCATCTGACCATGATTCCAACACTTTCAATCCACCTTTAACAGCCATTCTTTAACTCCAGTTTTGATTCAAGGTTTTATTCAACATTTTGAACCCAGAAAAACAAAGTCAAACTTTAGTTTGCTATGGTGTTTGTCTGCTGATAAGTCTGGTGCAGCATCAACTGGTCTCCTTCATAATCAGTTTATCTTTGAAAAGTTCGTTCATAACTTGGTATGTTCAATTCCAAAACTCTCCTCTAAACATTGCTTATTTGCCATTCCCGAAACACAGAATGAAGGATTGAAGCTAGCAAAGGTAAACCCATCAATGCCTCTAATTCCAGGAGTTTCTTGTCACCAACAGATTAAAAGGAACAAATTGCAGAACAATCTCTCTTTCATTGTTTTTGTAATTTTGAAATTCTATATGGACAAGGCATTGAAGCAATGGTAATAAAATATTTTGATATTATTGACAGAATCAGTGGGGTTAAATAGCACTATCTTTCTTCGCCCACATCATGTGCAACAGTAAACCAGGCTTGCTATTTCATAATATATAGTAATAAATAATAATATACAAACTGTAAACATACATCTATAACATATCATCATTCTTAAAAATCACTATCACTAGTGCCCGATGATTTTCACTTCTCCATGTTTCACAAACACCCGCCACCAACAGCTCATTTCTGGTTGCACCACCATCTTGAACTTGCTTATTATTTTTTTTTTTCTCTATATATTTTTTACTTTTCAATTTTAGGGAGGAGAACAAATGAGAATTGGGAGAGATTCTAGTCACCGGCAACTTGGGAATCTGTTTCTTGACCGATAGCACAGAGCTGAGGCTTAAGCTTGTTCTCCCAGAAGTCTCCACCGTCTCTGCCTCTTCTCCTGGCCTCCACCATTACGAGGCCTTCCGTTAACCGGCAAACCTCAACTGCAATCCCGAAATTGCCATTCTGCCCCTGCAGTTCCAAACCACATTCCTTCTTCGTCCTCACGACGAGTCTCTCCGCCTTGGCGATCTCCTCCACTCTCTCCATTATCTTCTTCGGTGACTCCGCCGACACGAACCGCTCGCCTTCCTCCGCCGCGTTGTGCGGGTCAAAGAACAAACCGGATAGGTCCAAACCGGGGGAGAACGAGATGATATCAAACGCATTCAGATCGGTCATCTTCTCCGCCTCATCGAACTTCGTCCCTGACATGGAACCGAAGTGCTCCTCGTGAAATTTGACCTCCTTGTACCCTTTCCTGAACCACGGGTCCCGAAGGATCTCGTCGACGGTGATTCGGGTCTCCGGGTTGGTGTCCAGGAGCCGCGACAGAAACCGCCGCAGCTCCGACGACATCCACCGGGGGCACCGATATTCTCCTTTGTAGATCTTCTTGTACATACCAATGAGGTTCGGGTCATTAAACGGTAGGTATCCGGCAGTCAACACGAAGAGGATGACGCCACAGGACCACACATCCACCTTCGCACCATCGTAACCTTGCTTTGCCAAAATCTCCGGTGCGACGTAAGCCGGCGTGCCGCAAAGCGTATGAAGCAACCCGTCGGGTCGGATCTGTTCCCTCAAGGCACTAAGTCCGAAGTCCGAAACCTTCAGCTTTCCATTCTCGTCGAGCAACAGATTCTCAGGTTTCAAGTCACGGTGGAACACGCCGCGTGAGTGGCAGTACCCGACGGCGGAGATCAACTGTTGGAAATACTTGCGGCTGAGATCCTCGCTGAAGCGTCCCTTGGAGATCTTGGCGAACAATTCGCCGCCCTTGACGAACTCCATGACGAAGTAGATCTTGGTCTTGGTGGCTAAAACCTCATGGAACTTGACGATGTTGGGGTGATGGAGGCGACTCATGATGGTAATTTCACGCTTGATATTAGACATAAGGGCAGCGCTGGAGATCTTCTTCTTGTTGATGACCTTAACGGCGACGCTGTGGCCGTTCTGGACATTGCGGGCGAAATAGACCTTGGCGAAGGCCCCACAACCCAAAATCCTGCCCAGCTCATATTTGCCGAACAAGGCGTTGTTTTTGTCCGGCGCGCGTTCGATCTCTGGCATCAGTTATTACCACCAGAGATCGAACCCCAAAAAAGTGGTCCGATTTACAGATATTCAGAGATGAATATACTAGTTGGCAAGCGAGATTTCGAGATATAAAAGGGAAATTCCGAGAAGAAATACGTAAGAAGCAGGTTCAGGTCTCTGTCGCTGCTGGTAGATGGAGGGGGTTGAGACTTGAAAGTTGCAGAAATTTCAGGATGTTGTGGGTTGGGGATAACAGAGCCCTCGCAAATATGAAAGCAAGAAATATAACTTTCCATACGCGGGGTGAGAGAAAAAGACACGTTCACTCCGTGTTTTTTTTATTAATTTAAAAATATTATCAGCCATACGCGTCGTGATTGATGGATGGTCAATACAGTTTACTGACGCAATAAGATATTGCCACGTCGGTGCGGCCAGAGCTAAGGAAACGGTTTTTAGTTCAAATCAAAGGCAACAAGGTAAGCAAAGAGCTGTCTTTTGCAAGTTGTCTGGGGTCTTGCTCATTCAGAGTTGAGCCTTTGTTTTGGTGTAAAAAGAACACAGATTAGATTAGGAGTGGCTGTAATTTTATCCCTTAAAATATGCATTATCTATCAATCTAATCTGTCCAGGATGATTACCTTTATTTAACTTCGCAAATTTTAAAATTTTCATCAATATGATTGTTTCATTAACTAAATTAGTTATTAACAGAGTTGCATGATCATATTAATGAATTTGTGTAAATTGTGGAGTCAAACTATGGCTATGCTTTATAAAGGACTAAATTAATGTGATGTGTGTCTTTTAATTACTTTTTTTTTTGGGAGGAAATTAAGTTAGATAATTTGTCTTTTAATTGCTTTTTTTTGGGGGGGAAATTAAGTTAGTATCACACATTTTGATTTTAAAATGTCCATAGCTATACTAGTATGAATCTTAAAAGAAGAAAAAAAAAAAAGCAATTCCATTATATTAGCAATTTAGCAACTAAAAATATATGATTGTATTACTTGGAGTAATATTGTTTTACTTTTACTTTTTTTTTTTTAACATCGAGTTAGCACACTCATATGATGGTTCCTTTTTGTGTTAAGAGGAAGTTTCTATTTATACATTTTTATAAAACAAGTTATTAATGCTGCTCAAATTAAGTGGACTAATGAAATTGTATAAGCTGTTTGATCAAAATGCCTTATCGTATTTGAGCTCTTCTAAACCGCATTGATTAAAATAAAGGTTTATATTACTTCAACATATGTGGTTTCACAGATTGTAGTTATTGAATTCTTTGAAGTTTGATTGGGTGAATTGAGCTTTTTTTTTTTTTTTTTGGTCTACGAGGTTCTCATAAGTTATGATTGTAATACTTTCGTAACAATATACGATTGTGAAGATTATTGTCCTATTCTAGCATATGCATGTGGTTGCGTCGTTAGTTTGATTTCTACGTGTTATCCATAAGATCCCATAGCCTAAAATATAAGAGGTATTCTGCTTTGACAAGGAAATACTACAAGCAGGACTCTGTGCATATTTAGATTTTCGTTTAGACTTCCTCAAATCAAATTTTAGAGGAAACAAAAACTGGAAATTTCTATATAAACGTAATTTTGTAATGAGAATTCAAACACACACTCTGTCGTTGAAAGAAACTTGATATTGTTACCTTAGCTTTCATTAAACGCAAGTGAAAGTTATTGGCCTGCACTTTCTAATTCCAAATGGAACTTTTTATAGCTTTTGTAGTCTTTTCTTCTTTCACGTTCAGCTATGTGCCAGAAGACTAATCAGTTTGAATTATTTTAATTTGTGGAGGAAAAATATATTATTTTGAGGGAACTTCAGCCAGCCAAATTATCTGAGAAACAAACAGATTATATTCAGGAAATCAAATATTTTTTTTTCCAAATGATCTGAATGATTAAGATTTTATTTAAAATGACTTAGTTTTTTTTATAAGTTAAGATAATCCAAACTCAAATACTAATACCTTTCAATTTAATCAAAGGGGTCACATATACCCAACTAACCTTATTATGTAATAATACTATCATAGAAAAAAATTATATATATATATATATATATATATATATATATAAGAAAAACAAAATATTAAATGAATAAAATTGAAACTCTTTCTTTAGTTTTAAAAACTGTGCAATTAAAGAAAACCCAAAATAACAAGAAGGATTCAGACCTTCCAACAAAGGGAATCAATATTTCATGTTCCAAGCTGTTTTCAATTTATCTTACAACAAAACACTCAAGCCACAAGAGTGATGTTGGATAATGTCGATTATACTCATTTGATTGTATCAACTAGCATTTCCTGTCCCCTCCTTCTTCTTTCTGATAATAAAGACAACATTATTGTATTACTCTAACTCAAAAGTTTATATATATATATATATATATATATGGCTTATAATTAATTTTAATACTTTTTATGTGTATTTTTTTTTTTCATATCAGGTGATTTTGTCAAATTCCTTTTTCTGGACATTATAAATTTTGTTGTCAACTTCGTTTGATAAAACCAAAAGAGGAAAAAAAAAAACATTTTGTGTATATATTTTGGAATTTAAGTGTGGAGTATGAGGACCCGCACTCTAGGTAGAAATGGCGGGATGGGGTGGGTATTTCGCTACCTCTCTCTGTCCTGTTTTGTCGTGTCCTACTGTCCTATCCCATACTTGTTCTATAATCTTGTAGAATATATATATTTTTTTGGCCTCATATGTGAACCCATATGTATTTTGTTGTCTCGCACCCTCTCCACCTTGAAAATTTTAATTCTACAAAATTTTAGCTCTTGAGATTCAAATTCAAACTTTATTGAAAGCACTCCACTTATGTAACTATGATAACATGTATTTATCTTCACTAAAGTATAGCAAACTTTTATATATTGTAAATATATATTAATTTATTATTTATGATAAAATTTTATTAAGATATTTAATATATATATTATAACTAAAATAGAAATAAATAAATTATATTTTTTAATTTTTAAATCAATATAAATATTAAAATGACTTATACCATCTTTTTTTAGGATAATATTCTTTTCTTTTTTATTAACGCATTTTTTTTTTGTAAATAACTTATACTATTGGTTAAAAAATTGTTAATTTTGTATTTTTAACTTTTTTTGAAAAAAAATCAAATAATGAGTGCTAAGTTTACAATTAATCACTGATTAATTAGATTTTATTCATTAAGAATATTTTTGTCACATTTTTATTAATAATTTTCTAAGTAGTTGTATAGTTTTAAATCATCCTTATTAAAAAATATGATTACTTTACAGATAATTTTATAACTTTACAAATATGCATTTCTATTTTAGTCAATGAAATTAATAGTCAAATATAATGATGAAGTGAATGGTTCCTATTTAGGTATATTAGTTGTTTCAATGCTCTTTAATGACTACTCACTTAGGTAATAATAATATTAATTTTATGAAATATAAGAAATATTTTATACTCTACATTCTCATTAAATTATCTTAAAAGTTTAGAAACGTTGAGAATGCAATAAAAATGTTTAAAGATTTAGGATGTATATATTTTATGAACATCACTTTCTACTTTACAAATGTGGAGATTTTACCTTTAAATTATCAAATTTGTTTAAGTTTTTCAAATATTTGATTGTATATATATTATTTTATAACTATCAATTATTATTTTAAATTTATTAATCTTAAATATATAATTACTATAATATAAAATATCAATGTACCAGTAGCCAATATAAAATTCTCAATTATGTATAATTGTATTAAAAAATAATTTAATGATTCAAGTTAACTCATGACTGCAATAATGAAATTATGAAAGGTTATAATATCTTTTAACTTGTGACTTCACAATATATATCTCCCTGCCATTTTTTAATAAAATTAAATAAAAAATGACTTGTAACTTAATAGTATAATTAAAATGTATTTTAAAATTTAATTATTTTATTTTCATAGAGTTAATATAATTTTTCAACATTTTGTAGTTAAATTTTATACATTTATTTATTTAGATTACAAAAATTTTTATAACTGATAAAGAAACAAATATTTTGATTATTAAATATAATTCTTAATTAAAATAAAGTAATAAATGTTAAGAAAATATTTATAAATGATTAAATAGTGCGTGTACATTATTTATATGTTTTTAATATATAATATTTTGCGTTTATATAACTCGTCTATTCTTTATATCACAAGTTTGAATCTTATTGATGTTATTTTTGCATATTTACATTCCATAAAATGATAAAATAATTAACTAATTAGGGCCACTCGGCCTTGAAACCCTTTTAATGCCCTAACAACCATTGACTTATCGAAGTGAGGTTTAAGTAGAGCTATTAAAGTGGACCAATTTAGCCCATATGGGTTGGCTCTCGTGGATTGTAAATTAAATAGGTTAACTCATTTAACTTACTCGTTTAAAATAGGCTAGAAACGTCACTCCTATCCACCTAACAAAAAAATTAGATAAATAAATAAATAGTATTCATTATATTAATAAATATTTTTTAAAATCTAAACAACTATCTTAAAGAATTAAATCCAAACTCTAAACTCTTCATAAGATTCCTTTAAGCCTTAACAATCAAACAAAAATAACTAATAATTAACTACCTTAAGTCATATTATACAATTAAAACAAAGTAAAAGAAGTAATAATTTTTAAATTTCTTCATCAAGTGTATCTAAATCTTGTTTTGAAAGGTCAATTTTTGTAATAAGAATTAAAATGTCATCTTAATTCTTAAAATTATTAAGGTTAGTATTAATAAAAAAGCTACGTTAAGTGGGTTGACTTATTTAATCAGTGAGTTAAAATAGCAGAGTCAATATGATTATAAAATTATATAAGTTGACAAAACTTAAATTAAACCTACCAAAATTGTGAGTTAAACAAGCCAACTTTGTAGATTCAATCTATTTAGATTGTAGATTCAATCTATTTAGATGACTTTAAGTTCAAGTTCGCACTGAAAAAATAAAATGTGTGTGTGTACAAATAGACATACAAAATGTTGACTCCTAATAAAGCGATTTTGCCATTTTTTTATTTATGTATAAAAAAATAAATGTTTCATCATACATTAATCATGAAAATTTTGGTACCATGTTAAAAATTTTTGTAACTCAAAAATTAAGATTTTTTTAACAAAAATATTTAGAAATAATTTAATTTCAAATATTTCTAACAATCTTCTTTCATATATAAATGTATATTTTCAAACACAACATAGTATCAAAAGGATGTTTCTTAATCTTATAACAACCCAACCATGTCATGAATGCCCAGTTGCAAGAATATATATCAATAATATAAACTTGACTAGCAAAAATTTTGGAACCACCAGCTAATTAAAGCAATAAATGCATTTATATTTTTTTATTGGCCAGAATAAATGCATCTACATTATTATTTGTATTATCGGCCAAATGTAAATTAAGAAACCTTGTGTTAATATATGAGATGTCAGCACCTCCCCTTATATATATTGAAGAAAAAATTATATTTAAGGACCAAAAGATTTATAATAACAAATTTTATAAATTAAAATTATATTTAATGATTATAATTACTCTCAGATTTTAAAAAAATTATTATTGAGTTTAAAGTATTTATCATTGGGTGTAAAAAAATTATACCCAATGATAAATTTCTTATACCTAATGACAAATTTTTAAAAATTTAATAACCTAACAATTATTGACTTATCAGAGTGAGGTTCAAGTAAAGCTATTAAAGTGGATCAATTTAGCCCGTATGGGTTGGCTCCCATGGATTGTAAGTAAAATAGGTCAACTCATTTAACTTACTCGTTTTAAGTGGGCTAGAAACATCACTCTTGTTCACTTAACAAAAAGATTAGATAAATAAGTAAATAGCATTCATTATATTAATAAGTAATTTTCAAAATCTAAACAACTATCTTAAACAATTAAATCCAAACTTTAAACTCTTCATACGACTCCTTTAAGCCTTAACAATCAAACAAAAATAACTAATTAACTACCTTAAGTCATATTATACAATTAAAACAAAGTAAAATAAGTAATAAAAATTTTTAAATTTCTTCATCAAGTGCATCTAAATCTAGTTTTGAGAGGTCAATTTTTGTAATAAGAATTAAAATGTCATTTTAATTCTTAAAATTATTAAGGTTAGTATTAATAAAAAAATCTACGTTAAGTGGGTTGAGTTATTTAAATAGTGAGTTAAAAAAGCCAAGCCAATATGATTATAAAATTATATAAGTTGACAAAACTTAAATTAAACCTACCGAAATTGGGAGTTAAACAAGCCAACTTTGTAGATTCAATCTATTTAGATGACTTTAAGTTCAAGTTCACACTGAAAAATAAATTTGTCTGTGAGTGTGTACAAACTACAAATAGACATACAAATTTTGACTCCTAATAAAGTGATTTTGCCATTTTTTATTTATATATAAAAAATAAATGTTTCGTACATTAATCATGAAAATTTTGATACCATGTTAAAAATTATTGTAACTCAAAAATTAAGATTTTTTTAACAAAAATATTTAGAAATAATTTATTTTTTAATATTTCTAACAATTCTCTTTCATATATAAATGTATATTTCCTAACACAATATAGTATCAAAAAGATGTTTCTTAATCTTATAATAACCCAACCATGTTATGAATGCCCAGTTGCAAGAATATATATCAATAATATAAACTTGACTAGCAAAAATTTTGGAACCACCAGCTAATTAAAGCAATAAATGCATTCATATTTTTTTTTTGCCCCGAATAAATGCATCTACATTATAATTAGTATTATCGGCCAAATTCAAATTAAGAAACCTTGTGTTAATATATGAGATGGCAGCACCTTCCCTTACATATATTGAAGGAAAAATTATATTTAAGGACCAATATTTTAAAATTTTTATAATAAAAAATTTTAAAAATTAAAATTACATTTGAGGACTATAATTATTATAAGATTTTAGAGAATTTATTATTGAATTTAAAATATTTATTATTAAATGTAAAATATTTACACCCAATAATGATTTTTTTTTTAAATTTAATAATAATTATAATCTTTAAAAATAATTTTAATTTTTAAAATTTTTCTATTATAAATTGTTTAAGATATGAATCGTAGTTATAATTTTTCTTATATTGAAAATGAAAGTCAACAATTCCGAAATGGAAACATGGGTTTGCAGCAATCATTAGTAGGAGGTGATTCTCGCATCTTTTGCAGCCAAGCTCTTTGCTACACATAAGTTTATATGTGTCCTTTAAAAAAAGTTTAATTATAATAATAAAAATTTCAATTATACAAAATCATATTTCATATTATGAAACTCATAAATATTTTTACTTTTTATTCAATTTTCTCTTTCAGTTATTATTGTTTAAGAAATAATTTTTATAGTTAATAATTTTTTGAAAAATTACATTTTATGACTATAAATTGAAGATAGTTATTATCAAATTTTAAAATTATTTTAAAAGCATAACACATCAAAAATTTTTGTTCTAAATAAAAATTTTTTATAGCTAAAATTTTATTCTCACCATTAAAATTTTGTATCTCTTTAAAAAAACACACACACACACACGCGTATAAACACCCGATTAATTAAATTGCTTCACGGTTCCCTTAACAATCACGCTTCCCTAGGAAAAGTGCTCACTTCAATTATTTTTCATTATTATTATTTATTGGTCTGGCATGATCATTCCCCTTTTCCACTATTTGAACCTTCTGAAGAAAGCAAGTGGGGTTCCGCGGGAAGGGACTAAATTGTCGGTATTAGGCTAAGGAATATAAAGTTAAAATTGTTAGTCAATTTGCACATTAGTCCCACCTATTTAATGCTGAAAATTATAGTATTGCAACTAACAATCAAAATGCAATTTGATTTTCATATTGATAATATATTGTTCGAGAATGACCTTCAATTAACATTTTAATGAAAATTTTAAGCGCCTTGATTGTAGTTAATGAATGCTAATTAATTGGACTAAAGTTAATTATTCTCATAATAATGAACTGGCATACCATGGAAGTAATTATCACGAACTTAATTAATCGAATCATTGTATTTGTGCCGTAGGGGTCCGGCCAGTGAAAATGAAAATGTAGGACCAAGTTAGGACCTGGATTCTTTGTATATCAGGGGATCAGCACATCATACTTATCTTTTTTAGATAATCTAGATGTTTTTTTTTTTTATAGATGTTGATTTTTTCTAATTTTAAATGAAGTATAATTCATAATAAAAATAAAATTGTTAACTATCAACTTAAAAAATAATAATTTATATTTAAAATATTTAAAAATTAAAATTTAGACTATCTAAATTAAATCTAAACTATCCATAAGTATGATCCCCATAGTTTGTAGAAAATTTAGGTTATGAAATTGAATATGACTATTAGGTTTGATGATGGGTTTTGCCTTTTCTAATTAACAAAGACTAAATTAAAAAGCAGCACAAAGAACAATTGTTAGTTTTAAAGCTGGTTGTAGATTTCTATTTATAATTTTCGTAATTAACTCAGTAAATTGCACTCATGTGTATATACACACACACACTCACTCACACACTATCATTTTTTAGAATTATTTATAGTGATTGTTAAGTTTCATTTTTTTCATACTTTATATCAAGGGCAATGTAACTTATATATATGACAAACTAGGATGGGTACAAATACAATTTTATTGACTGAAGTTGCATTTTAATCCCTCATAGATAGAGTATTTTTTAATTTACTCTTTTATAAAAATGTTTTTATTTCAATTTGATTTTTTTTTTTATAAATGGAGTATTTTTTTAATATGGTCTCTCATAAAATTATTTTTAATTCAATCTTTTACATATGAATATATTTTTAAGTTGGACTCTCACTAATAAATTTGTTATATATCAATAATATCATTTTGTCAATCTAATATAAATAAAACTAACAATCAATATACCTATTATATAATGGTGACTAAGTAGTAACATGTTAAAAAAATATGTAACAAGTCATCATATTTATTAATCTCATTACCAATAGAATGATAGAAAAACATTATTAATAACATATTTATTTGTGAGAATTAAATTGAGAAATTTCAATTTATGAAAGATCAAATTAAAAAATATTATACTTATAATGGACTAAATTGAAAATATAATTATATGAGAGACCAAATTGACAAATACTCTAATTGTGAGGGGCTGAAATAGGATTTTAGTCCAGTTTTATCTATATTTAACAAAATAAAAATAGAGGTGGTCACTTATCTTAAAATGAAGGCATAATATATATTATAGTGATCATGTAAAATTGCAATTGGAATTTTTTATAAATACTTTATTTATTTACTTTATTGTGCTTAATTTGAACTTGGAGGAGCGACAAGTGTTAAATAATAGAAAAAAATTAATATATATATATATATATATATATAATATTTTTGTTGTTAAGTTTTTTTTATATAAGTATTTAATAATAATTTAATAAGTATATATATTTTTATAAATAATTGTATTTATTAATTAAATTATATTTATTATATTTCCAATCCAAAAATATAAGAAATTAAATCTACCACTAGATAATAATTGAGTGCAACCGTATCCTTTCATAGCTGAGTCGATCTGTGCGTTATGAGCCATAAGTTACATGGGGAGGCTTGATTCTGCACGTAACTGTAGATGGATGCTTGTGAGCATCACATCATGATTTAAATAACGAAGACACTGTCTTTTTCATTACCATATTTATCTATTAAACGGTACGTAATTGTGTGTGATTAATTATATGAAAAATAACATTTAAAGATTTTAACTTTATAAAATTAACATCGAAAGATTTAAAAAATTAAATTTATTTTGAAAACCTAAAAAATCTAAAATTATGTATCACAAGGACAAAAATAATACATATACTTCTTATAATTATTATTTATAATTCTTAAAGTTATAAGAGATATTTTTATACTTTGTTACAAGATAAAAATATAAAAATTAATACTACTTAATTACCACTCCTTATATTCAAAGTATATCCTTTGCTTTCCAAATTACTGCACTTGCTACTTGAAGTTACAATATAATTTTTCTGAAATTACAAAAGCACTTTTGATTTGTTAAAACTATTGGGTAGAAATATAAAAATTATTGGCACTTAGTTATTACTCGTATTTTTCAAAGTTATTATTTTCACTCTTCAAAGTTATCATGCTTCTTCAAATTATAATATGATCTTTTTGAAATTATGATGATGTTTTTGGTTTTTTATAACCATTAGATTAAAATACAAAAAATTACTATCACTTAATTACCACTTGTATTTCTTAAAATTACTATTCAATTTTTTTTATCAATTGTCACTTGTGTTTCCTAAAATTCTATTAGGGGTATTTTCATTCTTTTAATACAAATTTTTAAGCTCTTTAGACCTTCAATTTTTTTTTTTTTTAGTTTTAAGGTTCTTCAATGTCAATTTTACAAAGTTAGAGTCTTTAAATATAATTTTTTCTTAATTATACCTAAAATCTTTGAGCATTTCACATCTTATAATCGGTGATGTAAATTTTTTCTCATAAATTAACTATCAGTTCAGTCCTTGCTTAAAATGATATATGTTAGTATTTTATATTTTGCAGATGTTAATTAAGTATCACACTAGTTACTTATAATTCCAGGGAGTTAGATTCAGTGATTAAAGAGAAGTGCTTATAATCTTAATTATTCAAGTTTAGACTTTGACATTAGTACTTAAAATTTGTTCTCTTAAATACACTAAATTAATGCGAAAGGCGTGCCTTTTACAGTCATTTGAATAAAGATTTAGTTTTCATTAATTAATGCATAAACTAACTCAAAAATACAATTACTATATATAACTAAAAAGCCAACCACTTATTATATTGACCATGTGTACATTAAATAACATAAAAAATTATAATATATCAGTTTATCAAACACTTGTCAACAAAATATATAACAGATATGTTTGCATATATTAGCTTGATGTTTGTAAATAAAACGTATTTAAGAATTTTCACAAAAAGAATTACATCTCCATACATGATCCATAGTCCGTGTTGTTTAACAGGAAATAATAATCAATTATATATATATATATATATATATATATATGGCGTAAAATTGAAGACCAGACACCTACATTTCAAGTTTTTGCAATCTTGTTCCTTAAACCTTAAGGGAAATATATGTTGAAGCAGCAAGCATTCAAAAGCTACTTCCTCATGCATGCATGTGTCACATAATGAATTGAAATATTTGAAACAAGTAGAACGATTGTTTAAAAGCATATAATTGTAGATTGCACGCACAACCAACAACATTGATTAGGAATATTAATGAGATTAATTGACATTTTCCATTAGTGACAATCCGGGTAATCACAGCCATATGTCATGGAATTGGCTTGATTTAGGCCATTGTTATATTAACTTCATCAACAAATTAGCTTCACAAAAGCAGGCGGTGGGCCTTGAGCTCGGAGAGTTTGATGAATAACTCTATGGGTGGGCTTCTTTTGCTCATTTGTTTGTGTGTCATATCCATTTTAAAGATATCTGGTAGGGACCATTTTGATTGTTGAATATATAATGTAAAGACCGTAATTAACTGCCAAAAAAAAAAAAAAAAAGTAATTATGATTCAAGCTATCGATTTAAGACTCACTTATACGTAAAATGTAAAAAAAAATATGATTGTAGAAAAAATAAAAATAACTTATCTACTTATACTTAAAAAAATGTTGAATAATAATACTAATATAACAAACATTGTATAAGAATTATATGAAAGAATTACTTTTACATAGCGCTCACCATATGAGCTCTTTTAGTGGTATTATATATCACATATGAATTGATTTTGCCTCATTATTTACTTATCTTTCTTTGGGTATGAAAATGCAATTAAGTATGCTGTAGAGGATGACTGTAAATAGTCAACATTTCTGCAGGTCACAAGAATTGCAGACACACGTTGAAGGAAGAACTTCATGCGGCGATCACAGGGATAAGAATTCAGGAGTGGTCCCCACAATTATGTCGATAAGGAAGCGATGAATCCAATAGTTTTTTTTTTTCCAAAAAAAAGAAAAGCGAAGGGATGTATCGAATCCCGAATAACGTGTTACACTGTTCAATAGACGGGACAAATGAAGGCAAGAATGGGAACTGGAAGTGGAATAAGGTGCGGGGAATCAACGCCCTGTCGTTCACGCGGTGCATAATGTAACTTAGGTGAGAACACAAACTCAGACGTTAAGTAATCGTAACATGGGAAAACGACACGTGTTTTGTCTCCCAGCTAGCGACTTCACGGTGCGCATGCCATGGACTTTCCTGGAAACCAAGCAAAAAGGACACGTATCCGAATCTAGCCCCTGGTCAGGTCAGGTCCACGTACACTTACAGACAGATGTATGTCCCCCTCTGTGTCTTCTTTCTCAGCCGAAACACCCAAAAATTTTCAACTGCTTTCTAACAGGTAGCTACCAGCAACGATGCATTATTGTAAAATTATTTCCAGATCACACTCGTGAATTATCGGCAATGCATCTTTTAGTTTTTCTCTAAAATTGATGATTATGATTAAAAAAATAGATATATAATATGTGAAACTTAGTTAAATGTGTGAGATTTATTTGAATAATAAGTTTCATATAGAATTCATTTTTAACTTTGGTTTGGTTATGTATGCATTTCGTATTAATTGAATTATTGATAAAATAAATGGAATATTATATGCGGCGATTGGTTTCCTGGTGGGTAATGAGCTATTTTGCGGGGCTACGTGAGGGTGTCTAAAACGGAGGAATAATGTGTTGAAAAGGGCACGGGAACGTGGGGACATGGTTCCGTGTTTCCGTGAGTAGGTGATTAGTTAAGGATAGTTGGTGGTATTCTTAAATGAAAGTTTGAAAGCATTGTAGTATCTTAGGTTAGTAGGACACTAGCTTACGGATTGTCTGGCATCGGAATTTCATTTTAGGTAATATTTATTATATTTTTGTAATTATTCTTTAATAATTTTTATCTTTATTATTATTATTTTTAAATAAAAATACAAAGATTATGTTTTTACCTTGAAAATTATATATTTTTAATTTTATGTATGAATGTAAATTTGATAAGCAGATAAAAAGAATGTAAACTGTAAATAAATAAGATAAGAAATGACTGTTTGAATGAAAGGAATATAAAATATGAAGAAATAAAATAAAAAATAATTTTTTTATTTTTATTTTTTAAAAAATAATTTAATAAATAAAATAACAAATATAAATATATAATAAACATTATATAAATTATGTATAGAAATCATGTTTGTAATGCAACCAACCAAACAAAATACAAATAGACTCTATCAATGTAAGAGCGCAGGGCCCTCCTGAGCGCTGTGGTCCATGGTCGATTTCAAACCTAGCCCCATTAAATAGAGCAGATTGAGTATGGCCTATTGGATTGGCTTGATCAACCCAGGCTAGAAGAATAGCTGAAAGTTATGATCTTCTTTATCAAGATGTTTTCATTTGGTTCATGTTACATATAATTTTTTTTTTAGAAAAAATTAATTTTTAGGAGACAAATAATTTATTTTCGTTCTTAGGTTAACAGAAGATCATCATTTAGAAGCTTGTAATGATTATTTTATGGATTTAAACAAATTATATAAATGAAAATGGAGCCTTTAATTAATTCAAAATATGGGATTTGAGCCGAGACAAAACTGGTGTAATTTAGTTTGGGCCTCTTCATTCCTAGTGTTTTTTTAATTTTTTGGGTCAAAACTTGTTTTCATTACCACCGCTACTGTAAAGCCTCGCATAGACCCAACATGAAATGTATAGACATTAAAGTACATGGGCTGAATGGGCTCCAATACTGACAAAAAATAAAGGCTCTAATGCCCAGGATGAATGAAATTGTGGCCTTTTCTGTATAAGGGTTACATTGGGGAACCATTATATTCTTCTGTGTAAATTAATGATATATTTTTTGAAAAAAAAAAATCTTTTAAAAAATTTGATTTTCAAAAGAAGAAATTTTTTTAATTCAGTTGCTTAAAATTCTTCTTTGAACAGAATATTCTCTATAAAACTTTTAATTACTTAATAGACTTGTTGGTTTAGTATAAATGGCAGGACACATAACTCATATATTGAACTAGCGCAAATGGCTATTTCTCTTAAAACAGCATTGTAGGGTAAATTTTACAAAGTCCAGTGACCATTAAAATAACTTCATTTTGAGGAAAAAAATTGTCTAAACAACATGGTTTTGAGATAAAATGTTATCTGGACAAGTCTAAACAATAAATTAATATCTATGTAACTTCCATTTATTTTACATTTAAGTCTGTGAAGTGATTATCAGTTTCGTCTAATAGAGGGATCATATTGACTAGAAAAAACAATTTAAGAATTAAATTTAAAAAATTATCTTTAGATAACAAAATAAAAAAATCTTTTAAGGACTAAATTTTTAATTTACTCTAATAATCTTTGATTGAAATTTTAAAAAGGAGTTTTGGATAAATAAATATTTAAATTTAAATAACTGACAATTGAGTTATCTTGACCCATTCAAAACTTACCATTGCGAGCATGCTTTTAAGTTTTATTATTGTTTTAGCCTCAGGAATCAAGATTTAGACGAAAAAAGGAATCGGGTAGAGGAGAGATAAAAATAAAAAAGATTTATTAAGATATGAGAATAGATATTTTTAAAAAAGAAATAGTGAAATACAATGGCCTTGTGGCTTCCATACTCTAATAAGAAAAATGTCTCACGTAAATATTTCATTGTCAAAATGTTTTTCCCAAATATTTATTCTTTATTCTTTAATTTTTTAGAAAAATATGGATTGACACAGTCTACGTCTTCTTAAAATTCAAGAAAGTACACAGAATCGATCAAAGAAAAGTATGAGTGTAGGGCGATGGGTCCGGGGAAGGCGGATGTGGACGGAGAGGGGGGATTGTGGGATGGGTATATATATATATATATATATATATATATATATATATATATATATATATATATCAAATATACATTATTTAATTTTTAATATATTATATTAAAATGTAATCAATACTAATAAAATTGTATATTTAATTTTATTAATAAAGTTATTTTCCTAAATATAATTTATTATCTTTAACTTATTTAGGATAAGGGTCAATTTATTCTAGCAACATTATTTAGTCTGTAGAATAAAGAACTTGCTATTGAATTAAATGGATTTATTATTCTAAATAAGTTGAATTAATTTATTTTCATAAAATTCTTAACAAAACTAAAAAAATAATTTTTATATACAAATAAATTAAAGAGAATAAGTTATACTTAAAAATATAATATAATCAATAAAATCAAATTTATAATTTTATTAGTATTAAATGTATTTTGATATAATATATTAAAAATTAAATAGTATATAATATAAAAATGTATTTTATATTATATAAAATATAATTTATATACATGTACCCATCTCCCACCTCCTCCCATCCACATTCATCGTCTCCTAATGCCCCACTCCCACAAATTTCCTCGTCTGATTCCACGTTTCTTTTTTAAATTTTAGGGAGACATAGATTGTGTTAGTTCGTGTTTCTTTAAAAGATTAAAAGCCAAAAAAAAAAAAAAGAATAAATGTTTGGGGAAAATGTTTTAATAACAGATCGTTTTTTTATTAGAGTATGGGAGTCAAAAAGTCAAAATACAATACAAGACGCTTGGTAAGGGAAGATTGTACTTGTCTACTAGTCTTGTATGAAAAGTTCTTTCCATTTTCCTCTTGGTTGGTATTGGAAATCTCTATTCATAAGCTTTCTTAATAGTATGTCAATAATAGCAATCAGATTAAATAAGTTAATTAAATTGTAAAAGCTATTTAATTAAAATGGTTTATTGAATTAGAATTGTTTTATTTAAAGTAATTTAAGCAATTTGTTATGTTTGTTATTTGCATGTAAATTGATGAATTATAACTGTTAAGTCCTTAAATTTTTTAAGAATGAATTGAATTATGTTGGACTGGTTAGGGCTCTTATAACCCATGGCAATTATAATAACGGGTTGGCCCATTAGTAATTAAAGAGATATGCTTCTTATTTTGATAAGTTAAGTTTAAATTTTAAGATTAACACCTTTTTTTTTTTTTAAACATACTAAGTGGGTACACCTTAAAATTGTTTAAGGTCTCTTAGTTGACACACTAGTTACTTTGAAGATATTTTTATCATAAAAATATTATTATAATATTAATGAACTTCGATAAAATTTATTTAAATAAAAATAAAAATCATAAAATTAACAGATAAAAAGGCAACATAGAGATAAACATGAAGCTAAAGAAAGCAGGGAAGGGGACAACATATTCAGACCACCACCCTGTCAACTAAAAAAGAACTGACACTGCAAATGGGCCAATTGAACTTGAATGAACCTTGTCCTCACTGATGCCTATCCCTTGAAGAAGCATTAAACAATTTCAAATTTGCAGCACACCGTTTCACAAAAAAGGAAGAGACAATAGGCAAAAATCCAACCACCACAGACAAATCTTACAACATAAATTTTACTGCTCACATTTATCAGTATCATCAACATATATATATATATATATATATATATATGCTTTCTTTTTTACATCAAATCAAATCAAGTCCTGTGCTTTGTTTTCATATCCAATTTCTACCACAGTTGAGATAAAGTAATTAAATACAAGAGTTTCTTCTCAATGGACTATTAGGCTAGGCAAAAAAACAAAACATGATATATTGAATAAATATATTCATGGCATGTACAACTTATTGCCACACTTGCACCTCCATGCTTCCGGGTAGTACTCCGCCGTCACCGGTGTCCCCGGCGGCACCGGCACGTGGACTGGCTTGCACGGCGTACAGTTGCCGCATTTCGACGTGCATCGCGGAGGCGATGACCCAGGCCCACCCAGAATCCTCCTTGTCCAGCCCAAGGAAACCCCTGTGGTTCCTTCTTGCATTATGGCTTGTCCATTTCTCTCTCCAGATTTCTGGTTTTAAAAAAGATAATTATTCAATAACTAGTTTCAATATACGAAATCTAATTCTAATCCCCATCATACTCCAATAAAGATTAATTAAGCAAGAAGTTCCAATCATCCAAACACAAAATTTGTGCTAACTATAACTAGTGTGTGATAAACACTATTCAACTATTGACATTAATAGGTTTCCACTTTCCCTTTCACATATTCTCATTTAAAATAATAATAATAATTTGACCTTTCTTTTCTCCTCTTTCCTCCCTTCTTTTTTTTTTTTTAAATTGGGGGTTCCAGACTCTTCACTGTAGTGATATTGTTGCCACATCATGGATCCGCACTAGGCTCACATGCACCTCGAGAGCATGATTCACGGGAATGTAGCTATCAGAAGAAAATATTTTTTAAAAATATATCTAAATTATACAATTCTTTTATTTATTTTAACAACACTTATTTTTTTAAAATTTTAAAAAATACATGATACTAACATAAGCTACGAATCTACTTATATTGACCAAAATATTTATATATCTCTAATTTATATAATACAATAAATACCGAATATATATTTCATCTATATAACATAGTTAATTTTTAGAATTTAACAAATTATATAATCATTTAACAAAGATTATTATAAAAATTTTTACAAAATTTTTAAATTTAACTAATTTATAAATAACATTTATATTAAATATATTACAATAAATAAAAGTGTTATTGTAAATTTAACAAAGTTTTGGAATAAATTAAAATTTTTAACACAAAATAAATAATAATAAAAATAAAATTAAAATAAATAGTATTTTTAATTAACAATCAATATTATTTTAAGAATATTTTGATTATATATATTTTTAAATAAAAAATTATATAATTTAAATATAATAAAAGTAAGAGTGCACAAGATCCAACCTAGTATAATCAACACCATGTGGGGGCTAAGCCAACAAAAAATTAGAAACGGATTACTATAGGCATACTAGCTAGTTTACTCATTTCAATCCAATTTTATTATTTTAAAAAATTATTTTTTATAAGAATTTATATAAAAATTTTATTTTTAAAAAAATAAAATATAATTTTATAAAAAGTTATATGAAAATTTTATTTTTTAAAAAAATTATAAAGTAATTTTTACTAAATTTTTTAAAAACAACCCATCCACTTCAATGAAATAGCTTAACCCAAACACTGGATTTAAATTAAAAAAAAAAAATCCAATATGAGATAGGGCTATACATGACCAAAAGTGTGGTGTCCGGTAAAAGCGCCGAGCATTGAACAGTACGTGCACGGTGCAAGTTACCGAGGCAAATAAGGAAGACGACAGAATTACAAATTATGTTACTCATTCTAATGTGCGCCAGTGGTGTAATTGTGGGTGGAGCCCATCGGGGAAGCACACGGGACCACTAACCACGTGTGACACCTAATCAAATGATGTAATTAGGATCAAACGGCTCACGTTGCAGCTGTACCTGCACTCTGCACCTATTTTGGCGTATTTTAGCCGTGTCTGACTACTGTTTGTGCTAAAAGGTGCGTGAATTCCTGTGTGAAATTTTTACTAATTTATAAAAATTTAATAAATTAAGGTACTTACCAATAATATGTAAAATTTTTAAAATTAAGTCTCATTAAAGTATATTCATATATTTGCATATTTATCTATAATTAATTTAATTAATTTATTTTTTGTATTAAAATTATCTATTAACTAAGGTAAACACTATCCATGTGAAAAGATTTTTGGATTTCATTATGCCAGAGTGATTATTATTATTATTATTATTACTATTTCGTACTCATTTATGTCTGGAATCTAAAAATAAGGCTTTCCCTAAAGAAAATATGTTCAAAAATTACAGTGTTTTAGTTGCACTACAAATGCTTGTCAATATTCATTACCAAAACTAAACTTCTATGAGAAATGCCACTGCATATCTTGAATTTCAAATTCTTATTCAAATATTGTTTACTAATCTTCTATCACCATCAAGGGTTAGACCCAAAAAAAGGGTTGGTTTTGATTTGGGAATTTGATGCTACATGGTGGTTGGAGCTAAAGTCCTTGGAATTAGAATAAGGCATATATGAACTCAAATACAAGCTTTTAATAAGAAGAACTTAAAATAATAACAAGAATAATCTACCTGAAAATCTCTATCAGCTTTTGCAAACCTGGGACTACACCTGCTAGTATCTGCATTACGGAATGAACAGAGGCGTAATAAGAGTTAGCTGAAGATGTAGTGAGACTTAGAGATGATGAAGATAGTGGGAAAATGATAGTATAAAATATAAGAGTGGGAATTGCCTACCTTGACATGTAGTGCTGAGGATTCTGCAGCATAAGAAGATGAAAATAAAAGAGAAACTGAAAGAAAGATGGGTTTTGTTTATACTTATGAGCCTAGTATTGACTTTTCTCTTCCTCTCCATGAACAAGAAGAAACCACCTCCGATATCTGCAGAAGCAAGCACTGAGAATATGGCTACAGATATATATGCCCGAATCCCGATACACACCTTCTCCCTCTCTCTCTCTCTCTCTCTCTCTAACTCTGACCCTTTGAAGAGAACCAATAATAGGGTTTACAACATCCAGGGCCTGTACATTCCATGCAGATTATCAAGCTAAACAAATGATACCCAATACTACTGCATTTCTCTGAGATCAAATCACACCCCTTTTCGAGTTTTTTCAACTCTTCTTTTTTCCCTCTGTTTTGGTTTAATGTGGAAAAGAGGTAGCTATCTAGCTAGCTAGCTGCAGAGAGTAGCTAGGCACAGATAAATAGATAGATTGGAGTGAAGTGTGGAGAAAAAGGTGGATGAAAATATGGAATGGTACGGATTATTATCTGATGAAGAAATGGAAAAAAGATATTAAAAGAAGAGGGTGAAGAATCTATTAGGATCCTCCCTTCCTAAGCTTTACCATGTATGGCTCTAGGATTCTCTCGCAGGCTTTTCTTTCTCTGCCTTTCAACCATTCCCAAACCCATAAACTCTGAAGCTTGCAACTTCCTCCTTCCCACTACTCTTGCTTGCTCTGTTTTTTCTCTGTTTTTCTTTTCGTTCCCTTCTAAAACCTCTAACCCATTTCTAGTTCATTTTTTTAACTGCACCTTCCTTGTTCTTTTTCTGCTGTCATTTCATTAATAATTCGTTAATTTACCATAAAATTATTGATCAGTGTTGAATTTTTTTCACCCCCTCAAAATCATGCAGTAACATGGTTCTCTCGTAAGGGGATTATTAAATTAATTGATTGAAATTGCTGTATACTGAAGTTCGAAGCACCATAGAGGGATGTGGTGCTTTGGAATATATTGGTACTTGCATTAAGGGTTCAAGATATACTTAAGAATTCAAATAAGTACAATTTTTATGGTTTAGCCCTGTTTCCAGTCGGACTTTTTGGGAACCAAAAAAGGTGGATGATGCTGAAAAATGTACGGTTCATCCTTCTGCAATTTGGCTGTCCACGTAATAATATTTATTATATTTTTTAATTATTATTTTATTAATGTTTTAAAATAAGATACAAGATTTATTTCTTGTCTATAAAATTATATATTTTTTTATTTTTATTCTTTTTTTTTTTTTGGCAAACCAAACAGTTTATAAATTATTAGATGGTGGGGCAGTTTCCACAAGGATGATCCATCCACCTGGGAATTTACAGTTATAGCCTCTGCAGTCTGCACTGCACGTGTGAGGATGATGGGAAGAAGGCAACTATTAGCTAGGGACTGAGAAGAAGCACTCAAGAGGTAACAAATTTGGCACACAAGAAGATAGAATGTACTGCTGTTTAGAAGTTTATCTGTTGGGGCATTTTTGTGGAGGTTCAATTTAGTATGATCATTAATTAGTGTTGTTGCTATCTACTATTAAATGGGATAAACGAAATTGAAGCGTAATTTTTAAGTATTTATTATCAAGATTTTTTAATGGAATCATGACATTTAGAAGGGAACATCAGTAATATGATACAACAGAATCAAGCAAAGCTTTGACAAGTACTCTGATTTTGACATGTACTCTGATGATTAAATTATTAAGAACCTCACAGTATGGAAAATGAGAGAGCTAAGTAAAGGTGTTACTTGAATTCATAAGAGGCCAACTGAATTATTTATAGGATGATAAGTCGACGAGTCATCTAAAGACATTTAGGTTATTTTGAGTCCTAATGTGATAATACTTGTAATCTTGCGAGATGTGATGGACACCTTGCAAGTAATTGTTTGTTCGTTTGTGAAAGTGGTCTTCCCTATCATGAAACTTTTGGTGAGATTGAATAAATAGCAACACAACTGAATCGCTGTCCGGATCTGGTCAACTCAATGTTTATCATCATGCTTTGTGAATTTTCTTTTTAACAATATATCCATAATATGTTGTTGAGTATAAATTTATTTTTTATTAGAAAATTTGATATTAAACATCTCAAAAAGACCAGATCCAACATGTGGAAGTTATAATTTTTTTTACTGACAGTCACTTTGTTTATGAAAGAAAGACGCGATAGACGGATTTGAAAAAAAAAAATAAAAAAATCTCATCAATGGACTCGGATACCAAATGCAAGGAGGTGTGGACAAATATATTGTCCAAACAAATGAAGAAAATGGAGCATGTTTTGGACAGGAGATCTATATTTGTGTATATGGCCTCTGTTTTCTCATTTCCACCACTCAATTTCTCTTTAGATCACCATAATTTGAATAAAGTTTCCAACTTTAAGGATGCTTTTCATGGAAATGTCCATTTTCGATGGGATATCTGCAAAAGGGTAGAAGATAAATATTCTTAATTTAGTAATTCGCAAGTGGGTTTGATTTTCTGAACTGTTTAACTTGCTAGGGCATACAATTCTATTGTAATAGATAACTCAAAAGCCATTGGTGAAGTTAAGAAACTCAGGCCAATTGCTATTGCCAGATCATTTATCACGAGATCAAATCCTTGTTCTCATGTGAAAGATACTATTTGGTAGCCTTTTCATTTACTCAGAAATCACATGAGGTGTTTTTTCTTCTTCCTTTTGCTTTGATTTGGTAAGGATTTTATATGAAAGCCTGCAAAGTGGGGGAGACTCTTTGAAACTGAGGGCCCTCCATGTTTTTTACTATTGTAGAAGACCCGGATGACCCCCACAGCACTCTATTCTAGATTTTGCTATATTACAAAATTTGCATACGTCTATGGTTCTGTCGAAAGGGGAAAAAATGAAAATAAACGGTATATAAAAAAAAAAAAAATCATGATGACTCATTGGCTAGTGTTTGCATAAATAAGATTTTGTACAAGCCTTTCTTATTTCCTTTAAGAGCCAAAAAAAGCATTTCAAATTTATGTGGCCAGAGTCATAGGCTCATGCAAAAGATAAAGAATAAGGGTATGGAAATATAAATCCAACTTTAAGTAAAAGTTGTTGTGTAATTTGTAATATTATGGGATTTGATGTCTCACGTTAGAAGGGAAATAAGTTACTAACGTTTCAAGAGACTTTGTTGTATTTTGAAAAAAAAAATTATTTGTAATTCTTTACTATACAAATAATTACTCTTTAAAAATAAAAGCCTTTTACGCTTCAAAATCTTTTTTTGGTCCAATTTTTTATTCTTATATTTCTAAACAAAAATTAATTCAGATTTTTTTAAATATATTTATACCAGTGACTTCACACCCTAATTCAAATATCACTAAATGATAGTTCCTATATTCACTTTTATGTGTATTTGGTTTAAGATGGAAGCTGTACCTTTCGAAGGTACATAATGTAAGGGTCAATGAAAGTGATTTAATTCGACTTTATACAATTTTAAAAGCAATCTCCAAAGGACCTTGCGCTTTTTGTAGATATACAATGTGGAAAGGGTCAATGAAAGTGATTTAATTCAAATTTATACAATTTTAAAAATAATTTCCATAGGACCTCCGTCCTGTTAAAAGTCCCATACATATATATATATATATATATATATATATTATAAAAATAATAGTAGATTGTGCTAGTTTAAAAAAGTGACACACTGCAACTAGTGAATATTTATCAACAGAAGATTGTGAATAAAAATCAAACCCAGAGCATCAATCAAAGATAAGGAGGCAGAGAAGGTAACCTTACAAGATGAACCATGATATGGATTGAAAGGACAAGTAGAACACTTATAACACACACGCACACAAACAGAAAAAGAAAATGTTATGCAGCTTAATATTGATTGCGTTGGTGTGTGTGTTGACTGTTGACCCTAATGAATAGCAAGCGTGAACAAGTGAAGAAATATGGATGTGGACTGAAACTTGTTCCCATCTTCTTGTGCTCATGCTATTCCCTTCAGTGTGCTTCTCTTTCTTGGGGAGAGGTTCTCTACATCACTGCGGCCCCATCTCCTATCCCTTTCTTTCTTCTATCATAAGATCGAATCCAGGAGGTTCTTCTTTTTTTCGTATATCTTAACACTAAGATTTCATCTTTTTCCATGTCCTTTTATTGAATCTCTTTTCTTTTTAATATTAAATTCCTTTTTTATTGTTGGATTACCTCAAAATTTGTGTATAATAATAATAAGAAAAATTATTTACATAATTTCTTAAAATTCTAATTATAAAAAAAAGTGGCTTATTTTAAAAAAAATCAAACTTTCTATAACATTATATGACTCTTTCCAAACTTTTTAAATTGATGGTTAACCCACCACACATGAGAGGCTTGATAGTGATATCGGAAATGTGAGGGTGACATATGCAGGCGATGGTCCTTAGCTTCATTTTTTCACAATTATTAAACTTTTGAATAAAGCTGCTCACGTTTTCTTTTTTCTTTCTGTATTATTTGATTTTGACAGATGACTCTCTCTCTCTCTCTCTCAATGTGCTATGAATTTGTTCATCACCTGGTGGGGAATGCATATTCTTCGGTCGAAATGGTCGTCGAAAGAGTTTGTATGCAAGCAAATTTATGGCTTATGTTTCTTTACTATCAATTTGTTGTCAATTTCACTTCTGTAAAATATTTTCTGACTAGATGAATAAACTTTCCTTTAATAATATTAGGCTCTGTCTACCTTTTATTCATATTTTATTTTTTCTCTCTTTTTTTATTTTTTAATTTTTTTCTACCATTAACCATGGGAGAGGATAAATGAACAATAACAATATAATATAAAATCATTTGGTATATAAAAAATTAAAAATAAAAAAAATCATTTGGGCTTTGTCTACCTTTTATTCATATTTTATTATTATTATTATTATTAATATTTTATTCTACCATTAACCGTGGGAAAGGATAAATGAACATAGTAACAATATAATATAGAATCATTTGATATATAAAAAATTATAAATAAAAAAAATTATTTTATAAATAAAAAATAACTTATATGTAATTACTTTAAAAAAATTATAAAAAAATATTATTAAATAATGACTATAAAAGTATAATAAATATTTTTTATAATTTTTTATTTTATTTTTTTAAGGATATACCAAATGCATCATAAGAATTTTATATTGGCTTAATTTTTAAATTTTAAAATAAAAAAGGTCCTCTTTCTTTTTTTTTTTTTCACGCATTACAGTTTTGCCATTTTGGCAATTATTTGTATAAAGAGGTGGTTATTTTGGCTGGTGTGTGCTTGTTGGCAGAACGAGAGAGACTCTATGAAGTTTTCTGATTAATGATTATTGAAAGGGTTCTAGACTAAGAAGCCTTTTTTTTTTTTTTTTTTCGTGATTCCATCACATCAATTGCCTGGTTATTAACTAATAGTTTCTAACTTTCACACCCTTCCTGTGGATTGCTAATCATTTTGAACTCGAATTTTATTACTTGCTTCCATCTCTTCATCAATGGCTATGACTAAAGATTAGTAAAGATTTTATAATATTTACATAATCGCTGCTTGAGTTTGTCATTAGATTTTATAGGCATAAATGTAGACATGCAGAAAATAAATTTCAACTTTCTATGACTAAATTTGTGTACATGAATTGGATGAATATAACATGGAATTGTCTGCCCTAACATTTTGTTAACAATTGGAAAGTCAAGGAAGTAATAAACAACATTGACTAAAATCTATGTTGCATATTAATCTTCAAAACTGACTTAAAAAAAAAAAAAGCATAAGTTGAATAAATTAAAATTTTAACCCCGCTGATAGATTTGTTGATGAAAATGAATATCTAATATGTAGTTCTTATAGTCACATGTTCAAATTTTAATTAATTAATTATTTTAATTTTTTTGAATCAAGTGACAAGAAAGTTGCTTGTAAATCTGGAAATTGTAATGAATGTCAATGATATAATCTTGATCAAAAGTTGATTTGAATACTATTTGATCATGATATTAGAGAAATAAAAAAAAAAAAAGAAAAGTAAAGAAACATTTCATATAAAATTATAATTTTTTTAAAACCATATTAAAAAAATGAGATACTTCATTAAAAAAGAATAGACACTAAAGTTTTACAAACAAAAGATGTAAATTAAATTACAAAGACTTCTCGTAATTTTGCTAAAATTATATAAATTTTTAATTTATTTTTAAAATATAGATAGATCTTTTATGAATTTTAGTGAAATTATATAGATCTTTTTTTTATTTAAAAAAAATACACAGACATCTCCTAAAAATATAGATAAATTACATAAATTTTTTTTAAATTTTAATAAAATTATACAAATCAACTTTCTATTTTCAAGATATACATAAATCTCTCTTAAAAATAAAGAAAAAATATGTATAATTTTTAAAAAATTTATTTAATTTATTTTTTGTTTTAATAAAAATTTATATATTTTTAAAATAAAAAGCTATATAATTTTGACAAGACTAAAAAAACCTATATAATTTACGCAAAGATGTAACAAATCAAAACCGTCCAAAGCTGCTCTTTTAAAGACAACCGCAAGGTCCACTTTGTGCTTGCCTTCGGCTTTTGAATGGTTGGGCCTAATGGGCATTTTTTATCACAGTAAGGCCCCAATGAATCCAGGCCCCCATTATCAACAACAAGAAAAATGCTTAATGGAGTTTTTGACCAAACAAACTGGTGGATCATGCCCAAATGTTATCCCAAAAACAAAAAGACAACAAAGACAGAAAAAAAAAAGAATGAATCAGAATCAAAATAAAACAGAACCCTCGGATCCAAAATTCCAAATCCAAAGGGAAACGCCGTCGTGAGCTCGTCCCCAGTGGTGTCGTTTACCTCACCGGGGCCCCATGTATGGTTCAACGGCTGAGATCACATATCGAGTTCCCAGACACTGATCCTATCACTGTACGGGGAAATTCGAAAAAACCACAGAATCTCGCGCGCCATTATTTCTTTATTTAATTATTTTTCTTTTAAATTTTAGAATAAATTACACATTAAATTAATTTTTATGTATTTTAAAAATATACTCACACTTCTTATTAAATAAAATTTTACAATTTAACCTAATTTTAAAATTTTAATTAAAATATTTTTTATTAATTTAAATACATATTTTTTAAATTAAAAAATTTTTAAATAAAAATATTTTAGTTAAAAATTTAAAATTAAATTAAAGTATAATATAAATGTTTGTTTTAAAAAAATTATATATTTTAAAAATACATAAAAATATATAATTTTGTCAAAATTTAAAAAAATTTATATAATTTACTCTAAATCTCAAATCATTTTTTTTTAATAATATGCACGAGAGAACGAGTTCACCTCACTTTCTGGGAACTCACAAACTGCCAGTTTTTTTTCCACCCTCAAAAGAAGCAATTTAAAAAAAAATAAAAAAAAAATCTTCGCCGTCTGATCTGAAACAGCACTGATTCCCGGTTCACCTCTTTTTTCCAAACACCGAAAGAAAAATTGAAAATTAAAAAAAAAGGTTTTGAGCTTTAATTTACAAATAAAATCGATGACGGTCCAACGTCAATATATTTTAGTTAGCAAAAATTTAAATGAATTATTAACTCTTTATGTCAGCTATTTTATTAAGAACAAATAGTTTATACAAACAAGCTTATTAATATAAAATCAAAGTGATATATTTTGAAAAAATTAGACTAATTTAAAAATAAATATCTTTTGATGTGTAAACTGCATAATAATTTTAGTGTTTTTATTTTAAAAGAAAAAATATATAATAAAAATAATCTTTTAACTTTTATCAAATATTCAATTGAAATGTCTTCATTTTATATTTTAAAATTTATTTGTATAAAATTAAAAAATTAAAAAAAAAAATTAACAACTGAAATTACTTTTCCTTAACCAATTATTTTAGTCTTAGCTTAGAAAAAAAAATTATCCTTTAAAAACTAACAAAACAAGCATATTTTAAAACTAAAATGATAGTTTATTCAAAAAGGCAATAATAATTTGTCAGTATTCCGCAGTCAGTGTTGCAGAGCACACACAAAACTAGACACGCACGCCTGCACTGAAGGTTTCAAACTTTCAATTGTCAGAAGGTGGCAATCCGGAGCTACTGCCATCTTGAACTCCGACGGTCCGACCCAGAAGGCCTTGAAACGTCGTCGTGCTGCTCCGTCCAACTAGGCCTGCTGCTGCTCCACCTCCAAATGTTGTTTCAGCTTTCGGTGTGAGCTTTTGGCTTCGTATTGTTGCTTTGCTCGGAGAGCCTCATTTGGGTTTAGCTGTTTTTTTACTCTATTCTTTGTGTTTCATTGACGAGTTTCAGTCTGCAGTCGGTGATTTCTGAACTGTGAAAGCTAGTTCTTTGAGTTGTATTGTGAGCCTTGAAGGAAAAAAAAAAAAAATCTGCCATTTGCTATTTTCCTTTTTAATAAATCTGAGATGCTACTTGCCTCCACTACCTGGGTTTCTGGCATTTTGCCAGGAAATCCGGTTCTTGCTGGGTAATTAGGGTTTATGCTATGTGGGCTAATTAATATCTAAAAACCCACTTTCTTCATCCTCTGATTTTTCAAATTGCTCAGTATGACTTCAAGGTTTGATCTTTCCTCAGGGATGGAATACCCAAATGCTAATAAACCCATTATCAAACCCAACTCAAACATATCAGAAATCGTCTGCAAGTTCGCCAAAGTCTGTAAATTGAAATCCATTGGGGTCTTCTCCTCTGAAATCCCCAATCTCCATCACTTGCATAAACCCATCTACAATGATGCTGTTATAAGTGAAAACAGCAGTAAGGGTAGTTGTGATGCTTCAAGTGAGGAGAATACTAAAAGCTACGGAGAGAAAGTCCATCCTCACCCCATTGGAATGCCGGCGAAAGAGGATGATAATGCTTGTATTAGTTTTGAGATCATGAAGATATTTGACACTGTTTCAGCCCTGAAACTAGCATATCTCCAGCTTCAGCAAGCTCACATCCCTTATGACCCACACAAGATTGTTGCTGCTGATGATAAAGTAGTTGCTGAGCTCCAGAAGCTATGTAAGTTCAAGCGCGATTATAAGCAGAAACAATACAGGAGAGCACGGTTCAATGCTTCACAGCGTTCTGGTCTCTTGCGGGCTGAAATGGGAGCCAAAGAGGCATTGCTAGGGGAGCTGAAGTCTCTGAACAGTGCCAAAGACTCTCAGATTCTCCGGTTGAGGCAAGGGCTTCAGGATTTGGAGATGGGGAATAAAGCAATGGCAGAGATGATCAAGCGGATCGGTTTAGAGAAGAGGAAAGCAAGTGTTTTGAGTGTTACTAAGTTCCAAGATGTCTTCAAGGCAGCTTCAAAGTGCATTCATGATTTTGCAAAACCTTTGATTAGTTTGATGAAAGCTTCAGGTTGGGACCTTGATGTGGCCGCCAAGTCGATCGAAAATGAAGCTGTTTATGCCAAAAGATCTGACAAGAAGTATGCTTTCGAGGCCTACATTGCTCGCAGAATGTTTCATGGGATTCGTTTAACTTCTGACAATGTGGGTGATGTCATGAAGTTTGAAGACCCAGTTGATGCCTTGATAAGGAATCCTGATTCAGAGTTTGCCAAATTCTGCCGAACTAAATATCTTCTGGTCGTTCATCCGACAATGGAAGAGAAATTCTTTGGGAACTTAGATCACCGGACATTCATATTGAGTGGGAGACATCCTAGGACAGAGTTCTATCAACTATTTGCCAAAATGGCAAAATGGGTTTGGGTTTTACAAGGTTCTGCTATACCAATAGATCCAGATGCAACCTTATTTTCTGTGAATAGAGGAAGCAAGTTCTGCAGTTTGTACATGGAATCTGTTGAGGAGGAAAGGAAAAGCGCAGTTCTATCTGATGAAGAAAGAACAAACTACGTAGTTCAGTTCATGATCATGCCTGGGTTTAGAATCGGACGAACATTGGTGAAGTCTAGAGTTTATATCTCAACTTCCAAAGTGTTAAATGGAGGGCCCTTTTAACTGGTAATTCAGCGAACAGAACCTTGTAAGTTTTGTACCAGACTTGGCTGCTAGGTTATGTTAGTGGTTGTAATCTTTCCATGTTAGAGTCTAATATATTTATAAGTTGCAAGAGTCTTTAGTGTCTTTGCTGAACTGTACTATTTTCTTCTCTTTAAAATTTCTCCCTGAACTGTGAATAGATATTTAAGTAAACCTGTCATTGACACATTTTGATTTATTCCGCTAATTATTAACTATAGAACATACTATTGGTTGATGTAGATGTATGCTCAAGAGCTTAGCTTCTAAATATTTTGCAAGCCCCGGGACAGTTTTCTTTTAATTTTCATTGGGAATGCTTTGGCAGCCAATATATACATATATATATATATATATATATATATATATTTAGTGGTTTTTATTTATCCTTTTAAAGTTTAAATTGAAAACTTTTTATCAAGTTATTTGAACTTAAGCAAATTTCTCGGTGAACAGGTTGGATTGGGCTTCCCAAACTTTAATGTTTCTAAAATAATAGAATTGAATTGGACCTGCCTTAGTTGCTCAAATATAAGACCAAAGAAACCCAATTTGGCCCATAATAAAGCTATAGTTCAATAGCACCTGGCCATGATGCTCATTATTCAACTCGGAAAAAAAAAAACAGAGACTATAATATGGTAGATCCAGGTCTGTGAAAAATCATTTGGGATGCTAGAGTGATGCCAAAGATTAAAGGTCTCTTATGGAAATTGCATTGGTTCTTACTTTCAACGGGTGATCCACAGAGGTGAGTCTAGCAGAATAGAAGACTGGGTCTGGAGAAAGGTCAAGATACTGTTGCAGCTAGGAGAATCCTTTGCTTATATGGAAGACCTGTAATCAATTCATTTCTGAGGAAGCTCCTATATCCCCCTCTAATGTGCTTGATGTTGCCAGAATTCATATGCATAACTATGGATTGGCATGGTTGTCTTCTCACAGGTTACACTAGCCAGACCTTTGTTTTCTTTGCTCTGAAAGCTGAAACCTCATTGTTTAGGTGGATGACACGGCATGGAATAATTAATACTGAAATGGCAAAAGAAAGACAATGTCACATTTGGTACGTGGCTTTGAGAATTTCATAGAATATTGGGTTTTTTTTAAAAAAAAAAAAAACTAGGAAATGTCCATTATACTGTTATTCAACAGTGCTTGCTACTTTTTATTACATTTTAAAAATTGGGATATGAGTATCAATTTTTATTTCATTTATCTTTTTTTTTTTAAATCTCTTTTCGATGCGCCAAATATAGCCTAAAGCTGATACAATACCAGTAGGCATGCCCATTAGAGCACTACAAGTTCGAGAAGCCCTCATCCATCAAGACCAAATCATTCAAAAGCCTATGATTCAGGTCCAAATGGCTCATGAAAGGATGACCCATGTTCAAGAGGCCCAAATTGTGATTCTATATATCCAAAAATTTCAAAGAACTCACGATAATATCTATGTTGGAAGTCGGCCTAAGTTTAGAGTCCAAGATCCATATTTGATTAATTCAAAATATGCTGAATTGGACTTTGGACATGATATTTCTTTAAAGATGCAAAAGTGGAAGTCCAAGTGGAAGCCCAATGTTCTAAGAAGGGCCATGGAGCAACTAAAGACAATATCCAACACGTTGAAGGCCCAATAAACTATACACATACAAGAGGAGTGTTAAGGCCCAATTGGAGTAATGTGACAACTATTTAAAAGAGTTAATTAGTTTTGACTAGGATTCTTTTTGAATTTCGTTTTTTATTATTTTATTATTTTTTTAACTTGGTCAAAGAGCTTATCTTGGAGATCAAGTTAAGATTAGTATCCTAATCTAATTAGGATATATATTAGTATTATTTAAAATATTTCTAATTAGATTTTAGAGTTTTACTTTAATTAGGACTCTAAAAATTTTTGCCTATAAAAGGCTTCCTATTGTACTCTATTTTAAAAAGACATGAATGAATTTGAGTATTATTCAATTATTTGTGAGGCTTTTGCTTCTTAGTGTTCTCTGAGAGTTCACGTGACTTATCAAAGGATTGGTCTTCCTTTGTGGCGTCTTGAGGCTAGGGTTCTAAGAGACAAGTTCTCTTAGGGTCTTTCCTTTGACCAACATTCTTGTTTTCTAGCCGGTCTCGGGCAAAGTGTCATCTTGTTGAAGGTTCCTAGGACAAGGTTCCTAGAGGGTCTCTCATCAAAAGCCTTTCATATAAAACTTGGATTCTTTTGTTTGTCCAAATTTAGGGGTTTGAGATATAATAAAATAGACATGTGGTGTAATTATAACTACATTTTCTTTTACTAAAAGCTTGTTAGAATTGCATTCTAATTATAAGGGTAATATTAAAAAAATAATTTATAAATCATTTCAACTTCATTAATAATTCTTCTCTTCTCTCATTAAATTCTCAAGCAACAAAATGACACATAATTTGTGATTCATTTCACTTCATTCTATTTTATGCCATTCTATTATATTTTCCCATAAACTCTTACACATAACCTAAAAAAAGAGCCCTTCTTTTGGCAGGAAACCTGCTTTGTTTAGCATGCTGTAGTGTGTGTTTAGAAACTCGATAATTTTTTTTAAAATTACGTTTATTCTGAAGTAACAAATTATTATTTTTACACAAATATAATTTGTCATTGTGATTCCAAACACACCCGTAGTTTCTTTGCTGTCTCCGTGATCTTAATAGGTTAGGTTTTTAACATATTATTGTCCAAGAAAAAAAGAAAAATAAAGGAGACAATTATTTGAGATGCTTACGCCAGCACTAGGCGTGTGGGATAAATAGTAGAAAAGGCAATGCATGTCATCATTCCTAAAGCCAGGAATTAGGGGAGAAATGAATTAGCTCCCACCTCCAGATGGGCCTCACCTGTTTACGGTGTTCATGATTACTTGTTTAAGGTTATACTTTTACCCCCGAAACAAGGCGTGGAAAACCATATTATTATTTCAAATCCTTCAACAAGCAGCAAAATGTTAGTAATAAGCAAAGTCCAGGGAAAAAAAGAAGAAGTATAAGCAGCTGATCATGGATTGGGTCCCAGGCTTAATTTTTATAAATTTTTCTAAAGGACTGAACTTGAATCTTGAAAAATTTTAATACAAAAAATTTACTTTCACTATGTGTATTTGTATTAGATACAACGTGATATTTTAAATTATATATAGATACTTCAAATATTTTTATGTTGTTATGTCTATGCTATCTAGTGTATAATCCACTTATTTATTTATTTATAAATCTCATTCTTGTAAAAAATCATGAAAAATTCTTGACCCCTAAAAACAGTAGGATTCTGAATTTCAAGTCATTTAATATCCTTACATAGTTAACATTTAATACTCTAGGAAATTCTGAATTGAGAAAGTATGTGGCAATTGAAAATTGGACCTTTCGGGAGGTGAAACTGTTCATATCTAGTTGGGCTTTACATAGTAATATCTTTTCAAAATTTTTTTTTTGGGTAAATATGGTCTATAAATTATATATAAATTAAATAAATAATAAATAGATATATAATCATATCAAAGATATAACATACTAAAATGTGTTAGGTGTCTTTTTTTATATTCTTGGTTTACAATTATTATTTTTTTAAATTGGGTATTAGTAAGATTTTCTCTATTTAAATCTCACATACCAAATTGTTGATTTATTGCAGAAAGTTTGCTGGCACCTCTATATTACAGTTGTTACCAAGGAATTGATGATATAATAAGATATATATGCATTAAAACTAAGCTAATGATGTTATTTGTAAATGACACGCCAAGAGTTTTGCTGATAGCAATGATAGATAAAGTCATTTGGTGGACACCCTTGGTCCCCCTGCTTTCATGTTAAAACTTTTCTAGTGGACCACCAGCCTTAATTTTTTCCTTTTATAAACCAAGCCTTCAGCTCATTGCATCTTCGATTTCAACTCTTATGAATAAGTACAATTCTGAGATGCCCCATAGAAAAACAGAAAACCATTAAGAGATCAAGGGTGTGTTGTGCTTGAGGCATTTTATAATATGATGGGTAATAACAGGTTCAAATTGTCAGATATGATACCAAATGCTTGGTTTTACAAGCTCAAAGACATGAGCAGATCAAGGAAGCAGAAAAATTCTCATGCTGTGAAGAACAGAGCAAGCTCACTAGCAATGTCCCAGAGGTTGCAGCCAAATTGTTTGCACTATTTCCCCACTGAACCATGCAGAGCTGGTAAGTTATTCAACTCACCAATTCACACAAAAGTCACGGACTTTCCATTCACTGATTCACCAAGAAGGTCATCCAAGAGAAGAGTTAAGAGGAAAACCATTTACAAGCCTTCTCCTACAGTTGTCTCCTCTGTCTCAGCCACTTGCAGCTGCCATTGGACTCGGCCAAATCAAACCGAGTCTCCAGATTACTATGCCTCTTCCATTGAGAGTTCTTCCTCTGAATTAGATCTCTATGAATGTTTTACATCTGAGTCTGATGAATGTGATAGCTTTGCTGCTCCTGACTTGTTCAATGGGCTATCCTCTGATTGCAGTTGCAGGGTTAGTTCTTCCACTAATGATATCATCATCGACATGAACAACGAGTCATTTGCTGGGAATCCTGAAAAGCTAGATGGGTTTGATGCAATTTCCCAGTTAGGCCTCCCTCCTATATTGACAAAGCCAGGGAGGTTTGATGATGAGGTCATTGAAACAACTAAGTTGAGATGTTCGTCTAAATTGGAGGAAAGCAGTAGAACTACAGCTCCAAAGTCCGCTGCTAATTCTAGAGGCATAAGACTTAGAGTCAATTCTCCAAAACTTGCAAGCAGGAAAGTTCAAGCCTGTGCAAGAAGAAGTGTATCATCATCCAGTGCATGCAAGGTCTCCAGGAACACAGGGTTTCCAGAGGGTTTTGCAGTTGTCAAGTCCTCAACTGATCCACAAAAAGACTTCAGGGAGTCAATGGTGGAGATGATCATGGAGAACAATATCTGGGCATCAGAGGATTTGGAGGATCTGCTAGCTTGCTATCTCTCACTGAACACAAGAGAATACCATGAACTCATTATCAAAGCGTTTGAGCAAATTTGGTTTGACATGGCTCAATTCAGAATGTAAAGATTATCCAATGCATGTGTAAAGCTTTGTATGTATCATACCTCCACTCTCTGGATCAACTTCTGTGTTGAATTTTTATGGTATCCTGAGATAAATAATTCTCTCTTTATTTTAACAACCTTAAATATGCTGTAGGGACACAGAATTTTGTGTCAATAATAAATTACTCTGCTCACTTGCTTCAGAATGACTTTGCCAGTATCTTATTAAGGTTGAAGTCGTTTTAATTTTCTGGGTTCTTTTATTTTGTCAAATTTCAACCACGTCCTGTCCTGTCCTGTCCTGTGAAGATTTAACTGTGTCCTAGACTGATTAGCAGAAACACTTAAGCAGTATAAGTTGTAGGGGCAACTTTGTAAAACTAATCTGACATACAGGACTCGCAATAGTTGTGCCTCTATATGCATTTTGCAAATGCTACCCAAAATTTATTGCACTCACAAGCATTGCCATCATACACAGTATCATCAACTTGAGAGAGAGGAAGAAGTATAGCAGAGGAGAGAACACGTAAGATATTGCCCGAGTATTCAAGGACTGTATACAAATCACAAGTGTTCTTAGAAAAAATGAACAAAATTCAGCAAATCTTGAGGACCATACGATCATCACAAACAGGCTGGTAGAAATAATCAAGGGAAGGGAGGACCACAAGATCATCGCAAACTAGTCATTTTGTTATTGGGAAACCTTCCCATTACTGCACTGTTGATCAGTCTCTTTACATACAGAAATACGTGTCAGCTCATTTTTTTTCTGAAATCTAGTAAGAGGCAGAAAGTGCAGATTCCAGCCAGCCTCAATTTATACTGATGACCTGAATTATACAATATTATATTATTAATATTGCTCGTGATGGAGCTTAATATCTCATCTGAGAACAGAATTTGACGGTATCATTCTGCTGAGACCCAATATCATTAGGCTTCATAACCAACAAACATTATAATTGTTTTCTTACAGGTATGCTTATACACAATCAAGTAACCACATGCTGCATCTACCATATTAAGATACCGGTGGTTTTGCTCCAAGCCTGTCGTAATAATGATTCTTTCACCATAAATGCATTTCATGGCTATAACACATTTTAACACAAGAAAATCTTTTGGGTAGATCAAGTTGGTCAAACTTTGGATGCTATTTTGGGATGATTGAAGAAATTTTCACATATTTGCTATAAGAGATTGTAAGGAAAAAATATATTTAATATACTTACATGTCCTTTTATATTATAATTGATTTTGTTCACCTTCTTCCGCAAAAAATAATGCCTAGAGCTTTTTTTTTTTTTAATATATTAAGTGCAACTTAAAAAATGGTGAATTCAACCCAGAAAAACTAGGCACGCGCATCCTCTATTCTTGGTAAGATACCTAGCCAGATTTAGCAACTATCACACTCCGTGTATCAATTATTGACACTAGGCAGAAAAATGTGTGTCACCATAACAATCCGTACAAAAAGAACTGCAACTTGGTGGCGTTGACTTTGGTAAGTAATAGCTACATGATTCTTTTCATGGCTGACAGTAAAAGGCACGCAACAAGAGCACGCAATTCTGTCTATGGTCTTAAACAAAAGCCCAGCTAAGTAATAAAACCAGCAGCATCATCGATCTCATTACTAGTCATACTGCGACATCGCTTACCCTCACATAGAAAACAGTGGGGCATGCTGGTTCAGCTTACTTGAGAGGAGACTTGTTTTCAAAAAGCACTTATTTTTGTTCAGGACATTCCATGTACATCTTACACTAATAACGCCCTGTTAATGTACTTTGAACATTAATTTTTCTTCACATTGTGCCAAACTGTTCTTGAAAATCTTATAATTCCATCACACTTCAGCGAGATCATTCTCTCTAGCCCATGAACAAAAGACTATGCTGAGATCATTCTCTCTAGCCCATGAACAAAAGATTATGCTATCTATCTCTTTTACTTCCGATGTTCAAGAAACAGCCATTTCTAGATTTTGATTTTTTAGCTCTCAAGTCCTTGTCCCTTGCCACTTCTTGAAGATTTCACATCTAAAGCACCACGTACTGGTTGTGAGTTCTTTCTGGGAGCCTCAAGAGGTGTCTGAAATCCAATATTTTCCACAGCTCCTACTGTCTTGAATAAACGTCTCTTGTTTACCTCCTCAACCAGGGATCGGTGTAGCATCTGGCTATGTACATCAATAAGTGACCTGTTCCTTGTCAATCTACGATTGTCCATCTTCTTGTCTTTACTAGTAGATGCAGTAGCATGTGGTCCCACTAAAACTTTACAGTGGTTGCAACATGTTCCAGACATAGGCAATCCAGTGCTCAGGTCTTCACCAGGGGAAAACATTTTAAATTTGTGACTCTTAGTGATGGGTAGTTTATCTTTTCTTGTAGAAGTCACATTGTACTCCTGGTCATCCACAGAAACATAATTCAAGTTGGAATATGTCCCCTGTGAAGAGCATCGCGAACTGGAATCATCGAGCAAGTCATCTGCAACAGTATTATATCACAACGTTACTATGGAGGCTACAAATATTTTAACCTACACTTGCCCTCTCCTACTTGGTGATTATATAAGCTGTGTAGATTTATGGGGAAGGGAATATTGTTTTAATGCTTAAAGAAGATATAAGGATTGCATTCCCTTTCCCTGTTATTTGTAAGCTTTAAAAGCACCATTCCTTCAGTTTTTAGTTGTGTTATTTCCAATAGCGAACTAAACTAACAAGAAGTAACCATGTCCTCAAGGACACTGTTCTACCAAGGGAATCCTAGCAATACCTCACAAACGCAGCTAACTAATTACTAGAGAAGCCTGCCCCCAAGGATGCGGTGAACAATTTAATCCTTTAAGTACAATGACGAAATAGGACATTTACCATGGCAATAGCACTAAGGGGTAAAGAGATAAAGGAAACATACCATGGAGCCAGTAATATCCATTGGGTATTTCCTCAGCTTTTGTGACTATGCCTGATATTGATTCTTGGGATGATGAACAGGATGACAATGAGCAGAAATGATCTTGAGGTCCATCGTTGTCATCATTCTGATAACTGAACATATGAAAGGCGTCCACACAGTCCCTTTTCCTCCTATGTGGCAGCAGAGCAGATATCTCTGCTTCAATCATATTCGAAATTTCAAATGGCTCCCAATCAGTGATCTCCAACTCTCTCACCATCTCCGTTGCAACATCAATGGGAGTGTCCGTGAAAATGTCAAAGGGAAAATAAATGTTCCTCACGGAACCTGTAGGAAAAGACAAGGAAAATCTTTTCATTACTTCAATCTATCGGCTTGAACTATGACTGAGCCAGCTTGCTATAGTTTCTTGCAGTTATAACTCTAGCCAATTTTAAGACTAAAATTCACTTATAAACTAACAATAAATGTTTACTGTCAAATTATAAGAAGCATGCACTCCAATAGCCTTAAAAGAAGTTTTGCTTGAAATAAACTCAATAAGACATTGAGCATTAAGAAGAGGTTAGATACCATCTTTATCAGTAATTTGCACTTTGAGAAATATTGTATCATCCTCCGGATTCAGCTTCCCAGTGATTTTCATCTCAGTCCTCAGTGAACCATCAGTCAAATGCAACTTTTCGATCTCAATGTCATTCAAAAGTGGCTTTTGAATCTCAAACTTTGTATTTGAAAATGTATCATTAGATGCAAGAAATGGGTCAAGCAATAATTCTTTTGCTGATGGTCTCTCTGCTGCAGTTACTAAGCATTTTCCAATAAACTTCTGTGCTTCTGTGTCTTCAATCCGAAAAAATGCTGCTGGCAGCTTTCCCTGGTCATGAAAAGTTGCACATAATTAAGACTCAGCTTCACAAATAACCATAAATCTTACACTAATATCTGAACTTACTGATGTCACTTTTTTGTAGATCTGTGCAGGATTGGCACATTCACTATATGGATATTCAGATGTAAGCATTTCTAAAACACACATGCCAAATGAGTACACATCAACAAGTTCATTGTATTCTTCTTCATATAATTCTGGTGCCATGAACTCTGGGGTGCCTAGCACAAAGAACAGAATTTTAATCCACAATAGATGAAGCAGTTCAGAACCTGCAACACTCATAATTAGCAAAATAAGTACCTATAACACTGTGGGCAGACTGGGAACCACGGAGAATAGCTGCTAGTCCTAAATCGCCAATTTTCACTTGTCCAAGATGGCCATTGACAAACACATTATCACATTTGAGGTCCCTATGAATTACCGGAGGATCATGACCATGCAGATAAACAAGACCCTGTAAGATTTGGCGAGCCCAACTCTTTATTGCTTGTATGCCAACTTGCTTATATTTCTTCCTGTATCTGCACAGGCCAGAAACTTATCAACCATTTTCTCAAGCATACAAAAAGCCAAAAAAAGTGCAATGGGCATTTCATGCTTAACGACTGCCACCAGGAAGTAAAACTCATAATCAACAAATCCCATGAGATCATGATATTGTTCTTATTTAGTTTCTCATCCACAGTAAATGCTCCATTAAATAATATAAACAAGTTAATGTTTAAATTGCATGGATTATATGATACAAAAATCCATGTTCCTCAACATAAAATCAGAAAATTTAGCATTGGCATATGTGCATGCCAAGAAGTTCCATAATCCTAGCTTCTGGATTTCAATGTATAATATGTCATGTACAGATTAAGATAGAATATATAGGAACACCTGATTACTAAAATGTCAGGGTTAAATGAAAAGAGGTATGACCAATCTAAGGAAATACATTATGGGCCTCAAGAAATTGTCAGAAAGAAAATTACTCTCTCAGTGTTCCTGAAGTGAACATTTCTGTAATGAAGTTGAATGACTTGTTATCAACATCAATCCAGGAGGTGTAGAATCGTATGATGCACTGGTGCTTGAGGGTACTGAGAAGATGAACCTCTGAGTAAAGCCGCTGCAAATCATCTGGTGTGCGAAGTGCCTCATTGAGTTTGACCTGGTTCCATGCTACCTCTATTCCAAGGACCCTATCAATAGCTCTGTATACTGTCTTCATTGATCCTTTTCCTAGAACTTCTCCAAACTAATCACAAAAAACAAAGAACTTTAGCCACATTAAATCAGTTGTAGGATGACATCCAAATTCCTCATTTATTTCAAATGAAAACAGAAAAAATTCTATTGTCTATACTTACCTCACTGGGAAAGTTCCAAAATAGGACTAGAAACAGTTTATATTAACTAAAAACTATGCACAACAAGGGAGGGTAAAAATGACTTATTGCCACAATAATTGTCCTAGTCAATATCATCTAGTTTCAGACAATTTTATTTAGCCTCTAGAGCACCACTGTTTTCACATCTTGCAAATATGAAATAAATTTAAATGACTTTTATAAATAGAAAAGCAGAAAACTTTACTTTGTTCCATTTATCCATTGTTTGGTAATACAATATTTGCAACAGCATGTATGCAATAGTTTTTCACAATTCTGATCAATTTTCAAGATGCTGACTCATAATTGAAGGGCCACGGTGAGGTAAACACTAATGCAGTAACATTCTTACAGAAGTTATAAAACATGCAAAGAAATATACAGATCCATGGATTATATTTATTTTCATTTTGAATTCTTACATTGATTGCATCTGGAAAGCCATGGGTGCACAACAAACTTAGTAATCAGTAATCTGGAGAAATTCTGCTCTGGTGAATGAATTAAGGAATCCAATTTATCAAGACATGCCCGGGCTTCCTAAAAAAGTAATCATTTCTTGAATACCATGAATTTGCAGAAAATAGGTAAGGCCCCTTCTGAACCATGATCATTACTAAGTAGTCTCACAAAGCATACAAACATGACCAAAGGTTTCCTGAAGCTTAAATGCTTCATTGCAATATATTACTTAGCATAGAGCCAGGTTGATTCACTTAACCAACGTGTAAATGGTAAAAACAACCAACAAGTGTTGCCTATTCATACAAATCTGTCTCTCAGCAACTTTCGCAGTACCATGCAGATAGCTTCAGACTTAGCAGCATCTATGTAAGCAATAGACTAAAACCCCATAAAGATGATCCCCATATCATCAATTGACTCCCTCAAAAATTTTTTATATTACTTTGGTACTCGGAAGTTTGATTTTTTTGAACCCTATAAAATATTTGGTCCTCAAAAGATTGGATAGTATCACTTTAATACCACCAGCAGGATGAAATTGAAACAAAATTATAATTGTGAGTACCAAAATGATAAGGCATGGGGTCATCTTTGGGGGACCAAAATGGAGTTTTAGTTGCATACAAATTGTCTCAATTATTTTGCAGTTGATTACATATGCTATATTTCAATCAGTGATTTCCTTCAACTAACTAGAATTCTAGAGTTTAGCTACCATAAGAAACACCAAAATTAACTATATCAAGATGAGAATCTACCCAGAACACAATATCAGAAGGTTCAGCCTCCTCACAAGCTATGGGCACAATAACAGTAAAAACATTTACCCTTCTAAGTGCACATATAAACACAGAACACTATCTTATAATGATTCATCCTGCTTACACCATTCACGTGGACCAGAAACCTTTTCCCCTTCTTTTTAACAAACGAATAACCCTAAGTCAATTAGCATAATAACAGCCTAAAACGAATGGAGAGAAATAGAGAAAGAGAGAAACAAGGGATTGAGACTTTAGAACTTACCCTGCCATAGCGACCACTTGGGGCGGTTTCTACGTAACCATCGTCTCCTTTACTATCCTCCTTGTTCTCTTTATTGGCATACATGTTTGATCCTTAGCTATTTGTTCCAACTAACAATCACTTTCCATACTTCAAACGCATAATTTGCAACTAAAACCTTTTGCAGAAAAAAAAGAGCAGAAAATTTATATCTCGTTAGAGTAAAATCCTAAATCCGAGGCTTTCCCTCGTGGCTTGCGTAGGAGAAGTCCCCAAAGAATAGCCAGAAGAGCCTTGAGTAATCAATACTGCGCATTATTTTTCCCACCTTCACAACCGCGCATGTCCAGTGGTCGTAGTCCTTAGCAACCATTTGATTTTTTCTTATCTTATTCCTTTTGAAGAAGAAAATTACAGATGCAAGATTTGACAGGCTCCTTAAAATTCCCTTTTCCCCAAGAATTTTGATGGGGGTCCTATAACACCTACGGATTCTGGGCAGGGTCAATTTTGGGTATTCACTAAGTGAAAAGGAGTTATTGCTTTAGATTAGGCCATAAGGGGCTGCTGAGAGCACTAGTGCACGGAACTTGAAGAATCTGTGGCCACGCTTTGTTGTGAGCATTTGTGGACCACAGTGTAACCCCCGAAAGAACAGAAGTTTAAATAAAAATTGAAAAGCAGAACTTGGCAAAACCCAGAAAGAGAAGCCAAAGCAGAAGATTGGAAGCTAAGAAGAGAAGAGCTTTTGGGAGCTGAGAAGAAGGTGGAGAGTTGAGGATACGTGCAAGTCTCAAGCTTAGGATATATATGCAGAGTAGAGAGTAAGCGGCATATGATATGATATCAGGTGCGTTGGCTATGGAGGTTGGTGGGTGCCACATTGAGAGTGGGGTGGCAGCATTGAAGGGCTTGTGATAACGTCACGTACAAGAAGATTCCAAGTTTGGGGATGTCAAGGATAACAAGGTTGACTTTGGCGGCTGAAATGTGGCTCCACCGGTTCTGCCATTGTTATGATATGATTTTGGTGGAGGCAGCTTCTATTGGCATTATTATTCAGAGTCAAGCTTGGTTGTCGTTTCGAGCATCGATGATTTTGGTTTTATGTGAAATTTATGTTTCGGATGTTTATCCAAATCTTAATCCCCTGTACACTGACTAAGCATGTAAACATGTCTTCCCGTAGGTATAAAATAACTTCGCTGGTGAGAGACTCATCGATTAGCGTGAAGGTGAGCAACCAGCGTACGGCTGATTTTGCGAGCCTAGGAAGCTGTTTGGCACAATTAATATATTTTATTTTAAATGTAAATAGCTCTTTGATCAATGATCATTTATAGATATTTCTTTAACTTTTAAGCTAAAAAATATTACATTTTAAGATTTAGATATTTTTGTCTAATTTCTAGTAATGTCATTAGTTAATGTATCATTTTAAATAAATATTTGCTATTTGTCATATCGCATGTTCTTATTGATCTCCAATGAAATCTTACTAAATTTTACAGTTAAATCACTTTAAATGTGTCAAAAAATCCTACTATCCAATATTTTTTTTTCATGACTTGAAAGAAGGAATTTTCTACGCGTGAAGCTCAAATTATACACCAATAAAAACGTGTTACATAATAAATGAAAGAGTCTAAAGTGATATCTTAATCAATTGTGTTAATGAAAAATTGTGATACGTGACTGTTGAAAGAGTATAAAATCACATTTCAATCAACAATGTTAATAAAAACGTTTATATGGGCGTTAGTAAATGACTAAAAATCAAAGAGAAGCATTTATCTTTTTCCTTTCTTTTTTATTTTTTAACCAAGGAAGCATAAGACTTTTTAAAGAGTGAGAAAAAAAAAAGGATAAAATAAGGATCAAACTTCCCCATATCAATTGACCCCCCCAAAAAAAACCCACCTATATAAAAGTCTCTTATATTTTTATCAATATATATATATATATATATCATTTAAGGTAAAGTTGTTGGGCTGTAAAATTAATACTTTAATAGAAACCCTTCTCTCTTGTTGGCTGTAAAAAATAGTTTAAATTTTATTTTATTTTGAGGTTTTGAATGAAGTAAAATATAGAACAAAAACAGTTTGTTAACTATTTATTTTTAAAAATAATATTTAATATTTAAAAAATAAAAATTTTAAATCTAATCTATCTAAATTTAGGATTTAGCCTAGAGGATCCGAATTCCTTTAATGGCCTTTTCTTTTTCTCTTGGTATGCACTAGGCATTAGGTAAGACAACACTGTAGGGCAATCGCAAGGGTTGACGCTTCTTGCTTTTTGTCCTTGCCACTCTTTTTATCATTATTATTTAATTTTCAACGGAGGAGATAAATTTTTCTCATCCCTACTTATTACAGGGTATGAAAAATGGTAGGGAATTTCATATTTATAAAAATTAAGTAAAATTTTAAAATTTCAAAATAATATAATTTTAAATTTAAATACATCCTAAAGATAGACATGTATTAAAGTTTATTAATATAATTATTAATAGTATACAAATAGTTTGGTAGCTCAAACTTATCAAATCATTTTAGACAAAGTCAAAAAAAGAAAATATTAATTAGATTGGCGGGGCGCACCTGAGCCAATCATATTAGCTAATTTTGTTTAATTAAAAATTATTATATATATATATTTTATGTAGACTTATAAAAAAATTTATTTTTTAAAAAAATTATTTTATAATTTTTATCACAAATTTTAATAAAAAAGTGGTCAATTAAATCTGATCTCACTTAATACTAAACAAAATTAGGTTAAGCCGAACCAAGCACCCAGCCTAAAATCATTTGTCCAATACTAAATTGAATTGAGCTCCAAACAAAATCAAAACTTAACCTAAATTACTATGGGCACATTAAATATAAATTTAAAAGAATTAATTCAAACATATTTATACTTATAAGATAATTGAGGAAAATAGAGGATGCATATATAATTTAATATAACAAGATTTTCACAAAACAGAGAATTCAATTCTCGTCCTTGCCCTCATATTTTTGCCATGGGAAAACCCAACTCCCATCCTGTTCTCATGGGAGAGAAATTTCCTCCATCTCCTTTTGAACAATCCCAATAGGAATCTTCACCAATTTTCACCTACCATGCTAAATGATTTCAAATGTTTGCTAATACCTTATTTAATAGAAATATAATATATACAGTAATTTTTTTAAAAAAATCATATAATAATAAGTTATTATATTTTTAACAAACAACTTTGTTTTATTAATTATATCTGAATTTTGCCGTAACATATAAGCTTTGTACAATTTTGATTGGAATTTAATTTGTTTGTTTCTTCTTTGAAAAATTGTGCATTCCTGCCTCGTGAGATAAGAATTTTAGAATAATGTCTTATACGATGTTATCTATTTTTTCAGAACATCGTTCTACAACTAGCAGTGGTATTATTCTAAAATTATTCCTCCTATAAAGAACTAATCTAAAGTATATTCTTATTCCAAAATTATTCCCCTTACAAAGTGATATTTTAAAATTAATATATTATGATACATTATAAAAGTTTTTTTTTTTAAAAAGAGTAAATTATATAAATTTCTTTTTAATTTTGTTGAAATTATATAAATTTCTTTTCTATTTTTAAAATATACACAAATAAATTACACGAACATTTTTTGTGGTTTATTAAAATTATATAAACTTCATTTCTAATTTTAAAATATACATAAACTCTCCATAAAATAACAAGTAAATTAATAGACATTTTTTAAGTTTTGTTAAAATTATATACAAGAAAAGGTCTATATATATTTAAAAAATAAAATACTTATATATATTTTAAAAATAGATGGAAGGTTTGGATAATTTCAATAAAATTTAAAAAATATATATATAATTTAAAAAAAAAAAAAAAAAGACACGTGAATATGTCAATGTTGGCAAATTTTTATAGGAATTCACAATCTAGGGTTGATCGTTATGGGCCCACAAGTTCTTCTCTAAGTCAGGGCATCAGCGAGGACAAGATACTGATGTGTTTAATAAAGTAATAAACTACATAAACTTCAAAAAGGATTCTTCAATAGTAATATTTTAATCATATAGTATGTTAGTAAGCCTTTCATCTATGGGTCAAGTCAAGTTTTGCTCCTTGGGATTATTTAAGTGTTCAATCAAACGATCGCCAAAATACTAAAAAAAAAAAAAAAACTCTCGGCTCCCTTGTTATCCGTCTTTAAGCAAAATTATAAACTCTATTGTGATAAATTAGATAACATGAGGTAATTATTTTCCTCAATATTGATAAAAATTTTATTATGTTATGTTGCCCAATTTATGTCGATATTGACCATATTAGCTCAATAATACTAATATAAATTGGTTTGAAAAAATAATGCTATATAACTTGACAAGTTTATTAGTATGTGACGTTTTTGCAAGCATGTTAACTTTAAATAAGAGCATTCAATTTTTGTCGTACGTTATAAAGAAATATATAATGATATATTAAGATCTAATATAATAGTTTTTCATCGGTTGAAAAGAAGGAGGGTACTCCTATAATAGGAGCCTTTGATTTTTGTTTAGCGATGAGAATAAGTTAAACCTTGGGATTAATGATATATTTGAGTGAAAGAGCAAATGATGATTGGATTAAAACCTATAAATACTTTGGTTTTGATTTTCAACATGAAAAATGTAAAACTCTTTATTTAATCCTTAGTTCCTGAACCTTTATTTTTTCCTGAAGCACATAACTTCTCTATTTGCTGAAAGTAGTCATTTAAGATATTTTAGCTTAGTCTTAGAAATAATTTTGTCTAAACCCTGCAATATCATATAAAAGATTAATCTTACTTTAATGTAAATTTCATGTATTTTGAAACCTACAAATTCTATCACTGACTCTATTTTCAAAACCCCTAATCTCCTAACAATGCTCTCTTTTCCCAAAACCTCGATTACACTGCTATAGTTTATCCCGAGATTTAACTAGCTTGGCTTATTGTCATATTTAAACAAAAACTAAAAGAATTTGAAAAACAATTGAAAAAAAATAAGAATCGGTGTATCACTTTCTCCTTTTGTCTTTTGTCCTTTATTCTATGATAATAAAGAATGGAATCCAAGATCCACCCATTTTTTCGGCATGAAACAATTCACAAAAGCTTTTGGAGCTCTCACGTTCAAGCATAAATCACTTTCTGCAGTATATATTCTGTACAGAAATCAAAGGGAGGAGGTTCCATGTTCGGTTTTGAGACGTTAAAGGTGTGTCGAATTTTAGGTTTGACTCTGTATAAAAATTTAAACCTTATAAAAATTTTAAACATTCAAAACTCGTTTCGTAATCATCAGCTTTATATAAAATAAACAGTTATTGACATGTATGGCTTTTCGTCAATGCCAATAGGCATCTTAGGAGGAACAAATTAAAAATTTGTTGACGATGACAAGGACGTGAAGAAAACACTGGTCAGCAGTGTGATTCATATATATTTAGATGGAGAAGTTTTAAACTTGCACGAACTCTTTAATTTGACTATAACTATAAACAAGGTCTTTTTATTTACGTTATAATAACCAGATTTGACACATGAAACCTTGGAAAGTTTAAAATTTTCAAGTTTTGATAGTGATGCCCCTATATATAAAGTATAAAATAGATTCATTGCACTTGAAAATTTTGCGTCCATATTCATGCTTGTGGAATGAGAAGGACATATCAAAATAGCACATACCCCAAAAAATAAAATTGCGAGCGTGGGCTTTTTATGGTATTAATTTTTGCATTGGCTTAAAGACTATTGAAATCCTACATCTATTCATCCAATAATTATCCAGTAATAATATTCTCACTTATATGTGAATGTTATTATCTGCGAGTTGACCAAATTTAAGTTATTGAATTATAATATAAGATAGTTTTTCAAACTACACATATTATTGCTTACTTGATAGAGTCCTTCCACTAGCTTTTGTTCTTATCCATTTGAGATCCTTCTTTCCATAATTATAATTATGTTTATACGAAAGCAAATTTGATTTATTTGCTCGGATGTCATCTCGTAAAGATTTGTTCCTTGGGATTTTTTAAAGTTATCATTTGAACACTCATCACTCATATATTTCTTGTAAACAATTACTAATTGACTTCTGATCATAAATTTAAGAAGTTAATTGAGGAACTCTCACCATACAGAGTACACACAGTATCCATGAAACAACCATTAATTGATTGAAAGCTGAAATATCTTAATCTGGTTTAATAGAAAAACAAAATAGATACTTTTTGGAATAAAGGAAATAAAAATAATTACAAAAGAACTACCACCTAACCAAACTCAACTGCATTAGATCCCAAAGAAGAATCAAACTAAATTGGAGACCGAGGGTTATTTCAAACAACAAAGGATGGAGAATTAGGAAACACCAATACTTATAAAAAAAATGAAATCATATTATGTTCGATACTAATTTAATATTAATATTAAATGTAAATAACATTTAAAATTATATATTTTGTTGTTTTGCAACACTTATATCCTGACCACGTATCTATGTCAATAATACAACAACAATGCTTCTTAAATGGAGAAGCTAGGCTATGTTTAGTTAGATAAAATAGTTTTGGTGAGAATGAGAATGAAAATAGAAATAAGAATGAGAATCAATAGAATAAAATATATTTATAGTTATGTTTGATATGACATAAAAAATAAAAATAAAAATATTATTTAATTGGATAAAAATATTGCAAGAATGGGAAGAAAAATTAAACAAATAATGATAATAATTTTAGTATAAAAAATTAAAATATTTATTTTTATTAAAAAATATTTTTAACTTCTCTGAAGAAAAAAATAAAATATTTTTTTTTAATCTCCAATAATTAAAAATAAAAATTTTTAAATAAGGACATTTTGATTATTTTGAAGGGCATTCCATAAACTAGAATCTCATTCTATCAAATTTGGAATGAAATCCCCATTTCTACAAACAAGAGAATGGGGTCTTTTTAGAGAATAAAAAGAAATCTAAATCTTTCAACCAAACAACTTTATACAAAAGAATTTCATTGGCTTTTCCTTTCTATCATCCCAATTCCAGTGTGCCAAAGGAGGCATTGATTTTGTCATAACATCTGAAACTAGCAGCAGCTTATTATTGTGGTGTTGCGCCATGGAGGCAAAGAGAATCTCCTTAGCAGTTTAACTGAGAAAAATTATTAGAAAAATCCAGATTATAAAAAATATCTATCAAATTAATCATGACATGAATATTTTTTCAATAAAACTTTATATATATATATATGATTGATTTGATCTATGTTTACTGAGCTCCATCTAAAAATCTCTCCTCGACCAATCCAATCTCTCATGAAATGCACAAATCCTGATTTCTTTCCACATCAATTTTGATCCACCCATGGAGAAGGTGGGGGCCAGAACACCATCCCTTTGATTTCAAAATCTCGATGAACAGAAAAAAGATAGCAATGATTGCTTATTACAGTTGACCTCCAACGCGAAAAGCAATACATCTACTGTACTTACATTTTGGATCCAAGCACATGCATTTTATTTATGTGTTTATTTCTTCGTTAGGTGCATTCATTTTCAAACACTTCCATGATTATCAAATTAAGTAGTGAAATTCATAACAGCAGAGACGACCAATGCACCAAACCATTACATTACTTTAACCTCGTTCCTTATATATGCACGAGCTAAATGCATCGGAATTAACCTAAGCATGCTTAGGCTGTTCAGCCTACTATAAAAGCATGTTTAATAAGTTTGAAATAAATTACAAAGTCAACATGAATCACCATTCAGCACCTTGGTTGGGGTTTCTGTAGAGTATAGCCAGAGATATTCTGACTACTTCTCAGTGGTGGGGTTGTGAAATCAATTATTTGAAAATTTTCAAAAAGGATGCACATGCAATATCGATGGAATTTAGTCATACAATTACTACTGGCTACTGGGTCATCAAAAAAATCATGGAGAAGGACTGAACGGGTTGACGCTTGAGAGTGTAAGTTGAAATTAAAGTGGCTTTTAATTTATGTAGAAAACTAACCAGAAAGGGAAATTATTACACAAATATATGATGTCTCAACCGATAGTATAATAAATAAATAAATATTTCAGGTGGTGAAATCCACTCACACATGCACCTCCATTTTAGTAAAATTCTATTAGCTTCTGCTGATGCAAAAAGTAACACCACTAGAGCTGTAAACAGTACACAAATGACTGTTGGGCACATGATTTCACTGAGTTGGTGCCATAGGCACAGGCACAAGCACTAGATGTATGTTGGTATAGTGGGGGGGACATTGGAAACAAAAGGTGGTGGGGGGATGGATCGAATATGCAGAATTACAGAGCATGAGAGAACACAGAATGATTGATAAAGGTGATGCAATGATTAATGATAGGTTATTATTTCCTGTGGTAAAGGTAATTGTGCTTTCGATCCAGAATGATTGGTAGAGAAGAATAACATTCAAAATTGTAAAATTACATAATGATTCAAGCATGTGACAAATTGAAAATGAGAGAGCTCAGATGCGCCACTTTTCGTCCGAGAGTATCAGACGCTTGTGACAGACCCATCTATCACAGTAGGCGCAAGCCTCGTCATGGCTCAAACTCATGCCACAGCCGGGAATCGAACCCGAGCCCGCACCGTGGCTGGGTACTATTCTACCACTAGTACCATTGGTGCTTCTTGGGTTGTGGGCGCAAGTTATAATATATGATGCTTTGTCACCCATTCTCTTTTCATATTTGACATAATTTATTTATTTTTACCTCTATATAAAATAGAGTATGGTTATGAATACAAAAATTGAGCGGAGAAATTTTTTTTTGAAGGCTATCTCACAAGCTTTGAGTAAATAAGGCAATCGTCTTCAACATTTTGCTTTGATGAATAAATCAATAGACTATAGCCAGTGTAATCTATATGACATGCGAGCAAGGCTGAAGATGGGGCGATAAAAGTACTGGCAAAGATTGAATAAGAATTCTGATAACCTTATTTTTTCTTTTATAATACCTAAATACTGATAAACATATTAAGAAGATTGGAAACTTGGCTTTAGTTTGTGGTATTTAGTATTTACGTAGAGATTTTACGATCAAATTCTTATCTAGAACTAACAAAAGCAAACACACTGGAGTGGCATACGCTTATTATTAACTGAAATTGCTTTCTAGGGTAAATCCATAATAAGTGATAAAGAAATATCTTTCCATATCAAATGGTATCTTTTTACGATATTCTCTGGCCTTCAAAACAATTTAAAAAGGTTGAGATACAACCAAAATTATGTTGAGCTCAAACGTACTATTGGGCTTAATCTTATATTTGTTATGGGTTTGCGTTTTAGATGACAATTGAGCGACATCTATCTATTGAATCTGAAACCTGTAATTTTTTTTTTTTTCTAAAAATTTAATCTCCCCGAATGACTCAAGCAAAATCATTTTAAATTTTAGATATGATAACCTACACCCACATTGGAAGGTGTAAACATATGCCATAAGCCTTGGCTTGGAGTAATTGAATTGTAGCATCTGCTATGCTTGCAAGTTGTAACACATCAATTTCCAAAAAGATGCTTCAAATTTGTAGTTTAGTTCACCATGAACTTGAAATAACTCCAGTGGAAATAATTGCAAGAACGAAAAGACAAAAAGCTATACCAGCACTATCTTTATGCCTTTATACCTCTGCCAATAATATTGATATGCTTTATTTTTCCAGTGAACACAGAATTTATCCACAAAGCAAGATTCCTTCTGAATAAAATTTTTGATTTTTTCTAAAAGGAAAAAGAAAAGTTGTTTCAGTCAGTATTAGAAGACATCAAGAACTAATTAATACTTGCAGAGTGTAACAGACATATACAAGGCACTTCCTAGAGAGAGGTCATAATTCGTGAAGCAGGCCTGGATTTTCAGTCATTATTTTTTATTTGAATTCCATTTTCTTTGAGAGAGGTCATAATTTGGCTAGATATATAAATTACTAGTCCATTTTCTTTGACTTTACACTCAGGGATGCTGAATAGTGGATTCCTCTTGCCCCTTTATCCCTTTCTCTTCAGAAAAATACTATGTACACAATAAATATCCTTACAAATATTACAATAGACATATTTGAATTCCAGTGGTCCTACCTAAACAATATGGAACTGAATTAAATAAAAATACATACATATATTACTTGTGAAGCCAGTTAAATAAAAATACAGACACAAAATAACTGGGACAGATAACCTTCAAAAATCAAGTTCCATTAACCTATTTTCTACCTGCTGCATTTTAGCAACTATAATCTGTGTAAAATCAGACGGGGAGAGAGAGGGATCATTCAAGTAATCTTCTCAGCTATTGATTTAGATTTTTTTTTTTTGGGTGGGTGGTATGGGAAAAGTCTATACTGAAACCCCATGAACCACAAGGCGAAAACTAATTATGTTTCTCGTGGAAGCCTATTTGGATGGCCATGGACTCCACCATAAATACTGCTTCTGCCATGAAAAACAATGGGGGAAATATCACATAAAATGAACAAGATAACTAATTCGTTCTCAATTGAAGAGAAAAAGAGATAAATAATTGACATAAACAGCCCTAAGAAAGATAAAAAGAAAGGTAGGAAAAAAATATCAGTTTAAATAACTCCACATAGATTGTTAATCTTTTCTTCACTCCCTGTCCAACTTGACACATCTATAGTCTAGATGACCAAAAAGAAATTCACTTAATCTAAAATTAAGCTTATAGCACTAGCGCATATTTCATTAAATCCACAACAGTTTAACACCTAATGGATTTAATTATATACACAGCCAATACTTGTTCAACAGGCTGCATATAAAACTTGGCCAGCAAGGAATCTTGTGCACTTAAGGCACATACGGTCCAGCATTTCATCACTCGAGAACAAGCATATGAAGCATTGAAACCTATATTGTTTCTTCACATCTGAGTATATCAGGTAAGGTCATGCATGAAATCATGTACAAACACCCAAATGTCAACAGTAGCACTCAATTGCAATATATAAACTGCAACTTTCAGAAATCCTGTGTATCCATTCCCATGAGATATCTAACATCTTTGGTAATACAAAAACAATAACAGAACTAGAAACACAAAACTTCAGGAACATTACCTGATATATACATCCCTAAATAATGGCAACAATCGCAAATGTAGGATACGGTTAAAAAAAAAAAAAGGTATTTACATGCGCTTTTGTACAGTAGACCAACTGGAGCAAGAAAATCGGGAAAAAGGATGTCTCAACTCCATCAAAGCTAAGTCTAGTTTGTTAGCATCTAGGATTATCCTCAGCAATTTTCTACTTATTTGGTACTATCAGTTCTATGCATTCCCAAAGTGGAGGGAAGCTATCTTCCAATTTCAGATGAGTGCATCTTGTTCTTAATTCTTACAAAATCGCCATCCTTTAGTTGCACCCGCTGAAAGGGAGGCAAGTCATAATTGTTGTTTCCATGTATTGACCATTACTGTTAATGCTATTACATATTCCCCATTCATCAGTGGCACTCAGTGCGAAAGTGGAGGAAAATCATCTTCATTCTTCAAATGATAGGCTTGCACTTCAATCCTGAATCCCAAACCATAGACATCCCCTTAAAAGAAAGGAAAACTACCACGTGCAAACTATAACCATAGAGTGCTTCAAGCTCCAAAACAAAAATGCCAGTAATTTAACATATCTCTTTAGCATTTTGATAAGCATAAATGGAGAATTTTTATTACCTCTTGTGATCAGCTCCAGATATTGAATTAGAACTCTCCTCTGCCACTATACCCATGCTAGGCACAGAGCCCCTAGAATTAGAAACGCCTGATTCTGGATGACTGCTCACTTCAGTTTTTGGTGGTCCACGAGGCTGAGGGCTAACAGAGTCAGACTTGTGTTTCTCAGAAGGATGAGGGAAACCATTAGCATACTGAGATCCTTGTGTGGAAGGTTGAGAGAAATAGGTTTCTGATGATCTGGGTTTAATACTGCCAAGAACCGGATAACCTTCTAATGCAAGCTCAAAGTTACCATCCACAGACACATTCACCTCTTGTGGAGCTGGAGCCATGCCATATTTACGTGTGTGTCTCTGCAGCTGTCCATGAGCCCCTGGCGCTTGACCCCTTCCCCTTCCAGGTGTTGCCCTATCCCTGTATGGGTGGGAAGCCTGCAAAATTATGAGCTTAACAGTTAGATTTCAACTGCAAAGCTCAAATATGTACCTAAATAGCTCAGAAGCATATATATGGGTCCAAAGTACATCTAAATAACTATACCATATTAGGGAAGTATGCACCCGTTCCTCGTGGTTTTCTCTTCTCTTCAGGACCAAATGAGGCAATGGGTAGAGTAGGATGATTTACAACATAAAGTTGTGGTCCCACAACAACACCATTAGAGTTTGCCTGAGGATGAATGTTGTGATTAATCTGTAGACATTGACGAACAGTTTCCCATGAATTCCTACTCCGCAACTTAGGAGACATGGGGGGACTAGGTACTACAAGTGGAGAGACAGCATAACCATGACATAACTGACCATATTGTAGGTTCCTAATGTTACTTTCATAATCCCCAGTGAGGTCCAACAAAACTTTTGAAGCTTCAGAGCCTCCAGAAACACTAGCGGCACATCTATCACCATGACAAGAAGAAACATTGTCCAAGTTATCAGCAGCATTGTTCAAAACTGCTGAACCATAAGAAGCCATGTTTTTTTCATTGGTATTTGAACAGATTGAATCGCTCACCATATTATGCTTCTCTTTATTATCATCAATAACAGAATTCACAGCTGATTCAGTACAAGAAATCCTATTTTCAACATTCCCATTTTCTCTCATCAAGCCAAGATTTGAATGTGTTGAATGCTTTCCTAACAGTGAATTACTTAAGTGAGTCCTCACATTTGAACAATATGATGAACCATTACTTGTCATGCCCAAGACTCCAGATGTTGCAACATTCTTAATATCTTCACCAGGAAAATATGCTGAAACTGCATTTTTATCTCGAGAGGAGTCATATAATGGCCTTGAATGAGAGTAGACATCTTTTACTAAATACCGTTCTCTTTCATCTCTAATTTCAGAGTTATGTTGACCTCCCAGTATCATATCTTTGTTAAATCCACCTGACAAACTAAGAAGTGTCATGTCTTCAGAGAATGATCTCGTGTCTGGGGAGGAGGATGAAAAATCAAAACCCCTTGCATTATAAGCCAGACTAGGAGATTGCATGTCATCCCACTGTGTGCTTCCATGCCTATCCAAAGTGTTTGCAAAGAACTCATTAAGCTCATCTTCTATTTTATCCTTGGGTAACATAAGAATGCAGCCAAGTTTACGGGCACCATACTTAAAAGCACTGCGTATTCGATAAAAATTACCTACAAGAAAAAGTGAATGTCATCATTAAAAGGTTACATTAGACAAATTGAATGCTTCATAACACAAAAACAAAGGCACATACATAGTAGCCATCCAAAGGAAAACAAATAATTAAAAATAAAAAGAAGCAAGAAACACAGGCACAGTATAGTTCTGGCATAGATCTTTAAAGCACTATCATTTGTTTGAACTAACTAGTATCTCCTTGGTAAGAACTTTGTATGTGTGACGGGCTGCCTACCACTATAGTTCCAGCACTGATGATGTCTACAAAGGAGAAAGAATAAAGAAACTTTTGAAAAGGTAAAAAGAAGGTTAAAATATTATAAAGCAAGAATCAACAACCCTTTTCGCAGAGGTGTGATGCGTACATTAATGCAAGAAATAAATTAGGTTTTGTCATTGGTCTTTTCAGACAGATTTTCTCCCCAAAATGGATAGTGATATGGGCTGGAAGTCAAATTCCAATAATGGATGGATCAACAAACGGACAAGGATTAAGTTGGATCAATGAGTGAAACAGCAACACTGACCCCAGCAGAAGCCATTGACTTGTATATTTTAAGCTATGCATTTTCTTCATTTATGTCTCTGGAAAGATACTATCAGATTATTTCAGATGGCCGAAGGTTTTGTGGGTGAATATTGCCATAGGGTTACACATAAAACCTCCATGTCTAAGGACATCATAATCCTAGTTTTCTTCACTTCCTATCTAGATAAACACTTTCCAGAACTCCTATTTGAACAGACAAACCAATTATACAGTGGTATACAATGCTAGTGCCATATAGCAGATTGACATACACAATTACAGAAGATAAAACCGCTTGTGTATCCTAACAAAATCTCATCAATAAGCTTAAAATTGGAAAATTAGCAATTCCTTCTTTATGAAGGAACTTGACAAGTCAAATTGGTCTGCCGTCATCATAGAACACTCCGCTAGGGGTTTATTTTAAAATTACTACTATGAATAAAAAATAATGGCAGGCATGGATAATATTAACTCTTGAATCTAGAGGAACTATTATTGTTTCATCTAGCTGGTACACGATTTTATGCATCCTCCTAATGCTGACATAGATCACCTCATTAATGGTTGCATATACTATCAATCATGCCCTCTAATCACAAACTGAAAGTCAAGAATTCTTTTTTCCTTCCCTTAGTCATGTTGTAAGACAGGTCCTTATGAAGCACCACTACACCATTGGTCTCAAATATGGAGAGTAGTTGGTTTGAATATTCAGCAAAACACATACACAGTTTGTAGATCATCAGACCTAACACTAATAATTATAAAAATAAATTTTGAGCCATTTGATTGATAAATGCACGAGAATGCTGAGGTCCATTACGAGTACCACCTTCATTAGACATATACATGGAGCCGACATGCGCCCCACTGTTGTTGAAGAACTGAAGAGGGATGCACCCAACACCAAAGTTGTTAAGATCAAGATCTTAACTAGGATTGGTCAAAGGGTCAAAAAGATCAAATTGTAAGATTGAATGGAGGCAAGACCCTACCACTTATGACAAAATATTATATATATATATATATATAGTTACATAAAATTCATAAATAAGCTACTGTTAAATACTTCAACACAAGTCATAACTTGCAAAAATCATGCATTATTTAACACAACTCATAAGTCACCAGTGCCTTGAAATTCAAAGAATTAAAAAAGTCCTTTCCAAAAATTGGTTAGCTAGTGTACAATAAAATAGGGTACTACCACTCATAAGGAGGTCACATGAACTTTAGCAAAGTAATGGTCAAACTTCTGGGGAAAAGTGCTATTTTGGCGCTTTCCGTTGCCATTCTCTTCCAGATAATAGTCTCGTTGAACTCATAAAAGGGGAAAACGGGGTTACATCAGGGAATTTCAGAATATCAGATTAAATGGTCAAATTTCCTTGCCGCTCTCACCAAAGTTACAAAAGAGGAATAGTCTGCAGTGAGTTTCTCCGTTCACTCAGGGTGGAAGCATGCGAGCTTCATCTTTTGAGCAAAGTTGAAAGGGGCAATAGAAGCTGAAGAACGAACTCAATGAAGGAGAAGCATCAATGAAACAACAAAGTAAGTCAGCAGGTCACAAGCTGGTGATTTTCAGAACCCCCAACCAGAATGCAAAGTCCTGGGTTCCCAGAACACACCATTCTGGCACTCCAGGAACAGTGCGTTTTGCTGACATATTTTTTTCAAAACTAGATCAAATATCTGCCAGGATTGCACTTGATCATAAGATCCTATTATCTGGATCATGATCCCATTGCAATCCTGGCAGATTGCAATCCTATGTAGGATCAAGGTCAGTAAAAGGTGGGATCATAAGATCTTATAATCTGAATCGCAATCTTAACAACCTTGCTCAAGACAATCCTTTTATATTCTTTTCCCCCATTAGAAGGATTTTCTATACCAAGCACTTGCTTAGTATGACCTGTTCAGATTGATCTACTATCCATTCACATTTAAATCTCCTCAAAAAAGAAAAGGAAATGAAAAATTACTCAACTTATACTCAATAAGTCACAGATCCCATCCCCCCACAAAAAAACCCTCAACCAAAAAAAAGGGGATATTTTGAGCAAAGATTTTAAATACAAAATCACAGGTTAAGAATAGGTTAAAAAAATATCATATCAGAAGCTAGTTTCATGAACCGGAACATTATTTAATAAGCCATTCAGACTAAATGGAAAGGCACTTAATACCTCTATTAACACTGCGCCCAAGGTTGTTGTTTTCCTTTAATGGATCAATGATGTTCAGATGTTTCTGGGGAAATGCACGCAAGTTTTGCTCAAGCCCCCTTGAAGGTACTGACAATGATTCCACACAATTTCTAATAAATTCTTCAGTTAGAAGTAGAGTATTTCTCCCATTTTCTGGTGCCTCAGCTTCACAAAAAGAAAGAGAGAATCAGGAAAACAACCATGAAGCCATTTGATCATACAAACACAAATATATTGCCCACCTACTATATCAGGCAGAGAAGACTTGCTAACTGGCCCCTTCAAACTAATGCAATAATTGTCCCAATCAAATTTGCTGAAGTAATCCAAAAATCTGTATAGAACCTGAAACATAGGGTAGAGTGAACAAATTCCTTTAAAAAGGGATGCATCCCTGGCACCATTCAATGTAGATTTTTTTCCCTTCTTTTTCCTATTTTTTCTGAAAAAGTAGGGCCCAAGTAGATTTGATGGAGAACTTACTGCTAGTGGACCATCTAAGGATAAATGAAACTGATGGAAAATATAAAGAACCAACGCTTCCAAAGCATATGTTGAAATCAAACCATGGTGGGCACCAAGTATGCGACTCTCATAGTAGCACCAAGCTTTTATCAGGATAATACTACGTTTGAAAAGATGATCCTTGCCAACAAGACGATCAACCTGCCATTATAAAAGCAGAAATCAGTCAACTAAAGATGCAATTAATGCAATAACAAAATTGAAGAGCCAAACTACATCAAAGTAGAATAACACCAAACTATCATGTATGAATGCATACAAGTGGTGAAATACATTATACATTAAGGCTTATGTCAAAACTAGAGACTTCAAATAGAGTAATAGATAAAAGAGAATAATAAACAAGCCTCATCCTGCTTTCTGACATGTTGAGTGAAAATGAAGAGATGTGCACATAACCCAATATTTCAAAAGTGGTTGGTGGTCTTCAGAAGTACTACCTTTTCAAGAAAACATAACGTACAGAGTCCTCCCAACTGATTGAAAGAGATATCTACCACAATATTCTGTACAATGCATTTGACAAGCTTAACCTGCAGATAAATAACCCCCAAAATTTCAAAACATACATATATCAGACACATATACAATTAACAACAAAGAGAATCACTACACAAATAACTGCCCCAGAACCCATACTTTAGCATCTTCAGTAAATAAGAAGCTTCTTTATTTCTCAACACAAAGAATGCACATGAAATGTAGCTCAAAAACAGACATGGTAGGCAGAAACAACCAGACATAGCATCAGCAATGTGTGCATATGTAGAAAAATTTTGAAGCCCACAAAAGGGAAGAATAATATTTAGATATGAATGCAGTTAGAACTCTTTGTCCAAAAAAATAATCAAATAAAATAAAATGCAAAACGCTCTAACACTTCTTAGGATAAAGATGACAATAAGGGTAAGGGAAAGGGCACTTGTGCGTAAATTTGGAAGCATTTTCAATGGAGGGGGGCTGTTAGTCTCCATTCCCATACTAGAGAGTAAAATTTGTTACCCTCTAAATTGAAATAAAAAGCAGATTCAACATATTCAGGCTCATAACCACCCTGGAACTCTAATTTTACATTAGAAAAATATTAATCTTTCAATAAGGCATCAAGGAGGAGGGTAGCAAGGACCTCGGCATCAATGAAATGAACATCCTTTACTTCATATTCAGCAGCTTCATTGATTTCCTCTCTCTTTAGGACGGTATGAATATTAGATACTAAAGTGTCCTCAACATTTTGACAGCTAAGTGCAGTCAAATCAATATCTCCGTCTGGAAGATATGTTTTTAATGGAACTGACCCATATGGGAAGACCTGTAACAAAGAAAACTTAATGTCAATGTAAACTTATACAATTTTAAAAAAAATCCTATTATTGCTAGTTGATTACATGTCACCAAGAAAATTTTTCTTTACAGAATCAGTGCATCAATCAGCTGCACTAAATTGGATAAAAACTATTTAAGAAATGACAGGAACTGGAAAGAACCATCAGCCTTCATCCAAAAGAGTGCTATTGTATGCTCTCCAATTTGCTAATATGACCATTAAATTGTTATGTCAAAACCATCACACTTTCATTGGAAAACAAATAAATAAAATAAAATAAACCCAGAAACCATGGTATACACCTTATGAACCACTCGGTTGAGGAAATCATGCCAATGTACAATTATAGCCCTCATTAAATCGCTCAATTACTTCAATTTGTACAGGTCCCATTAATCCACCTTGACTAAATCAGCCATGTGATCTTGGATACAATAGCACCATGTTTTTCTCCCATTTAATTGACCTAATCACCACCATCAAGCTATAAAAAAGAGAATTTGTGAATTTGTCAGCTGCACATATTCTCTTATGAGCAAAGGCACAGGAGTCCTAGGGACATGAACCCTACATATTTCTATTGCCAACCTTTCCAGATATTGCTCCAATAAATAAAGTTGCAAAGCAATGTAAAAGCGTACTCAGCCAATAAAGAATTCCCACTTAGTTTTAAGGCAGTATCATCTGTACAGATCAGCACTACAAGAAGCAGAAGTAGTAGAAGCATAACACAAGCAACTCCAATTTGTGTCCAATATCAGAAACCAAATACTTGAAGAAGTCTTACAAGCCAAAAGAATCAACAAAAGCAAACACGATGAACAAAAGCTCATCTCCGCAGAAATTGAAACCAAGCCTCTAAAAATAATGACCAAGATATGAACGCGGTTGTCATAGAACCGTACAAAGTTGGACATAAGACGTATAGAGTTGCCAATCTTGATAAAGTGACGTTAAATTGAAAAAGAACAAGAAAAAAATTATAATAATGATCATGATCATGAAGGCAACATCACCTCACATGCAACACCATATTTAATCAATCTCTGTACATAATCAACGACCTCCTTTCTTCTCTGGTCGGCGCCCAAAGTGGGCTGTATCCTGCACAATATGTCATGGGTCGTTTTCTCGGCTCTCGACCAAGCTTCCACCCCAACCGATGACGGATCCGGGTTCGACGCCGGAAGCGGCGGCGAAGGTGGGGACGAGCACAGTCGATCCTCCGCAATTACGGCACCATTCATCCGCGGTGAACTTACTTGAAGATCAGCCATGATGCCCGCAGAGGGAATGCAAGTGCAAAGCTATACAACACCGTCTCAGTGTTCAGGACCTGAAAATGGTGACGACCCACGAGAAAGCTTCAAGGAGCCAACACCCCAGAATCGGTGTATGAAACCACCGGGGCAGAAGCAATAGGGTCCCTAATTCAACTGCCACATAAAATATCAAAAAGCCATAGATTTTGAAGGACAGATAATAGACAGATCAAAACGTGACGAAGGAGACAGGGTCTGTGGGCTTGGATTGGCAGAAATTGATGAGCTATGCGGTACGGAATAAGAGAAAATTCGATTTTCAGAAATGCAACCCTAAACAAAAAAAGGGTATCTGAAATTGCGACACATACAGGGAAAAAAGTACGGCTCTACTCGACTTGAACCGAATCAAACAGTTGGTGATTCTGATTCATGTAAATGGATCAATTTTTCGGTTTTCCAGTATCGGGAAGGAAAGAAAACATCAAAACCTAATTTTTTTTCCTTTTTCAATAGTAACCAATTCATGAGTCAACTTAAGCGATTGGAGAATTGTCAATTTTAAATTCTTTTTTATGATAGAATACGCGTTTTTGTGCATCAAATTTTGGAAAAATAAATTTTATAATTTAATTCATGAAAGTTTTCTTTAATGAAATTCAGGGAATAGTTACCCCAAAATGTTAGGCTACCCTTTGAGTCTCGTCTAGTACAAGGATTAGGTTTTGATTGAATAAAAATGAGAATGGAATGAAAATAAATTTTTTATCTCATATAAAAATGACATAAAAATAGAATAAAAAAAATTAAATAATTAAAAATTTTTTGAATGATTATAAAATATAATAAAATATTTTATTTTTAATTACCAATAATAATAATAAATAAAATAATATTTTAATTTTAAAATTTATTTTTTATTTACTTTTAATAGAAAAAAAATTATCTGAAAAAGAATAAAATAATTTTAATTTTTTTCTCTTATTTATTCAATAAAACTTTCTCCCACTGTAAAGTAATAAAATGAACTCTCCCATATCAGTGAGAGACAATTCTTTACCAAATATGCTTTTCTCTCAATCCCACTCCCTTTTCCTCTTCATCGCTTAACTCTTCCACCAACCAAACAAGGCCTTAGGTTAAAATATACCATGAAATCGTATGGTATATCATACTATTTATAATGGTATTTTGAGTATTAAGATATATATATATATATGTACATATCTATTTGTATTTAGAACCTTAATATTCTTTTGTGGCAAAAAAAATATTTCTTTAATAAAAAATACTAACATTCAATAAACATATAATGAGGGCAAGATGTTATTATCTTAAATGGCAGGGGTGCACAACGCTCAGTGTAGCCTTGTTAATTAATTTAGTTTGATTCCTTTTAACAATATATATATATATATATATATATAGAGATATATATTATAGGAAGTTATAAAAAAAATTTATTTTATAATTTGTACAATTTTGATTTTAAATTGTCTTAGACAATTTAGCATTGCCTGATATTAAAGTAAGTCGAGTATAAGTATCAAACTTGGCCAAGCCCAGTCTAATCTAATGTTTGTACACCCCAATTAAATGGTAAATATCATATTATGAAGCTTTAACTAATACAAAAATTTTTAAGATACAAATTTGCATCATTTTTTAAAAAATTAATTACTATAATAAATGTGAGATTTTTAAATAATATGATATCTTATATTTTAGTACTTAATCTAAAATATAAAATAATATTGCACCGAACCACTGCAAAATTGTTTGAGCTTGTTAGGAATATTATTCATTTAAAATAAATTGCAAGGAGCGCAGCCACAAAGCAAGCCCATAATCCTGTATGAATAAGTCATAGAAAAACATCAGAGATTTAGAGCATTTACAAAATCATTGTTAGTAGATGAGTTTTTATCATCTATGTTTATTTAATTAACTAATTATTAACCATAGTTTAGTATTTTATTCAAAGGCGTAAGGTTAACGAGAAAATGCTATTTTATAATAATAATAATAATAACAACAACAACAACAACAACAAATGCATAGCAACAATGGATTTGAATCATGTGTATTTAATAAATATATGTAGAACATGCATTTAAAGAGATTTATAGAGATTTGTAAAAAAAAAAGTGAATAAAAAGAGCATACGTGAGTTTTATATACACTTATACTCTTTTATATTACCCTCTCTTTCCTTTAAATAAATGATATATTGCTACAAATGATCCTTGTTCAATATCTATCCTTGTCGTACAATATATTTATCTCAACAAACAAAAGCCTCAATGAGCTGAGTTTAGTTGAGTATTAGTTTATTTTAATGCTTAACTCATCTCAATCTGATTTAATTTAGCAGTGAATTAGTCGAGCTTTTATTTTAATAGAAAAATAGTAAAAATTATGAAATAGTTTAAAAAAATAAAATTTTTATAAATTTTTTAAGTCAATAAGATTGAATTAACCTAATCCTATCATATGACTTGACTAATTAATCTATTTTTTATTATTTATCTTATTTAATCTGACTAGACAAAATTGAATTAACGAAAGGTATTGAGCACCTTTATCAACAAACCTTAAAAGCCCACATCTAAATTTAAAAATTTTGATGATAAGCTAATCTCCTACTCAACGCTACATTGTTGCCATGTACTCTTAATTAAGTAAACTTTAACAATTTGTTTAGTACGATATATATGATAAGATTTGATAAAATTTTAAAATTATGTAACGTTTGATGTGATATTGTATAAGATAATATATTATATAAAATAATACTATCATTTATTTAGTAATGCATTATATAACATTATATAAGATAAAAATCACATTTTTTGACAAAAATACTATTTACTTAAAAAAATATATTATATTTATATAAATTTATTACTATATTAATTTTTAGAGAGAGAATATAAGTGAATATAACTATACAAAGTGCATGATGACCTGGGTAGCCTGATTTGTCTTGTCACATTGGGCTAAGTAGCCAAAAAAAAATTTGAGCTGATTAGGTTGGGTTAATCATATTAGTTAGTTTCAACTAATCTGTCTTAATTTTATGGATTTTTTAAAATATTTATTTTATAAAAATTTATATGAAAATTTTATTTTTTTGAGGCAAAATATAATTTTATAAAAATTTATCTAAAATTTTTATTTTTTAAAAATCAATTTATAATTTTTACCAACGATTTTTTTTTTAAAAAAGTGGCTCATCTAGTTTGAGAAACCAATCTAGCCTAATCTTATACTAAACAAATTGGATTGAATCTAATATTAAATCAATTTTTGTGTGCCCCATCCAAATCTTAATAATTTTTTTAAAAAATTATTTTATATAGACTTATATAAAAATCTTTTAGTAATAAAATATAATTTTATAAGGACTTATATGAAAATTTTATTTTTATAATTTTATAATTTTTACCAACAATTTAAAAATGGTTCAATTAGCCTGATCCTAATAAGTACTAATTAAACTTAGCCAAGCCTAAATATTAGGCCTAGAAAAAGAAACCAAGTACAAAATCAAACTGAATATCAAACTATTCTAATATTAGGCTCATGATCACCCTTATCAAATTAGAGTAAAACTTGATTCAGTTTAACTAATAAATATGTTCATAAGTGAGACATTAAAATCGAAAAATATTAATAAAGTCATATAATCAAAATTTAATTAGGCCTATTCCTATATCTCAAAATATGATTAGGTTATATATCATTTTGATATATAAGAAAAGATTAATATATAAACTTATACAATATATTATTTGTACTAAATAAGTAATAAATTTATAATATATTATATTAATTTATACTATTAGATTTTATATAATATATTAAATAGGCCCTAAATGCAAATAAGACAACTCTCTTCAAATTTACTATATCTCTACTGTGAATGATGATGATGATGATAATGGCTTTTGATGCAAATGGATCTCTTGCATATTAAGTGTTCATTTTGATATGCACCGTCCACATTAAATTTAAATAATTTAAATTTTTTTATATATTTTTTATTTTAAAAATAATGACTTAGATAATAAAAAATAAAAAATTTAAAACTTATACAATCTAAAACTCATCCCAAAGATAAGCATGCCTCGAATGTGGAAGGAAACCAGACTAAACTCTTAGACTCTATAAAATGGTCATTTCGTATGTGAAGTTTAGAGTAACATGCTCTCACCAGTAATATTATTGTTTTTTCTTTATTTAGAAAACTTGATTAACAGAAAAGTTATGAAACAGACAGCTTTTTCAGTTTTAAAGTGAGGCTGCAATTGATAATGCTAACCAAAGAAAAATCAGCAGAATAAATCTAATTTTTGTTCAAAAATTTAAAAAATAATATAACAACAGTATTAGATAATATCTTACAAGGTAAAAGTATATTTTTCATCCATGTTTAACATCATTGTTAACTTTATCCCTTTAGTCAATTTTATTTTATTTTATCTATTTTACAAGACAAAACTATATTTTTCATCCATGTTTAATATCATTGTTAACTTCATCTCAAATATTTATTTCGGGTCAATTTTATTCTTTATGTTTATCAACATTTTTAACGTTATCATAAAGGTTGGTTTTGTCAATTAGATTAAGAAAATTGATTATGTGTTTCTGCACGTAAACTGACACTCATTAAGGTATGCTAAGGTAGATTTACACTATCATTTTATACATTGCGCTGCCTATTCTCATTATCCTCGGGGCAAAAAATGATAGTAATATCTGAGTAAATAATGTATAATCTAGCTCAACATATTATACATATTATAATGACTGTAAGTTCATGTATAATAATACATTATCAATTTTTGTTAACCTAACTAATAGAATTAACATGTAAGATTATATTAAAAAAATTGCTAAATATATAAGACAACATTAACACAAACTAATCATTTGTGATGAAACTGCTAACAACCTTAGACTTTTGGGATACAAATTGTGCTTTTTCCTATTTTACATACTCTCTTTTATAATCCTAAATAACATTTTTCTAGTTAATAAGTCATATATTGTATACTTACCATAAAAATAAGAGTCATATATTGAATCTTTTCTTAAAAACTTAAACAGTTAAACCCTAAAGTTTAACCCGAGCAGTTCATAGTATCACTTGTAGTATCATGTAGTATTGTTTATGTGGCAAAATTTTATCCACTAAATTAGTCTAATAATGTAAATTTAAACGCCAACACTTACAAATATAGTGGACAAAATTTTACTACGTGGACAGTGACACATATTGCAAGCAGTACCATATAGACTACCTTTTATTCAACAATTTAGGAGAGTAAAGGATAACAAAGGAAAACCATTCCTTCTCCTCCTGTCTCTTCAAACTACATTTGTTCCTTCCAAATTAAATTACAAGTAAGTCCGAGGGGATTGAGACAGACAGCGAAATGAACATTATCACCATTTTCACTGCTGCTTATAATTTGACATACTAAAAAGGAAAAAATATAAGAAACAAAAAAGTCTGCTAGCGCTAGTTGATAAGTCAAAGTAAACATCGTTGTTACGTGGTTTCTTAGTAATAACTTTTGCTTGATCTGAATAAGCATAAGAGTGCCAATCCCTACCCAGCTTATCACAAAGCTTCAATTTATATGTCAAAAAGAGAAGAACACTTTACACCACAGGACCACTCCAAGTTTGCTATGATAACAGTGCTCTCTGGGATTCTCTTTCACATGAATTGATAACATATATCATGGGTCATCACTTCTCATCCTTCTTATTTCTGACTTCCAATTTACTGTCTCACAGAACTACACGGCCTTATCTCCTTTTTCCTTTTTCATTTGGTATACAATATACGACTCTTGCTATTCTAAATACGCATTGAAGTACATAACAGATGAACACACCTACTAAATTTCCTCTCACTATCTCAGCCCAACATTTGCTCAAATGATCTACATATGAGCCCCAGAAGCTAACCGTCATTTCATGCCAATACAAAGCCTGCATTCCAGATTATGAAATAGAATTCTTTATGCATACATACATACATATATATATATATATATATATATATATATATATAATCAAAGACAGACCATTCATATTGGGACTAAAGATTTACCCGCCAAAAAAAAAAATTGCAAACTAATCCTGAAAATAAGGGTGAACAAAACCGAACCAAACCAATTAAATCAAACCAAACCAAATCAAACCGCCAAAAATCGATTAAAAATTGGTTTGGTTTGGTTTTTGTGATTATAAAATCGATTAAATCGGTTCGGTTGTCGGTTTTCTCTATATTTGGTTTGGTTAACCGAATCAAACCGAACCATTAAAATTACAATTAATTAAAATTTAATATTTTGTTTCTTTTTAGATTAATGAAATCTTTTATCAATTAAACTTGTATCAAAATTACATTTTTTATGTGGTTCAAGAAATATACAAATTTTTTATACTATTTTATTATAAGATATTACTCTTATTTTTTTTTCACTTTTTAAAGCTTATTTGTGAATGTATGAAATTTGTTTAGGTAATATATATATATAAATAGTAAATTATTCCAAAGTTATTATTGGTCAAAATTTTAAGATATGTAAGATATTAGAAGTTAAATTCTACATATTATAAAGAACAAATTTTTTTTTTAAAAAAATTACTTTTGGACAAAAAAAAACATGAACCAAATCGGACCAAACCGATTAAAATTTAAAACCGATAAGGTCTAACAAAATGCTAAACTGATTAAGTTGGTTCGATTTGATTTTTGTTTAAAAACGAACTAAACCAAGCTTTTGAACATCTCTACCTGAAAGGTTGACATAACAAAAATTTAAATTTATGATGACGTGTCTATCTACATTACGTTAGAATAAAGAACAAAATTGATATTATATGAACTATCAATTCATTTAGTGTTATTCATGAACTTAGTTGGAATCAAGAAGCAGAGAAACGAAAACAATTGAGGAAGTAAACCCCTAATTAAAATTTAAGAAAATATACTTACACACTTACATACGTAAAAGGCCTAGCGGGTGAAATACTACCACCTCAGCTCCTTTCAAGACAAATAAAACACTGGCGTTTTCAGAATCATAGACTTACCAGAAACAATCCCTATAGCACTTTTTGCCCTCTGCCATGGACAAATTTTATAAGTATACAAACATTTTTCATTCTTCACTATCCTACCTCCTATTAAGCAATGACACTTAAAAATTGGAGCCATTAGACGTTGAGTGTCTATATCGTGTCTTGTATCTTTGTCAATATCATGCTTCTTATCCCACGTTACAGACTCTAAAATTGGCCACCTTCAAAGGTCTGACCGAACTGCCAGTTGGGCGGTGCCACGTTGTAGTTTGTGAGGGTTCTACCATCACTGGTGGTGACTTGGAAAGAGAGGGACTGGCCATTGATGTAGGAGTTGCTCTGCCAGTTTTGGCCCCAATTTCTTGACATGGATTGCCAGCCAGATCTGGAGCCTTTGATGGAGACTGCATGGACATCCCCTGCACCTCCGACGTTGGTGATCAAAACCAAGTTGAAGTAAGAGTGGCCATTGACGGTGAACCTTATTCCTCCCTTCTTCATACAGGGCACTCTGACATATTAATAAAGAGAAAAGCAGTCTTGTCATCATCAAATGATAGAAAACCTCCATTCTCTGATTTTTTTTTTTTTCTTTTCAAATCAAGCTGGTCCAGACACTACATGATTGCAATACTAGAAAAGAAAAATGACGATGTAATGATTTATTCCAAGGGTGAGACTAAAGACAAGGAAATAAATTAGTCATGTTATTTAGCTCAACTTCTGCAGTCTTAGTTTGCAAAAACAGAAAAGAGTTGAAGTTGTGCTATAAACATGATAAGAGTGAAGAAACTAGAATTTGAAAAGATCAAGTATTTTAGTATTTTAGTGGACTTCAGACAGAATCCATACCCCATCAAAGCTTGAAATTGAGTTTGGGGAAAATGTAAATAAAACTACCCCTAATTTATGACTTCTCTGTTGCTGTAGTTTTAATGCACCACGTGCTACAGGGTTACTGCTTGATTTTCATTAGGTAACATTACCTCCTTTCATTGTTTAGATTAGGAAGTATGACAGTACCTAAAACCAGAGAAAAATTTTCTGGTAAACCTGATTTACAAAAACTTAATAGCCTAAATCAATCATAAATAAACACATAATTATATCTAATATGTTTATATATGTATTCATATGTCTAAGCTTTGGCTTCTCTTACCTTCTGAAGGCCACAGGGACAATCCCAGCTCTGTACTGAGCAATTTGGAGGAAGGCAGGTTCAGCCAAATCAAAGTGCTGAAGAGGAGGGTTGCACCAACCACCATTGTTGTTGGGCAAAGCCAAATTTGGGGGGCAAAAGTTTGTAGCAGTAACAATAATGGCCCCAGGCTTGCACCATCTTGGGTCACTGGTGCATCTCATCTCATAACAAGCCCCACAGCTTAACCCATTGTTGAACAGAGCTGTGCTTAGAGCTGCTGTGTTGGTTCCATAGCCCTGACTGTACAAATTCCCATACCCACATGCTCCTCCTGCATATCAAAAACACAAAAAGACTCATCTCAATCCAATCTTTCTAAGAAATAAACCAAGAGATTTTGTTCCTAAGAAGTGTTAATCGTTGGTCCAATTCAGAAGTTTAAACTGTCATGAAACGCTAAAGTAGTGCCAAACTCTCACCCATTGTGCCGGAGGCATCACCGCCGCCGTAGAAAGTGGCATGAGCGCTCTGCCAACCGCCATAACCGGTGGCGCTGGAACCTTGGAGGAGAATGCTGATGAAGAGAACAATGAGAAGCAGTAGTGCAAAAGAGGAAAATGCGTAGGGTGCCATTCTAAGAGAGAGCAGAAACAGAGGAATTAATGTGTAAGTTGTTTGCTGTGTTCTATGCGGTTGCAGCGAAGCCCTGTATTTATATGCAAAAAATGGGGAATAAGATGCAGATAGAAGGGTGGGGGCCTTTTTGGCTAAAGCTCACACGACAATGACAAATTAAAGTGCACATGCGCTGGTTCTTGTTGGGGTACCTAACCCCTAATCTCGGGGACCATACCCTCCAATGCAACTTTTTTAGACCAATATCATTTTCTTTGAATTTACTGATACTAGTCTTTTTTTCTCTTTTTCTTTTTCCCCTGTAGAAAATGGATAAGAACACATGCAGTCTTAGGCAGTGCTTCGTGTTTAATTTGTTAAATGGAAGAGTTCAAGTGACATAAAGATAAATAGCAGGATAAGAATTGAAATGGGTAGGGTCTTAGAAGATGATATCACAGTATCTAAGCACATGGGGAAGTATTTGCTTATCTGGATTATGAAAAGCAAGAGACCCTAAAAATATTTTCATGACACATGATCCTCTTTTCAACTTTGAAAAAGGAGGAATGTATCTTCTCTGTGGTTGATAATTTGCCACATAGTCTATAATACAAGGGCATGCCCATTTATTTTATATTTCTTCAATGAATAAAAGTGGTTCGGGATGATAATTTATTTGAAACAGCCTTGCTTCCAGTCTGTTGAAATTACCATCAGGAGTATTTAATAAAGTATGCTAATTACTCTACCTACCCACATAAAAATTCTTGATAGATAAGTTCTACTTAGTTGTTGCATTTATCACACTCGTTCGCTTTTGCTTACCAAAAAGGAAAAAAAAAAGAATTTTTTTTTTTTAAAGGTAGATGCCATTCCATCTTTAAGATGAAATGCACAAAAATTAATGAATATTTTAAATTAAAGTATGATAATTATATAATTTTTTAATAATAATATAATAAATGTATAATTTTTACAACTTAACATTATTATATGATTGAATTTTTTTAAAAAAATTTGCACATGTTATAATTTTATCTAATAATCTAATAATAAAAATACAAAAAATTACATTTAAATCCAATCCTATGTTACGTGAGTTAGTATGGCTAACCACTCTCCTGAAAAATTGATTAAATATTTTCTAAAGTGCAACAGTCGTTCTTTTAGTTGCAAAAATATTAGTAGATAATTCATAAATAAATAATTTTTTTGTTATTACATTTAAAAGTGTTCTCAAATTTTGTCTCAACTAAATCTCAAATTCTTTAAGAAATTTTAAAGTCACTTCTTTTATATTAATTTATACTCAACGTGTTAAAAAAAATACTATTTTTTTCTTATTAATTGAGCTAATCTTTTTATGTAACTATATGAGTAAATAAATTATTAGATGTGATTGGCTTAAATCATTAAAAAATAATAATAAAGGGTTGAAAATAATGATAAAACATCCATCAGAAGAATAAAATACGCATCATGTAGCATTAAACATTTAGTATTATTGTTATTTATATTTTGTCATATAATTTAGTTTATTTTTGATAAAAATCACCTAATTTAATTTCAAATTATGGTTGAGTTGAATTCGAAATTTTTTTGGACATCTAGTTAGATTCTAAATTTCAAATGAAAATTACTTATTCATCAAATTATGAATAACAAAAACTGAATTTTTCAGTACAACAAAAATAAAATAAATATTTCCAAATACTTCCCAATGGAAAGATAGCATTTAGTCCCTTTTAATGGACATTGCTAATACAGGGATTTATTTTTGGTAATAGTGTAGTTTTGTATTATCATTTAAATATTGTTATTTAATTAAATTTATTTTTGTATCAAAATTATGTAATTTAATTTAAAATTATAATTGATTAAATTTTAAATAGAAATTACTTATTTATTAATATAATAATAATAACATTCAATTTTCTAAACATTATGGGAGTAGAACAAATATTTTCTTTATCCTAAAGGTGTCTCTTACTTTGTTTCAAGATAAATGCTACAAGGTACCAAGTGATATCAATTTATTCATAAAACAGAAAACTAAAAATAAGATTTAGAATAAGGATGGCAATTTAGACTTGACCCATGGATACTTGCCACATTCTATTTGATTTGGATAAGTCAACAATTGATTGAGTATTGAAATGAGTTCAAGAAATAACCAAAATTTGTAATTTGGATTCGGAACAAAGTGGTTCCGATCGATCACTTGTCTTATAATCCTATAAAATGTAAAAATACAAAATTAACCTTAGTAAAATTCAAACATGTGACATGAAAGATAGAATGTACTTGCTTGATTATTTCTCCAAAATTACACTTTGTTATATAAATATAAAATATTATATATAAAAACATATAAATAATATATACACATGTACATACTATTTAATCATTTATAAATATATTCTTAACGCTTATTGCTTTATTTTTATTAAGAATTATATTTAATATATTTAAAATATATATTTTTGTATAAATTTTTAATTATACCCATCTTAGTTCAATCATGATAAAATTAATAATCATCTTATTTGTTTTCTTAACACTTAAAAAATTCATGTAATTTAAATAAATAAATATATGAAAGTGAATTATAAAATATTGAAAGATTACATTGACCCTATTAAAATGAGATAATTAAATTCTAATAATAATCAAAGTTTAAAAAAGTAGTTCATGTATACTATTAAGTTATAGGTTATTATTTGTTGAATTTTGTTGAAAAATAGCCGAGGAACATATACTATTAAGTTATAAGTTAAAAAATATTAGATCATTCTCTGATTTCATTATTATAGTCATGGGTTAACTTGAATTATTAAATTGCTCTAAAATAGATTTGTATTTAATTAAAAACTTTATATTGATTACTGATACATTGAAATTTTACATTCTAGTAATTATTTCCTCCGGTCTCATATATAAAAGATTTTTTTGAGACTTAATTTGGTCTTATATATAAAAAATAAACTATCTATGTCTGATATATTAATTGTAGAATTTTAATTATGTCCTTCATTAAATAAGTCATTTAAATTATAAGTAGTGGCTATTATTAATTTTAAGAAAAAAGTGTATACATTAAATAGAGGCATTTTTGAAAAATAATTTTTATTTGAGGCAAAATTAAATCAAACCAAACCAAATCAATTAAATCAAACCAAACCAAATCAAACCGCCAAAAATCGATTAAAAATTGGTTTGGTTTGGTTTTTGTGATTATAAAATCGATTAAATCGGTTCGGTTGTCGGTTTTCTCTATATTTGGTTTGGTTAACCGAATCAAACCGAACCATTAAAATTACAATTAATTAAAATTTAATATTTTGTTTCTTTTTAGATTAATGAAATCTTTTATCAATTAAACTTGTATCAAAATTACATTTTTTATGTGGTTCAAGAAATATACAAATTTTTTATACTATTTTATTATAAGATATTACTCTTATTTTTTTTTCACTTTTTAAAGCTTATTTGTGAATGTATGAAATTTGTTTAGGTAATATATATATATAAATAGTAAATTATTCCAAAGTTATTATTGGTCAAAATTTTAAGATATGTAAGATATTAGAAGTTAAATTCTACATATTATAAAGAACAAATTTTTTTTTTAAAAAAATTACTTTTGGACAAAAAAAAACATGAACCAAATCGGACCAAACCGATTAAAATTTAAAACCGATAAGGTCTAACAAAATGCTAAACTGATTAAGTTGGTTCGATTTGATTTTTGTTTAAAAACGAACTAAACCAAGCTTTTGAACATCTCTACCTGAAAGGTTGACATAACAAAAATTTAAATTTATGATGACGTGTCTATCTACATTACGTTAGAATAAAGAACAAAATTGATATTATATGAACTATCAATTCATTTAGTGTTATTCATGAACTTAGTTGGAATCAAGAAGCAGAGAAACGAAAACAATTGAGGAAGTAAACCCCTAATTAAAATTTAAGAAAATATACTTACACACTTACATACGTAAAAGGCCTAGCGGGTGAAATACTACCACCTCAGCTCCTTTCAAGACAAATAAAACACTGGCGTTTTCAGAATCATAGACTTACCAGAAACAATCCCTATAGCACTTTTTGCCCTCTGCCATGGACAAATTTTATAAGTATACAAACATTTTTCATTCTTCACTATCCTACCTCCTATTAAGCAATGACACTTAAAAATTGGAGCCATTAGACGTTGAGTGTCTATATCGTGTCTTGTATCTTTGTCAATATCATGCTTCTTATCCCACGTTACAGACTCTAAAATTGGCCACCTTCAAAGGTCTGACCGAACTGCCAGTTGGGCGGTGCCACGTTGTAGTTTGTGAGGGTTCTACCATCACTGGTGGTGACTTGGAAAGAGAGGGACTGGCCATTGATGTAGGAGTTGCTCTGCCAGTTTTGGCCCCAATTTCTTGACATGGATTGCCAGCCAGATCTGGAGCCTTTGATGGAGACTGCATGGACATCCCCTGCACCTCCGACGTTGGTGATCAAAACCAAGTTGAAGTAAGAGTGGCCATTGACGGTGAACCTTATTCCTCCCTTCTTCATACAGGGCACTCTGACATATTAATAAAGAGAAAAGCAGTCTTGTCATCATCAAATGATAGAAAACCTCCATTCTCTGATTTTTTTTTTTTTCTTTTCAAATCAAGCTGGTCCAGACACTACATGATTGCAATACTAGAAAAGAAAAATGACGATGTAATGATTTATTCCAAGGGTGAGACTAAAGACAAGGAAATAAATTAGTCATGTTATTTAGCTCAACTTCTGCAGTCTTAGTTTGCAAAAACAGAAAAGAGTTGAAGTTGTGCTATAAACATGATAAGAGTGAAGAAACTAGAATTTGAAAAGATCAAGTATTTTAGTATTTTAGTGGACTTCAGACAGAATCCATACCCCATCAAAGCTTGAAATTGAGTTTGGGGAAAATGTAAATAAAACTACCCCTAATTTATGACTTCTCTGTTGCTGTAGTTTTAATGCACCACGTGCTACAGGGTTACTGCTTGATTTTCATTAGGTAACATTACCTCCTTTCATTGTTTAGATTAGGAAGTATGACAGTACCTAAAACCAGAGAAAAATTTTCTGGTAAACCTGATTTACAAAAACTTAATAGCCTAAATCAATCATAAATAAACACATAATTATATCTAATATGTTTATATATGTATTCATATGTCTAAGCTTTGGCTTCTCTTACCTTCTGAAGGCCACAGGGACAATCCCAGCTCTGTACTGAGCAATTTGGAGGAAGGCAGGTTCAGCCAAATCAAAGTGCTGAAGAGGAGGGTTGCACCAACCACCATTGTTGTTGGGCAAAGCCAAATTTGGGGGGCAAAAGTTTGTAGCAGTAACAATAATGGCCCCAGGCTTGCACCATCTTGGGTCACTGGTGCATCTCATCTCATAACAAGCCCCACAGCTTAACCCATTGTTGAACAGAGCTGTGCTTAGAGCTGCTGTGTTGGTTCCATAGCCCTGACTGTACAAATTCCCATACCCACATGCTCCTCCTGCATATCAAAAACACAAAAAGACTCATCTCAATCCAATCTTTCTAAGAAATAAACCAAGAGATTTTGTTCCTAAGAAGTGTTAATCGTTGGTCCAATTCAGAAGTTTAAACTGTCATGAAACGCTAAAGTAGTGCCAAACTCTCACCCATTGTGCCGGAGGCATCACCGCCGCCGTAGAAAGTGGCATGAGCGCTCTGCCAACCGCCATAACCGGTGGCGCTGGAACCTTGGAGGAGAATGCTGATGAAGAGAACAATGAGAAGCAGTAGTGCAAAAGAGGAAAATGCGTAGGGTGCCATTCTAAGAGAGAGCAGAAACAGAGGAATTAATGTGTAAGTTGTTTGCTGTGTTCTATGCGGTTGCAGCGAAGCCCTGTATTTATATGCAAAAAATGGGGAATAAGATGCAGATAGAAGGGTGGGGGCCTTTTTGGCTAAAGCTCACACGACAATGACAAATTAAAGTGCACATGCGCTGGTTCTTGTTGGGGTACCTAACCCCTAATCTCGGGGACCATACCCTCCAATGCAACTTTTTTAGACCAATATCATTTTCTTTGAATTTACTGATACTAGTCTTTTTTTCTCTTTTTCTCTTTTCCCCTGTAGAAAATGGATAAGAACACATGCAGTCTTAGGCAGTGCTTCGTGTTTAATTTGTTAAATGGAAGAGTTCAAGTGACATAAAGATAAATAGCAGGATAAGAATTGAAATGGGTAGGGTCTTAGAAGATGATATCACAGTATCTAAGCACATGGGGAAGTATTTGCTTATCTGGATTATGAAAAGCAAGAGACCCTAAAAATATTTTCATGACACATGATCCTCTTTTCAACTTTGAAAAAGGAGGAATGTATCTTCTCTGTGGTTGATAATTTGCCACATAGTCTATAATACAAGGGCATGCCCATTTATTTTATATTTCTTCAATGAATAAAAGTGGTTCGGGATGATAATTTATTTGAAACAGCCTTGCTTCCAGTCTGTTGAAATTACCATCAGGAGTATTTAATAAAGTATGCTAATTACTCTACCTACCCACATAAAAATTCTTGATAGATAAGTTCTACTTAGTTGTTGCATTTATCACACTCGTTCGCTTTTGCTTACCAAAAAGGAAAAAAAAAAGAATTTTTTTTTTTTAAAGGTAGATGCCATTCCATCTTTAAGATGAAATGCACAAAAATTAATGAATATTTTAAATTAAAGTATGATAATTATATAATTTTTTAATAATAATATAATAAATGTATAATTTTTACAACTTAACATTATTATATGATTGAATTTTTTTAAAAAAATTTGCACATGTTATAATTTTATCTAATAATCTAATAATAAAAATACAAAAAATTACATTTAAATCCAATCCTATGTTACGTGAGTTAGTATGGCTAACCACTCTCCTGAAAAATTGATTAAATATTTTCTAAAGTGCAACAGTCGTTCTTTTAGTTGCAAAAATATTAGTAGATAATTCATAAATAAATAATTTTTTTGTTATTACATTTAAAAGTGTTCTCAAATTTTGTCTCAACTAAATCTCAAATTCTTTAAGAAATTTTAAAGTCACTTCTTTTATATTAATTTATACTCAACGTGTTAAAAAAAATACTATTTTTTTCTTATTAATTGAGCTAATCTTTTTATGTAACTATATGAGTAAATAAATTATTAGATGTGATTGGCTTAAATCATTAAAAAATAATAATAAAGGGTTGAAAATAATGATAAAACATCCATCAGAAGAATAAAATACGCATCATGTAGCATTAAACATTTAGTATTATTGTTATTTATATTTTGTCATATAATTTAGTTTATTTTTGATAAAAATCACCTAATTTAATTTCAAATTATGGTTGAGTTGAATTCGAAATTTTTTTGGACATCTAGTTAGATTCTAAATTTCAAATGAAAATTACTTATTCATCAAATTATGAATAACAAAAACTGAATTTTTCAGTACAACAAAAATAAAATAAATATTTCCAAATACTTCCCAATGGAAAGATAGCATTTAGTCCCTTTTAATGGACATTGCTAATACAGGGATTTATTTTTGGTAATAGTGTAGTTTTGTATTATCATTTAAATATTGTTATTTAATTAAATTTATTTTTGTATCAAAATTATGTAATTTAATTTAAAATTATAATTGATTAAATTTTAAATAGAAATTACTTATTTATTAATATAATAATAATAACATTCAATTTTCTAAACATTATGGGAGTAGAACAAATATTTTCTTTATCCTAAAGGTGTCTCTTACTTTGTTTCAAGATAAATGCTACAAGGTACCAAGTGATATCAATTTATTCATAAAACAGAAAACTAAAAATAAGATTTAGAATAAGGATGGCAATTTAGACTTGACCCATGGATACTTGCCACATTCTATTTGATTTGGATAAGTCAACAATTGATTGAGTATTGAAATGAGTTCAAGAAATAACCAAAATTTGTAATTTGGATTCGGAACAAAGTGGTTCCGATCGATCACTTGTCTTATAATCCTATAAAATGTAAAAATACAAAATTAACCTTAGTAAAATTCAAACATGTGACATGAAAGATAGAATGTACTTGCTTGATTATTTCTCCAAAATTACACTTTGTTATATAAATATAAAATATTATATATAAAAACATATAAATAATATATACACATGTACATACTATTTAATCATTTATAAATATATTCTTAACGCTTATTGCTTTATTTTTATTAAGAATTATATTTAATATATTTAAAATATATATTTTTGTATAAATTTTTAATTATACCCATCTTAGTTCAATCATGATAAAATTAATAATCATCTTATTTGTTTTCTTAACACTTAAAAAATTCATGTAATTTAAATAAATAAATATATGAAAGTGAATTATAAAATATTGAAAGATTACATTGACCCTATTAAAATGAGATAATTAAATTCTAATAATAATCAAAGTTTAAAAAAGTAGTTCATGTATACTATTAAGTTATAGGTTATTATTTGTTGAATTTTGTTGAAAAATAGCCGAGGAACATATACTATTAAGTTATAAGTTAAAAAATATTAGATCATTCTCTGATTTCATTATTATAGTCATGGGTTAACTTGAATTATTAAATTGCTCTAAAATAGATTTGTATTTAATTAAAAACTTTATATTGATTACTGATACATTGAAATTTTACATTCTAGTAATTATTTCCTCCGGTCTCATATATAAAAGATTTTTTTGAGACTTAATTTGGTCTTATATATAAAAAATAAACTATCTATGTCTGATATATTAATTGTAGAATTTTAATTATGTCCTTCATTAAATAAGTCATTTAAATTATAAGTAGTGGCTATTATTAATTTTAAGAAAAAAGTGTATACATTAAATAGAGGCATTTTTGAAAAATAATTTTTATTTGAGGCAAAATTAAAAAATTAATTACTTTTAACTAATTTTCTTAATACTCGTGAATTAGTTATTTGTTTCTTATATATAAGACCGGGAGTATATATTTAAAATTATTAAATTTAACATAATAATTGATAGTTATAAAAAAGTATATAATTAAGTATTTTTAAAATTTAACAACCTTGATAATCTAAGTGTAAAATATTTATATTTGCAAAGTTGAAAGTGATGTTCATAAAATATATGCATGTTAAGACTTAGGTGTTTTCGTTATATCTTCACCTTCTTTAAACTTGTAAAATAATTAAATGAAGAGATAGAGTATGAATACTTTTTATGTTTTATGAAGTTAATATTATTGTTGCTTAAATGACTAGTCATTAAAAAGCATGGAAGAATTATCAACTTCATCATTATATTTAACTATTCGCCTTATTGACTAAAATAAATAAAAAACACATTTGTAAAATAGTAAAATTATCAGTAAAATAATCATCTTTTCAAATAAATATGATTTAAGGCTAAACAATTAGTTAGAAGATTATTTATAAAAATGCAATAAAAATTTACTTGACAAAAAATCTAATTAATTAGTAATTAGTTATAGTTTTAGCACTCATTATTAGATTTTTAAAAAATAATTAAAAATAAAAAATTAATGATTTCTCAACTAATAGCATAAGTCATTTAAGAAAAGGTATGTGCAAAAAAAAAAAATATCTCAGAAAAAAAGATAGTATAAGTCATTTTAATATTTATATTGGTTTAAAAATTTAAAAAATTTCTAATTTATTCATATATAATTTGTTTTAAATATATTAATAAAATTTTGTATACACATTAAATTAATAGATATTTATAAATAGTATAATATATTACATAAAAATACTATTTTATTTCACACTTGTTTATATATAATAATGTACTATACTTTACTTAAGGTATGTATATGATCTCATAGTTACAAAAACTGAAGTGTTTTCAATAGAGTTGCGTTCAAATTTCAACAACTAAAATTTTGTAGGATTAAATTTTTTGATGCAGGGTGGAGTGGGTACAATGTAACAAAATACCCATGAGTTCGAGTGTGAGACAAAGGAAAGAAAAATCTTACAAAATTACAAGAAAAATATGAGGCTAAGACAAAACAAAACAGAATAAGAATGAATAATGAAGAACCTGCCATATCCCATCCCTAATTTAGAAGCAGAGGATTCCCATTCTTGTTCAAGTTCATTGTTTTAATCTTCATACTTCAAAGAATTTTGCACCGACATGTTGAGATAGAAAACATGGACAATTTTGGTTTAGTGTTTGTTGGATGTTTGTCACACGAAATGGTTAGTGTGCCAACTTGGTATTAAATGGTTCCAACCCTGAATTGTCGATTCCACACCCACCAAAACCAACGCATGCCTATTTCTGTCGCGCTCCAAAACAAGATAATGTGCCATTCACTCTTTTATTTTTTATTTTTATTTTAACTTATATATTTTAAAAATACAGAAAAAAAAAATTTTCAATGTTGTACTCTTAATTCTTTTTAGATCAAACATTGAAAGATAAAATACTTACCATAAATATTATTCAAATAACACGCATTCTACTTAAATACATGTTGAACTCTTAATCTAACTTTCTGTAAGTACACTTTTCATGTAGTCTTTTAAATTTACACACAACTATTAACTTACCTAATGCGTGCTCAGTTCGCATAAGACAAAAAGTTCTAATTAATCTCAGAAGCTTCCTGCATCATTCACTAACAAATTCAAAAAATTAAAGTTCTTGATTAAGGCTTTTTATATCTATTATGAATTGAAAGGTAAAAATAACTTCCAAAGCATATTAATGAATGAAAGATTAAATTTGAAGGAAAAAATAATGGAAAAGATCAAATTAAAATGTTGGGACGAAAAAAGATTTTCACTCAAAATAGCTTCTGGCCGACATGGGTGCGACGTAAACTCACGTCTTTATCAATTCATTTTCGTATATTTCATGAGCAATTTTCACGACAAGGACAAAAGAGAACTGAATGCTTACATTCATGAAAATGCATGCAGCAAAAGTCTCCATAAACTGATGCTAAAAATTAAAAGAAGAGAGAAAGCAACCCCCCATTCATGTGGACCTGCACAATCAAATTGCAGAGAAATTTGGTGTCTTCCATAAACTTTTCCTTTTCCATAGAATTTGAACATGTGACATTGCCCTTAATCGTACATTACATATTTTGTCTATCATTCCTAAGTTTTTAGTAGCTAAAATAATAAGAAAGATACGTTCAGTGCTATAATGAAATCATAGCTTTCAAATTTTAGCTGAACTCATCACTCTTCAAAGAATTTTGCTTTTAGGCAGATTCTTACATCAAAATTCTAAACGTAAGTGTCCTAGGTGGATCCCACTCATCCCTGAGTTTTAGTTCTTCTATTTTATATATAAATATAGAGAGAATTATAAAGAAGGATCTAAAAGTAAATAAATTTATTTTAAAAAACCTATTACTACTACATTCAACTATTTTTTATTAAAATTAATGATAATCAACTTTAAAATAATGATAATAAGTCTTTTAAAATAAATATTTTTAATTTTAGGTTCTTAAACATAATTCTCCTAAAATATATATAAGAGGGAGAGATCTGATCCTAATTTACAATGGGAATTAGAAAGCTCCATCTATTGTCATCTTGTCTTATGTCTCACTTAAAATGAAAGCCCCAAGAAGGTGGCGAAATTATATGGGGCCTCCCATGTTGGGAGCACATGCAAAGTTTCAGTTTGGTAGCTTCTTAATCCATGCAATAATTCATGTACACACACACACACACACACACACACACACACTAAGGTATTCTTTTTTAATTATTACAAAATCATACGGGATACTGCAATATTCTGCACTCTGTTAACGTGTACATGAACTTTGAATTGAATCATCCTTCATATGCTTTTTTACCCATTTCAAAAATCGAGTTCTTGTCTGTTCTCGGGAAGAATATATGATTCCTTGGTAGGTTTAGATCTTCTTTTACACGTTTTATCCAAGGATTGTCCATGCAGGGTGTATATGATAATATATATTATAATTTGAACAAACGGATGCATCTTACATGCAAGGCAACAATAACTGTAAGGTAGATATGGACAATGAGAGACATCAGGACCAAAGGATTTTTTTTTTTTCTCTTTTTAATCATAAAAACTAATGTCTTAAAAATTAAAATGATTATTAAATTGGAATAAGGAATCATTTATAGTTCAAATCATATTATTTCTTTAAATATATATAAAAAGAGTTTATATAAATAATATTACAATTAAATTGATACATATATTATAAAATAATATTAAAAAAATATATAAATATTTAATATTTCAAAGTATACACATTAGTTAGAATATTTTGTATATAACAATAAAGTTATGTAAAATAAGTTGAATGAAGCCTATTAAATATTATAAATTTTCATTGTAAAACGTCAAAATTTTAATTTAAAAAAGATAAAAAATTGATTTTTTACTAATTCAGTTAGTTTTTTTAAAATCTATTTTCTGGTAAGCGAATTTGAAATATCAGATAGATTAGAACCACAATTACTAGTTTTTTGCCCAATCGCCCAGTTCAATTTTTTGATCTATAACAAAATCATTTGGATGATGTATAAATTGGTTTAATTTCAAAATGGAGTGCACCATAATTGAGATGATTACTAACAAAGGATCACCAATAAAAAGAAAAAATGCCCGTGACTCTTTGGATTCGCATGAGCCAATATTTGTAATAATGATATACACTTTTTTTCTTTGAAATAGATTATATTAATGATATAAATTTCTCAAATTGAAAAGAAAAACAGATGAAAAGGAAGTAGGTAGGAACATGAAAAGGGATGCCTCCTAATTAATATAGAAGTTGAATAAAAACGTAACAGTTGTTCGGCTTGTGCTGTTGGTTTAGGGATCAATGAAAGTTCCTTTCACTATGGATTGTCCCAAATTTGGTCCCATTGTTCCAGAAAGGGATCTAGTTAGTATAGGGACACTTATGTCCTGTTTAGCTGAACGAGGTGGGACAAAGAAAAGAAGAAATTTATTAAATAATCCTGTCTAATATATATTTTGTAAAATTAGACAATAAGCTTATTTTTATTTTATAAGTATATGAATAAAAAATAATTATTATGCCTAATTTATATAAAATTTATAATATCTTTATTATCAAATTTTTTTCTCATTCTAATACTACTTTTAAGTAAAAATTTTGTATTATTTTTATCTAACTAAATATATAAATAAAATAATATTTTTATTTCTTTCTATATCATATCAAAAATATTTATTCCATTTTATTTGCTTTTCTTTTTATTTTTATTCTTAACAATTTTGTAATCTAAAGAGGGCCAGATTTTTGGTGCCATTCAAGTGAATCATGAGCCTCACATGACCCGTGGAGCCTCTAGGGTTCTCATCCCGGAAGAAACTTCATGTGTCTATCCCTTTCAACGCCGGCGTTTGTCGAGCTAGATGAATTGCAGAAGCTCAACAATTTAACGTCGTCTGTGCTTGAGTTTGATTGACATGATATTTCTTTGGGTACTTACAATATATATATATATATATATATGTATATGTATTGATTTTAGTTAGAATGAATTAACTTTTGTTAAGGTTGTTAAGACAAATATCTAAGACATTTAATTCCCAAGTGGGGAGATCCAAATTATATATATACGGGCGCACACGCTCAAACCCATGAAAGGACAGGCCCAAAAAAAGAAACCACCCATGAAAGGGAAGAACAGATTAAAGGAACCGAGCACAATTAACCCTCTTGATTTTACTTATGAACATTTGTCAAATGAAATTGATTCTTAAGTAGTACTGTGCCTTTGTTTCCAAGGATATATTTAAATTGAAAATAGAGGCCCCAGAAAAAATATTTAAAACAATTAGATAAGAGAAGGTTTAATTTGAACATTTTTTTCATTTAAATATAAATCAAACCTTTCCTCTCATCCTATTCAATTAAGATCCATTTGGTTTGCGACAATGCGATCGCATTTTTTTTTATAAAGATTGTGCAATATTTATTATACTCTTATATTTTTTTTTTCAATCTATCAAATCACTACTTTAATTATCAAATCACTTTTTTAAAAATAGAAGCAAAAAAGTAAATTTCTATTTTAGCTACCCCTACCAATCTACATTTTACATTTCCTTTCACATTAACCAAACGGACCCTTAATTATATTTCTCCTACTAGTTCCATAAACCATGAATAATGTGACCGACACTTTGGATCGAGTGTCACTTTTTTCATTCTGATATTTTTTATTTTAAATTTTCAATTACACGAGACCAAGACTAGTTTAAATATATTCCAAAAAATACTATAGAACATTCTGTGATGAACTATATAAAATTGTTTGGGAAGACCCATTCTATCAAATATAAATAGATGAGACTAATCATAGGAAAACATATAAATATGTTCTATCAACCACATTTTTAAGTGTTACTTCCAACATACTTATATGGTATTCATAATTGATTTAATTTATTCATTTTTGCAAATCAGATGTGGCTAAAAGTCCCTCCCAAGTATAACAGCACACCACCCTCAGTTACGTAACAGAATACAGCCTATAGACATAGTTGGTTTGACATTCTTAAATTTGAACACCACCATCAAACCAACTGTAGTATATTCTTTGCAGGCACTTTGCATATCTTTAACTTTCCCTCCCAAGTACAAACAGCACACCACCCTCAGTTATGCAACAGAATACAGCCTATAGACATAGTTGGTTTGACATTCTTAAATTTGAACACCACCATCAGGTACTGGTCAAACCAACTGTAGTATATTCTTTGTAGGCACTTTGCATATCTTTAACTACAGAGAAAGCTTAGTTAGGAAACGAGGAATCTCCAGCCGGGGACGTTTAAGGAATTTGTCTGGTAAAAAGCAAGCACCTAAGCTTCGAATAATAAATAAAAGAGAGTACCTTGTACAAGTTGCTAGATGACAATTTTCAGAATATGTGTGCACCAGAAAACCCTTAAAAAAAAAAAAAAGAGGGTCCGATTCAAAGCAATTTATCGGCCTAACAATGCAACACGATCCTTTTGTACTGCCTGTGTTAAGTTGATATCAAAGAGCTCACAACGTATGGGCATCTCCATCTCATAGAATGGGTTCTTCAAGACATAATCAGTGTACAACTCGTATATGAATTTCAATAAACTTTCCATGTGTTGAGTTGCAGGCTCACATACCACAAAAAATTTTGTCCCTGCATGGGAGAAGAAAAGAACTAATCTCATAATTCCTGGACTTGTATCAATATTCAATAACTAAATTATGGTCAGGGAATCAACCAATGGTGCTTCAGTTTTAGAGACATGAAATGTAATATGGAACTGCTCAACAAAGAAGGAGAAGCAATATAAGTGCAAAAGCCAGATATGGCAACACTGGTACAGAAAGCTACCGTCTGGAATTATCTTTTTTGGAATAAGACCTCCACTTCATCATAAGGACTAGGAAAATGTCATATCATGAAAGACATTCATTTTTCTCAATAGGGGAAGACCAGAAGAGAACAGCCAAAAGACAAATGGGCTATGCGTGCTTATTACTTGACAAAAAATGGTGTACGGAAAATTATTACAGGCATGCAGAAGCAAAAAGTTTGTGAAAATTAACCAAATAACAAATAATCATGTAGAGATTCACTGGGATTAAATGATAAAGATAAACAAAGGCCCTTTTGTCTTTTACCCTTCTTATATTCTATGCTAGGTCATGTCCTAGAAAGTTGTATTGATTGTAACAAGGCTCTTCCTAGCCTGCGTTCCAATCTAAATAATTCTAAAGGCCACAACCAGACGCGCTTGCAAATAATGGTCGATAAATTTGCAACATATACAACTCTGACAAAGTATGATAAGCTTCATCTGAATGGGGCTTAAGTATAAAAATCTGGAAGATGGCAAAATGATTATATAGGTAGAAATTTCAAAGATATCAAGTACAAACTTTGAGCAAGCACCTTGGATTAGCAAAATTTATGTCACCCATGAACATGTAGAACTTCAGATATACCCAAATTACATATCTTCATAGAATTCTAGCCAGACTACAGCTATCTGCAAGGCCTCATACTGGTGTAAGGATAAAAAGAAAAAAGGAAAAGGCTGGTCTCGGAATATACCACTCAGTAATATGCTAATGAAAGATCTCTACTTTCTTGTATCTAAAATTCATACTTCATTTAATCCACCGAACCACTCTATTATATAGTAAAGAATTCAAATGCCTAATATGACAAGTTGAAGAATGTCAATGAAAGAAGATACCTGTCAGTGACTGAAAGCAATGAAGATCAAATGTATCAGCTTGTAGAAGTTCAATTCCCGAACAACCTGAAACTGGTGATAACTGCTGAGAGATGGCGTGCATTGAATGCCATAAACTTGCCACTCTCAAACTGTCATTGGTATCCATTCTTCCAGCAGAACCATAATCCTATATGTCAGAAATTTCATCATAACTTTGATGGATACTTGCTGAGTTTTAAAAAAAAATTTAAAAAGAAAAAGAAAACTCAGAAACTACCATTAAAGTAACAAAATTATTATTTATTTATTTTACCAAGGTCAGATAGAAAAGTTGAAAATATTTCTACACATTTGTTCACTGGACCCATAACCAAAATATCAACATTTAACATATTTTTGAAACATCAAACACACTGGCTATGGTAAGAAACAAATAAGTAAAATTGCCAATAAGATTATAAAAGTGAAAATTTTCTGGGGAAGGTGGGACTGAGAAAACAAAGACACAAAAGTCCAACTTTATTTCTTAGTCATCTCTTTCATTAAACATATTAGTAGAAGCTTCAGCCGACAACTGTGACCATATTGATCTGTTTAACAGTCTGACATTTGGAGCTCATAATGCGAGAGAATGAAGCAAAAACAATAATAGTTTCTGCCACCAATTTTGTAGGAATAACATTTCTAGAAAATTTCTTCCCAGGGATTAACAGTAAAGAATTTAAATGTCCACTTTAGTGTGTAAGGGAAAGAGAATTTATAACTACTGTTCTGTACCTTATAATAGATCAATCCACCAGACTTATTGATGATATAAAGGCTGTAGATTGCAGCCATTCCAAAATCCGTTGCCAGAATCTAAAGGGGAAGATGGAGTTATACAAGGAAAATTCCAAGGCATAACTATCTAACCACAAAAAGTAAAAAATAAAAAATATCTAGAAGTTCATTTATCATGTAAAACAATAGTGTCATCAGCCACTTATGATGTTCTCTAATGATGCACAGGTAAACTCCATGTACTTTTGAAATGAAAGTTATTGAATGAAGCAAATTAATTCCCTTAATTTATAAAAATCCTTGTTTGGGTAATTGATCTCAAAGTTGGGATTCTGCTGTGGAATTTGTCAAAAGAAATAAAATAAACTGAACATAATATTGAATTTATAATATAAATATTGAAAGCATGTTGTCTCTGCTCCACATAGGGCATAAATGACAACAACAACAAAATTTGCATAGTTTCTAAGAAAAGAGGTCCCATATTTCCAAAATATAAGTTGCTGCATGACACCATACAGGAGGTAGTTTAAAGATCACACTCTAGTAACTAGTAACCAGAACAAATGACCATAACAAGATACCAAGGCCATGAAACACACTGTGGATTCATTTGCATACTGACTCATGCATTAGCAGTAAAGGCATAATTTCATAGGTACAGATAATGAAACCCATCTCTTCAAGCATCAGCATATATGTATAAATGTAGCTTGGGATTTAAAGTATCCTTATCAGGCAAGCAATGGAGTGAATACCAAAAGAAGATAATCATGAGCATAACAAGTAAAGATATAAAACTCATACCATAATAAGTATCACATATTCAAGTCATAAAAACCACAATATAAGACTTTTTATAATAGTCTGTTATTTGCAGCATGAAATAGTTAGAATCAAGTGTAACTAACACATAACGTGAATCAAGCCAATGTAAAGAGGAATAAGTAGTCACACAGACTGTATTACGATAGCTGAAATAAAGATGTAAGAGTCCGTCATACATCAATCATTTTACAGATTCCCTTATCTTTTTCACCCTTTTCCTTTAGGAGAGTAGGATAAAAGCTCTCCAAATCGATATTGTAAAGATAAAAGCTTCATTTCATTTGCAAAATTTCAAGAACTCACATTAAAAATTCAAAGCTTCTATAGCAGCATTTGGTTTTAACTTGGTTCCCCCAACTACGCAATTGTAAACTCACACTCGTAACTCCTTGGTTATGCTATATTTGACACTCCAATCTTGCATGTTAATAAATAAATTTGATTTAGAGAAATGATTAGTTACAGATAGCAATGAACAATTGCCCAGAAGAATGTCGGCGAAAATAGCTAACCCATATATATATATATATATATATTCCTTTTAAGCACAACAAAACACATCCAAATAAAAGATAAACAGAGCATAACTCAGCAATCGCAAAGCAAATGAAAATTGATGGATCATGGAAGCGAAAAACACATCCTAATAAACAGAATTAGCAGCAGCTATAATCAATGCAGTGAATTAAATGATCCTCAGAAACACGTACAGAAGTATGTAGGAAGAGCGAGATCGATTGAGACGGACACAGGAGACGGGACGTCGACGGAGGTGCCGGCGGAAGAAAGCTCACTCGTGATGCGAATGGATCTAGAGTTGCTGCCTATGGAATTTCAAGCTAAGACCTGTGTGTGTAAGAGTGGCACGGGATGAATCTGAATCTGAAGAAAGAGAACAAGACAGTAGGGCCGTGAAAACGGGGTGATCCGGTTGCCCGATGATAAACGGGGCAGCAGCGGTGGTCCGTTGGGAGGGGAAGAGGCGAGTCCTAGTGTTTGTAAAGTGTAAGGCGTTTTCCAATTTTACGCTTTCAGATTGAACCCATTGCAGCCTGGGGAAGGGGTAACGAATCTGATTCATTTGGGTTTTATTTTGACACTTTGGGCCAAGCTTTGTGCAATGCAAGCTGCTCATTGGTCCTTGGACCTGGACCAGGTCCTCACTTCTGTTTCGTTGCACTAGACGAGAGGGAAAAAAAAAAAAAAAAAAAGGTAAGAGAGATCAAACGTCGAATTAGACAAGTTGGCTCGTATAATTCATGAGTTGTGATGTATGGATCCTCGGATGGGTAGTAGCTTGCACAACATCGTGGCCGTGCATTTTTTCCATCCATCTGTGTTTTTTTTAAAATAATATTGATTCTTTATTTTTGAAGGAAACAAGATGAACATATTTTTTAAAATTTTTCTTAGACAAATAATTTTTAAATTATATATATATATATATATATATATAAAACCTGATGTTTCTTTGATGAAAGTTGAAAAACATTTCATTTATATTTTACTTCCTTCAATTGAAAAAAATGAAAAGTAAATGGATGGATGAAAAAAATGGACGGTTGTAATGCTGTGATTGTACTGTGCAAACTGCAGAACAAAGAATTCATATTCTGAGTTATGTAAGCCTGATCGGATATTTCATGAGTTAAATCTGCTTTGACGGTTGTAATTAAGTAAGCCTTTACTTTTATGAGTGTATATCATTATTAATGTATTTAAGAAAATTAAAAAAAATGAGCGCAGTAAAAATGTGTGAGGCGTTTTAATGTAAGAAAAAAATTATATTTTATTTCGTAAGCCCATATCTTATTAAACCTTTCGATGCATAATTATTTTTTTAATATCAAGGATTCAAACCTTCTAATGTATATTAACAAAAAAAACCGTAGTCCCACACTCAAAGGGATGGGCATACTCATAGAAAACAAATAAAAAAATTTAGTTACAAAATTAATATATAAACTTTAAAATAAAATAAAATAATCTCTAAACTTTGAATCAGAATAAAAATATTAAATTTCAATTATTTTTTAAAATTAGAAATGAACTTTTTGAAAATAATTAAAAATTTTGCAAGTCTAATTTTGATTTAAGCCAAGCATTACTATCAAACTAAAAAATACGTGGCCTCTTATTATTAATTTTAATTGACATTTAACTTTTTATTTTAGTCCAAATATTTTTTTTAAAAAATATTTTGTTATACTTTCAAATTCATGTATCAATTTTGTAATTAAAATATTAGTTCCAAAAGATAAAGTTTCCCCATAATAAGTATAATACGATACTTAGTTTAATTATATTTATTGTTACATTTATCGTGTAAATTTTATCAAATTTTAATTTGAAAATTCCTAATTATGAAATAGATATAAATAGTTTAAGCCTAATAATAACCTTTTATTAATAGATGTCAGTTGAAATTATAGTTATCTAAAAAATGTAAGACTAAGAGGTTTAATATTTTATCATTAAAATCGCAAAAACCATGGTCGATGCACTGCCTCTATAAATACCTACATTTAACCCTATGAAACTAAAATACGACACCTCGTACTTATGCATTTGGAGCAGCGTGAATACATGGTGGTTCCTTGTTGTGTATGTATTATGTAGTATTGAAAATTAAAGAAAAAATAGGTCGTTCTAAAATCAAGAGTGACGAATCTAGGACTAGAACACAGATTGCAGATCTTTCATTTTTCTTCCTTGGCTGAAAAGCCGGTGCCATGGGTAAGGTTAGAATAACTTGGCACAAAGGAACTCATGAAGCCTATCATGAATTGTTACCATAGTTTGGTCTGGATTTATATAATCCTGTGACCATATAGAGAATTGTTAGTTGAGAGATTCTTACATAATGATCTATCACATATTAGCAAACCAAATTAATTATAAATAAGCATGTAAATAAGTTAAAATAATGTCATAAAAAGTAAAGAAATTCTTGTATATACCACACATGTAAATGTAATGGCCAAGACTTAAGGAATATATATATATATATATATATTTGTATTTTTATTATCAAAATTTTCAATTAAAACATCACAAATGTAAGATTTTTTAATAATAATATAACAAGTGTATGATTTTTATAAATAAATATACAATTAATCAATTAAGCAATATATTTATTGTATTTTAATTACAAAATTAAAAAATTATTATATTTTAATTAAAGAACCTAATAATAAAAATATAAAATTATAGATGTTAATCTAGTTCAAAATTTAATCAGCATAAGTACCACACGTCATTAAATCTTGGTCATTATGTGTATTTACATGCAGTGTAGACATATATTCTTATAAAAGTATGTTTGATATGTTTATATATTTCTATTTATAATTAGTTATATCTGCATATAGGTTGTAATCTGAATCTATCTACTTCTCAATTGCTTCTGAAGAATGTTAGCTCAATACACTCCCACCACACCTATGTCTATATCAATTCCAAATAGGGCAGGTGAACAGAGTCATATATATATATATATATATATATGAGGGATTTCACTGTGCGTTTTTTAAAATAATAAAATAATTTTACTCCTCTGACAGGACTCACTGAGGGATTTTAAGCTATGCACGGGCAGTACTCTTGGTTACAAGGAATTATCATTTCAAAGCATTTAGCCAAGTATGGCAACAGAAGATCAACTGCAACAACTTTATTGGTAAATTGAGTATGAAAAATAAATGTAATTTTACATCAGTAATCTATGACTTCAGAAATTCTTTTTCCGTTTTAACCTTTCATCTCTGGGAAAATATTAATTGTACCTCAGCAGCCACCAACCATTTTATGAGAAATGAAGGCCCTCAATGTGGTTTTAGATGCCATACTTCCAATATATGAAATTTTCAGCTTTAACAAACACTAGGATAGAACTTGGATGACATCTTAAAGGCTTCGGGGTCTCTAATGACCTGCACAGTTCTAGGTAGTGCTACAGCATCTTTCAAGTCTGTGTTGCAACCCCATACGCGAATAAGGAGTCTCCGACACATGGGTGATGACTGCTTAAGATACGTCTGGTACCAGTCAACGACATCTTTCTTGCTTATGCTCCCCAGTTCTTCTGCTTCCTTCTTCGACATGTCAAAGATATACCTGAAAATAACGAAGTTTTCTGGTCAGATAAATACTCCCTGCAGCAACAAATTGGGAAGAGATATCTTTTCACCATGATCATAATCTGGTACCACCTACCTTTCAATTCGAAAAATATTCAGAGTTAAAGATAGACCCCACTGAAGCAGCAGAAGAATACGTGTCTGGTATAAGGACCAAAACCCTATTTTGGTCCTTAACATATATGGAGCAATTCTCCACTAGGTCATTGGTAGATTTTGGTCCCTCACATTTCAAAATCCATCTAATCTAGTCCCTCTGACCGTGAACCACTATATTTGCTAATGGATCTAGTGACGTGGCACATTTTCTATGATGTGGCATTCTTAGATGCCAACCAAACCATGCCATGTTACTAGATCTGTCAGCAAAATTAAGGAACTAGATTAAATAAATTTTGAAATGTGAGGAACCAAAATAAGAATGAAAATCTAATAATAAGGACCAACTTGAGCATTGGTCCACTTGTTGAGGACCAAAATAAGATTTTAGTCCTCGTACAAGCTAGCTTTTTAAAAAAGTTAGCAATGTCAAAAAATAAAACAATCTAAATGCCTATTTTGGTATTTTCTGTAAGATTAAAATTTTAGCCTCTAAAGAACATTTATCTTGGAAAAAGCACTTTTATGCAGGAAAATTAAAAAAAAAACTTAAGTAACATTAAATTCATGTTGGATGGCCCACCAAATCATATCACACTATTTGCGTTTGCAGTCCACAGCCATATTGGCTATATAAAGACAGATTTATTGAGAGCCAGAAAGAGGAAGAAAGAATAGGGCAAATAGATGAAAACAAGATTGCTCCATAATCTATGACTTGTATATAGGACACTCCATACTGATTGCTGTGGCTCCCAGACTACTATCAAATAGTGATCCATCACGACATTAACATCAGACATAGAAAGTGTGTTTGAACCTTTATATAAGAAATATGAATGCTGGCCATGCGATGCTCAGCATCTAGTTTTGACCTAACAATTAGCCAATCAGTAAAGCAAGTATTTTTAGTCAACAAAAAGAATGTGCGAAAGGGTATTACCGCCTAATCAGTCCTAATTGATCCTCAAACGATTCACTGGCTGAACAAATATACAGGCAGAATCCTACCATGCTCAATCAACACATAAGTACAGGAAGCTCTGGAATCTCGCTGGAGCTTAATGAATACTAAGAAGTTGTTCTAATTAAAAAAAAACCCTTTTTTTAAATTTTTTTTAATGAGAGAAGAAATATAAAAAAAAAGGAGAGTAGAGAAATGCAAAGGCAATAACTCCTAAGCAAAAACTAGGGGGGAAAAAACCAAACAAAGAAAAAGACACATCAAATCTCGCCAATATCTCCGTATATCTGACCAACCCAAAAAAAAAAAAAACCCTTAGCTGAGTAACATATAGAAGCTACCAAAAAAAAAAATTCATGAACAAAAAAATTCTTTAAAAAATTTTAGCATTACATTCCATCCATAAAACTAATGCCGCACCTTGGTAGTCCTCCCTAACCCTCAGACAGAGTCAGCAGAAATTGATTCCAACCCTCACCCAAAACAACAAAGGTCTACACCAAAAATCTGGCGTTTGAGCAATATAGCAATAAATGGCTGCTAGTTATGGTACTTGATCAAATAAAAAATGATGCTAAAATAACCAAAGTCTGGCATTTAAACCACAAAATATGTGAAGTACCTTTTATCAACAATCTGATTCCAAAATCTATTGGTTTCATATGTAAGTGACGGATCTTTTTCCAGCAGCTTTGCCATTAACCCACTTCTGTAATACTCAAAGGAATCACCATCAAGCCCATCCTGTAATTCCCATTTTTTTTTCCAAACATAAGTCTTCATTTAGCAAATATACTCTTTTTGGCCATTATGTAGTAAATATACATTTAAAAACATATTTTAGACAAAATTTGGCATCCCTGGGCAAAGATATTCATCTATAATATGTTTAAGTATGGTGGCATTTAACAACAGCCCTAAGGCACTGATTCAAAGAATAAGCAGAGAAGAACCTATTGTCAAATGCAAAGAACACATGCAAGAAAAATGGGAAGAGAACATCTATCACAGATAGCCATCACAAGCTGACAGTCTTCCTGAATCTGAATACCAAAAAGTTGTTTACTGATTTTCTAAACCGAACAGACTTTTCAGATGATAATACAAAATTTTTGGAACCAGTGGCTTTGACTTATTTTATTTTCAATGTGATGCAAACTCAACATAAACAGGGAAACAAAAATTTGATGTTGGAGGAAGTCAAATTTGTATTTTGAAACTGTAATAGGAAGTTTCCACATTTCAGAAAACACTTCCTCTTCTTTTTATCACCTAATTTTATAGATTGGAGACTGAAGTCTATATTAGGGAAGTAATGAAGCAGGAAAAGGCCGTAAAATTTCTCATTTTCTGATATCTGGATAAGAAACAATTCAAGGATAGAGTGTAACAATGTCTATGCCATCATGCCAGAAAATAAAATTCATTTTAGAATCTGCAGATTAGAAACTCCAAGGATTTTATTATTCAGCTCATATTTTTCCCTTTCTCTAAAATGGTAGAGCTTACTAACTTTTTGAGCACACAAATCATTTGTCATCTTTATTGCAGTCCATAGGAAGCAATTAAACTATGATGTGGACCGGGAAGGAACCAGGAACACTTACCAGCAACTGTTCCAGGCCATCTATGAAGTTATCAATTCTCCCTTGCAAGTAAATTGGGTTGTACTCAGATGACTGAACGCAGAAACAAAACCCAAAAACACGGTATGTTACTCGTGGGCTACACTCAACAACATAACCAAGCTGCTCCTTTGTCCTGGATCCAAATACATATTAAGATTCCCAACCCCCAAGATTGACAAAGAAGAACATGGGAGGGAAAAAGGGAAAGAAGAAAACAGAACCTCAACTTCAAATAAGTTGCTTATAGCAGCAGGATTTTATAGAATTTGAAACTGTAATCTCAGTAATGGCAAAAATTTCTGTAGCAAGAATGGAAGTTTTATGCATTTTAAGGACTATGATACTGTGAGGCTGTCTGTAAACTATGATTTGAACTAGTTACAATGAACCAAGTTTACCAGAATGCAACAGATGTTTCAATTCAGAGCAGATGACAAATTCATATCATGAACAGCAGTGCAAGTGCATTTTGCCTTTTGTTTGCATCGATGAAGCAGGTAAGAATTAACAAATTTTCTCATGTAACAATCAATTTTTTCTTTTTAACAAAACGCCACAATTAAGGATTCCAACTACAACCCTGATTAAACAAGGCAAAAGAGAAAACATCTTCATGAACAAAACTCCTATTAAAATCTTTGGTTAAATATGAGATACTTATAGCATCAGATTATTACCTCAGCTGATTGAAAAGTGGTTCTTCTACTATTTCATCAAAAAGATCAATTAAAGCTTTCAATTTAATCGATCCCATCCCAACATCTTGATCAATTTGAAAGTAAAGCTGCATAAATTACCAAACCAAAGTAGCATAGGAAATTTGTTAGAGATTATTAAAACACAAATTGCTTATGGAAGCCACAGGTGAAATACCAGCAAAAATCAATTCTGCTGAAATTACCTCAACCACAGAATTTTTTTCCAATTTGTTCTTCACACTAACATCTCTAACAAGGTTGGCATTTGATGGGAGGCAAATAACATGCTCGACATGCCTTAACTCACTAGGGAGTGGATGGACAGGAAAATTCATCTTAAATATATTTGATATGCTAATGGCTTCTTCTTCAGACAGGTTTCCATGGCAAAGACCTTCAATGTAAAGCTGTGCAAAGTATAGTCAGAAGACATTAATTTAGGAATGCAGTATAGCCAGAAGAAAATAATGAGTATAGAGAATCTACTGGACTAATATTCAAAAGTCATATTTACCTGGGAAAGAAGCTCAGGAATAAATGCAGTCAGATCATCAAGAAACAAATTATTTAGATAACTCAGCTTTTCATCAATATCATAGAAGCTCTTGCATAAAACTTGCAATCTCAAATATGATGAATGGTTTAGAGGCTTCATGTTGGTGTTCCTTAAAGTTCTCTTCATGTCTTCTTTTATAACCTGTCCGAATCAGCATTAGTCCATGACAACAAAGAAAGAAAACAGGGGGTAAAAAACAATTTGAAAGAGATACAAAGAAACATGCCACGTACCTTGAATCGATCATCAGTTGGCATAAAAGATCTAGCTACAGACAATAGTTTAGACAAGAGAACTGGAAGCTTATCATTGAAACCATACACCTTGAGCTCAAACTTGTCGCCAACAAAAGAGACAGAAGTTTCTAACTTGGCAATGCTGGCCTGCATGCATAGGCACAGGTTCATACAAAGATATCTAAAAAGAGTCTCGAGTGATCAGTTTCTATCATGTAAACACAATGCTGATAAATAAAGATCACAATAAATAAACCATACAACAACAACAACAACAAAGCCTTTTCCCACTAAGTGGGGTCGGCTACATGGATCAATCGACGCCATAAATCCCTATCATAAATCATATTTCTAGACAAACCATTTAAATCTAAATCTCTCTTAATAATTTCTCCTATAGTTTTTCTTGGTCTTCCTCTCCCTCTACTTATTGGACTATTCTCCATCACATCTACTCTCCTAACGGGGGCTTCTATAGGTCTTCTCCCCACATGACCAAACCACTTAAGTCTCGATTTTACAACTTTTTCTACAATAGGTGCGACTTTCACCTTCTCTCTAATACATTCATTTCTAATCCTATCTCGTCTAGTGTGTCCACTCATCCACCGCAACATTCTCATCTCTGCAACATTAAACTTATTTTCTTGTTGACTTTTTATTGCCCAACACTCAGTTCCATACAACATTGCAGGTCTTATAACTGTGCAGTAGAATTTACTTATAACTGATAAATAAAGATCACAATAAATAAACCATAATGAGACAAAAATCGAATGACACTTAATGAGGATGACTGCATGTTCAAACATCAGGCAATGCATTCAAGGGTATTCAAGAAAGTCAATTTGTCAGACTCTTACCGCAAGTGATATCAGAGCCAACTGCAGTCATTGGCTCTTCAGCAATATGTGAAAAAAGTACTTTTTGTCCAAATAGAAGAGTCAAGAGGGGAAAAAAAAAACTCCAGAAAGCTACATGTAGTCATTATTGTGGACTCACTTTCTACAAAGATATGCTGAATGATAATAATGTTATGATTAATAATAGGCAAACTAATGGTTATCCATTTTTAAGATTGCTCTGTGGATGCAGAGCTATAGAAACAATGGAAATGGGTTGTAGGATGGTATAGAGAGCTCTTAAATGAAGAACCCGCAATTTGGAGCAATCTATAAATTCCAATTATAAAGAAAATACCAATTTGTGTCACATAAGTATATCGACATGTGGCAACACTAGCCAAACCAAATCTTACTATAAGAAAATTAATGCTTAGTTTAGCAGTCCTTCAATGAAGGACATAAAACACAAACCTATGATCAGTTCTAGTACTACACAAGGTAGGTGACTAACCTGATATATAATTTCATTCAGCTCATCTTTGAGAAGGTGAATAAACAATTCAGATAATACACAATTCTTCATGTTATCATATCCACCCTTCAAGTTAATGCGAACATATGTATTTGCTCGAGGAACTTTGAAAGTACCATCCAGCTTGTACCAGAATTTCATCAAAGGCTCATCAACTATACATCTTGGATAAGTTGAGTTTACAAAGTCATCATTGCACTGGTCAGCAGCACGAATGGAGAAATCCCTTGGAATAAACTCATTCTTTGATGGAAGATACAATGCAGCATCAGTTTCTGGAGGATTCTTCCATAACTCCATCAAATGTTGTGCAATATCGTTCTCAATAAAATGTGAACCAAACCAAGGTTCAATTTTGAAGTCTGAAAAGAGAAGCAAACATCAAGTAGTTTAATCATTTTCAAGAAAATTCAACTTCTGATTTGATTTTTGAACAGATTGATTACAGTTATCCATTTCCATGAGGCCAATGGAAAATGAACGTACTGTAGCAACCAATAAATTTTGGGAAAGGCACCAAAAAACTGCAATTAGAATATCATTATTGGATTATTAAAGTCCACAGAGATAGCCACCTTGGTCTTCACCAAAAATTCAATGTTATAGACAAAGAAAAATAGGAAATAAGGCCTACATAGAATTAGATGAGAGGAAAGTAGAAATGTACCTTCTGACTTGAGGAAGGACTTTGATAAAACATCTACTCTCATGTTCTCTGGGGTGAAGAAACCAAGAATATGCTTTATCAGCTGCTCATCCCAAATTTTGTACACATAGTCACCATAAATGACATGCTCTGATGGATAGAAGTGCAAATTTTCTGCATAATATAATAATAAGAATAAGAATAATGGGAATAATAATTATGTACAATAATTATCTAAGATTTTCTGAAGAGCTATACTTCACAGAGGAAATAACTGCAAATAAAGAAGGAGCAGTAGAGTAGTAGACTTCTCTATACAACATCACATAATCAGGCAGCTGGGTTGGGAAAGCACAACAAACTGATCTTTTGTTTTCCCTTCTAATCACCAATTGACTTTTCAAACATAAGTTTTCTCTTTTATCCAGGTCCTATTTGTCAACAAATATTCTTGACTAGTTGATTACTTCAATTTAATGCTTATGTTTCTATGGCACAGAACAGATATCAAGTTCATTGGTTCACTTTCTTGTTTCCATATTAAAGTTTGAATTGTGCCAAAAACAATAAATCCAATTAAAACTTCCAAGATTTTCATAGATTCTGATGCAACAAAAGTTTAAATTCTAAACCTATTAAACCAAGATACCTTGGAAAACAAGTGAGGTGCACTTAACTTGGTTAACATTCTTGTCATAATAAACACATTTGTGGAATTCCTGATTTTTTCCTAATTATTTTTTAGTTTAATTTATTTTGATTTTTTTCTGTAAATATCCTTTTGTGCTTATCATATAGCCTATGACAAATTTTATTTGTCATAGCCGGTCCCAAGCCCGGAAAAAGAGGAGGGTTGTGTTAGGCAGTTGACAGCTAACGTAAAACTTTGTCGAATCTTTATGACATGGACAATCGATATATTAAACGTAAGGCTAGGTCGTTGCTTGTAAGTAACGCGCTGTATAGCTCGAGTACAGTGAGAAGTGAGCAAGAGTCGCTGCATCGTCGCTTGGATGTAGTGCAAAATAAGCAAGGGCTACCACATTTTCGTGAACGAATGTGGCTAAAGAAGCTAGTTCATGAGAGTAGGATTCGTTTTGGAACTTGGAATATAGGTGCACTTACGGGTAAGTCTATGGAAATAGTAGATACTATGATTAGGAGAAAGATAAATTTTATGTGTTTACAAGAAACTAAATGGGTAGGAGAAAAAGCGAAAGAATTAGATACTTCAGGTTTTAAACTTTGGTATACTAGTAAATATAAATCTAGAAATGGGGTAGGTATAATTGTAGATAAGTTTTGGAAAAATACTGTAGTAAATGTCAAAAGGTTAGGAGATAGAATCCTTGAATTAAAATTTGTAGTAGAAAAGGAAATCTTTAATATTATTAGTGCTTATGCACCACAAGTAGGGTTAGAAGAATCTCATAAGGTAAAGTTTTGGGAAGATTTAGAATGTTTAGTTCAGGAAATACCATTAGGAGAAAAGATTCTTGTAGGAGGGGATCTAAATGGTCATGTGGGAAGGGTAGCTTCAGGCTACGAGAGTGTTCATGGAGGACATGGTATAGGAGAAGTAAATGCAGAGGGTAAAACTAAAATCATGCTACCAGCCTTTACGTATTTGAATTCCCTAATAATCAGGGATTTCTACACTCCCCTTCAAGTTAGATCATAAATGTCAATCATGTCCAACTTGCCAATGAGTCATTTAAAGTTATGCTGTGGTAATCCTTTAATGAGAATATCTGCAGTCTATTCTCTTGTAGGGACATAAGTCATACATATGATTCTTTCTCCAACCTTCTCTTTGATGAAATGTCTATGCACTTCAACATGCTTTGTTCTATCATGTTCCACTGGGTTGAGTGATATATTAATAGCTGCCTTGTTGTCACAATAGATTTTGATAGGAAGTTTTACGTCCATTCTTAGCTTTTCTAATAGTTTTGAGTCATAATCTTTTACAAAGTCCTTGAGCAACTGCTCGAAATTTTGCTTTGGCACTACTTCTTGCCACAACATTTTGCTTTTTACCTCTCCATGTTACTATATTTCCCCACACCAATGTGCAATATCCAATAGTAGATCTTCTATCTTCCACTGAACCTATCCAATTAGCATAAGTAAATACTTCCACCTGAGCTTGATTTCTCTTTTTGAATAATAGACCCTTTCTTGATGAGCCTTTCCAGTATCTTAGAATTCTATATACCACTTCAAGGTAGACTTCCTTTGTTGAGTGCATGTATTGACTCACAATACTTACGACAAATGCTATGTCCAGTCTTATATAAAACAAGTAGATCAGCTTTCCTACCAATCTTTGATATCTTTCTTTATCAACTAATTCACTTGTGTTATCAGACCTTTTTCCTAATTCTATGGGTGTATCACACGGCTTACATCGCATCATCCTAGTTTCTTTTAACAAATCTAGTACATATTTTCTTTGAGATACACTAATTCCTTTCTAAGACTTAACCATCTCCATTCCCAAGAAGTATCTCATTTGTCCCAAATCTTTTACTTCAAATTCAATAACGACAACCCCCTTCAGTCTTTTTATTTCTTCTTCATTGTCATCGGTGAGGATGATATCATCTATATATCTCCCTTTTCATGTTTTAAGAATACGTGTGATTTGAGCGGCGTTATTTGTATCCTTTTATTTTTAATACTTTGGCAATCCTCTCAAACCATGCTCTAGGAGATTACTTTAGGCCATACAATGATTTTTTTAGTTTACAAATACGATTTTCTTCACCTTTCCTGCCAAAGCCTGGAGGGAGAGTTATGTAAACTTCTTCTGCCAAGTCATCATTCAAGAGAACATTCTTGATATGAAGTTGTTGCAATGACTAGTTCAAGTTAACAGCTAATGATAGAAGCACTCGGATGGTATTCAATTTTGCTTGTGTAATCTATACCATACGTTTGTGTGAAACCCTTTGTAATGAGTTGAGCCATATATCTTTCCATTACTCCATCTACCCTGTACTTCACTATGAAAACCCATTTGCATCCCACTAGATTTTTTCCATCTGGTAGGTCAACTATTTCCCAGGTTCCATTCTTCTACAGAGCACTCATTTCCTCCAATATCATTGCTTTCCATCCAAGTACTTATAACACTTCATGAATGTTGCAGGGAACTTTTATCTTGTTAAGGTTAGATACAAAAGTACTATATCCTAGGGAAAGAGCTTTGTAGGACACAAATTTTCTAATAAGATGCAAAGTGCAGGTGCAAGTTGGTTTTCTTAAAGCAATAGGGAGATTTAAATCAGAGGTTGGGGGGTCATCCAAATTAGAGTGATTTACCTATTTTGGGAAGGATTCAGGGTCTATCACTGGTTCAGATTCTTGTAATGTCTCGAGTATGGGTTCACCATTCTCAGATTTCTTCCTTTGTGAGTAGACAATAACCTCTTTATCTTTTTGTATTTCCATTTCTCCCCCTAAATTAGGACTCCCTTCTGTTTCTGGCTCAATGGTGGTGATATTAAGTATAGAAATATGCAGGGATGAGTCAGTAAGGTGAAATGTAGTATGCCTATTATTTTGGTGCCAAGTCTGAGATTCCATCAAATTCTCCCCCTATATGAAAGACTTGGAGAAGAAGGGTGATTGCTCAAAGAAAGCGACATCCCTACTAATAAACAAGGAAGCACGGATACGGTGTTTCTGGAGGCATACCCATACCGAATATGTTCCCAGTACAGATACGCGCATCATATGGGTACAAACATACCCCGTATGTTTCTTTTTCTTCCGTACATTTCGAAATAGTTTTTCCGTACCGAAACATTTCGAAAACGACTACGAAACGGCTCCGAAATGTAACGATGCCGTTTTCTACCTCATTAACTTGCCCTTCTTCTCTGTTGAACTCAACGTTTCTCCCTCGCTCTTCTCTAGATCTAGAGTTTCCCATTGCTGCTGTGTCTCGCCTCGCATCGCTCGCCATCGCTCATTTCCTCCCTCCGTGAAGCCTTCTGTTCCTCCGTCGTCTTCTCCAATGGCAGGTGCGTCTTCATCTCTAATGGCAAAGCTTTTGTCTTCTTCTCTGGTTTTGGTCCTCCGTCCCTTCTTCTTTGTCTTGTTTCTATGTTTGCTTAACACTACAAGACATTACTATGCGATAAAATTTGAACTTTTCACTTGTAATTTGGACTTCTTGGACCACATATACAATTTACTTTTTAGAAAGATTTTTAAGTGGATCTAATTTATAGAAATAAAGATACACAAGCATTTCAGAAGTGCACTTTACTAAAAAATATGTCAAACATGTATTTTCATGATTGATTTGATTTATCTATTTTTTGTAAACCAAATGTATGTGATTTTTTTCTTTTAGTAAAATTTTATTTTAGTTCTCTAAAGATGACATTAGTATTAATTGGCCCTTTCAAAGAATCACTTTTGGTACTAAAAGGTTTGATTTTATTCTAATTTCATCATTGCAGAGATAGTAAAATGATACTATACAATTATTGGAAGAGCATATATTCTTATAGGGTAGAAACAAAATCAAACTTCTGAGTACATAAGTGATACAAAAAAATCTTTGAAGCAACAAATTGATATTAGATTATCTTTAGAAAACTAAAATAAACTTCTGATCGGTTTCTCTCTGATTGTTCTTTTTTTTTTTAATTATGATACATTCTAAAATTATTATTTATGCTATTGTAACTTATTTATGGTTTAATCTAGTTTTTAATGTGTTAGATTATTGAATATTTATATAATTATATATATATATTCCCGTACTCGTATCTTAAAATTTTAAAAATTGTCGTATCTCATGTATCGTATAGTATCGTGTCATACCTGATACGCATACCCATATCGGTACTTCTTAGCTAATAAATGATTGTTGGAAGGAGGGATCATAACATTTGTACTGGAGAAAAAGGGTGATTGCTGAAAGAAAGTGACATCCCTGCTACTAAATGATCGTCGGAAGGAGGAATCATAACATTTGTACTGGAGAAAAAGGGTGATTGCTCAAAGAAAGTGACATCCCTGCTACTAAATGATCGTCGGAAGGAGGAATCATAACATTTGTACCCTTTCTGATTCGGGGAATAACCCAGAAATACACACTTAATGACACGGGTATCCAACTCACTTCTTTGATTAGAATGAACATGAACAAATGTTGTACACCTAAAAACTTTTAAAGGTACATTTGTTTGTAGGGGAGAATTAGGAAATGTTTCCTAGAATTTTTATAAGGGAGTGGCGAATGAGAGGACATGGCTAGGCATTTTGTTTATTAGGTAAGTGGCAATAAAAATGGCATCACCCCAAAAGGTATGTGGTATGTTAGAAGTAAACATCAATGCCTTTAGAACTTCTAGGATATGTCTATTTTTGCGTTTAGCAATGCCATTTTGTTAGGATGTATTATTACATGAACTCTTATGTATAATCCCATGTTTCCTCAAAAAAGATTCCCACGCGTTATTAAAAAATTCAGTGCTGTTGTTAGTGTGTAATATCTAGATAGTTGTATTGAATTGATGCTGGATCATAGTGTGGAAATTAATGAACACAGGAGGAACTTTAGATTTATCTTTTAGGAGGTTATACCCAACAAAGGCGAGTGTGATTATTGATAAATGAGACAAACCATTTTGTATGGGTACAATTACTAGTTTGGAGGGGGCCCCACAAGTTATTATGAATAATAGAAAATACTTTGGTTGGTTTATAATTGGACTTTGGAAAGTGGCCTCTGTGATGTTTGGCAAATTCATAACTTTCGCATTGAACATCAGTAGCATTTTTATTTGAACACAAGTTTGGAAACAATGACACAAATATTTGAAACTAGGGTAGCCAAAACGTTGGTGCCATAACATTAGATTATCATCCTTTGAAGTAGAAACAGAATTACAAGTGATATTTGGCTTATGACTACTCATTCCAACATCCTCGAAGTAGTAAAGCCTATCATTCTCCTTAGCACTGCCAATCGTTATCCCTGATGATACAACAACAAAAACAACAACAAAGCCTTTTCCCACTAAGTGGGGTCGGTCGTTATCCCTGATGATAGGTTCTGAAAAACACAATGGGATGGAAGAAATTTAGTAGAGCAATGTAAATCTTTGGTTAATTGACTAACAGATAGTAAGTTACAGGCAAGTTTTGGGACATGTAGAACACATTTTAAGGTGATGGAATCAGATATACAAATATTCCCTTTACTAGTCACAGGAGTTAAGGTTCCATCAGCAATTTTAACTTTAAGGTTCCCAGCATAGGGGTTATAAGAACTAGACAGCTGATAAGAATTAGTCATATGGTTAGAGGCCCCTAAATCAATAATCCATTAGGTTTTTTTACACAAGACTTTGAGAGCTTGAAGAAAGTTACCTTTGTGTACTAAATTTGCAGTGGGGACATTTTTTTGTAACTGACCAGCCATCCATTTGGAGGGCAAACAACATTTCTAAAATTTTTTCCAATTGATCATTGGAGGTTGAACTAAAGGCAATTTTGTCTTCATTAGGCTTCTCAAAAATTTGCTCGATTATAGCTTGATATCCCCGGCCTCTTGTTCCATTCCTTGCCTTCCAATCCACAAGTCTTCCATGTAAATCCCAACATGTATCCTTAGAGTGCCATGATTCTTTACAATAATCACACTAGGGGCGTTTTTGGGATTTTTGGTTTGACTCTTGGCTAGTTTGCTGTGAGACCATAGTTTTCCCTTCAAATGTGATGGCTGTTTCTTCTTTCATCATTATCTTTCACCTGGCTTCTTCTCTTCGGACCTCTGCAAAAGCTCCTTGCGATGAAGGAAGAGGGACCCAAGCCAAAATACACCCCCTAAGACCATCCAGATTTTGGTTTAGTCTAACGAGATATTCAAAGACTCTATCCCTCTCTACTTGCTTCTAATGCAGCAAGCAATCTTCGGAGCATTTCCAATTTTTGTCACAGGTAGCATCAAGTTCTTGCCACAGTGATACCATCTCTACATAATATTGATTGACTTCACATTTGCCTTGTTTGAGCTGCCAGAGCTTCGTTTTGATTTCAAAAATTTGAGCAAAGTTTTCTCTATCAGAATAGGCTTCACAAGCAACTTCTCATACTTCTTTGATGAAGGTCCTTCTAATCGAAGGAACCATGGAGTTTGCAAGCCACGAGATGTCTAGAGAGTTTTTGGCCTTCCATCGGCAATGGCAAGCATCGTCGCTCGAGGATGGCTCTCAGATGTCTCCTATAAGGTAACCCAATTTGCCTCTTCCCTCTACAACAAGCCGAATTACACGAGTCCATTCCCTGTAGTTCTTTCCATTCAATTTCTCTACCGTGAGTTGAAAGGAGGAGCCATCTAGACTTCCACCCACCAGCGAGATGGTGTCAGTTGGAACAAGGCTTGTCTCCTTTGATCCTAGTGAGGTGATTTTAGAGGTGTCTCCCATTTGTTTGGCTTAAGAGGTGGTCCAAGATTGACTCACGCTCTGTTACCGTGTAGAGAAACAGACTCTTCTATAATGCAGAGTCTTATTCCATTGCACAACAAAAGGGTGAGAATATATATATATATATATATATACACAATTACACGAGCTAACGGACCAATAAATCAAGAGCAACAATCAAGGGAAATCCAAAAAGTAATCAGAATTTATTTCCTAAAATCATGCTACCAGCCGTTACTTATTTGAATTCCCTAATAATCAGGGATTTCTACAAGGAATAATAGAGGTTGTTTACACATCTACACATCTACAAGGAATAATAAAGGTTGTTTCCAAGAATCTTGTTTGATGCTCACTTATCCAAACTGGGCATGATTGACATATACTACACAGCTTGAAGGAAAGTGTGAAATTTCTGATTTTTTTTCCCTTAATTATTTTTCAGTTTGAGTTATTTTGATTTTTCCCTGTAAATATGCTTTTTTGCTTATCCTTTCCCTCTCCTCTGTTCTTCAACCAAGTGTCAAGAGATTTATTTCCTCTTTCATGCTTCAAGGCCTGTAAATAGATGTGGCCAGTGTTGTAAAGATATAGAATAAGAGAATACAATACACATTCATTCTCTTCCTATTCTTCAAAATTTGATGGCCATCTTGCAACATCATTATGCAACAAATTGTAAGGCAGTAATGATCACTATAAAGAAGAAATAACTAAGGGAAGACTGGAAATACCATGGAGTTGAGCATTGCTCTCTCTCCTCTATTTCTCTACACCTAAGATTTAAGAACAACATTGACTCTACAGACATCAACACTGCTGTCCTTTCAAACATGTACAGTGATGTTGATTGGTTCTTGTACCACCAAACATCATTTCGAAGACCAAGATTGTAAAATAAGGCTGACTTCAAAAGGCCCTTCATATGTCAAGCAAGACTCAACAAGTTGAAAAGAGATTAAACACCTCATTGTTAAAAATCAACATTGAGGAAACAAATTAAATGATAATTACTAGGAACTGACAACAAATTAAGATAATAATAATAAGAAAAGAATAAAGAAGCATGGCAAGATAAAAGAACTGATTGAAACCTGCAAGCTCAGCAGCATAATCATCTTGAGGTTGTTCTTCTGCAAATCTAAATTCCATGTTTCCAATACTTTGAAGTTCTTTAAATATCCATTCTTGTGGAGAAACTTGATGCAGCAACTTAAGGTATTGATAGACGAAGCCAATGATATCAAAAATCTAGGAGAGAAAAAATATAACTTATGTAAGAAAGAAAGTAATGATGAAAGCACACATTTGTCATAAATATCAGCTTCCCCTCCAAAAATTAGATAATGCTTCCACCAATCTCACACTTCTATTAGTTTAATGGGAAGATTGCTAATTTACTAAATTTCACAAAGTAAAATGAAGCTGAAACTGACACTGATCTTACATGATGATGAAGTATATGCCATCAGTCTTTGACAAACGACAACTCACAGAAAAAAAAATATAAATAATCAAGGGTCACCGATCTACCTGAAGGACCTCTAGATGTTAATTAAAAAAAAAATACCTTTTCCACACCAGAGTCAGTGAGATGAATGGATATGACAAAGATATAGGCTATAGATGAGCAGTGCATTCCGTCATCGTCAACACCAGCAGACAGAGTAGTAGCCCATCCTCTAGCTTTGAGAAAGGAAAGCAAGCTTCCTCTACCCTCTGAAAAATTATGTTCTTGTTAATAAAAGTCACGACAGAAACATGTTCAACCATTTGTAAAAATGTACTTACACAGTTTTAACCTAAAGGCACTACATCTAATAAATGAGATTATTGTTGAAAGAATAAGAAAATATCTACAAGCTAATCAGCTATATTAATTATTACCACTAACCAGATATATCTGCAATTTCATATTTGTATGGTTAGGCTATGAAACAAAATAACTAAAAAATATGAGAAAGTTCTATCACAGAAAACATCAGACTTGATGTTTCAGATCAATCCTTCAAGTCAGGATTGAATTATAAATAAAAATAATTAGAGAAGAAATCCTTTTGAATAAATCTATAGGATATATAATTTAGATTCACAAAGAAAATTTAACGTATCTAGTAGAAAAATCCTAAGAACACATGTTAGTAGAAATTATAAAACAAAGATCAGTTCCTTTCTTGCCAATATTCATCATAGATGACCAGAGGCATTTGCTTTATAGGAAATTCATTGACTACCTTTGAATATCACAAGAGAGTGTGGAAAATTGCTAACAAAGTAAAAGAAGTTCTCCTATTTGACAAAAAGGCATTACATTCATCTAACCACAACATAGAGGTATACAAGGACATGCATTACAACAGATAGATGTAGGTACAAGCTCTTAACCTTCTAGTTCTAGAATCCATACATAATGAGGTATCTTACCATGCCCAAGGAGATGAGCTAAATAATCTTCTGGTTTCTTTAGATATTCTTGATGTAGACAAGGCAATGTCCATGACAAGTCAAGGATGTGAACATCTTTAACAGCTTCTAGCCAATAAACTTTACCAGCTTTCCAGATAGGACCTTCCACTTTGAACTCCGGCTTTACTTGATGACCTTTTTTGACAGCACCAAACAATTCCACAACCCAACTCTCAAGCACATCCAGAGACTCTGTTGCGTGTACCATGTCATTATGATTAAATCGCCATATAGTAGTTTTAAGAACAAGTAGGAACCATAGGTTATATTCCACCTCTTGATTTTCTATATTAAATTAGTGCATCAACCAAATTATTTGCATAAAATAATACAAATAATCATGGCCAGTAACCCATTTTAAAAATATAATTATTTAATTTCAAAACAATATATGATCACCAATAGCAAGACACAGCCTTAGGCTGCTTCTCATATTTTAATAAATTGTACCTCAGTCTTATTACACTGGCAACTCAATTCCACTTTCAGTATAAGGCTTTTCAATTTGAGTAACCATTATGCGTTGCCTCATAAATCATCATCTATCTATAGTATTATATAATCCTTTGGAGGTCTTGGTGTCTTGGTCTGATAATAACTCACATGAAAAGAAACTAACAACATTTCCTAATTTTGAGGGAGTAGTAGGATATATATTAAAATGAAAATTAAAAAAACTAAAAGTCTCTGGCATTTCCATTATTTTATTAATTTCACAATAACAAACAATTCATACCAAAAAACTGTGGCTGTGTATAAAAACCATCACATTGTCCTGACTTTATTCGCCCTCTATAAACCATTCTCTTGTATTTTTTACTGCTCCACATAATAAAACAAAATACATTTCTTGTCTCTGCTCTTTAAATATTTAAATTAAAAAAAAGTGAATTGACTACCATGTTAGTTGCTGTCAATACGGTAGTTTATCTCTTGAGAATTTTCATACAGTAAAATGAACTACACAAAGATAACTAATATATGACCAAAAAATGGGGTTCCTCCTCCTTAAGAATTGAATCAAAACAAATTGGGATCCTCCACATTAATTTTTTACACCATTTTTCCTAATGAGCAAGGATAAATTATAAGTTCAAGGAGATATGCATGGCAGAGTTGTTTCTAAAGCTTTATTACTTTCCCAGGTCCTGTGGATCTGAGTTGTTAGGAATCCAACTCATTTTCAGAAGAGTTTCAAATTTATTTTAATTGGTTTTAACTCCTCTCCCAATGCGCTATTATTTGTTTATAGGTTAGAATTTGGTACACCAGAAGAGGTCCTTAGCATTCCATCTCCAATCGACAATATTTTGTTAATGCCCTCCTCTTAAAAACAAAAAAAGATAATGGACTGATGAGATTGAGCTCATTAACAAAATAATTTTTTTATATGTAACCAAAGTTATTGCTCCTATGATAGTTTTCAGTTCTCAAGCAACGACTAAATGAAAAACAATTTATGATAGACAAAGAAATAAACATTGCTGAATAAAGCTAGTTGAGGACTGGTATAATAATTGCCCAACTGCTACTCAAGCTAGCTGCCGCACCCCATGTTTGATTTATTGGGAAACACCAAACATTTTATAGCTTGGAACTAGACATGACTAAAGTCAAATTCACAACTTCTTAATTCCATATTACATCATATTAAGAATGTACTAGGCCGATATGGGGGAGGGTGCCCTTAAAATCACCTGAGGAGGAGATTCAATTTCATGCAGAGCACAAGGACATCCCTTACTGTAATACACAAAAGAAATTCAAATTAAGAATTATGAAATAGAACTTCACCTCCACCAATAACAGCAAGCTTCATTAATCCACCATGGTAATAATCCATATATAATTTCAATATTTGTTCCCGCAAATTGATACCATTCTCCATAGCATCAACCAGGCTCTTTTTATTCCCTTCATGTATATGAAAAACAAATTAAAATGCCACTTCAACTATTTAGAAAAACTTCTTGACCAACAAATGAAGGAATAACATTTAAACTTACCACAAGAGAATCTGTTAAAAGGATGATTGGGTGCAGAAGTGTGGCATTGAAGTTGTTCAAGTCGGCAAGCATCACTCTGTAGAACCTGGTTAAATTCTATGTTCAATTTTGTACACCAATAGGGTATACAATAAGGAACCAAAAATAATTACTTCATCAGCAAACCAATAGAAATTGAAGCCATTTCCATAATGGAAAAGCTGAAAGAGGGAAATAGCATTAAGTAAGAAATACCTGAATCTACTGCAAGTACTTCTCGCTCCATAGCCTCCATTTTTACCAGAGGTGAAATAAAGAACTGAGAAAATCTGATAAGGCAATAGACCAACAAAAATATTTTAAAATATTTAAATCTGAAAACAAGAATTTAACTTTATCAAAAAAGCAACATTCAGCACATCAAAAGAGCAGAAGTGCACAACAATCTTAAGATAAACAATGTAAAGATTGAGTAACTAAACTCGTTACTACTATATATTTAATGCCTAATGTAACCAATAGCTAACATAGCTTATTACATAAAATATTAGCCACACAATTTACTAAAACACTAATTCGAACATACATCAGATGCAGCAAAAGAGTTCTAGATCAATGATCTGTAAGTCTCACATTTCATTATATTCTTATACTGTTTAAGCTTTATACCATATGTCACTGATTATCTTACAAAATAAAAGAAAATAAAAAACTTGCCCTATTTATTTCTGGGAAACTGCAGTTACCAAAATTCTTTCTATAAACTGCACATCCAATGATTGCATTTAACAGGAATCAGGATGTTGGCACCCAGCAAGTATGAAATCTATAGCCAATTTAGAGGGCGTAAATGGATACATAAACTATCTGCAAAAAGTAATGTGTAAAACCATATAATAGACAGAAATTCTGCTATCAGTATAATGTATAGCAAGATTTACCTTTTCAAGGCACCCTTGAGAAACTCTGGCTTTACTTCAAAGTGATAACAGGTATGTTCAGTCTCTGTGCATGCATTTGTTGAGCCACCATGCTTGGATAAATAACTATCATACTAGCAATAAAAAGAGTCAAATAACTAGGCCAATCAACCTTAAGGCATGCTTCTGTCACACATATTCAGAGTACATTTAACTAGATGATAAGCATCAATATGATCATATTCATGCATACAAGGAAATTCACCTGATAATTGATTAATATTAAACCTTAATTAATATAAAGATTTTACCCAAGGAAAAAATGATACATGCAGTAGGGTCTTGGGAAAAAGGCTTATCTGAGCTGGATCAAATCACAAAGATGACATCTGATAGGTAGAAGCATTATGAGGATTACTTATTATTATTTGAATACAAGAGAATCCCTTATAATATAAATTAATACTAATGCAAGGTGAAGAATATCAAATATATTAATTATTTATTTCAACAGTAAAATTACTATTGGATTAAACTCCTGAAACTTCAGAAGGACCCTCCAGCAGCAATGTGGCATGCAGAGAAAGAAATGTCACATAGTCATCAAATCGTAGTCAGAGGACTAATCTCCATATTTTAAATCATAAGATTTCAAAAAAAAAATGAAAAATAGCTTGAAAGATATCATATAAATAATATATCTATCTATAGTATAAACAAAGTACTCGTTAAAATGGAGAGGGCTAAGTTTCTGTAATTCTCACTGCATATTTTGAGTTAGAGGACAGGTACATAAATAGGACTGAAGGCAATAAAGGTGCCTTAAAGTCCAGGTATAATACAGATCTGGTACAAATCAAGATAAAAAAGGAAATAAACTAATGGTGTACCTCTAGAAAAGGGGAAAAAAAAACATATTTAAAACGAAATAAAGAGCCATAAAGACAGAATAAAGTGTTGACCCAAATCCCCTCAGATCTGGGCTGGAAAAATGTCCCAAATCTCCTAAGATCTGGGCTGAAGATGTGCTAGAGAATACCAACACACCCCCTCCAGTTGGGTAGTAAATGTTGATCATCCCCAACTTGCATCTATGTTCTTCGAACCTCACCCTAGTCAAGGCCTTGGTTAGGACATCTGCAACTTGAGCTTTAGCAGGAATGTATGAGAGTTCAATATCCCTTGAGTCAACCTTCTCTTCGATAAAGTGATGGTCTATCTCAATGTGCTTAGTTCTATCATGTCGAACTGGGCTTTTAGCTATACTAATAGCTGCCATGTTATCACAATGTACTCTTGTTCGCCATTAGTTAGTTACTTTAAGCTCTCGAAATAGTCTCTTTAGCCATAACCCCTCACATATATCCTCAGCTAGGGATAATCTGCCTCAACACTGCTACAACTGATTGTTTCTTGCTTCTCCATGTCACTAAGTTCCCCCACACATAGGTGCGATAACCTATGGTGGATTTTCTATCCATAATTGAGCCCATCCAATCAACATCACTATAAATCTCCACTATTCGACATGTGCCCTTTCCTTTTGCCTGGAGACATTCTTAGGTACCTTAGAATTCTCTACGCAGCTTCAAGATGAATCTCACAAGGTTTATTCATATACTGGCTAATAACACTAACAAGGAAACATATATCTGGTTGACTATGATATAAGTATATCAATTTCCCTACAAGCTTGTGGTATTTCTCTGTATCAATTGGTGGATTTTCTTGGGAGAATCTAATCTTGCAATCTGCTTCCATAGGAGTTTCTACTAGTTTACATCCCAACGTCACCATTTCCTTAAGTAAGTCGATAGTGTACTTTTTTTTGGGATACAAGGATCCCTCTTTTAGACCTAGCAACTTCTATTCCTATGAAGCACTCCAAGGGCCAAAGCTCCTTGATTTCAAATTCCTTAGCCAAGGCTTTCTTCAAATCTTTTATCTCATCTTCATAATTACTGATGATTTCCCCTTTGGGAGGGAACTTAGTAAAGAGAGTATAATCAACCTACCCCTGTGAGTACCCTTTCTTTTTTACACCTTTAGTGAATAGTTCGAACCATGCCTAGGAGACTACTTGAGCCAATACAAAGATTTTCTCAATTTGCAAACTTTGCCTCTACTTTCTTTTCTCAAATCCCAGTGGGATGGATGTGTAAACTTCCTCTTCTAGGTCTCCATTTAGGAATGCGTTCTTTACATCAAGTTGGCGCAGTTGCCAGTTCAAGTTTGCCACCAAAGAAAACAACACATTAATAGAGTTTAACTTAGTTACTAGTGTAAAGGTTTCTTTGTAGTCTATCCCATGAGTTTGGGGGAACTTTTTTGCAACCAATCGAGCTTTGTGTTTGTTGATACTCCTGTCAAAGTTCTATTTAATGTTGAAAACCCATTTGCAACCAACAAACTTTTTTCTTCCAGGTAAATCAACCAAGTACTAGGTTCCATTCTTCTTAAGTGCACTTATTTCTTCTAGACCAACCTCCTTCCATTGTTCCTATTCAAGTGCTTCATGGATGCTTTGTGGAATTTTTTCATTAGAAACATTGGTCATAAAGGCTTTATAAGAAGGTGATAATTTACTATATGACACATATTTGCCAATAGTGTTTAGTGCAACACCTAGTACCTTTTCTCCAAGCAATGGGTATGGCTAAGTCCTCTATGTCAGGACCTTGGCTAGAGGGACTTGGATTCTACGTAGGAATTGATTTTGCCTTGATCTCGAGGTCCTTGTGTCTTTGAGAGCAAAGACATTCACTGCACCTGTTCACCTGTCTCGAGCCCACATTCAGATCCATTTTTTCCTCGTTCCAGATCAGATTCAACTTCTGTTTCATGTTCAAGAAGGTTGTTGACTTCAGGCTCAAGGTTAGGATGGTTGTGTGGCTCGGGTTCCTATAAAACAACATTGGGAATTGGGCTGGTAGGGGCCATTTTATAGTGATCACCACCTCCATAGTTTTGATCCTCACCAAAATTCCACACTCCACCGAAACTCCATTCACCTATTTCACCTTGGTTCTCATTCTCCTCCCTAAATGAAAGTTTTGGGGTTGCAAGGAGTGTCTTTAAAAAAGGTGACATCCATGGAAACATAGAATTTCTTTTGGCTAGGGGAATAACAAGTGTAGCTGTTTTAATTGGATGGGTACCCTATAAAATTGCATTTGGTGACTCTTTTAAGTTTATGGTTATAGTGAAGGCAAACAAAGGCTATACATCTAAATACCTTGAGAGATAGAGAAGAAATAATATAGGTAGTGGGGTAGGTTTAGAGAAGGGAACATGGTGTTTGGACATTTAGAACTTTGGAAAGCATTCTATTTATAAGGTGTGCAGTTGTATGAATGGCTTCTCCCCAAAAAATAGTAAGGACATTCATGGTGAATAATAATGATCTTGCAACTTCAAGTATATATCTATTTTTCTTTTTCAGGTACCCTAATTTTTTTATGGGGTGTAGGCATAGGTACTTTGGTAGTGAATTCCTTGGTCTTGGAGGTAAGCACAAGGGATGAATTAATGTACCCCCCCCCCTTTTTTTTTCCAAATTATCACTCCTTAGTTCTTGATCCAGATTTGGAATTGGTTTTGAATAAATTGGTTTAAGGTTTTGAAAATTGCAGGTACCTTTGATTTTTCTCCCATCAAATAAATCCATGTTGCCCTTGTGTAATCATCCACAAAGGTAACAAACTACTTTGCACCCGACTTACTCTTAATCTTAGAAGGGCCCCACACATCACTATGGATTAGGAGAAAAGGTTAGGATGGTTTGTAGCTTTGTGTAAGGTAAATATTGTGAGCGTGTTTAGCAAGTCGACATGTTTCACAAGGTAACATAACAAAATTTTGATTGCAAAGATCTGGATACAACTTTTTCACATATTGGACATTAAGGTGGCCTAGTCTATAATACCACAATACAGATCATCCTTATTAGCACCAAAGCCATACTTATTTGCGGTTGTAGGACCCATGAGATAGAAAGCAGCCACTTCCTTACTTACCATTGCCAATCATCCTCTTGGATGCCAAGGCTTGAAATTCACATCTGCTATCAAAAAAGTTAGTCATACGATTGTTATATTTGACTAATTTGCTGATAGATAACAAGTTACAAGTGAGTTTGGGCACAAGTAAAACATTTTTCAGACTAAATCTTTAGAGATAGTGACTGTCCCAATCCTTGTCATAATGGTTAAGGTCCCATATGCTAATTTTACTTTCAAAGGTATTGTACACTTGTTAATTTCATCAAATAAAGAGGAATTGTTTATCACGTGATCTGATGCTCCAGAATCTACCAGCCATGTGAGATTATTCATGTTTTGGGCATTAAGGGCTATTGAAAAATTACCAAACTAGGCAATATACCCAATTCCAACATCACCCCTTTAAGTGTCTTGAGCCATATTCTTCTGTTGTCCAAACAACTTTTGAAGAAGCTCAAGCTATTCATTGGAAAACAAGGGTGCTTCTGAAGTGGCAGGTTCCACTCTACTACTAACTACATAACCATTCCCATCATTCTTTGGTTTCGGTTTCTAATTGGGTGGTTTTCCATGGATCCTCCAGCAATTATCCTTGGCATGATTGCTTTTATAACAATGCTCACACCACTGTTTGCCATTTTTCTTTTGTTTATTGTCACCTCCTTGGGTTGGCCAACGTGACACAAGGGCAAACCCTTCACTAGTGTTTAGAGGGGTGTATGTGTGAGGTCCCTGTCCAACTTTCTTGCTACTTTCTTCACGTCATGCCTCTGCAAATACTCCTTTAAGTGAGGGAATGGGTTTCATAGCAAGGATTCAACCTCTTACCTCATCAAAATTGCTATTTAAGTCCATTAGGAACTTTTAAATTCTCTTTTCTCCACAGTCTTCTTATAGCCTATTACATCAGTAGTACAACTCCAAGTATAAGTGCCCAACATGATGAATTGAGCATTCTATCTCAAATGCCTCAATAGCACTTTCACAGGCAGAATGGCCTTTATGGGCTACCTCCCACATCTCACGGGCAGTCCTAAAGAACAAGAAATTCTCACCTATCTCCGTGCTCATGGAGTTAATAAGCCAACCTATAACTTGGTGGGTTTCAGGCTTCCAAGTTTTATACTTGGAAGCACTGGCATTTGGCTTCCTAGCCTCTCCACTCAAATAATCCTCTTTCCCTCTCCGACAAACAAACATCATCACGGAATGGTTCCATAACAGGTAGTTATATCCGTTTAGTTTGGGTGTGGTGTTGTGGTAGAGATGCTCGCCTAGAATACTTAGGAAGGAATAGAATTAATATCTATTAAGGAAAAATAGAACAAGGATCTCACTCAAGTAATCCTAATAGCCAAAGTAGAGGAGATTCTCTAATACACTTCAAGAAAAATGAATCAATTTGCTGTCCTCTTACGCCTTCAGCATAGCTCTTATTAACAATGCAGAAATGGGGATTACAATAATTAGAAAATGAATCAGAAAAATCAGGAAATATCCCTGAGAATCAAAAGATAACTAACAACAACGGCAGCAGCCTTCAACAGACTTTACATTATTCAAAATGCCATAAAAAGTCAAAACAAACTCCTAATATTTCTCAACTACAAAAATCTGGACTAATTCAATTAATTTTGTTTATTCCTTCTTCTTTGATAAACCTGCAATGGTCTCTTATCATTACTCCCCCCTTCGAAAACAGACTTGTCCTCAAGTCTGAAAAAAGGAAACTGAGACAGTAACAAGTCATAATCCTCCCAACTGGCTTCTTCTGGAGGTCTGTTGTGCCACTTGATTAAAAGCTCCAAGCCTTGGTGCTTAGTCCAGCGATGATCCAGGACCCTAGCAGGCTGGACAGTAAATTCCAGATCTGCAGAAAGTGGCAAAGCAGCAGGGGGAGAAGCTAGAAGTTGTCCATAAGCTAGACGAAGAAGAGACACATGGATAATAGGATGAACTCTAGCATCCTCAGGCAACTCTAATTTGTAAGCTACTTTTCCAACTTTGTTCAAGACTTTATAAGGCCCAAAGAATACTGGAGACAGCTTTTCAAACTTCTTTTTAGCAAGAGATCTCTAACAAAAAGGCTGTATGCAAAGCCAAACTACATCTCCTTCCTGAAATTGTAACTCCCTACGATGCTTGTCAGCATAAACCTTCATCCAGTTCTGAGTTTTAAGCAAATTTTCCTTGAGAAGCTTAAGCATAACATCGCGGGACTCAAGTTGTTCCTCTAATTCCGCAATGTGAGTTTCTCCTTTCACAAATGGGTACAATGGTGGAGGGATAAGAGACCGTTGCAGGTTTATCAAAGAAGAAAGAATAAACAAAATTAATTGAATTAGTCCAGATTTTTGTAGTTGAGAAATATTAGGAGTTTGTTTTGACTTTTTATGGCATTTTGAATAATGTAAAGTCTGTTGAAGGCTGCTGTATTTTCTTTTCCTGATCTGTAAAGGATTGTAAAATCAAAGGATAGTAGTTTTAAAATCAATCTTTGCTGAGAATTAGTGAGGACTCACTGCTCCAATAAATATTTTAAACTAGCATGGTCTGTGTTAACCCAAAAGTGTCGACCAAGAAGGTAATGTCTCCACTTTTGTAAAGCCAGAACTAAGGCAAAAAGCTCCCGATCATATGGAGACTTGAATTGGTTGGAAAGAGAGAAACCTTTGCTAAAATAAGCAATGGGATGATTCTGCTGCATAAGAATGGCTCCAATACTGTCCATGGAAGCATCACACTCCACGGTAAATTCGGCATTAAAATTGGGAAGCTGTAACACAGGGGTTGTAACCAAGGCTAGCTTGAGATTATCGAATGCTTGTTGAACCACATCACTCCAAAGGAAAACATTCTTTTTGGTCAAATCGGTCAAAGGCCTTGCAATAATACCATAAGCTTTGACAAAGCGCCTGTAATAACCTGTGAGCCCCAAAAATCCCCTCAACTCCTTCACATTTTTAGGGACTGGCCATTCCATAACAGCGGTAATTTTATCATAGTCAACTTCAACACCGGTAGCTGAAACTTTATGACCCAAAAACTCAATTCTGGGCTGGCCAAGTGAGCACTTTTTTGGATTGGTGAAGTAGGAGTTATCGTGCAGTGTTTGCAACACAATATGCAAATGCTTTTCATGTTGTTCAGCAGAAGGGCTATAAACTAAAATGTCGTCAAAAAAGACAAGTACAAATTGTCTTAAATAAGGCCTAAAAAGATCATTCATGGCTTCCTGAAATGTTGTTGGAGCATTAGTCAATCCCAAAGGCATCACAACAAATTCATAATGTCCCGAATGTGTTCTAAATGCAGTCTTGTGAATGTCAGCAGGTAAAACATGAATTTGATGATATCCAGACCTTAAATCTATTTTTGAAAAATAAACAGATCCATGTAATTCATCCAAGAGCTCATCAACATTTGGAATGGGATACTTATTTGGAATAGTGATGCTGTTGAGCTTCCTGTAATCAATACATAGATGCCATGACCCATCCTTTTTCTTTACTAATAAAACTGGGCTTGCAAAAGGGCTTGAACTGGGTCTGATGAATCCACATTGCAATAGGTCATTCACCTGCTTCTCAATCTCCGTTTTCTGGTAATATGGGTACCTATAAGGACGAATGTTGGGTGGTGGAGCTCCATGCAGCAATGGTATAGTGTGAAAATGCTTTCTAAAGGGTGGTAATGATTCTGGTGCTTCAAATACAGAATGAAATTCAAGTCTTATACCCTCAAGATGGAGTGGAGGGAGGCATTTTTTAATAGATTCAGCCTCTATATGGAGCAGAGAATGCAATTGAGCAATAACACGATCACCATGTGGCACCCCTTGCAATTTATATCTCTTCCCATTGAGCCAAAAAATCATGAACATCTCATTCCAATTAGCTTGCACAGTATTAAGAGATGCAAGCCACTTGATTCCCAAAACAAGGTCAGCCCCACCAAGGGAAAAAGGATAAAAATCTTCTATCAATTTTAAGCTAGGCAACTGTATACAAATTCTATGGCATCGCACGATACTCCCATTCCCTATCTGAACTCCAAAAGTTGAAACAAAGTGAGTAGGACGGCTGAGTTCTTGCACCAACGAATCAGAAATGAAGTTGTGAGTTGAACCACTGTCCACGAGAAGCATCATGCTGCGAGAATGGAGGGTGCCCCGAAGCTTCATCGTCGATGAAGCCGTCTTTCCCAGAATCGCATGAAGTGAAATTTCAACCTCCTCCACTTCTGCATTTTCACCTTCGATGGGTTCAGCGGTGTCGAATACTGGATTACCTGCTTCATCGATCTCCATCAGTGCGAACGAGCTGGATTTGCAGCGATGACCCGGGCGAAACGTTTCTCCACAGCGAAAACAGAGCCCCTTTTCTCGGCACTGTTGCCACACAAAATCATTCGAAGGTGGCTGGGCAATGAACGACGATGAAGGCTTAGGATTATAGGGGAGGATCGTTGCGGATTTGATGGGGTTCGAAGGCTTTCTCGAATTTCTCTGGGACTTCTCGTGCGTCTCGTTGTTGTGCGTTATACAGAGGGGCCCGATTTTAGAATTGGAGCATATTGTGCTTGGGCCCACGTATTTGTAATTTATTTTCATATTCCAAAGCCAAACTTGCCGCCTTATACACTGTTCTGGGCTTATGGATACGTACATCAGCCCTTAATTCATCTTTCAGTCCACCAATGAAGACACCAAGGAGGCAGTGTTCTGGCCAATTCTGCACTCGGGCAACACGACACGCAAATTCCTGGCGATACTCCTTGATCGACCCAGTTTGTTTAACCACAACTAAGTGCTCATCTGGGTTTTGGTACTCAAGAGGTCTATAGTGCTCTTGTAAAGCCTTCACAAATTCATCCCAATACATAACAGTGCGCTCTGAATTTATCCAAGAAAATAAATCACGTGCGTCTCCTTCTAAATACATCAAGGCAACATCAACCTTGAAGTCATCAGGTGTTTGGTAATATGGGAAATATTTTTCGGCCTTAAGAATCCATCCACGGGGATCACCTCCGCTGAATTTGGGAAATTCAATTTTGGTGTGTGGTGGACATCGCCTATAACCCCAAGGATTATCAAAATCTTCTTCACTATCCTCATCCCAATGAGAACGCCTTCGAGAATCGCCAATCGGTGCCTTTCCTCTGTCAGTTGCAGCAGAAGCAGCTTCAAGAGCTGCCACTTTCGCTGTTAAGACTTCAATGGCATCAAGCCTTGAGGCTATGGTAGCCAGTGGGTCTGAGGAAGTCTCTTGCGGATTATTAGAAGGATCGGAAGGGTGATTAGAAGGGCGAGTGGTAACCATGGCTCTGATACCAATTTGGTAGAAATGCTCGCCTAGAATACTTAGGAAGGAATAGAATTAATATCTATTAAGGAAAAATAGAGCAAGGATCTCACTCAAGTAATCCTAATAGCCAAAGTAGAGGAGATTCTCTAATACACTTCAAGAAAAATGAATCAATGTGCTGTCCTCTTACGCCTTCAGCACAGCTCTTATTAATAATGCGGAAATGGGGATTACAATAATTAGAAAATGAATCAGAAAAATCAGGAAATATCCCTGAGAATGAGAATCAGAAGATAACTAACAACAACGGCAGCAGCCTTCAACAGACTTTACATTATTCAAAATGCCATAAAAAGTCAAAACAAACTCCTAATATTTCTCAACTACAAAAATCTGGACTAATTCAATTAATTTTGTTTATTTCTTCTTCTTTGATAAACCTGCAACGGTCTCTTATCATGCTGCTTATGGGATGAGTGCTATTGGTAAAGGTTTGAGGTGTTTGGGCTGTCATCTCTGGGGGAAGCTCTCTCTTCTCTTCACTTACAATTGTTTGGTGACTGTATTTGGTCATGGAAGAATAGTAGGCCAGTGGGGCTCTGATACCATGTTAAAATGGAGAGGGAGAAGTTTTGGTAATTCTCCCTGCATATTTCAAATTAGAGGATAGGTACATAAATAGGCCTGAAGGCAATAAAGGAGCCATAAAGTCCCTGATACAGATCTGGTACAAATCAAGATTAAAAAAATGAAAATAAACTAATGGTGTAAACCAACACCTCTAGAAAAGGAAAAAAACCAAATTTAAAATGAAGTAAAGAGCCAAAAAGAGAGAATAAAGTGTTGACCTAAATCCCCTCAGATCTGGGCTAGAAAAACGTCCCAAATCTCCAAAGATCTGGGCTGAAGATGTGCTAGAGAATACCAACAATACTCAATACAATGAATTAACCCATGAATAAACAGAACTACTTAGCCATAAGTCTCACAATGGTATGTCATAGCTTTACCACAATAGTAGCAAAACAACACCAAAATCACAATTCATAACACACCTTACACTAGAAAGTAGAAACAAGACTTTATAGTCACAGATGGCATGGAATTTTTAATGAGGTTACAGGTTTATATTGACAGTCAAGTTAAGATGGAATGGAAGTTTAGCACAGAATGCTGTGTTCTGCACTTATAATGCTTTCTTTTAAAAAGAAAAAATACTAATCTTTCATAATCAGGTCATGAATGACCCAACTTTGAGACCTCACAAAAAATGAACCAGAAGAATTGCGAATCACAATTCCTGATTTCCAACTGGAATCACACTATTCTGGCATCAACTCTTTTCATTTTTTGGTCATTCAGCAATCCATATTGCTGGAAGGACAAATTAACTTGAATCACACGATTCAGATAGTGAATCACGCAATTTCAATCACATTGCTAACAAAAATAAAATCATACATGTCCTGGAATCTATAATACATTCTTCCATCAAGGGAGTCAAAATAACAAACATAATCTCATTCCTAACAAGGATCTCTCTTTTTTTTTCTTTTTTTTTTTTTTGTTTCACATTTATCATCAAACCAATATGGTAATTTCCATTTCTTCAACTACTACTGATTGATGGACAAGTCTGCATATATAGTGAGCACCTTCTTTACTGAGAACAGAAAAAATTCCTGAATTAGACTTCAGGCAAATCACAAAAGGAGAGGCAATAAGAGATTATCCATGCAATAGTGTCTATCTAAAAGTATCATTACATAATAATACTAATAGCATATCTTCAGGTTCATGTTCTATCTCTCTTAAGCCACCCTTCTAAAATGTACCATTATATTTCAGATAAATTTCATTTCCAACATATCACACATAGGATTTCATCATGGAACTTAAAACAGGCATCAAGACCAAGATTAGTCTTCTTGCTAGATTCCAAATCACACAGACACAATAATTTCTTAACTATTGCAAGGAGAGTATTTCAAATATACATAGCCAAACAGACCTCATTTTCATCTGGAAATTCATCACTCCCCATGAAGAGCATGTGTTCTGCAAAACAAGTGAAGTTAATTCATTTGTATAGGCAATAAATAGCAAGACAACTGAAGGATGAAAAAAAAAAAAAAGAACTGACACAAAGGATTATCTTGGCACACATGAAAGAGAATAGAACCTAATTTAATAAGTTACTCTGTTCTTGAAGCAGACAAGGTAGTGTTTGAAAGGTTCAAAGCCATAATAACATGACAAAGATTGCCACCAAGACCATAATGAAAATATGAACGAGAAGTGGTATTCTCCAACCTCCACGGATAGATGCTTGAGTAGGAAAAAGTGACAACTAAAATGAGAAGATGGACGGAATTGAGGGTATCTTTGGCAGTTGAAAGGGAAGGGAAGGAAAGACATGTAAAGAAAAAGGAGGGGCAGAGAAAGGAAGGGAAAGGATGGCTAAATTGCAATTTTCCTTCCCCTTGTTTGAGAAAACTTTTGCCGCCAATGTCCCTCCGATTGGAGGAACTTAAAATCATGAAGGAGGGAGGACTTTGGAGGATTTTGGCTTCTTAGTTAAAAATCATCCATTCTCAGCCCCTCCTTATAACAAGCTCCCAAACAAGGGAGAGGTTTTAATGAAACCTTTCCTTTCCTTCCCTTCCCTTCCCTTCCCCTCCATTATCCCCCACCCAAACATACACTAAATGGCAGCAAGATACAGTTGACCAATTTATACAAATAGTGATCTCAAACTACAATGTTAAGTTGTTGACCTTCTTTCATCATCCAAAAAGATAATGGGATTTAAATAAGATATAAGAATTTAATCAGACAGAGTCTGCATGGCTACATAGCCTCCACCACCTAAAAGGCTAAAAGGGAAAGAAGTGTCTGAAATCTTTCAGCAGGCATGACTTTTAATACCAAACTAATTACAGGGAATTTGATAGTCACCCTATCTCAGTAGAAACAAGAAAACATCATAACTGTTTTTACTTGTGTAAGATAAATATCCAAACCTAAAAAATGTGCTAGTCCCTGCGCCTCAAATGGATCAGAGAAGCTGCCTATTCCTACACACATGGCTGCCGCGGCCTGCACGGGAAACACACGAATTTATAAAGAAATAAAATCAAATGCACCTAACTGTTTTTCATTCATATTATCACATTTCCATGTATTTTCAGATCCTATCACCGTAATTTTTTTTTCCTAGAATTTCCCATCAATGAATAAAACAAAAACCAATCAAGCAATAAGTAACCTTTTTAGTCTGGGTAGCAGCCTTGGTCCCTTTGCCTTCTGCTTCACTGTGATCACCTTCCCCATCCTCGTCTTCAAAATCATCCTCATCCCCTTCTTCATCTTCATCCCCTTCGTCATCTTCCTCCTCGTTTTCTTCGTCGTCGCTTTGGACAACTTTCGGAGGGCCTTCGGGGTAAATCTCGGGATCATGAACTAGCAAAGCACGAAGGCCATTTTCGAGCTCCAGAAGTCTGTACAAACGCCTATCGTTCGGAGACTTGATTACGATGTCGTCCGACGAGAAAGTGCGGCCATCCATTCCCACTGGCCTCTTCGTTGGTCGACGCCGAACGAGAAGAAGAAAGAGTGACCGTGCAGAGGCAGCAAGGTACCTTACCGCGCCTCCTCCGCTCGTCTTCGTCGTCTATAAAGGACTCGCTAGTCTTTTGCGGCTGGAAGAAAAGCAAGCTCGAAGCAGCTTCGCTAGGCAGGCGAGTCGTTAATACGTCCCCCCCCCCTTTTTTTTTGGCTCTGTTTTGTATTGCCAACTAGATAGCTGGTTGCGCACTTGCACTGGCGCGGAAAAAATTAGTGGATCCTCCAATAAAATTTTTGTAGGTCCCATTAATAAAAAGTACTCTGATAATGAATTGTTAAAAAGTAATAATCTTTCCCCAGCTTTTTTAAAAATTATATTAGATAAGATTCCCATCAAGTCTAATAAATTTTTAAAAGGTTGGGAGTAAAATGGTTAAATTAGCATTGTTTAAAATAGGTCATAAAATAAATGAAATAAAATGAATTATTTATTTTAATATTATACTTAAAGCTAAATCATGAATTGCAAAGTTATTTGTTGTCTCGCACAACCGCTCTACATTATTATTTGAGATGGGAACAGAGACGAGACCTACTGGTCTAGCCAGGCACTTCTCAGTGGGCTCTGGCTACTTTTGACAACTTTACCAGTGAGACGAATACTTGAAGATCTTGTTGGTACTGGTAGCAACAAGAGGCTATATCATGAGCTTAAGGAGGGTAAAACGTATTATAATAACTAAGGGCAGAGGATGAAAATATTATATTGGCAGTTGGCACTGCAACGAGAACTTGAACTGAAGATTAATTTCATCCTTACGTAGGTTATTGTGTCTAGTTTGCTTGTTCACTTCCACGATAGGGCGTACAAGTTCCTTGTGCATCTCTAAAGGGTATGCACATCTTCTATGGACTGTTCAAATTAATCTAGATATAATTTTTTTAATTTTAAAAAATATAAAATACAAAATAAAAATATTTGTTTAACTATAAACTTAAAAAAACAATAATTTAAATAAAAAAATATAAAACTTTAAAATTTAGATCATTTAAGTTAAATCTAAATGACTCTAACGTGTTCTTTGGAGATATAAAGAAATGAACCCCTAAAACAAATTTATTTTTATTAGAGTTATTCATGGGCAAAGTTGAGTTGAGCATTTAGTAGACTCAATATTTAACCCGATTAAGATATCAATCTTATTTTTATGCCCATGATTCGATAAGTTCATTTTCATGTTAGATTAAGGTGGCTTAAGTGTACTCAAGTGAGTGTTTTTTTTTTTGTCAAATTGATACTTGCAATCTAAAAATATTTTTTTACAAATTTATAAGTATAAATTTTAAAACAATGAGTTTTTGGAGCTCTCATGTTTTCTCCGATAAAATAATTTCAACAAAAAAATAATTTAGTATTATTAAATAAAACACAAGCTACCCTAATATAATTAACTTTAGACAAATTTGTGTGTTTTCATTGTTCAACAAAGAAAATATTAATAAATGTATACATCAATGACAAAAATAATTAAGAAGTAAAAAAGGTTTAGATGAATAATAAAAGTTGCTGTTTGTAGGCCAACTGAAAAAAAAAATATAAAAAGATATAAGATGACAAAATATCAATAAAAAAATTAAATACCAGAACGAGTTGAGTAGAATATGTTTTCGCTCATAACCTAGCTCGACTTAATATAGTCTTTTTAAAAATTTTATCTATTTATATTTTTAATACAATCTTACCTGACTTGATTAGGCAAAATACTGAGCCTTAAGCCAACCATTTAACACCTCTAATTTTTATATTTTCATATTGATTGAGCCCGCTAACAAAGGCTCCGGTAGTTACTTAGCTATAAACGAGCAATGCTAGTTAGAGCTGGCCAAATTTTGACTATGATATGGGGTATGCCACATCAGCAATATATGAGGGAAAAAAACTTGGAAAGCCTGTCAGCCTTGTTATGTTAAGTGTGTTGATGAAATTTATAAAAAATATTTTTATAGAATAAAATATAAATTAAATAACTAATTTAATATGTTTTAAATTTAAGGAGTTATTTTAAAATTTTAAATAAAATTAATAGACTAAAATATTAATTTAATTGAGTAAAATAAATTGTTGACTTCTTAGAAATATTCTTTTAATTTTTAATCATATTTAGTTGAAAAATAAAATTACCTTCAAGTGGCTATAAAATCTATTTTTTATTGCTAGAATGAGAAGAAAATTATAATTTCTTATTTAAAACATAAGAAAATCGAGAGGGAGACCACTTGTCGCATGCCACAGTGATAGACATTATAATTATTTTAATGGCAATTTAGTAATTTGATATAACTACTTTCCGTTATATTCTGTTAGCTCGTTGGTTCATATAGGGTGGGGCAGGAACAGAAGAAGCATGTGAATTGTAACCCGTTCTTCGTCTTAAGTTTATCTTCTACTCTCTATTCTTCTTCTCCGTTTCTACCATATTCTTTCTCGGTATCGTATCATTGGTGTCAGAGCAAACAATCCATGGCTGACGGAACTCGATCACAAACTAATGTTCGGGAGGCTGAGGATCAATTGAGGATTGAGTTGAACCATCGATTTAATGTAATGGAACAGCAGGTAGGTGGTTTACAAGAAGTTGTATGAGGATTAGCATTATAACTGGTAGAGGTGACAAATGGGAATCGTGATCATGCTCGTATGGAGATGGGGGGTGCTACAACTGATTACCAAATTCCAACTCACTTCACTAAGGTCAAGTTTCCGAAGTTTAGCAAGAACGATGTGATTGGATGGATTTCAAAATGTGAATAATTTTTTCTATTGGACGAAACTCCAAAAACTAACAAGGTGATGTTAGCTAGTTTGTCTTTGTCTGAAATTGCTTATAAGTGGTTCCAATCATTTGAGAGAAGCCGATAGGGTCAGTTGAATTGGACAATATTTGTGGAAGTTGTTAAAATTCGCTTCGAACCATTACATGATGATCCATTGGAAGAATTAATGCAGCTGAAGCAAAAGGATTCACTATCCGAATTCCAAGCTAAATTTGATGATCTTATATGTAAGGTGGAACTCTCTGAAACTCAAAAGTTGAGTTGCTATTTAGGAGCCTTCAAACTAGAACTGGCAGTAAGGGTTAAACTGCTCCACCCCCAGACCCTATTAGAAGCAATGAGGTTGGCTAAATTGCAGGAGATGAATATTCAACTAATGCAAAAGTCTATAGGGGTAGGACTAGGGGATAGTTGGAAATCCCAAATGCTGAAAAGGTTTGACGGTGTTTTTGATAAATCTAAGGGCATATTAGAGAACAAGAGGTGGAATTCCAATTTTTGGGAGAATACATCTAAGGGAATACTAGGTAAACCAAATGTTAGATTTCAAGATAAGCTAACACTTGAAGAGTTGGAGGATCATCGTGTAAGGAACCTTTGTTACTTTTGCCATGAGAAGTTTACCCGTGGACATGATTGTCCTAAAAGGAAGCGGATGCAAGTATATTTAATGGAAGTGGAAGAGGAAGCAGGGGAAGGAGTGGAAATGCAAGAAGCTGAGGGAGTGGAAGAAACTAAGATAGGAGCTCCAGTTGAAGAGGAACATCCTGTCATATCTCTCAATGCTCTCTCGGGTAATGATGCATATCCTACTATGAGAATAACCGGTAGATGTGGTAAGAAGCCGCTGCACATACTGATAGACATAGGAAGTACTCACAACTTCCTAAATGAAACCATAGGTGATGAAGGAATGTGGAAGATAAAACCCATTCAAGCTGTGACAGTTACAGTAGCTAATGGTAATCAAATCCAAGGAAAGAGAGGATGTGAAGGTTTGAAATGGATCACTCAAGGTGTGGAGTTTGAAGCTGATGTTATCTTACTTCCTTTGGTGGGATGTGACATGGTATTGGGCATGCAGTGGATGAAGGAGCTTGGAGTTATTCAAATGGACTGCAAAAATTTAGTGATGGAGTTTGAATGGAAGGGGGAAAGAGTTCAGATCACAGCTGCTAATGAAGAGAAGAATAAAATAATCAGTGAACAGAAATTATTGAGAATAATGACCCATTCTATGCTGTAACTTATTTCCTGTAATTAAAACTCCAGTTACTGTACATTAACGTCTATGCCAGCAGGACCTTGTTCCAGAGGCTGTGACAGAACTTATTCGAGAATTTAATGATATCTTTGCTGAACCTAAGGGTCTACCTCCTAGTAGGGGCAGTTTTGATCATCAAATTACTCTCAAGAAAGGAACCAATCTAGTAAATGTGCGTCCATATAGATACCCTCCCATGCAGAAGGATGTGATTGAAGGACTGGTAAAAGAATTACTAGACTTTGGGGTCATTTAACCTAGTAATTCTCCTTTTACTTCCCCGGTAGTATTAGTCAAGAAAAAGGATGGTAGTTGGCGAATGTGCGTGGACTACTGAACGCTCAACAAAGCTACTATTCAAAATTATTTCTTGATTCCCCTCATTGATGACTTATTGGATGAGTTGGGAAGAGCCAAGATTTTCACCAAGTTAGATATGAGGACGGGGTATCACCAAGTTTGAATGAAAAACGAAGACATCTCTAAAACTGCATTTCAAACACACTTCGGGCATTATGAATATTTGGTTATGCCGTTCGGATTGACCAATGCTCCATCAACTTTCCAAGGAATAATGAACACCATATTCCATGAGCTACTGAGAAAATATGTTCTGGTATTTTTTGACAACATCCTAATATACAGTGAGAATATTGGAGCTCATGTACATCATTTGAGGACAGTATTCAGAATTTTAAGACAACATCAATTCTACGTGAAGCATAGCAAATGTGCTTTTGCTACTAAGCAGATTAATTACTTGGGACATGTCATTACAGATGTGGGAGTATCTGCTGATCCTGAAAAGATTCAAGTTGTTTCAAATTGGCCTACTCCTATTAATATCCATGAATTAAGAGGTTTCTTAGGGCTGTCAAGATATTACCGAAGATTCATCGAGGGATATAGAATAATTGTTAAGCCCCTGATTGATCTCTTAGAAAGGGACAACTTTCGAGTGGAATCACACAAACTGAAATAGCTATTAAAAAGCTCAAGGCTGCTTTAATTGAAGCTCCAATACTTTCTCTACCAAAATTAGACCAATCTTTTATTATTGAAATGGATGCCTCAAGTGTTGGAATTGGCGCTGTGCTTATGCAGAATGGTCATCCGATAGCTTATGTTAGTAAGGTGCTCTCCCCTAGAAATTGGTTATTATCTATGTATGATAAGGAATTATTCACCATTGTTTATACTATCAGCAAATGGCACCAATATTTAAGCATTCAGCCCTTCACCATCTTGGCATACCAGATGAGCTTGAAATATCTTCTAGAACAATGTCTTTCAACACTTTCCCAGTACAATTAGATTACTCGACTAATGGGGTTTCAATATGAGATTAGCTACAAAAAGGGAAAAGATAATTTAGCTGCAGATGCTCTATCTTAGGCAACCCATGGAGAGTTACTTCATATAAGCCTCTCCTTTGTCTCTACTGATTTATGGCAGAAGATTCAAATGCAATGGACGGATGATGCTGACTTGTAACATATCATAACTGAAGTGGTGCAGAGTCCCACACTTCATCCAAAGTATAGATGGAGTGTAAAGTCCCACATCGGATGGTTTGGTCCTGGGAATGGCCCATATAAGTGGAGGCAAAGCTTCCCCCACCAAGGCGCGCTTTTCCTATGGGAAAGGACAAACCCCAACGAACCGGGAAGGCTGGGTCCACGACCCTCGAACCGGGAAAGACGGGACAATACCTTGGTGGCTCTGTATGGTGTTTGAGGGCTTATAAGTGGGTGCGAAGCTCTCCCCACCAACGGCGCGCTTCTCCTGAGCGAAGGCTGGGTCAAAGACCCTCGAAGCTCGGAGAAGGCAAAAACCCTTTGAGGACGGGCGAGTTCGCCGCTCAGGGAACAATACTGATGGGCCCAGGTAGCTACGCTTCCCACCCCACGGCGCGCTTTTCCCGTGAGTTGCGTTAGTAGCTGCGGGAAGGGACAAACCCCACCGGGAAGGCTGGGTTACGACCCTTTGAACCGACGGGACAATACTCATGGGGGCTCTGTATGGTTGTTTGGTATCAGAGCCGGCCGTTCGAGTGTGCAACCTGAGGACGGGTTGGCCCCAAAAGGGGGGTGGATTGTGAAGTCCCACATCGGATGGTGCGGTCCTGGGAAGAGCCCATATAAGTGGGGAGAATCCTCCCCCTCATGAGCGCGCTTTTCCCGTGAGTTGCGTTAGTAGCTGCGGGAAGGGACAAACCCCACCGGGAAGGCTGGGTTACGACCCTTTGAACCGGCGAGACAATACTCATGGGGGCTCTGTATGGTTATTCATACAGAGCCTCCAACGATATTGTCCCCGAGCGGCACGCTGGCCCAAGGGGTTTTGTTCTTCCCTGCCTTCCGGGTTCGAGGGTCTTCGACCCAGCCTTCCCCGTTCGTTGGGAAAACGCATCGTCAGAGTTCACAGCGGAAGCCACGCTCTCCCACGATATTGTCCCTGAGCGGCGCACTCGCCCGTCCTCAAGGTTTTGTCCTCTCCCCGAGCTTCGAGGGTCCTTGACCCGGCCTTCGCTCTAGAGGAGAGACGCGTCGTTGGTGGGGAGAGCTTTGCCCCCACTTATATGGGCTAGTTACAGGCCCCTTCTAGCCGATGTGCGACTTTGCAATCCACCCCCCTTTTGGGGCCGACCCGTCCTCGGGTCGCACATGGGCCAGGATTGCTCTGATACCAACACAACCATACAGAGCCCCCATGAGTATTGTCCCGCCGGTTCAAAGGGTCGTAACCCAGGGACAATATCGTGGGAGAGGACAAAACCTTGAGGACGGGCGAGTGTGCCGCTCAGGGACAATATCGTGGGAGAGCGTGGCTTCCGCTGTGAACTCTAACGACGCGTCTCTCCTCTAGAGCGAAGGCCGGGTCAAGGACCCTCGAAGCTTGGGGAGAGGACAAAACCTTGAGGACAGGCGAGTGCGCCGCTCAGGGACAATATCATACACATACAGAGCCCTCACGAGTATTGTCCCGTCCTTCCCGGTTCGTGGGTCTTCGACCCTGCCTTCCCGGTTCGTTGGGCTTTGTCCTTTCCCGTAGGAAAAGCGCGCTCGTGAGGAGGAGGATTCTCCCTACTTATATGGGCTAGCCACAGGCCCCTTCCAGCCGATGTGGGACTTTACAATCCACTCCCCTTTTGGGGCCGACCCGTCCTCGGGTCGCACATAGGTCAGGATTGCTCTGATACCAACACATACAGAGCCCTCACGAGTATTGTCCCGTCCTTCCCGGTTCGTGGGTCTTCGACCCTGTCTTCCCGGTTCGTTGGGCTTTGTCCTTTCCCGTAGGAAAAGCGCGCTCGTGAGGGGGAGGATTCTCCCCACTTATATGGGCTAGCCACAGGCCCCTTCCAGCCGATGTGGAACTTTACAATCCACCCCAAACGCGTCGTCAGAGTTCACAGCGGAAGCCACGCTCTCCTACGATATTGTCCCTGAGCGGCGCACTCGCCCGTCCTCAAGGTTTTGTCCCGTCCTTCCCGGTTCGTGGGTCTTCGACCCTGCCTTCCCGGTTCAGTGGGGTTTGTCCCTTACCGCTTAACTCACGGGAAAAGCACGCCTTGGTAGGGGAAGCTTTGCCCCCACTTATATGGGTCGTTCCCAGGACCAAACCATCCGATGTGGGACTTTACAATCCACCCTCCTTTTGGGGCCGACCCGTCCTCGGGTCGCACATGCGAACGGCCAGCTCTGATACCAACACCACACAGAGCCACCAAGGTATTGTCCCGTCCTTCCCGGTTCGTGGGTCTTCGACCCTGCCTTCCCGGTTCAGTGGGGTTTGTCCCTTCCCGCTTAACTCACGGGAAAAGCGCGCCTTGGTGGGGGAAGCTTTGCCCCCACTTATATGGGCCGTTCCCAGGACCAAACCATCCGATGTGGGACTTTACATGGAGCAATGGAATATTGACTCGTAAAGGCAAACTGGTCATTGGAGCGTCTCAAGGGGAACTTAAACAAATTATTCTGTAGTGGCTTCATGCTTCCCCTCAAAGGGGCCACTCGGGAACAAAAAAGCAACCTTGAAAAGAATTCAATCACTCTTTTATTGGAAAGGAATGTCAGTGAATGTTAAATCCTTCTTAGACAAATGTGAAACCTATCTAAGATGTAAGTATGAAACCATAGCATATCCTGGTCCGTTGTAGCCACTACTTACTCCCAATAGCGTATGATAGAGCTTAGCAATGGATTTTATAAAGCACCTTTCGAAATCTGATGGCAAAGACACTATATGGGTGATCATCGATAGACTTAGTAAATACGCTCATTTCTTAGCCCTGTCTCATCCATTTTCTGTTGCTCAAGTGGCCCAACTTTTTCTCAATCACATCTACAAGCTACATGGAGCTCCAAGCAACATAATCAGTGATTGTGACCTATTTTTCACTAGCCAATTCTAGCGAGAATTCCTCAACAGGCTTGGGATAACTCAAAATTTATGCACTGCTTACCACCCGTAATCTGACGGTTAGAGTAAGGTGCTGAACCGATGCTTAGAGCATTATCTAAGGAGTTTTACGTGGTAAGTAACAAGGGACTGGGCCAAATGGTTACCTTTGGCAGAATGGTGGTATAATACCACATTTCACACAGCCATAAGAGCAACTCCTTATAAGATCATGTATGGAAAGCCTCCTCCTCTACAGCTTCCTTATCTGCCACACGAATCCTCCGTTGATGTTGTTGATCGCAGTTTTATAGCTAGGGAGGCAATGATGAGAAAGCTGAAGGAGCACTTACGGGTGGCCGCCGATCGTATGAAGCAGCAAGCAGACAAGTCTCGATCTGAAAGGTCCTTTTATAGTTAGTGATTAGGTTTTTTTAAAACTATAACCTTACAGGCAATCATCCCTCAAAAGAAGATCAGTTGCTAAGCTATCACCATGTTACTTCAGTCCCTATAAAATCATAGCCAAGGTGGTACAAGTTGCTTATACCTTAAGGTTGCCTCCCACCACAAGAATCCATCCTATGTTCCATGTATCTTTATTGAAGAAATGCCCAGACCCAAATATTTTAGCATCACCCATCCTTGAGGATTGGAACACAGGACTTGGTCCTCAGTCTCCCGAAGCAATTATGGATAGATGTATAGTGCAGAGGCAGAATCGAGTAGTGACGCAAGTACTTGTTCAATGGCAAGGAAAACCTCCAGAAGAAGCTACTTGGGAATTGTGGCATGACATGCAGAGAAGATTCCCTGACTTTGGCCAAGTTGTTCACCCCTGGGGACAAGGGTGATTTTGAAGGGTGGGTAGTTCATAGACATTATAATTATTTTAATGGCAATTTAATAATTCGATGTAACTACTTTTCGTTATATTCTATTAGCTCGTTGGTGGTGGGGCGGGAATAGAAGAAGCACGTGAATTGTAACCCGTTCTTCATCTCAAATTTCTCTTCTGCTCTCTATTCTTCTTCTCTATTTCTACCCTCTTCTTTTTCGGTATCATATCACATAGTCGGAAGTAGCGACGGGTTGGATTAAGCAGTGGTTCGGGGACACATTGAAGAATGTGATGAAGCTTCATGAACCCTGGGTCTAGAAATCCCCAAATCTATAAATGAAGCATAGGTTAGAAAAGGGTACGAATTCTCTGTTATTGTGCTGCTCAACTAAAGAATCCTTTATTTTTATTTTCAATTCTAATAATTCTTTTTTATTTAAAAAATAAAATGAAAATTAAAAGAATATTTTTATTTCATTTTTTTTCAAAATTAAAAAAAAAAAATCTTAGAATTAAAAAAGGAACAAAACAAAACATTGAAATGTTCAAATCTATTCAGCTTGACGAGAGAGAATCCGCTTTTGTCTGATAATCCCAAATCAATTTCGGATTTCAGAATGTGCGGGGTAGAGTGACCAAAGAGGAGAGAAAGAGGAAGGTGGTAATATTCTATCTTGTGATCCGATTTACAGTGAAAGGAACTTAACGTGCCATTTGGGCAATATTATTGTATAAGATAAGTATTTTCTTATTTAACGTGGAAAAATGACCAAAAAAAAAAATCAGGCATAGAGTTTTAATTGAATGGTTGGAAAGGGATAATCTTTCAAAAACTAAACAATTGAGAGAAATTCTTTTATGAAGAATTAAATTGTTAATATAGTCTAAAAATTATATTAATCTATGTATTTCTAACTTGCTCTACCTCTTTGCAAGACCTGGTATAAGTAGGAATTTCTCCATTTGTTTAGAAAAATTATCCAATCATTTCTCAACGACTTTGCTTTTGTTTTTGCCTCAGAAGATTCAATAAACAGTTTGTTTCCACCCTACTGCACTCCACAGTCCACACATTACTTTGGAAGGTCTCCTTCGGGTACCATCCCTGTGCACCAAAATAGCCCATGCATCCATGATAAGCTAAATAGAAACAGCTCTCTCAGCTTCTGGGGTGATTATTACAATATGTTTATGGCTTTCCTTTCCCCACTTGACAATACCACAGTTTTCTTTTCTACCCACTCATACCATAGATGGTAGATATCATGCAGAGCGCCGTGGTATGACCATATATAAACAGTATAATTACACATAATTTAGTTATACAAAGTCATTGCTGCCCAAGAGTTGAGTCAGGACCTTATCTTGATTCGATAATGGGACTCTCCAAGCAAAAAATTGAATAACAGAGAAACACAAAAGTAAAGACAGGCAGAGAGATAAAAGGATGGGGTGGGGCGTGGAGTTGTGTGTGACCATAGAGAGAGCATGGTGAGAATATTAGAATATAGAATCATCATCACTAGAAGATTACGAAGGGCATTTATCAGCAAAACCAAACAAGAATGCAGCGGGGAAGGTGCCTTCCGGGTATTTCAATGTGCTAGCTGCAGCATCATGAAACTCGAGCAGTGATGATTGATGCAATCCTTCAGTTCATGGTGGTTGAACAGAGTTAGCTAACTCAAAAATAGTAACCCAACTTCTTAGTTACAAATCTTGAATGATACACGAGTGTTGCGTTAGAGTCAAACGCAATCAACCAAAGCATATATACTAGTTAAATATCCATGAATGTCTGACGTGAGAGAGACCATCATAACAATAGGTCTCCAAAATTCAAGGATTGTACAACTTCTACGAATTAAAAAAAAAAAGGCATTATAGGAGTTCCAAGTCCATCTTACATTGAGAACGGAACAATAAATCACACAGTTTACAATGCTATCATGTAAATGATGATACAAATGACGGGAGGGGATTGATAAGTCCCAACATACAAAGATACAATGAGAATGACCCTTCATTCCCAATATTCTAGAGCCCAGAAACACCAAATGCCATGTAGAAACAAGAATGAGTGATCTTTGCAACAAAACCCCAAGGGAGCTTCCCCTTTTTAGGGAGTATCCCTAAGAATAAACAATTAAGAATTAATCCTTAATCTGAATGGAATATCGATAATATGATCAAACTAGATGTCAACACTCTAAAACAATTGACAAGAAGGGCGGGCCATGGATAAGTCAGCTGGTCAAACAGTTTGTGTCAAATTTAAAATGTTGTGCTACTCTCACTTGCAGAAAGTGAGGGGCCTTCAGACTTCACGAGGGCTGATCCCTTGCTACTAATGTCAAGTCCCTGCAAACGACCCAGTTGGTCATTCTGCAACATTTCCGAGAATGGATGAGAGTTTGTTTGTTGCAGTTGATGAGTTGGCATACTAGACGGGGAGTGATTGAATGATGGCAACTGCATGCTCTGGTGACCAGAAGGCCCTGACTGAGACGGAAGTGGAAAGAAGTTAGAAGCTGTAAATTGCATCTGGTGCATTCCCAGATTAAAAGATTCAGAGGGGCTCATTATCTCCCCAGTTGCAATCTTAAGTCTCTCAACTTCCTTCTTCAATGCTTCATTGAGAGCTACATCAGATCAATAACAACTCACAGTCAAATTAGTGAACCTTAGCAAAATAGTTTTAAAATAATTACAAGAAATGTGAACTTTATATTTCTTGTATCAAGCGAAGGATGGGTGACTTGGAAATAATGATTACCGTCTCGAAGCTGTGCCTGTTGCTCCATGGCTTGCAGACGAAGCTTAAGCTCTGCATTTTCAGTGCTCAGACCTGTCGTGTCCCTCTAAAAGATCAAGAAATAATTTGATCATATTATCAGCCACAAATTTTTCTATAGAAAGAAACTGAAGTTAATCAATGATTAAGGTTTACAAGCCAAAAACCATCAAGTGGACCGGGAATCAACAAAGTGATCAAAAAATGTAAGCTATAAACTCTTAGGGTCAGGAAGAATTTAACTTAAAAAAAAAAAGGAATTCCAGAAGAGCAAGGCACTGATAAAGCACATAAATGTATTAATTTTGTCACTAAAATTTAAAAAAGAAAAGGATACATTATATTATTACTTTCAGTTCAACGTTTGACTTTGAGCTACTATTAAGCAGAGATGATTATATTAACATTTAAGAAAAAATTATTTAGGTAATAAGCAAAGATTATAAGAATAATTACAAGCAGGAAAAGATTTCAATCACATATTGAAACCTAATTCAAAGAGATTTTTGGTGTGACGTAACGATGCACTAGAATTTACTGCACAGATGAACATCTAAAGATTTATTGCATCACAAATGACGTCAACACAAACCTGGTACAGTGTAAGTTGGGCAGAAAGAGTTGTGGCTTCAGTCTGAAGGGTCTGAACTTTGCGCTCAAGTTCTTGGATATAACGGGCCTTCCTCTCTTTTGATCGAGCAGCAGATTGTCGATTTGCCAGTATTCTATGCAATAACAACAAATAATAAGTGAATAGTCAATGAAAACAAAATTATATCAATTACTATGATACAGATATATTGAAAATCAACTGAAACTAAAGGCACCATCACTTTCAACATGATAGCCTTTAGAAATTACGATCCCACAATTGTTGCAGACTAATTCTTCATTACAAAATCGAAAGGTTGCACTGAGTGCACCCAACCAACTGGAAATATTATAATTCACAACAAACAGCAAGATGTGATTCATAGTGGTCTCTGTTTAGTATTTATTCACAAATTAAGAATTTATACACCCATTATAATGACATTTCCCTCCTCAGTAATACCCCATTCCAATGAGTCATTTAATGTGAGGTCAGGGTTAATTAGTTGCTTTAGAGGCTAAATGAGGTGGACTTTTTTCTCCAGCTATCAACATAAACAATTTTATGATTATGTTAGACATAAAAAATATAGCGGTTACCTTTGAGTTTTGAATACAGTAATTATCAACATCGTAAACTAAGATTCCCATAGCTTGACTTTAAGAAGCGAACCATACACAGCCTCATCTAACAGAGATCAGGTAAGATCAACAGAAACAGTTGTTCATCCAACTGACCTCATGATGCTAGAAAGTGCAATTCAGCACAAGGTAGGACGTTTGAAATCAAAATTGATGCAGTTCTAGTCACTTAATTCTTTTTCAAGGAATGACTTAAGAATCTTGGCACTTGGCAGAAGGAAAATGAAATGAAGACAAACCTCTTGGCACGCTTGGGATCAATCGTCCACAGCTCGGCTAATTTATCTGGAGGCATGGCTTTCTTTGCCTCCATAATCTCCCCAAACATTGTAGAAGTCGACCCATCAACGGAGCTACTATGCCTATGTCTTGGCCTCTCACTTGGGCTCTTCTCTCTTTCATTGTGATTGCTTGTACCAACACCATTCCCATTTCCATTCTGATCTGATCCATTCCCACCACTTCCCGATCCGTTAGCCCCTCCGAGTTTGTCAACATCAATGTAAGTGGAGAAGAGGTCGTCCTCGGATCCGATCTCTTCAAGGCTGGCCGTGGATGAGCCGCCATTGAACGGATCGGACGGCGACAGGTCCATCATGTCGTCAGGCAACCGGAAGCTAACCTCGGAGTGGGCCCTCCTGTGGTGGTGGTGGAGTGCGTGGGACCCACCGAGGCCGGAACCAGCAGCTCCTCCCCTCATGAACAACGAAGACGACGATGACGAGGCAGCCGGCGTCGCCGGAGATGCGGAAACTGCGGGCGGCGGTGGTGGCGGGAATTGGGAAGCGGCATTTGCATTGGCATTCTGAGGAGAGGGATTGGGGATAGGGTTTGAATGTGGATCTTGCATCTCTTGGAGCAAACCCTGTGTGTTCTAAGGCATGCGTTTGGAACTTTCTATCCTTTCTGTCACACAGCCCAGAGGGAATGCATTCTTCTATCCTTTCTTCTTCCTCGCGTTGCAAGAAATCTCAAAATGCATCGGATAATATCAAATATAAAGTATTCTTTTCTTTTTTTTCCCCTGCTTTGTTAATTTTAGCTTTTGTTGATTTGGTTTGCTCAATTGTTCTAAAGTTTTATTTTATTTTTTTCTCATTAAGAGTATATATCAATAAATCAACCACGGCCCGCTGGCTGCTAAATAGAAATTAAAAAAATATTATTACATCCTGTGGACCAATCCAATTTTATATTCAACATGTAACGCCACATGCACAAAAGTAGCAAGGAAGCTAGTTTATATGGAGAAGTTTTGTGCATTTAGAATTTTAATTTTATAGTATTCATTTAAAATTAAAACTAAATTGACTAAGAATGTCATTTTATTTATTTATTATTAGCCAAGCTAATATTCTGAGTAATACAATGTACACTAATGTATTGACGTAATATGAGAAATTTTCCCAATTGCACAGATCTGGGAATGACGAAAATATCCATAGCCAATGGTTTGATTAACCCAAAAAAAGGAGTTTTAGTTTAGGTTTACAAATTATTTTTAGAAATTTATAAGGGTTCAAATTTGGATCTGGAGAGGGTGTTATCCAATATCCATATTCCATATCCAGCCCAGACCCACACTAAATATATATTTATTTTGATATATATATATTGTCACAAATATTATAATTGAGACTCTTAGAACAAAAAAACTTGGCTTCTCTTTCCCTCATTTTGCTCTTCCAAATTGTTGAGTCTAAACAATTTTAAGTTATGTTGATTGTATGTTTAAATAATGTTAATGATTGTGGAATAATTTTGTGTAATTTTATATGAATAAATTTATATAGACAAGACCAATTTTAAGAACAAATTACAAAATTTAAAATTTCTTCTTATAAATAGATCCGAGTATGAAGATTGAATAATTCAATGAGAAAAGGAACGAAAGTTAAGTTTGCTACTCGTTAAAGTATGAGTCTAAGGATTGAAAAATATTTTTCTCCAAATTTGAAGATCAAAATTATAATACCCAACTTATGATGATTCTTACACATCTCAAGTAATAATGGTTGACTTGACTATGAAATGCAAAGTGATAATTCAAAATATATATATATATATATATATATGTTTTAAATAAAATTTCAAACCTCTCTTATAATAATAACAATATCTAATTCTTAGATCTTACTACTAATTGTGAAATTACATTGCTGCGTCAAAAGAAGGACAACTACATTGATTTGATATACTGTACCCCAAACACACTCCTGGTACAATACTAAAGGATATAACAAAAATTACATTTCAATAAGTTTTGACTCAAGTAACTCATCTTTCATGGAATTAGTTGTTGATTATACAAGAATATGTGGGACTCTACTTGTTCAGGTCAATTTATAAACATAAAAATGATGGCTGAAATTTGATAAATCATTAATTTGACATATGTTTGATTAAGAATAATGAGAAGCGATAATTAAGTCCCGTAAACATGTTGTATGAAGTTCGATTCTTAGCCAAGTAGATAGAAAAAGCTTTATTAAAAGAGATTTGCCTATTTCGACAATCTCAATAATCTCAAGAGGAATTAATCTTTGGCTACCGGCTGAAGAGTACTCTTGGTGCATATTAAAATAAAAAAGAAGAATAGTGAGAAGTGATTAGAAACTTCAGGAAAGTTTAGGCAAGTAAGAAGAGGAGGAATTAATAAATTAGCTTTAGCTTAGGCATGCTCTTGAAAAAGTTGTTTAGGGGTGAGAAGTAGATAATAACATAAACAAATGGAAGGTGTGAGCTATGTGGATGATGATGTTTAGGCTTTTGTACGTCGAATTGAGCATCACAAATATACTTTTTGCACTCAAAAAGTGTGATGATGATGCTATCCTTTATAAGTGGCAGTTGGGTTATGAATAGAGGATCTGTCCTTGGTGGATGCAATGCACTCCTCTCTTAATTACAAATTGCCTCCCAGGGACCCATTTCCCCGACAAATCAGACCCGCTGATTGCTACTCACAAATCAGATTTTTTCTGCGCAATATTTTTCAATAGATTTTATTTATATAAATTAAGTAAACTATAATAAATTATATTTTTTTAAGTAAAAGATACTCAATTTATACTATCTTTTTTTAAAATTAAAATAAAAGCAGTATTATTTTTTTAATAATAAAAGATAAATTATAAGTAAACTTGTTTTGATCAAAATATTTTTATATTTATTACTTGTAAAATATAATAAATATTAAATATTCGTTTAACTAATATAAAATTGTCATTTTTTGAATTCAAAAATTGTTCTTTTTATCAATTTTTTTAATCATTCACATGATGAGTCATACTTTTAATAAGTCCACATTATTATTTTGGTTTAGTGTGCTTGCTTTAGTGAGACTTCAGAATTTTTCCAAAAGCACATGGTCACATGGCATCTTTCAAAGAATCATTAATGTATTGTTAAAAAAACTATTAATTGAAAACTATGGTGCCATGTGCAGGGGGCTAGTATTATATATTCCATCAATTTCAATTGCTTACTTCTAACAGATTTTTCTTTTTTAAAAAAAAAGACTCTCAGTTTCTTTTCTCCCAAAGTCATCCTCATTCATCCCTCAAAAATTCAAAGCAAGCTGGCACATGCACGCATGAGTTCTCTAATCTGAGTCCATTTCTTACTTGCTTTTATCTGAAGTCTCTTATCTCGTTTGTTAAACTTGAACACCCGAAAGAACAAAGACAATGGTTTTGGGAATGTCCTTATTTGCCTTGATTGCAATCGCTTTGATCACAGCTTCTTCCTTTTTTTTTTTTTTCCTTTTTCTTCCTCTTTTTCTTTTCTCAAAGTTCCTCTCCAGAGTCAAACCAAAAGTATCCCAAAAGGGTCTCTAGGGTACCCTATAAGCGGAGAGATACTCGGTTTTCCAAAAACACGGATCCTGGACAAAGGGTCTGACTGGTGGCCGGGAAGAGACGGATATCAAAATATGGTGCTGTATTCATAATCTTCCAAAATTTTTCCTCTTTTATAATGCTAAGTTCTTCTAATTTAAGGAATTTGAAAGAAGAAAGTTTTCTCAAATAGAGAAAGAGAAAAATTGCTATTGAACGATCCCTTCCTTTTCCGTCCCTTCCTTTCTTTTCCTATTCTAACTCCCAAACATATAATCGAAGTTTGTAACTGGCGCGCGATAATCTCTCTCTTTGAACTATATTGTATATTTATTCAAGACTAACTTGATATACACTTATAATGTGTTATAAGCTTTGAAAAACTAATTCGTACAAATAAAAAATCTAAAGGAAAAAATGTAAGGAAGTATAATTTTATATTTATTCAATGTATATATAAAAAAGAGGAAGGACTTTTGAAGATTTTTGAAAAGCTAACTCAAAATATTTTATTATTCTCTTGTTCTTATGAATATATAACTGGCAGACAAAAAAATTTTCAATAAAACTTTCCCTTTTCCTTCATTATTCCCATAGATTCAAACGTACCCATAAGAGCTGTTGAAAACCATGTTCATTTCACATGCAGTTCCATGTTGGTCAAAAGGGGCAATGTTGAATTTCTTGAAACCTGAATGCCTTAAGAATTATTTCAAACAGATGGATGAACAGCATTGCTAAGAGAAACCAAAGAGGATGAAACAATTGGAGCTGTGGTCTTCATGAAGAGGCTTTCATTTGATATGGCATATTAACATATTGTTTGGAATCAAGGATGAGCATACTAAGGACGCTTTGCTTGAACTTTGAAGAGTTTGGTGTAGCATTTAAGGTTGTCCATTCTCTTCCCATTAACTTAATTTCCTGGTATCTCATTCTGGAGAGCCAAAAAGCTAGGGCAAGAATCGTTGATAGAATGTATACTTCGAGTCATTAGACAAAGCAGGGGAGGAACTTTCAAAGGGCTTCTGAGCTCTACATGTGATTTGCTCTCCTGCTCGCTTGCTTTAAGGAATGAAAATCACCAATCTCTGGATGATGATGCAGTAATTGACAAGTTTGTTTTATCAGTCACTGTTAAGTCATGTGACATATGCCAACCTTTTGAGCTGATGGAGTGGAAGTTGGCTGGAGATCCTAACATTATACAAGAAAGTTTTACAAGGTAAATAAATTGTGCTATTGTACGGCATCTAGAAATAGTGCACTGTCATCTTCATTTTCGTATTTTAGTTATAATAAGGAATCATTCAATATGCATATTTTTAATATATTGATATCCATGATACCAGAAATTATAAAATGGAATCATTTTAGGTGTAATCTTAAACCACTCAAATATCGCGGAATCTAAAAAAAATGAAAAGAAAAAAAGGTAGGAAAAGTGACAGTTATATGATAATTTCTCTTTCTTATCTGTGAAAAAACTCTCAAAATTTTCAAATTATAAGAACTTAAAAATATAAGAGAGAGGATCTTAGAAGATTAGTTGAAAATCCATAAATAGGAAAGAGGTTTCAATAAAACATTAGCTTCCATGCTCTTCCTCTTTATTATCCTCCATCTAAACATATCCAAAAGTAGCTTTGTTAAATTTATTAAATACCATTTCTATATCAACTTACCAAATATAGAAATCTCACGTACTGTGAATCTATAACATCTTATATGTCAGTAATTAGTATCCTATACCATAACATCTAAAATATTAGGAAATGGGAAATAATAATGTACCAAACAGCTCCTTGATCCTTGTTTGACTGTTTCGCCTAATTAATTAATCGCTTAATTAATCTATAACAAAGGCAGGTTATAAAGCAGAGGAAGGAAGGAGTAGAAGACAGGACAATATGGGCAGAGACACAAAAAGATTAAGTGCACATGGAGAGTAGCTCAGGAGTTAATGAGGACGATTCCTCCTCTGTTTGGTGTCTTTAACAAAACACTTTAAGGCTTCTCCAAAATTTAACAACCTAGTCAACATTTCTAAGGCCAAGACTCTAATGTCAACAGAACTGGGTATTTGTTTGAGGAAAGTCATATCTTGGTCCTTCATAGATAGGTGAACTTAATTTGATCTTCTAGATCTTTTTTCCACTTTAGTCTCTCAATTATTGAAATGCTTGCACTCATTCACAACCTTTGTGAAGATGTATGAATGGTCTATGGTGAACCCAATGCCATGTCCATTCATGGGTCTTCCTATAAAGATAAAACCGAGATATGAGCGCTTGTCTTGAAGTTCTTGTGCTCCTGCACTATGTGCTTGCTGTATCACTTGTATATCATATTTCACGAGTTAGTCAGAGCCCAAAAACTTGGTGTAGCGCTTTCTAATATTGTCCTCTGTGATTTATAATTGTCTACAGTGAATTACCATATACGGTTTTTGAATTGAAATCGATTAACTTACTATACAACTTTTTTTTTGCGGAGCGTTTAGTACGGGAACATTCTAATTTTTTAAAATATTTATATATAAAAATTTGCGTATAAAATATATGAGAAAGAACGATTTTTTTTTTATATTATTCAGGATATATATAATGCACCTATTATAAATTTTTATGTTCTTTATGTTTAAATATTTTATAAATAAGTTTTCAATTATTTGAGCTCCCAAGCTAAGCATTCCCACTTGCGCGAGTGTATTATGTGTGTGTGTGTGTGTGTGTGTATTTATATATATAAGATCTATTGAGCACGATCTAATTGAAAATTTGCAAATTATAATTATTAATTATATGTTAATTTTTGTTGTATTTTGAGATTTATTCAAGGATAATAATGTTGAGATTTGGAAATTTTAATTTTTGTTGATTTGTTGTTTTAAATTATATATTAATTGTTATTTGAGATATTTTATATTTAATTTGCTTTGATTTCATGTGAATAGTTCATGTAAATGAGTATCGAATTGAAAAAAAATGGTTCATTTTAAAATTCCTATAGGTAAATAGATTTGAATCCAAATATTTGAGAATTCAATGAGGATAGGACTGAAGTTTGAATTTATTATTTGTTTAGGTATAAATCTAGTGATTGGCCCAATATTTTTCTAAGAGTCCTAGATTTGAGCACTATTATATTTTATCCATGTCTTATTTATGATGATCCTTAACTGAGTTATTTAATACTTAAGTGAAATACTATATCTTAGAATTGATCCATTTAAATTACGTATTTGCACTTCTTTGATTTGACAAAAATATGTGGAACGATTAAGTCGATTGCGTTGAAATTCACTCCATCTCGTAATTTTTGGCCTCTTCTGATTACCCACTCTCCCAAACATCACGATGAATATCAGAACCTTTCTATGCCACTTCTCACCGCCCCCCACCTTCTCAATGAAGAGACTATAACGAGAGAAAGATCATAGAACTATGTATATATATATATATTAATTAGAACTGTTAAAGTGATACAAGACTTCAAAAGTTAAGAGCAAAAAAAAAAAAAAAGACGAAATAAAAATAGACTCAAATATATTAGATCTTTGTAATACTTAAAAAAATATTTAAAATAAAGCCCCTAGACGATTATAGAACCGTTAAAAGGTAGAACACCTGCTTTGACTGAGTTACAATGGCGTGGTTTCGTGGAGAAATTTCATTGGCCGGCCGGCAGCCTTTCAATATTCTAATAGCTTCTCATTGATCTGTCACCAACTTTTACATATAAATCCAGCAAGTTACCCTTGTCGTTTTAAAAAGCTAGTAGGTACTGGGAACAAGAGATGCATATGATCCAAGGAACCAGCCGAATTTTTCTAAGGCTAGTGTTTGACAATATTTGATATAGATCAGGCGATGACGAGTCGTTCTGTGAGACAAATTTTTGCCTTTTGAAAGATTCAAACCTACAAGTTGACAAATTTTTAGAGTGAATCATGTGAATCTCATTCAAGTTTTGTTTTTATTTTATTTCTTAAATGTACATCTTTTCCACCTCATATTAAATATTTTATTATAATTTAGTTCAATTTTAAAATTTTTAACTAAAATATCCTTTACACACACAATTTTTTTTTAACTAAAATACCCTCTCCTTTATATCCAATTAATGTCTAGAAGAGTAGATTAAGTGATAAGGAAATCTAGTTTTTATTTTAAAAAATCCAATATATATTTAAGTTAACGGAAAGTATTAACACATATAATTTTTTTAACTAAAATATCCTTTCCTTCATATCCAATGACTTAGGGGAGTAGATATGATAATAACAAAATCTAATTTTTGTTTTGAAAAAATAGCCACTACATATTAAAATTAATGGAGGTTATTTTAGTCAAAAAATTTAAAATTAAAATAAAGTTTATATTTTGAAAATCGATAGAAATTTTATATAATTTTAACAAAATTCAAAGAAAAATTATGTAATTTACTCAAATTTTTATTTAACATAAAGATTAAAATTGGGATCCGGTTTGATTGGTGGCATTGAAAAAATTCTTAAGTATATATCTAGTTTAAACAAATTAATAGACTAAATTTATTAAGAATTGATGTATAAGCATGATTAGAAATCAACTTTATTACGCCTACACATGTAAGAATTTTATTAACTACATTAGAAAAGAACAAGTTGTTATATGATTAAAGTTAGATAGGCATGAGGTTCAATGATATCATTGATTATTATTACATTGGCTATGCAATTTTTATGTTAATTAGTGTGATTAGGCGGGTATAGTGCAAGCTTTATACCTCGTGATATGAAGGTCTTCAGAGTTTGTTAATTATTAGCTAGCTTTCCTCACTACTCTCATGATTATTAAAAGTGACTTTTTTTTAGTATGTCTAACTAAATAGTCTATTGTAAACAGATTAGGGGGAAAAAAGTGTTAACTATATTGGTAAGAAGTTCTTACATCACTCAATATAGCACGTTATCTATATATTAACTAATAATATAAAATCAAAATATATAATAAACCTTATATGATGTGTTATAGTAAATCTATAATAAAATGTGAGCCCTATATAATAATAATAAAGTAGTGGATAACTGAATATTGCATTCTATTATTTTATTAGTAGATGTATCTCATTTTATTTTGTTTAAATTTTTTATTAAAAAATATAAATGATATTATGCTCTAAAAATATTTAATAATATATTCTATATTGAAGCTCATGGTCATAGAAACAACTAGACAACCTTGATTTAATGGCAAAGAAATATACTTTTTAAATCTTGATGTTCCAAATTCATATTAAATATCAATTTTATTCTTACCGTCTAAACCATGGTTAATTTAGTTTATTAATTTCTTATATGTTAAATATATCTAAATTTCTAGTACCATTGCCTTTATGAGTGTGTGTGTGTGAGAGAGAGAGGGAGAGGGAGATTAATTAGTGAGAGAAGATTAAAAAAAGTAATTAATAAAGCTGTTTAAATAAAGTGAATCAACAAATTAAATCAAGCAACATATAACTAACAAAGTCAAACAAAATTAACAAGCTCGATAACAATATTTTATGAGGTTCCAAATCTTCCACAATATTACATAGAATGCAGTGAAAAAGAGAAAGAAATAAATAGTGAACCTCATCTATGTGAAGCTACACCTTTATTCCTTTCCCTCTACAACTGCATTGCATGTAAATACAGTAGAGGATCAAGTTGTTTTATGAGACATTAAGTAGCCTCCAGGGTTTGATGCATATATATATAGATATAGGAAAATGATATGTAGGATTAAAGAGGGAGGTGGTGGTGATGAAGAGGAGTAGAATAAGGAGAAAAGGAGGAGGAGGTGACGAAGGAGGGCTGATTATAATTGGTGGCATGATCATGATGACGACGGGTCCTTGGGGTGACAGGGCTTCTTGATCTAGAAGACACCGCGCCACTGTGATGACTATTATACCCTTTGTCTCCGCTTCTTCTTGGCCCCTTCTCTGCCCACTTCAGCTCTACTTGCTTCAGTGTGCTCGGATACCTCCATCCGCAGCACCATACCTTCCCCGCTTTCTCTATGTACCTGCTCTCCCAACACAAATAGATGAATAATCGTTAATTAATTAATATCTAGTTGCAATTCTTCTGGTTATATTTTGACTTTTGTTGTTTACTGCTTTGTTAGGTTAGTACAACTCAATTTTGTGTGCGTATAAAAAGAACAACTCAAGTGTTTTTTTTTGGTTTGACTGAGACCGATTATTGTGCGGACGTATGATTTCTGTGTTCGCCAGAGGATCATTATCCGTATGGGTTGAGGATGAAAGGATCTAAAGCAAAAATCCAAATGCGGTCTCTTATTGGATTATAGTTAATATCCACTAAGGTGGAATGAGTAAAGCTGAGTTGTTTATGCTAAGTCTTTTAACTCTATTCAAAATTTAACTAATACTATTATATATATATATATACACACACACACACATTCATATATATATATATATATATATATATAAATTAAGAGAAATGAACAACTGAGCCGGAAAGATTAAATAACTTTACAGACTTCTGAGGGAATATTTGACCAACATATTGATCTCTTTCCCCTAAGGAAAAAGTGACATAAACATTTTATATAATCACAATTTAATCTAATTAAGTAGTATCTATTAAGAATGCGTCATTCCCCTCCTCTCCTCCCCCCTCCCCCAAAAAAAAAAAGAATTGATAATTTATTGTTCTGTTTTGTTTAAATGAATGAAAGCTAATGTATTCTCCAAAACATGTTTTATACTGAGTTTAGTCGAACAATCAAAATCAATAAATTTGGTCTTTTCAAGGCAAATTAATGTTGATCACTGGCAACCTTGTTAAACTCGTCCTGAGAGTGAAACAGAAAAAAATCTCAATTAATTTTTCACTAATTACTACATAATTGCCATGAATATGGGCAGTTCTATGTATATAACTACGTACGTAGATACTAAATCCCAATGACATATATACATTGAGCAAAGCTCTAATATATTTATATTTGTTTTATTATTAATATAACATATGAATTCGCCTTAAAATTTTTGGGTGCTATGTATTTGAGAATATACGTTAATATACAGTAAAACACTAAAATGATAAACTTGGTTAATTACCTTTGGCTGAATCTCAAACCAAGACACTCAATACACTTTCTTCCTTCCGTCATCTCGCCCATGCCGATCTCCACACACTGCCTGCAATAAACCCTTCCACAAACCTGCACACATAGAGGATACAACAATCATATATATATTAACCTATACTGAAATATGTAATTAACAAAATGTCTCAGATTCAAATATCTAATACATACCAAGCATCTTGTTCGAAAGATATAGATGTAGGTACTGCAAATGGTGCAAATCTTAGAGTGAGGAATCCCGGGTCGCCGGCGACGGCCACTGCCTCTTCCCGACGCCGTGCTCATGTCATCATACCCCATGCTATATCCAGAGCGACTATCCCCGCTTGCCTTGGCATGAGGGTTTCGTGCACCACTTGCATGCCCATGATTACCATAGGGACCCCATAACATGTCTTCCCGGGAGACATCGACTTGGCCGTGGTGGTGCAAGCCTGTGCTAAATTCAAGACTAGGTATTTTGGCTAGAGGAGGAGGAGAACGGTGAACTTCAGGAACGGGTTCATTGATAGGGGTAATGGGTGGCCTGATTTCTTTTCCCGAAGCACTAAAATCGGCTAAGTCTTGAAAGGTGAGGTTAACGGACTCATCTGGGATTCCTAGGTACAATTCTTCAAGTCCCATTCTTGGCTTCGCTGCAGTCGTCTCCTTCATCATGGGATCTCCCATTAGAGTGCTGATCAAGGAAATAATCAAGACCAAGCTTTAGCTTGCTGTAATGGATGTGGGAGACAATTAATTGTATTAAAGGAGAGACAAAAGGTAAAATAATGGCACAAGGGTTAGGCTTCTTCGGTACCATTGGATATAAAGACGACCATATAAGGCCAAATTTTCGGGGCCGGCCGGCCAAACATCAACAAAATACAGAATGGCATAAACATGACTTTTTAAATATGTCACAAATACATGGAAGAAATTCCGAAATTCTCTTTGATCGTATAAATAATTTTCTGAATTTATACAATGGGCTTGGTAAGTTCAAGGTCTAATTGCTGTACTGTTTTAAGTTAGTGAAACATCAATTAAGTGACAATCAGCAGATGAGTTTATGAAGTATCTTTTGCCCTCAAAAGCATTTCATATTTGCATGTTAATTCGCAGCGTGATCACGCATTGCCAATCATAGAAAAAGAAAAGCTTTTGGAGAAGTTAATTATATTAAGCCCGTGGAAGACGGGGGATAGATATTAACTATATAGTAAACAGGGAACACGGTTTGGACTTGGGACCGGTCCGGCCAATAATGAGACGTTTCCCGCCGGATCTTTTTTTTTGATAAGCATCCTGCCGGATCATTTTAATACCAACTTTTACTCAATCATAAGTTATTCTCAATTAGTTTTTATATTCTATCCCATCATGGTTACAATGGCAGGAGGGAACAATAAAACTTAATTAGGTGACGCTTTTTTTAAAAAAATTAAGTGTTTACTGTCAAATTTTCTTATAAAGTGTAATACAATTTTTTATGTTTGGTTACATATAAACTATAATATAATGATAATTTTTTTATGTCAACACTCTCGGTTCTTACATATGATAATATGATAGCTAATTTTTTTTTTTGGGGTACACTTATTTCTTATGTTCCACTTAGGTGTTTGTTAGATTATTTAGCAAATCAGTATATTTAGATATATATTTGGTTATTTTGAATATTTCATAATTGCTGTAAAAAAATTTATTAAAGTAAAGATTTGAATTTATTAATGTATAATATCAAACTTGATATAAAAACATTTAAAATATTTTTTTAACTAAATATTGAAGGGCAAAACAACTAGTATCTTGTTTGGTTAAATCATGTAAAAAGAAAGAAAATGTAAAAAGTGGGTATAGGTAAGATATGAAATGGCTTTTGTTTCTATACTTTTTTAAAAAAATAATTTGATGGTTAGAATGATAATTTAATAAATAAAATAATAAATATAAATACAAACTATATAAATATATTACATCCGTAAGATAAACCAAATAGACCTTAGGTATTACTCAAACAATATATATCCTACTAATTAAATACTTGATACCATGCTATTAACTTCGTATGTGTGCGCACATGCGTGTAATAAAAGTTAGGAAGCATAGAAAATTGTAGTAAAGTAGACGTTCTAATTAAAACATGATCATTATATTATTTCTCAATAATACTATGATAATTGTATAGTTAAATTAAAAAATCATACAATTGTATATAATAATTATACACTTATTATAATATTATTAGAAAACTATATATTTATCATATTTTAATTAAGAAATTTGATAACAAGAATATAAGAAATTATATATAAGTTTTTTTTTCTTTATCTAATTCTTCATATATCACGCCACATTAATGTTTATGTAGGAGTTACATAGCTGTCCACATAACTTTGTTTCACTCTTGTATTATATAAAGAAGATAATTAAAAAATTAAAAAGATTATTAAAATATAAAAAATAATAGTTTAAATCATATAATTAAAAAAGTTCTTATTTTTGAAAGTTTAATAAAGTAATAAATGAAAAATAAATAGAAAGTTTGAGAGTAAATATTATATTATATTATATATACCAAAGAAGTTGAAACACACACAAATTGTGGCAAGTGAATATTCTCCGACGACTTCATCTAGCTAAACCTTCACCTATCGAGACTTGGATTGCCTACTCATCCTAGGTACTGCCTCAAATTTAAATCATCTAAATTTGATTTGAATGGCTAAGATTTGATTTTTTTAAAAAAAAATTAAAATTATTGTGATTTTTAAGTTGATAATTAAAAAATTATTTTTATTTTATATTTTGCATAATTCAAAACCCAAAAAAAAATCAGAATATATAAAAAAAATCAAATCTGGCCTGAATAATGGAAAGCACCCCTTATTCATCCTTTACGAAAAAATATATCCTATTAGGTTTGGAGCTTATCTAGAGGAATGTGACTAAGAAATATAGTATTCCCTTCAATAATTGATGCAATTGCATTGGATCCAGCTGAGCATGTAAGAGATGGAAAAATATTTATTGCCGTTCTTAACACTGAAATGATCTTTAGTGATAATTATGGGATGCATACCGTTGGTTGATCCATAAATCACAGGTTATCTTCTCTCCTCTAAGTGTACATATCATGAAACATAGACCTCTCTATTAGTGGTATACTGGTATTTTCTACCACATGTTCTCAATCTTTAAAGTTGGCCTCATTTATGATAGTTTGTTATCTCTTTGCCATGTTTTATTTTTCCTTATGTATATTCTGTAGTGAAACATATGCTAACTTGTCTTGTCTGCATACATGCCGTGGTTGAAACTTTTAGATTTTTCCTTAGGTTGGTCGTCAAATTGCTAGGAGCACCTTCTTTCAGCCAATATTTGAGAATTTCGTTGGCCATTGCTGCACTTTTCTCCATTGAACACTTTTTATATTGGTTTCTGACTGGGGATTGTAGTTTTACTTCTTCACTGGTGGACAATATATATCCTAATAGTTCAGCATGGGTGGCATGCAAAAAAGAAAACCCAATAATCATGATGAAGTCTCATACGATATGAAAGCCGTTGTTGAATTAACCTCTACTGCTAATTCTAATATGATAACTCCCCTCGACATATATGTTTAGTATGAAAGCCATTGTTGATATTAAATTTTATTATCTTGATCATGGGTTTGATTTGTGAAATGTTAGAGATATTAATAAAACGAATCTTGCGCCTTAATAAAAGCTTAAGTTTTTGGATTGCAATAGTCATTTTGACATCGTATCATAGCCTTTATGACCTAAGTGCTTAGGAGTTTGATCCTTGCGATTCCTATTTACAATTGAATCAAAATTTCAGTGTTTCGTAGTTGATTTGAATTTTCTGCACCAAATTGTGGTCAGTCTTTGCATTGTCCATGAGCCCAAAAGGCTTTCGCATGAGAATGTGCGAGAGATATTAATAAAATCAATCCTGGGTCTTCACTTAACAGATTAAACTTGAGTTCAACTGTCTTTGACTTTGAGCAAGTAGTGATTGGACCATAGAAGTTAACTTGCGATTTTTCTAATTTTAACAGCAAGGCAGTTACTTGCTTAGCATATGGTGCGAGTGAGAATTTGTTAACTCCGATCTGAGGATGGAATGGTTCGGGTTCGGAATGCAAAAACTCATAATATTGTCCACGTGTTTAAACATGCAAAAGGTTTTATCCCAACTCTTTCTGATAGCAGATCTATGTTTACTGCTTATTATATTTTCCGCTGTCTATTATAAACTGTTATATACAGAACAAGCTTCTGACTTTATCAATGTTCAACCTATCACTTTCCGTACTAATTTTTATCAGCATCGGGATTCTGCTGCTGCTGAAATAGAGATGGATAGACTAAAAGCCGATTGCATGAGGTCTATGCAAATGGTTAACCAATGGAAAAAGATTTATGAAAATTTGCAACACTGTGAAAACGAGTTCTTGGACTGTGTTCAAACAAATTATTTTCTTGCTTGCTCTGTTAAAATTTAGACTTTGAAGGTATAAATTGTAAGCCTTAGGAGATCCATTTGGTGAGCTCTGGTTGACAAGTTTGCTTCCTCATGATTACTGATGCTGCTACGCAATATGTAAGCTTTTCTATAATATTTCTACATAGACAAGTAAATGCTATATGTAAACGGGGAACTGTTGCAAATTGAAAGTAATGCTTCAAAATTTGACTGAGCTTCTGGCAAATTGAAAGGAAAAAGAGAAGAAGTGCGGTGAGAAGTTTATTTACTCCATCACGAAAATTTTCTCCTGAGAAACAGTTTTTGAATAAGTTACCTAACTTAATTATCATATTTCCTTACCTGGAATAAGTCAAGCGCCACATGGTAAAAATCTGAGGGTTGATTGATCACTCCTGCAAGTGTACAGGATCAGTGTAGTAAAAATTTTCAAAATATTCTGAAGTCAAACCCATAGAGGGATTGTTTTTTTATTAATTCAAATAATTAATAGTTAAAAAAATAATATAAAATAAATTAATTAATGAGAGTATGTAAAAATTATAAAAGTAAAAGTAAACAAAAATTAATTATGAAAAGAACATAATCATTAAAAGTGTTGGAGTTTAAGATTTACTTATAGGTTACTAGTTTCTAATCGTCAGATTAACTTTTAAGTAATTATAGTGACAATTATTTTTAAAGTGTTTTAATATTCTCCCGAATTACTAGTTTATATTTAATTAGAGTTGAATTCTTTTTCAAGATATCCAAACAAATAATTAAATCATGAAGCAATAATTTTAAGTCACTACAGATATCTAGAACTATCTCTAGCCTAAATATTTGTGTCTATTTCTTTAGATCTAGGTTCTCTCTTCACCTCTTAGTGTGTCAAGATTACCCATATATTTGATTTAATGGTGGCTAATCATAAAATTAACATTAAACATCGGAGAAATAAATATAATTGAAATTTGAAAATATATTCATAAATAAAAATCCATAAAGAGTCAAAACAAATAGTAGAAATTAGTTCTCAATTAGGCTACATCCCTATCCCCATATGAAAAATTTAGAAACACATAATTGAAGAATTAACAAATAACATTGTTGTAAAATCTCCAATCATGAAAAATTAATCACAAGAATATAAAGAAATAGAGAAGAGAAATTGATTTAGCCTCAATACTCCTAAACATTCTTGTGATTGGTTTCAGGATTGCTTCCCTCAATACTCCTAAACATTCTTGTGATTGGTTTCAGGATTGCTTCCACGAACTCTAAATATCTCAAAGATAATTCTTGAGGTATTTAGAATAGTGATTAGATGTCTCCCTTTTTTGTACAATCTGAAAAATACTTATTATTCTTCAATCGGTGGTCCGGTTCATAATCTTAATTCCTATGGATTATATATAAAGTCCATAAAATAACTTCTAATAATAAATCCTAATGAAAAATAACTTCTAATAATTAAAGATAATATTAAATTTTAATTCTAACAAAAAAATAATTATTAAAGTCTAACAAAAAGATAATTGGGAATAACAAAATAATTAATAAAATAAAGTAATTTAAATGTTAGTTTATAATCCTAATAAAATATTATATCTTATATTTATCTTTCGCCTATAATTTTCTATTCAAATTTTTTTATTTAAGAATTAAATTTAGGAGAAAAATATATAAAATTGATTAAATAAGTCTAAAATATTTATAAACTTAATCCATTATATCCCAAAATCTACACCTATTTAATTATAAAATATGTACTTATCAAATTTCTCTATACTTAACTCATTACTTGTCCTTAAGTAACAATTATTTCAATTAGAGCTACCGTACATATCTCCCTTACTCAATATGGACTATCACCCAATATATATATATATATATATATATATATATAAGGATCAATAGTCACCCAATCATTAATTCACAATTATTCAGAAGCTTTTGTGTGTGTGTGTGCGCTTAGTGTTAACCTAAATAACCTATTAAGTGACAGGATGAAAAAATTATAATGGCTATTTATAAAGTCATAATACTTTAATTAATTATACTAGAACTAACTTTGGTATAACAGGGATTTTTATTGCACTTCCTTTTTTTATTGATTTATTTTTCTTTCTTTCTTGGGTCGTTATATAGGCTCTTTTAACACAAACCTTCATATTGGTGATACAAAGGCTTGGTTACTCAAGCTTTAATAACATGACTGGCACCAAGATGCTACTAGCACACTCATAACTCTACTTCCACCATTTGACACGAAGATCAATATTGGTGACAAAGACCCCTAGTTACTAAGCATAATTTTGAGTCATTGGAGTGGAAATTTTGAGCATGTATACATTTTCTTTTCTTTGCCTTGCTTTAATCAATTTTTTTTCATTTTTTTTTCTTTCTTATTTTCTTTTTTTTTACATCCCTTTATGAATGAGGTCCTAACAATAATTAATTGAAAGCAAATGAATTCAAAATTAAATATTATAACCATCCACCGATAATTTAGTAAATTATGGTTAACAACTCAATTGTGATTCTTAGTATTGGCCCTAATTTTTTTGCTACTTGATTTATGAGTAAACTACCTTACCTACTAAATAAAAATAAGTGCCATAAGAGTGAAAGTTATCATCTGCATAGTGGAAGGAATATATAAAATAGCCTCTAATTAATACAAGTTATGAAGGCAAGAGCTTTATTTGTCATAACACCCCCTCACACTTCAAATCCAATATTGCCCTCAATGTTACAAAAGAAAATAGAAAGAGAAATGAACTAGTACTCCTTTGATTAATTCTGTGATTAAGATTTGGAGTCCTTCCTTAAGTCTATGTAATAATGCATCGCCCTCCTGCAACAAATCTTGGGAGAGGTGTTAGTGACTTCTTTTTTTTTTTTTTTGGAATAATAGATGGTAAAAATAAAAAACAAAAAAGGAAATAAAAATTAAAATCATTGGGTTGCCTCTCAATAAGTGTTAAATTTAACGTCTATAGCTAGACGCAACTGTAATGGGCTTAGACTTTCTTGAGAGAGATGGTCTTAGATGTATCAATGTGAATTTCCACATAATATAACTTTGAGCATTATCCGTTGACTACAAATGTCCTCTCATCATTAGCTCGAACTTCAATGGTTCCATATGGCTTTACATCTATAACTTCGAAAGGTCTAGACCACCTTGATTTCAACTTACTTGAGAATAGCTTTAAGTGAAAGCTAAACAATAAAACTTTTTGCCCAATTTTAAACTCTCTCTTGAGAATTCTTTGGTCACACCAAGCTTTAGTTCTTTCCTTGTATATATGAGCATTCTCAAAAGACTCCCTTCTAGTCTCATCCAACTCATTGAGTTGGAAAAGATATTTTTCACCTGTAACTTTCAAATCATAATTCAAAGCACACATAGCCTAATATGCCCAATGCTCAATCTTTATAGAAAGATGATGATAACCTCCTAATTTAGGATTAAAAAGGATTATATTTGACACTAAATTAGGGAGGTAAGGTTCTTTTCCCTTGATTAATAGGTTAAAAATATATTCAATCAAATAAAACAAAAGAAGTATTTTAATTTTAGTATTTTTTTCAATTTGAGCCTCATTTTGTGATTGATTTTAGTTTCAGAAAAAAGTTACAAAGTATAGAAAGAGTTGCAAATAAAATAGGGAAGCTGAGATGGGCAACCACAGATTTTACAAGTCTTCTCGCCATAGCGAGAACAGAGTTCGCTGTAGCGAGATGGTGAATTCGCCGTAGCGAAGGGGAGGCTTCGCAATAGCGAAGTCGTGTTGCATAGAAATTTACAGAGAGCAACTCGCTATGGCTTGGATGTAGCGAGCACAGCGGAAACCTGAGCACTTAAAAGATCTCGCTATAGCGAGAGTCAGCCCTCGCCATAGCGAGGTCGAACCTGAAACGCACAGTTTTACTTTTCCAACTTTAAAAGAAGGAGGAGAAGTTAGGGTTACGGGGATTCTGTGGCAGAGGAAGTTCTGAGCGTCCAGGAGGCAATTTTGAGAGTTCTTTGAAGGCTCTTTTAAGCTTGGAGGGTGAAGGAAGAGAAGAATCAAAGGGGGAGCTCCACTTTCTGCATCTTATTCTTCCCTTTGTTTGCTTTCTTTGTTCTTTCCATTTTCTCTATGTATTTTGATTGGGAATTCTCTGTAGATTTAGCTATGTGTGCTAAATTCCTCTTTACCTAGAGCACTATGAACTTGATGTGAACTGAATCAGTAATTGTCTTGTTAATTGTGATGATTGGAATCTTGTGTATCCTTCTCTTGCTTAATGCTTTCTTAGGGATTGGCCACCTCTTTGATTTGATTTGGGAAATTGGAATTTACCTTGAAAAAGGGATTCTAAATTGGACCTAAGAGTTTAATAAATTAAGTTTAGAATTATCTAATTTGTAATTGGGATAGACATATACCTGATTACCTTAATTGGTTTGTAGAGGGATATAATATCTAATGCACTCTAACCTAAATCTAAGGACACTTAGATTCTAGAGGAGAGTAGGGCTGTAATTACATCGATGGACGGTTATAGCTTCTGAACTCTTAACCCACAAGGCGATAATTAATGGCAATTAAACAAGAAATTAAGTTCTAGTGAGCATCAAGGGAATAGTGACTCTAGGTAATTTCAAACCTTGGATTTCATCTTAACTACCTGTGCCAACTAAGTTTTCTTTCAATTCGTTTTATTTTAAATTTAGTTCTAAAATCAAGAATCTCATAATTGGTTGTTTAACGTGGATAAAAGTAGGTTGTGCACTGCCTAATTGCATTCCAGTCATTCCTCGTGAGAACGATACTTTTACTTATTACTGAACTACTTAATCCAACCCGTGTACTTGCGGACACGCATAAAAATTTTCGCGATCAGATGACATGACTTTCCATATACTAGCCTGTAAGGGGACATACCTAAGGGTGTTTTATATGCAATCCTATATGCCCACAATGTATCATTTAATTTCATAGACCAATCCTTTCTAAATGCACTTACATTCTTTTAAAATATGCCTTTCAACTTTCTATTAGGGACTTCAACTTGACCACTAGTTTGTGGATGATATGTAGTGGTAGCTCTAAGGTGACACCTATACTTACTCAATAAGGACTTGAACTGATGGTTCCTAAAATACGATCCATTATCACATATTATAGCTTTAAGAATGCCAAATCTAAAGAAAATCTGCTTAACAAACTTGACCACACTAGACACTTTATTATTTGGTAATGTAATAACCTCTATCCATTTGGTAACATAATCAACAACAACAAGTATATAGAGATTACCATATGAGGGAGGAAAAGGCCCCATGAAGTCTAAGCCCCATACATCAAAGGGTTCAACTTCTAATATATCTTGTTAGGACATCTCATGTCTCTTACCAATAAAACTTATTCTTTGGCATTTGTCACAAGTTATCACAAAAGTTCGTGCATCCTTAAATAGTGTAGGCTAATAAAACCCACTTTGAAGCACTTTGGCTGCTGTCTTATTAGGCCCATGGTGGCCTCTATAAGGTGAGGAATGGCATCCTTCAAGAATCGGGACTATCTCTTCGTTTGGTACACATCTCCTTATGATCCCATTAGTACACCTTCTAAAGAGGAGTGGGTTATCCCAAAAGTAGTGTCTTACTTCTACTAGGAACCTTTTCCGTTGATGAAAATTCATACTATTAGGGACTATACTTACAACAATATAATTAACAAAATTTGTAAACCAAGGAATAGGTAAGGATTTAACCACCCAAAGTCTCTCGTCTAGGAACTCTTCATTTATAGGAATATTATTTTGGGGCAAATGCTCTAGTCAAGAGAGATGATCTGCAACTAGATTCTCTGCACCCTTTTTATCTTTAATTTCAACATCAAATTCTTGTAAAAGAAACATCCATCTAATCAACCTAACTTTAGCATCTTTTTTACTCATTAAATATTTTAAAGCTTGGTGATCAGTATAAACAATCACTTTAGAACAAGAAAAATAAGATCTAAATTTTTCAAATACAAATACCACAACTAAAAATTCTTTTTCAGTGGTAACATAGTTAAGTTGTGCTCTATCTAAGACCCTACTAGCATAATATATGACATGTAAACTCTTATTCTTTCTTTGTCCTAAAACAGCCCTTATAGTAAAATCATTAGCATCACACATGACTTCAAAGGAAAGACTCCAATAAGGGGGGACAACTATGGGGGCAAAAATTAAAGTAGATTTTAATTTATTAAATACATCCAAACAAGCTTCATTAAAAATAAAAAAGGTATCCTGCATAAGAAGGTTAGTAAGAGATTTAACAATTTTAGCAAAATCTTTAATGAACCTTTTATAGAAGCCTGTATGACCCAAGAAGCTCTTTATACCTCTCATTAAGGTGGATGGAGGCATATTTTCAATAATTTCAACCTTTGCCTTATCCACCTTAATTCCCTTTTTAGAAACTTTATGGCCTAAGACTATACCTTCAGTTACCATAAAGTGGCATTTTTTCCAATTAAGCACAAGGTTATTCTTTTGACATCTCTGCAAAATTTTGGAAAGATTAGTCAAACATAAATAAAAAGTATCACCAAATACAAAAAAATTATCCATAAAAATTTCAATTGTAGCTTTATTATATCAGAGAATATAGCCATTATATATCTTTAGAAAGTAGCAGAAGCATTACAAAGTCTAAAGGACATCCTACGGTAAGCAAATGTGCTATAGAGGCAAGTAAAAGTTATTTTCTCTTGGTCCTTTAGTGCTATTGGTATTTGAAAATACCCAGAGTAACCATTTAGAAAACAATAATAAGCGTACCCTACTATGCTTCCTAACATACTATACACAAATGGAAGAGGAAAGTGGTCTTTATGCGTTGCTTCATTTAATTTTCTATAATCTATACATACGTGCCACCCAGTGACCACTCATATGGGGATAAGCTCATTCTTGTCATTTTTCACCACAATTGTACCTCCTTCTTTAGAACCACTTGCATAGGATTTACTGAAGGACTATTAGAGATAGGATAAATAATACCTGAATTGATCAATTTTAAGACTTCTACTCTAACCACTTCCTTCATACGAGAGTTGAGTTTTCTTTGTGGTTGCACTTTGTGCATGTAATTTTCCCCCATAACGATTCTATGCATACAAGTAGAATGACTAATGCCCTTTATGTCTGTAATAGACCATCTGTTGGCTAGCCTAAACTCCCTTAAGACCCTTAATAGCTTATCTTCCTATTTAAAATTTAAAGTAGAAGAAACTATAACAAGAAAAGTGTTAAAATCACCCAAAAATGAATATTTTAAATGGGAGGGAAAAGGTTTTAATTCAACAGAGGGTGGTGAGTTTGGGGGAGGTAAGGACAATAAATTGCCTAATCCTAAATCCTCATATTGCTGAATATACCATATATAAAAGAAAGTCCCCTGAAATGAATGATTTAAGGCCAAGTAAAATTAGGATAAAATTTTAAATAATGAAAAATGAAGACTTGAGACTTAAGATGCCTAAAAACCAAAGTCAGAAGAGCTAAGAAATTTTAACAAAATAAGTTAGGGCAATTTTGTAATTTTTGGCAAATTTAGAAAACTTACAAGAGAGCTTTTTAAATGAGAAATTTGAGCTTTCTAAGATTCTCAGAGGTCCTAAAAATCATAAGAATCCCCATAATAATTGAAACCCCTATAGTAAGTGATTTTAATTGTCGGTTGACTGAAACTTTGATTGAACTGTTCGGAATGGTTTCAAATCTAATTTGGATGAAACCAAAGACAATTTACAAGTTAGAGGACCCAAATTTTATGATAGAAAAGATAAATTTTGAAAAGGAATTGAAATGAGACTAAATGGAGAAATCATGATTTAAGGACTAAAATGAAAAATAAATAAGTTACAGAAAGTGACTCTTTAGCTTCTTAAAACATGTTCGGCTCTTCTCCTTCTCTCCTAATTACCATATATTCTGTCCAAAATAGAGGAGAGCTCAACCAAGGAAGGGTGCACAAGAGGAGAGCCAAATTTTATAAGAAAGCTTTTTAAACGAGAAATTTAAGCTTTCTAGGATTCTCAGAGGTCCTAAAAACTATAAGAACCCCCAGAACAACTAAAACTCCTCTGGTAAATGATTTTGATTATCAGTTGACTGAAACTTTAACTGAACTATTTGGAATAGTTTCAAATTTAATTTGGATGAAACTAAAGGCAATTTATAAGTTAGAGGACCTAAATTTTATGATAAAAAGATAATTTTTGAAAAGGAGTTGAAATGAGACTAAATGGAGAAACCATGATTTAGGGACTAAAATGAAAAGTAAAAAAGTTGCAGAAAGTGACTCTTTAACTTCTTAAAACATGTTCAGCTCTTCTCCTCCTCTCCTAACTAACATATATTCTGTCCAAAATAGAGGAAAGCTCAGCCAAGGAAGGGTGCACAAGAGGAGAGCCAAGAAGGAGTGAAAAAGCTTGCAAAAGATAAGAAAAGGTGTAGGATTTCATGGCTTCTTCTTTACAAAAGATGTTCCTCTCCTTTTCCTCTTCCTTTTTATGGTCTTGGTGTATAATTTAGATATGGTTCAAAAGGGAGAAGTCAAAATTTCAAGGAGAGGCTAGAAGCATAGCAAAGCATCTTAAACAAACTTTGAAATAAGGTATGAATCATGACCCATCTTGTAACCTAGAGCCCATCCAAAAGGAGTTGAATTCTGACCATATCAAGGGAAGAACAAGTGATTTAGAGTGTGAGAATTAAGACTAGGTAATTAGAAACAAAAAAGGAGCCTTAAAATTTAAGTTGGCATAACTTGTGGTTTTAAAATAAATGATGAAATCTATAAGTCCCTTAGACCCTTTGGAAGCTTTATATGAGCCATTCCTTTCAAGAACATAAAGCAAACTCCATGGGTGTCAAATCATAGTCATGCCTTTGCCTAAGCAAGTTTGGCCACCTAAGAAGAGTTTTAAATTGTTCCAAGTTTAGAATAAGATTATATATGATAGAAGAACATCAAAGAAAGCCTTAAAAAAAATTTAGAAGCCATGAAATATAAGATGAAGGTGTAGGCTTCATAATGTATCATTGGAAAACAACTTATAGGTAGGCTCTTTAAAATGAATGTATGATAACTCCAAATAGTCTAAAGGAAGTCAAGGGACCTAAAATGAATGAGAAATGGGAGTTAAGATCATGAATTTCAAGCGTTGATTCATTATGTCTGATATGGAAGTATTATGGAGACAAATGAGAAAGTACGTATACATAGGAGTTCTATAAGATTAGAGCTAATTTCAATGATCTAAATATGCCTTATTTGATATGTTTAGACCAAGAGAATCAAGTGTCACCCAATTCCAAGAGCTTGGCCAAAAAGGGGAGGAAGAGTTCAAAGAAAAAGTGAGTTGCATCAGCTCCAACGTAGCTCTCTAACATTTCTCTCATATATTCTTAGTCGTTTTCTTATTTTTGAATGTATGTATGTATGTTTATGCAATGAGAAATGTCTCTAGCTATTTTCTACATGCCATGGTACCATGATGTTCTTAAAATATATTTTATGAATATGTTTTGGCTTAAATGGATATAATAATGCTAAAAGTCCTTTAGTAATGGTGATGATGAGCCAAAAATCCCTAGAATTGGATGAGACAAAGTTAAAAGTTTCAAGAAAAGTGAGGCTTAGTCAAAAGTTCCTTGAAAATGAGTGAGTCAAATCCAAAAGTCTTAAAAAAAATGAATGAGGCTTAACCAATGCCCTTAAGAGCCTATGTATATTATGTAAGAGTTTCTTGAACATGGAAAATGCTAAGTAGCTTGAAAGCCATGCATGCATTCTTTGACTTGTAAATGAATCCATTATATATGTTTAAAAAGGTTAAGCTATTGAAATTCTTTAAATCTCACTCCACCCCCTCCATATGTTTATTCATGTCTAGGTGACCTAAGAAAAAAAAAAAAAAAAGAGGCCAACAGCCTTAGGAAGCAAGAGCTTAACAATGGAATAGCTAAATACGCATTTTAAAGATATATTAATGTCAAATGATGTAATCATGTGTTGTATATATATTGCAGACTATTGAACATGTTCAAAAGTATGTAAACATGTTATATATATGTACTTTAGAACCATATAGATGAGTATGTAGAGTCTTGCCACCCTTATGCTTGGTTACAATTATGTATAAGTGAATTTGAAAGAGTGAATTTGTGATGCATATGTACTTAGACCTTTTAGGTAGCCTTTATATGCTGTTTTTATCTATTGGGATGTGCCTAAGTGCTTGTGGTTAGAGTAGGAGAGTAATTGGTTTCAATTTAACCTTATTGAAGCCGTAAAAGTCCCATTTTCACACCTTATACCCTAAACTATCCTAATAGATGAATTTTTCTATAAAATTTGGCCTAAATATAGTCTCATCTAGAGCTTTTTTCTGAGTAAAGAACCATATTATTTGGGGCTCTAGAGAATAAATTATGAATTTTTAAAATTAGAAAAATTTTTAGATTTAATGTGTGTACTATTCATATGATCAGTTTCTTCTCTTGTATCATTCAAGGGCGAAATGATATCCAATGCTCATGAAATTTTATAGTCATAAGTTAGGAATGATAAGCTTTCTGTCATACTTGATGGCATCTCATTTGGATTTATATTGAGGGAGATATGAATTTTTAAAATTAGTAGTCAGTGCTAATAATGCAGACAAACCCCTAGTACCATTCCATCAATTTTTTATAAGTTAGATGCCATTTTCTTAATCTAAAACTATTTTTAGTTGATAGTAGACATCTATAACTTTTCATAATGGTATGGTTTGCTAGATTTTAATTTTTTTTAAAATTAGTTATGAATTTTTGAAGGTTATATCAGAAATTTTCTGGGCAGCTAGACCTTTGATGCCATTCTGTTATCATTCATGGTCCAGTTAATGTTTTTATAATTTTGAATTATTTTTAACCTATGATTGACATTTAAGTATTTCCAAGAAGCTATAATTTGCTTGATTTTGATTTTTTTAGAATTAATTATGATTTTTTAGAATTTATATCAATAACCTGTCCTTGGAACCTGAGGCAAACAAATTTATTTTGAGGAAAATGGCTTCAAACCTGAGATTTGCATAATGAATTGTAGTGTTCTTGATGTGATTAAGTATATTATGTGTAGAATAAAGGGTTGGTAAACTCATATGGCCCGTTTGACTAAGTTTGAGCTCACTTAGCTTAGGATAAAATATGAAAACTTACGGTTCGATGTGTGTTATGATGTGATTTTGTGGAATATGGTTTGTAGCCAATTTTTAAGCTTCCAATTGTGTCATTTATAGTTGAACAAATGTGTTGAGGATGGTTATTACATTTGGCAAGCTCATATGATTTATTTGGCTATTAATGAGTTATTTTGGTGTTACGTTTCGATCATTCCCACTATTAAAAGCTTGAAATTCATGAAAATAACTCTCTAAGCCATTTGCGATGTAATATGAAAGGTGCCTTGATATGGTATTACAATATCTGTCATCTCAATTCTCAAGTTTCTTGCATAAAGAATAAGACATTAAGTTAACACTAGCACCTAAATCACATAAACAATTTTCAATAATATTATAGCCAATATTACAAAGAATAGTAGAAATCCTCAGATCTTATAGTTTAGGTGGTAGCCTTTTTTGTAGAATTGTACTGCACTCCTCTGTAATTGTTATCGTGGCATATTCTTCCAACTTCTTCTTATTTGAAATTAACTCTTTGATGTATTTGGATAAGTAGGCATTTTTGCTAATGCCTCTATAAAGGAAATATTGATTTGAATTTTCTTGAACATCTCAAGAAATCTCTAAAAGTCTAAATTTGGATCTTTCTTTTGAACACTCTCGGGATATGGAATAGGAGGTTCATAAGGTTTAAATTTAGAAGGAGAAGGGTTACTTTGAGTCGTAATATTAACTTTAGGTACCTCAGTTACCTCCTCATTTGCATCATTTTTTTGCTTACTTACCATTTTAGATACCTTTTTAGCCTTATTATCAACTTCTTTGAGTTTTTTGCCATTTTGTAGGGGGACTGTCATGACTCTTTCCTTTGGATTGACTTCAGTATTGCTCAGGAACTTATTTTGACTATTTCTAGTAAGCAAGTTAGCCAAGTTACTTATCTGAACTTCCATATTTTTCATAAAATTACCTATTTGTGATTCCATATTCTTCATAGAAGCTTGAGTTAAAGCAATTGCTTGTTTGAATTGGCCAATCTCTTGATTTATACTCTTCATATTGTTTACCTGGTGAGTTGCCATTTGAGCCAAAGCCTCCTCCAACTTTGTCGTACAATCCTCAATTATGTTTCTTTGTTGTTGGAAGCTTGATGATAGTTATGGCCTCTGAGGGGCAGAATTTTTCTAAGAGAAATTTGGATGATTTCTCCACCTTGAGTTATATATGATGGAGTATGGTTTATTCTTCGAATTAACTCTATCAGCTTTAACTCCTATATAATTAGCCTCCTCCCCACAGTCACCATCATAACCTATATGAAGAGAATCATTAGTACTAGAAGAAGAAAGGGAATTAACAATATTAAAATTTTTCAATAATAAATTTAAACGTCTTGTTAAATCCCATAGTTCATAAGAGACATCAAATGTAGTGACTTCATTAGCCATCACCTTCCTTCCTCAAACTGCCTTCTACCTAGGATTTGCTGCTAACATTTTATAAATCTCCTCCCTTTCTTTAGCAATCATGTTACTTGGATCACCATGGGTCATTATATACTTTTGATTGGTATTTAGAACTGAACCCATCAAGAGTATATATGGAAATTGGTGATGGGGACATTAGCTTATGGGGAGATTATAACGCTCTTATGGTTCATGAAACAATTCACCATTTTGTTGGGTGAAGAAGTGGATCTTCTCCATTATGAAGTTTTCTAAGGAGAATAATATTTCAATATAAATTGCTCATACATCTCAGTTTAAGATCTTATAGAAGCTTCTAGCAAGCGTAGAAGCGATTGACGAGCTTCTCTCTTCATACAGTATGGGAAGCAATGCAGCTTTAAGTCATCATCTGATAAGCCATTTAGCAGTAGTGTATTAATTACTGCATAAAACTCCCGTATAAAACACAAGGTGTCTTCAGTTTCGTGCCTATTAAAAGTAGGTAGCACATTTAAATGAATATTTTTGAATTCATAATTACGCATAGCATGGCTTAGTGGAATGCATGACTAATTGGAAGTGATGAAGGGGCATTGAATATCCTGAAACATAATATGTGACTCCACAACAATAACAATAGCATCGTTATTTTGATTATTTTCATCGTCAGCCATCTTTCTTCTTCTTTGAGTTCTATTTTTTCTACAAAATTATTCAATTTCTAAATTAATAGGAGTTAAATTTAAGTTGCAAGAATTCCACAATTGCATTAAAGGGAAAATAAGAAGAAAAAAGATAAAGATAAACAAAAAGTAGAAAAGAAAAAACTAAAAATTAAAGAATTAGTAAATCTGTAACCTCCCCGACAACGGTACCAAAAACTTGACCACTTCTGCAAGTGTAAAGGATCAATGTAGTAGAAATTCCCAAAGTATTATAGGGTCAAATCGACAGAGAGGTTGCGCTTTTACTAATTCAAATAATTAATAGTTAAAAAATTGATATAAAATAAATTAATTGATGAGAGTGCATAAAAACTCTAAAAATAAAAGCAAGTGAGAATTAATTATGAGAAGAACACAATCACTAAAAGTATTAGGATTCAGGATTTACCTTATAGGATACTAGTGTCTACTCATCGAATTGACTTTTAAGCAATTATAGTGACAACTATTTTTAAAGTGTCCTAATTTTCTCCCAAATTACTAGTTCGCATTTAATTAGAGTTGAATTCTTTTCCAAGATACCCAAACAACTAATTAAATCATGAAGCAATAGTTTTAAGTTACCACAAATCTCTGGAACTATCTCTAGCTTAAATATTTGTGTCTATTTCTCTATATTTAGGTCCTCTCTTCACCTTTCAATGTATCATGATCACCCATATATTTGATTTAATGGTGGCCAATCATAAAATCAATATTAAACATGAGAGAAATAAATATAATTGAAAATTGAAAATATATTCATAAATAAAAATCCATAAAGAGTCAAAACAAATAGTAGAAAACTAGTTCCCAATTGGGTTACATCCTTATCCCCAACTAGGAAATTTAGACATACATAATTGAAGAATTAATAGATAATATTGTTCTAAAATCCCCAGTTATGAAAAATCAATCACAATAATATAAAGAAATAAAGAAAAGAAATTGATTCAGCCTCAATACTCCCAAAAATTCTTACGCTCAACTTCATGATTGCTTCCACGAACTCTAAATATCTCGAAGAGAATTCTTGAGGTACTCAAAATAGTGATTGAATGCCTCCTTTCTTTTTAGAATCTAAAAAATATTTATTATTCTTCAATTAGTGGTCTGGTTCACAATCTTAATTCCTATGGACTATATATAAATTTTAAAATAACTTCTAATAATAAATCATAATTCTAATAAAAAATAACTTATAATAATTAAAGATAATATTAAATTTCAATCCTAACAGAAAGATAATTATTAAAGCTTAACAAAAAGATAATTGGGAATAAAAAATAACTAATAAAATAAAGTAATTTAAATATTAATTTCTAATCCTAATAAAATATTATATCTTATATTTATCATTAGCCCATAGTTTTTTATCCAAATTGTATTTTTATTTAAGAATTAAATTTAGGAGAAAAATATATAAAATAGATCAAATAGGTATAAAATATTTATAAACTTAATTCATTATATCTCAAAATTTGCACCTATTTAATTATAAAAATATGCACTTATCATTGATTATCGAAATTGGAATTGAAAATAGGAAAAATGCAAGAAGTCTTTTTGAATTTTAGATCACTTGCAAATAGTTTCATAAATTATTCAAATTGAAAAATGAATCCATTTAACTTTCATCCTCTAAAGAATATATTTTGCCTATTTTCTTAAATGATATAAATTTAAATGTCAATTCTTTCATAATTGACATAATAAGTTTTTATTTATCTCCAATATCAATATGTCTACCAAAATTTGATAAAATAAAGATTTTCATCTTTCGATTTTGCACGAAATCTTATGAAAAATAGATAGAAGGTCCTATTTTTTGAAATATAAAAATTGTATGACTTATTTTTGATAATTTTGAAAGTCTAAAAAACTAATTATAAGTAACACAAAATTTAAGGAGAATTTTTGTATATTTTTTCCTAAAAATAATTTATCAAACGATTAAAGTCAAAAGAAAACTTGCATATTAGCCTAAAAAATTATATTATGCACAAGAATTTTTTGTATGGACAAACTCCTAACACGTTTTAATTAACCCATTTGTGTGTCACACATTATTTTTATATAAGGCTTATGCAAAAAATCTTATTAATAACATGGAAAAAAAATTGCTAGATGAGTTTTAAAGAGACAAGTGTAGTGTGCATCAATGTGGGGTGTCCCATAATTGATGTGTGGGCTAAGGAGTAGAGAAGGGGCATAGCCTAACAAAGGTCCTCTGCATGTAGATTGTTTGCATTTCAGCCTGAGCAACACTAGCTGTTATCGAGTGAAATCTAGTTGTCTACTCCATCCAACAACCAACACATAGCCACATCACTTAACTTTTTTTTTTTTGGGAAAAACAAAGCTTCATCTGGGTCATCCATTTAGCAAAATAATCTTAGCCATTCGTCATATTCCCAAACAAAAACTCTATTTTGCACTTTTTCCTCGCCAAAACTTATTTGTGATAATGCTACACCATTAAGGCGAGAAAGGTTAATTTCAAAGGGAGTTTGGTTCAACCATTATCTCTGGTCTACTAGTCTACATTTTGTTTCCATGAGCACATCACTATTCCAAGAAGCTTAAGCATTGTCAAGGCTGAACCATTTGAACGTTGTGAACATTCTTTACTTTTTTAACCTTCCAATGTTATATCTGTGATTTAAGGAGTATGAAGTGATTTGCTAGTCACTTGAATGTTCTACTTAGCCATTGTTTAAGAATGCATGCATTGATCTTGTCTTATTTATTGATAGGTAAAAGTGTAGCATTTGGAGAATAGAAAAAGGTTCATGAAAAGAAGGAATAAGGAGAAGTTTAAAGAAACTTATAGCTATGAATCTTGTTCTTAATAAAGGATAGCTATTGCAACTTGTGAATATTGTAATTTCAAGTTTAAAGAAGCTTGTTTTCATATTATGTGATGAGATATATATATATATATATATATGAGATTGTAATTTTTGAAAATGCTTTATGTGTTAGATATATCTTTATTCATCTTGATGTACTTAAATTATTTGGTTAGCAACTAAGTGGGAAGTTAATTCCAACCATAAGATTATCTTGAATCCAATTAAAGACACTTGGTTTACGTAAAAGGAAAATAAGCTACAATAGATACTTTATTAAATAATTGGAAGCTCTAAATATTTTATTAAGTATACTATACACAATATTTTATAATGAGAAATACTTGGTTTAAGTAGAGACAGTTAAAAGAGTAAAGTATATGGAACAATAGAGTTTTAATTTTGTCCAGTAGCATGCTTTTTTTAGTTTACACTTTTCAATATTAAGCCTTTTTTATTCATACTTTCCAATAGTATGTTTTTTTGTCCAAACACTTTATTTTTTTAGAAAGGGTATCATGTTAATCAAACTTTATTTACACTTTCTAGTAGTATGCTTTGTTTAAAAGTTGGTTGATTTTTTTCAAGTACCAATTGATTTAGTATGGAAGTTGATTTGACTTCAAGATTAGGTATAGAATTTGAGAGCCTAGAGGAAGCATAAAAATTTTGGGTTGATGAAGACGGAGGATTGGATTTGGAGCTAAAAAACATAATTTTAGCAAGAAAAGGAAAGATGGCTTGATAACTTCATATAGATATGTTTATTGTAAAAGGGTGTATAGATCAAAGACAAAAGAGATTTCAAGATAAAAAATCCTCAACAAGAGAAGCTAGAATGAGTGTGGCACATATAGATGGAAAATATAAAGTCATTGACTTTATTGAGAAATATAATCACTCACTTCATCTCATGACTCATAGTAACAGTTCACATGTTGGTATCATAGCATAAAATAACTAAAGTATAAGCCCACAAGATTGATTTGACAAAGGATGCTAAGCTTCAATAAGAAGCATTTTTTAAGTGGATGAATAGGCATGTCAGAGGCCGTATTAATCTTAGTTATACTAGATTAGATGTAAAGAATTGTATTCAGTCTAAAAGACAAAAAAATATGGTACATAGGAAAGCTTGATATCTACTGTGGTATTTTCAATAACAATTATCTAAAAATCTATCAGTTTATCATGCCTATCAAATGGATATAGAAGAATAAATAACAAAGGTCTTTTGAGCGGATGCAAGAATGTTAATTGATTATGCATACTTTGGTGATGCTGTCACATCGGACACAACATGTTCTATTAGTTGTGATCACAAACCACTTGCCATCTTTTTCGAATTCAAACACTTCAGAGAAGTGGTGATATTTTGGGTGGCATTGTTATATGATAAAATTGTAGAGCCATTTAAATGGTTTTTAAGGACTTTCTTAAAAACTTATAAGCAAAAAAAGCCTTAACAATTTTTACAGATCAAGATAAAATCATGGTAAAAGTAATAAATGAGGTGTGGCTGGACACTTCATATGGATTATGCACATGATATTTAATGCAAAATGGTAGTAAGCACTTGGGGAATTTGATGACAGATAGATTACGATTCTTGACTACTTTCAAAATTTTCATGTTTGATTATGATGACGAAGCACAGTTTGAAATTGCATAGAGTAACTTGTTATCTCAATATAATATACATGAGAACACATGGTTGAAAGTGTCTTACAATATAAAGAAAAAATGGGTAACTTGTTTCATTAAGAAATCTTTCACGCTTGGCATGTGAAGTACACAACTCAGTGAAAACATTAATGTTGATATCAAAAGTTGTACACAATTGGATTTGGATATTACTTAATTCTTCAAGCATTTTGAATAGGTTATAGATGACAAGTTATATAATGAGTTGAGATGTAAATTTGAGTTCAAATAGAAAATACCAAGATTGAAATTAGGTAATTCACCATTATTGTGACAACTTGCTTAAACTTATACCATGCCAATCTTTGACCTCTTCCAAAAGGAGTATAATTTATGTGCAATTGCCTACATAAAGCACCGAAATGAATGTCAGGACTTGTTTGAATATGTTGTTAATTTGGTTCACAAAAAGGGAGAATGGAGAGTTTCATTTCATCCTAACAACAAGTCAATTTCATATAGTTATCAAAAGTTTGAAACCATTGGTATACTATGCTGCCAGGCATTAATGGTACATGATATGATAGATGTGAAACAACTTTCTAAGTAGTATATTCTGAAAAGGTAGATCAAAGAAGGTAGAAGCAGTGTGATACATGATATTAAAGGAAAGAAACTTGAAACATATATTAGGCTAGAAAGCACACAATAATATAAACAACTCTATCTCATGCTAATAAACTTAGTAATTGAAACATCTAATTGTCCAAAAGCATTCTTATTGGTTCATCAAGCTGTGTTTAATCTAAGCAAACGAGTGACAAAGGTTCATTTAAGGCAACAGGTTCCAAATAATGATAATGGTTTCACCACAGCATCACTAACTAATTGCATTGCACAAACAAAAGGATGTAAGAGGAGAGATAATATAAGGATAAAGAGACTACTAAAGGGTTATCTTAAGCATCAACGTAAGAGAAGAAAAATAACTTCCAATGTCACAAATTCACAAACACAACAATGTACAATATTAATATTACAAAAATGTTAATGTTAAGGAAATGTTAATGTGATTACTATTGAAAAAAATAGTAATATTAACTTTTTGTTTTAGGACAACGAAATTTAATATGGAGTATCATGCTCTCCACCTCTAGTCCCATATGCACCTCTAGCACTGTTACCATGCCCTCTCACAGATAAGAGTGAATTTATTTTTACTAGACTATTGATGGTAAAAGCAATGAATTTTTTGGGTACTTATATGATATTGTTCAATAATTAATGCTTATGATGTGATTAGTATTGTTTTATAATGTAGCCACTTTTTGATTGTCCTATATCCTTACTTGAAACATTGGAGTTCAATCGAGATATCTCAAATGGTATATAATGATTATGTAATCACAACTTTTTAAGATGGGCAATAAAAGAATATATTTTATTGAAAACATTGAGTTTCAGTTTACCTAACGATATTATTAATCACATAATGATATTATTCATTACATTGCAAACTAGTACAATTAACTATCATATTTCATTCAATTCAAGTACATCATATTCATTAGTTGATCTTATTCTGATTCATCTGCTTCCTCCCCATGCATTGAAGTGTCTTGTTCTTGTTCTTCCCCATTGTATATTATTGTTCATTTCCTTGAATGTCTTCATTTCTCTATGCATATATAGATTCACAAAGTAGACCATATTAGCATAATGATGTAGTAGAATCGAGCAACAGAATAAGGCAACAAAATGAGCATTGACAGCATCATCAAGTTGCTAACTTTGACAAAGGTGCTCTTGCCAAATATCTTTATATCTACTAATAGATTTTTGTTGCTTTTACCATATATCTTTATTTCTACCAATAGATTTTTGTTGCTCTTGCCAGATATCTTCATTTCTACCAATAGAGCAAATAGAATAGAAGATTTAATATATATATATATATATATATATATATATATAAGTTGCTTCACAAAAAAGGGGCATTCTTGACCGTTGTAATAGTTTTGCTTGAAAGAAGAAAACAATAAATTTGCTTATTCTGGTATCATTATGCTTCACATAATTTTGACCACCAACAATCAGCAATAATTGTGGCTTATCCCTCACATTGTTATACAAATTAATTGTAAACTCATCTTTTTTAATTTGCTTCACATAATTTTGATTTTTGACCATTAGCAATTAGCGATATCAACAATATTAGCAACTTATCATATTCTCTTCCAACTCAATAGACAAAATCATATATAAATCAATAGCAAGACCATATTCAAAAAAAAAAAACAATATCAAATATAGTTTTAGTAGGTTATCAAATTCTCTTCCAACCTTTGCCATTCAAAAAATTTAGCAGGTTATTAGATATAAATTAGCAATATCAACAAAACCATTCAAAAATAATAAACAATATCAAATATAGTTTAGCAGGTTATCAGACTCTCTGCCAACCTCTGTGTCATTCGAAAAATTTTAATTAGATCCCTATCCAGATGCAGGACCCATTAAATTCAAAACATTTAACCTCAATAAACAATATGAGACATAATCTCTTCCAATCAATCAAATCCCCATCTGAACCTTAATTTTTTTTCCTTTAAAAATGGATGGAGCGGATAGCCATATTTCACTGGACAGTAGGTGGTGCTGCTTGGGCTGAAATGCAGACAATCCACGGGCAAGTCCTCCACACATTCTATTGTTCTTGCTTTTGTTATCAATTGGGCAATGTAAGAACTAAACAAAAAAACAAAATACCAACCCAAAATTTGTCCTTAACTCATCCAACAATTCAGTAAAATTAGGTGTAATATTATTTAGATTTTTTAATCATGTATATTGATTTTGTTTTTTCTACACTCAACATCATATCACTAATTCTTTTTGTATATATATATATATATATATATATATAAATCCTTTTACATATTATATTTTTATATTGAAAAATTTGATGTAAAGTATCTAAGGAGTTTTACCTAATTAATTGAGTTTTCTCCTATGCTATATATATATATATATATATATATATATGTAAAGTATCTAAGGAGTTTTACCTAATTAATTGAGTTTTCTCCTATGCTATATATATATATATATATTATTCAATTTTATATGATTTTCAATTATTAATTTTATGCAATTTTTTTAAATTTTTGAAAATGATTGCATTTATTCAGGTAATCATTTAGTGGACTGGTAGTTGAAAATTTTAACAACAAATTGGTGATACTAAAAATGGAATAGCAAACTCTGAACAAAAACTGATGGGATAACAAAATTTAAAATGAATAAATAGCTATTCAGATATTACATATTTCCAAATCTCAAGAAAAGTTCATCATAAAAAAAAAATTAGTTAAAAAAATTGTTCATTAATTTTTTTCAAATTAAAAAAATTATAAAACTATGAAGAGCATATAACATAAAATCATTGGAAAAAAAGAAACTATCAAGTCTACAAATTTATTTATTTGTTTAACCAAGGCCTATCATTAGTATTGGGGATTTGAAGAACAAAATAAATAAACCATCTTCCAAGGAATTTGTTTCTCACCAATAGATACTTACCCTCATGGCAAACCAAACATATGGACGAAATTGTTGAATGAAAAGAAGAAATTGTATTCCATATGTGATATATTAGTTGATTGATTTAATATAGTATGAAAAGTTACAACACAAAAAGATTGAAATTAATTAAGCGATTAAGTCCCTCTAAATAATACAGATGACATAATCAATTGCTATTTAGAAAATAATAATGGGTATGAAAATACATATTTATATATATATAATATATAGTCAAGCGTTAATTAAATATAATAATTGACAAAAGACTGAACGGAAATAATATAATATTAGAAATTTTTCAGAAAATAATAATTTTAAATACTAATTACCATCTTATCTCGACTTATTAAATTTGTTACTAAATATAAATGTGAATAAGAGGAAAAGAATGAAGCAAATTGTAAGAGTGGAGAAAGTAATGAAAATGTAATGAATTTATTTACTTTATATTTATGAACAAATAAGATAGATTTTTTCTTTATATACACAATTATATAACTAAGTGCATAAATAAATGAATCGACACTCTTTCTTATCTAGGAGAAAATTTTGTATGATGAAGAAAATTTCTCGAAGCAAAAATTGCCTGGATAGTATTTCTGGAAAGGGACGTGGCTCTTCCGCACATGCGAATGAAAATTACGGGTGGTGGGGGCAAAAGGCGGCAAGTGGACATCATGTGGTCGTTGATATAGGCTTAGGTTGTGAACATGACGCAACCCTCCGTGCTGGGGCTCTTATGTCAATCAATTGCATCCACACAAATATATAAATATATAAATATATATATATATATATATATATATATATATATATATATATATATATATATATATATATATAACAAGTATTTAAGAAATTTTACCTAATTTTTTAAGTTTTCTCCTTTTTTTAACGAATTAATTAAGTTTTATCCTATGTGGTTGATTATGTATATAGATGCAAAACGGTTATTTTCTCCTTTAATTTTTCAAAATGATTATTTTATTCCAGGTAATCTCACCTTGGACTCGTAGTTGAAAATTTTAAAACAAATTGGTGATAGTAAAGATGGAATATTATCTTTTGAAAAAAATGATGGAATAGCAAATTTAAAACAAACGAGCTATTTAGATATTACGTATTTTCAAATATTTAGAAATGATAATCCTTTTAAGAAAAATAAAAGCAGTTAGAAAAGATTATTCATTAATTTTTCAACATTAAAATTTATAAAACCATGAAGAGCATATAACATAAAATTAGATAAAAGAAAAAAAAATCAAGTCTACTAACTATTTGTTTAATCATGGGCTATTGTTACTATAGGATTCGATGAACAAAATAAATAAACTATATGTTAGATACAACTAAAGATGGAAAAATAATCACACTTTAGATAAAAATTCAAACACGTATTAAGGTACTTTTTCTCTCTACACACCCTCAGTGGCAACCCAGAATTGAAGTTAGGGACAATTTTGAATGAAAATTACTGAAATCTTATATTACATATATGATATATTAATTAACTGGTTTAATGAAAGTATGAAAAAGTTTCTACAATGTTGAATGAAAATTACGGAAAAATTATATTACATATATGATATATTAATTAACTGATTTAATGTGGTATAAAAAGTTTCTGCATAATGAATTTAAATTAATTAAAGCGATCAAGCTCCTGTGGATAATATTTTAAAAAAAAATTGCGTACGAATATACATATTTTATATACATGATAATCAAATCGCACACACTAGTTAAGTATAGAAAATTTCGAATATGGAATAATAAACAGATAAGAAGGAAATTGGTAAAAGATTGAAGAAAAACAATATAGAGCTTTTTTTTTTCAAAAATAGCAATATTTAGTATTAATTATCATCTTTTCCTGGCTTACTAAATATGTTACTAAATATATAAGAAAATGATCAAAAGAAAAAAGAAAGGAAATTATAAGACTGGAGAAAATAATAGAAATGTAACACTTTATTGAAAATAAAATAATTAACTTATTTTAATTTACTTCAATAATATTATCAACAAATAAGATAGTGAATTTTTTTTTTGGCCAATAATAAGATAGTGAACTAAAAGTTAAAATTAAGAAAGTCATCTCTATATATGGACAACTATATACATAAGCAACTGCTTAGATGAACAAGTTCAATGAATTGGAATCGTGTATGTCGATCAATTGCATCCACACACATACGCAAATAACACGTGAGAAATATATATCCAACGAACTAGTCTCATGCATTTTGACAACTGTCTCACCGACTCCATGCTTACTTCATCTTTTATTAAAACAAAATAAAATATCTCAACAGCTTATAATTTGACGCGATTGAAAAAATTAATTTAATTTTTAAATATTATTAAAATTTTTTAATAAAATTATAATATTCATAAAAATATTTCTTTAAAAATTAATCATACTAAAATGAATTATATAAGAAAATTTTACATATTATATTTTATAAAAATAAAAAATTGACAAATTTATCCTTTTATTGATGTACCAACAACTAATTTTTTAGCCCGTGTAATGTACAGGAAAAGTTTCTAGAAATATATTTAACTTGAATGATGTAGGTGGAGAAATTGAAACGTATTATTAAAAAAATAAAAAATAAAACAAAACAAAATAAAATAATTAAATAAGTGTAGGACTCATAAGAACAGTGTATGATATCACTTTATTCCTTCGAGGTACCTAGCTGACAGGTAATATCTACCATAAATAGTCACTAAACTTCAATTTGGTGACAAGAAGATTGTACTATAACGTTCATTCAATTTAATAAGTGTGGCTTAGAAAAATTGAATGAGTTCCGAAAAAAATTCCCAAAAAAAAAACCATTTGAAAAAAAAAGGCTCAAATATTAAATTGAACCTGAACAATTTTTTTATTATATTATTATAAATATTTTTTTAATCCTCTCTAAATTCTTTCTAATATTTCATTAATAAACGTGTGAAAAAATAATTTCCCTTATAAAAATACACTATAATAAATGGAAGTGCTAGTCATATTAGTTAAGGATGAATCTAAAACCAAATTATGGAGAGATAAAAATTTAAAAAAAATTAACATATCATGTATATAAAAATTTTAGACTAAAGAGTGTATATATAATACATTTTTGTAATTTATTTAAACTGAGTATGGTGCTTTTTCATGTTATAAAATTTGTTAATAATTGCATTTATATTAAAATTTTCAACTCTCTCTCTTTTAATATAAGTAATCTTATAGTTTGTAAGAAGATTGTCTCATATCTTATTCTTAATTTTTTTTAATAATGTTAATAGATGTAAATGACTTTTTCCTTGTTGCAATTAAAATTAGAAATATCAGGCAAAGCAAATAATCAATCAAATAATAATTATCAAAAAAAATTTTCCTTCAATCCTTAATATAACTCCAAAATTGTTGATAAATTTTTGAAATTAAGATATTAAGAAACATTAAGTTCATAATGTTGTGTTTATATTTTGAAATATAACTTCACTTATTCAATAAAATCAATAGGATAAAATCTTTTAGACTCTTTTTTTGACAATAACTTCTTTTCTTGTTGTTTCTAAAATTTATCACTTATACATGTATCATTTATTGATTAGAATTAATTTCATATTATTAAATAATTTTATATAGACTTGTAAACTTAAAATTGATTTATTTGGTAAAAGAGAAACATTTACAGTTTGAATCATAGTTAGAGTGGAATAATATATATACATATATACATATTACAAGAAATCAGGGTTTTTACCATTCTTGCAGACTTTGTTATGGTTTATATTTTTTTACAATTCTCTTAATAAAGTCTCGTATTTTTTTGTGAGAATTTTTTAAGAAAATCCTTAAAAAATGAGAAATGTATTGTGATATGGTGAGAATATGGTAACAACAATTCTTGCAAAATTTTTCTATAGAAAAAAAAAATTTTAACAAATATTTTTTAATTATTAAGAAATATACTGTGAGAATTGTAGAGAAAACATTGCAAATTTTTTTTATTAATTTACCATTAGAATTTTAAAAAAATCGCATAATTTTTTGAATTTTTACAAAAAAATTTGTGAGAATTGAAAAAATTATAAGTTTTTTTTTTTATTTTCACAAAAAATTTTGTGAGAATTTTGAAAAAAATAAAAAAGCAAAATATTAAGTGAATTTTTTTAATTTACAATGCTTTTTATTCTCGCAACAAATTTTGCAAAGATTAAAAAATTTGTAAATTTTTTTTATTTTTACAAAATTTTTCCATGAGAATAAAAGAAAAATAAATAATACTTTCAACCCCAAAATTTTTTTTATCATATTATCATACTCATACATATTTTCTTTTCCTTAAAATTAATATCATATTATCATACTTTTACACATGTTTTCCTCTAAGTTTTGTCTCACTAATTTTTTTTTTTTAAACTTCAAAACTTTGAAGGTCATATCTTTGTATGTATTCGATCATTGTAGATATATGATCACTTTTTTCATTTTAGATTTATGCAATAAATATAAAAAAAATGGACTTGGATAAGGATACAAGAAGAAAATACAAATATAAAAAATAAAATTTTAAAATGTAATAACTTTGAGGTTGATGATTTGATTGGGGTGATTTTATTTTTTATTTTAGGTGTTTTTTTGAAATCGATGCCATACAACTCGCCTTTTGGTAGGTATTTTTGTCTATTTTCTCTTAAAAAAAGTTTATTATCTTAAAAGTGAATGTTTCAAATTTAAAAAATACACTTTTTTTAATTATTGTAGAAAAATATCATGAAAATTATTTGGAAAAAATTTTGGATTTTTTTCTAATCATTTACTGGACTGGTAGTTGAAAAATTTAACAAGAAGTTGGTGATATTAAAGATGGAATAACAAACTCTGAACAAAAAAAAAAAAATGATGGAATAGCAAATTTAAAATGAATAAATAGCTATTCAGATATTGCATATTTCCAAATCTCAAGAAATGGTAATCATTAAAAAAATAAAATTAGTTAAAAAAGATTATTCTTTTCCAAATTCAAAAATTATAAAACCATGAAGAGCATATAACATAAAATCAGAAAAAAGGACTATCGAGTCTACTAATTTATTTATTTGTTTAATCAAAAGCTATTATTAGTATTGGGGATTTGATGAATAGATTAAGTAAGCTATCTTATCAAGGAATTTTTCCCTCACCAATAGATACGCACCCTGATAGGCAAACCGGACTTTATGGTTCAAAAGCTAGGGGACGACAATGTTGAACAAAAAGAAGAATCTGTACTAGTTATTTTACATATGTAATATATTAATTAATTGATTGATTTAATATGCTATGGAAAGTTTCAATACAAAGTGAATTGAAATTAATTAAGCGATCACAAGTTCATCTAATTAATATAGATGACATAATCAATTGACATTTATAAGATAATAATAGGTATGAAAATACATACATATATATATATATATATATATATGAAACTGATGCCTGATATAAATCTGAACACTAATACGCCGTACGGTCTGCCTAAAAAATTCTCAGAGAGAGAGTACAACGGAGACAAGAAAGGACAATATGATGAAGAAAATTGAAAAAATTACATTTAAAGATTTAAATTTTATTAAATTTATAATGAAATATCTTAAAAATTAAAATCATTTTCAAATATTAAAATTACTACTATTTAGTATTAAAATTTAAAAAAATTACTATTAAATATTAAAAAAATTATCATCAAACTTACTTAAATGTTCTAATATTTAACAATAATTTTAATTTTAAAAATAATTTTAACTTTAAAATATTTATTATGAGTTTTACAAAATTTTAAGTTTTTAAATGTAATTTTTTTGAAAAAATTTCTCGAAGCAAAAATTACCTAGACAGTATTTCTGGAAAGGCACATGACTCTTCCGTACCTGCGAATGAGCCCTCGCTTTTTCAGCATTTTGGTAAAGAAAATTATGTGTCGTGGGGACAAAGGCGGCGCGTGGATATCATACGTGGTTGTGGTTGTGGTTGTGTTTGTGGTTCACGCAGCCTCCTTCTGGGCGGGCCAACATTCAAGTTCTTATGTCAATCAATTGCATCCACAATATATATATATATATATATATATATATATATATATATATATATATATATATATATATATATATATATATATAAACCAAGTATTTAAGAAGTTTTACCTAATTCATTAAGTTTTCTCCTTTTTTAATGAATTAATTAAGTTTTATCCTATGCTATATCCAGATTTTATATATATATATATATATATATATATATATATATATATATACATATATGTGCAAAACGGTTATTTTGAAAGTGATTATTGTATTCCGGGTAATCACCTTGGACTGATAGTTGAAAATTTTAAAACAAATTGGTGATACTAAAGATGGAATATCATTAAGAAGTAAATTAAGAGTAAAAAGAATAAAAGGATGGAATATCACCTTTCCAAAAAAAAAATGATGGAATAGCAAATTTAAAATGAACAAACTATTTAGATATTACGTATTTTTAAAACTTTGGAGACAATAATCCTTTTAAAAAAAATTAAAAGTAGTTAAAAAAGATTATTCGTTGATTTTTTAACATTAAAATTTATAAAAACATGAAGAGCATATTACATAAAATCAGATAAAATAAAAAATAATATCGAGTCTACTAATTTTTTTTTTTCAAAATCATGGGCTATTGTTATTATTGGATTTCCATTAATAGAATAACTAAACTATATATTAGAACTAAAGATGGAAAAGTAATCACAGTTTAGATAAAAATTTAAACACATATCGGGGTATTTTTTTCTCTTACCAATAGATATTACACCCTCAGTGGCAATCCAAATTGAAGGTAGGGACAATGTTGAATGAAAATTACGAAAAAAATTATATTAAATATATGATGTATTAATTAACTGATTTAATGTGCTATCAAAAGTTTCTACATAATGAATTTAAATTAATTTAAGCGATCAAGTTCCTTCGAATAATATAAAAAGAATGGGTACGAAGATACATATTTCATATATACGATAACCAAACCGTACGTAATAGTTAAGTACAGAAAATTTTGAATATGAAATAATAAACTGATAAGAACGAAATTGGTAAAAAGAAAAACAATGTAGAGTTTTTTTTAAATAGTTATATTTAATATTAATTATCATTTTATCCCGGCTTACTAAAACCTTTTATCACTTACAAATCACTACATGTTAAGTCATTCCATGAGATAAGGACAAAGTATTTCATGCTTCCATGTGAATTATACAATGCTCTTCACGTGAAGCTTCATGTCATGGCAAGGATAAAGACGAAATATTTTTGGAAGCAACTGAAGACAAACCAAAAGAAAACGTTAAGCTACCCATCCGCATGAAGTTTCATAATTTTGTTTGTTTGCACTAATATATCAATCTTTTTCCTATTGTTTGGTGGAAAGATAATTATTTATATATATTTATATTATATTTACATGTAATTTAAAAATTATTATTTTAAATATTTATTATTTAACTAAGTAATACATACATAGAAAAATATAATTATATATTTAAAAATTATTTTGGACTTTAATTATTTGTAAATACAACTTAACTAAAATAATTATTTGAAAATTGTCAAAGCCTGCGCAAGAGAAGCCTTTTGCCTTCATCCTATTGCTCCTTTCAACGTCCCACATGTCTCTATGTGCGACACAGTGGTTTCCAATTACTTCGTCCCAAAGGAGGAGAGGGGAGGGGAGGGAAAGGATTTTAATAGAAGGGAGGGAGGAGAAGGGTTTTAATGATATATTATTTGGTTAATTTGGAGGGCAGGGCAGGGGAGAGATTTTAATGAAATTTTGTTTGGTCGAGGAGGGGAGGGGAGGGGAGGAGAGATAAAATTAAATAGATAATTATATTCTTATTGTATTAAAATTTTTAATTTTTTTTTTATTTTTATAAAAAAAAGACTTTTTTACTTTTTATTATAAAAAATAATTTTTTATTTTTATTCAAAAAATATTTTTTATTTTTATAAAAAATTATCTTAAATCTCATTAAAAAATTAAAATTTATATTATGTTTTAAATAAAAATAAGAGTAAAGAATAATTTAATTAAATAAGATTAAAAAATTTTTCTCCCTTCCAAAAACCTCCACTTTTGGAGAGGAGGGTTTGGAGGAAAGAGGATGGGACTTTTGGAGGAGAGGGCCCTCCAATATGGAACCTCTCCTCCCCTCCAATATTTTCATACCAAATAAGGGAAGAGTCTCCTCTCCTCTCCCCTCCCTTCTAAACCCCTCAAACCAGACAGACACTAAGGGGTAGAAGGACGACCCTCACATGTTTAAACCAGAACGCCACCTCACAGATGATGGATCCGATGTGTTTTTGACGGAACCAAATTTGCGGTTCATAAGCTTCAGTATGAGAAAGCGTGGGTGTCCAGGAGTCGTACTTGGGACCACCATCACTGTGATGCTACTTTCCAAGTTGACCCATGGGTTCACTTGGAGTGCACCACCTAATCAACCAATTAAGCTGGTTGAGTCTGATAGTGATCTCTTTCTTGCTGAGCCATCTGTGGCCATGGCAAAACCAAGGTTGCCAAAAGAGGTTTACCTCTTGGATTAGTTAAGTCAAGATTTATTATAGCAATATATGAACCAGTATTATGATCAGCAGAATAATCCAATACTAAGGTCAAATGTATGTGATGTTTATGAAAAAAATGTACTGTATATTAGAGATTGTGATTCATTTAAAATTATTATGAGATTTTACTTTATATTTTAAATTTAAGTGGTTCTCAGCTTCTTGAATAATGATAGAATCTAATCATTTGTAGTTCACAGTGGGCAAAATTAGTACGATATCTAGATTTGCGAATCCAAAATTTATAATATAACTATTTTGTACACCACTACTTATATAGTCAGTGGCAGATGCGGTGGGGATCAAGGGATCTCACGGTCCCTCGAGTTTGCTACTTTCTCTCACTCTCTCTTTGTTGGCCCGTTTGGACTGGCAAAGAAAAATAAAAAAAAGATGAAAAATATTTTTGTCATACTTATTTTATTTTTATAATTATTATTTAATTATTATTTAATATTATTTATTAATTATTATTCAATTATAAAAAATAAAGATAATAAAATTATTTTTTATTAAAAAATATATTTTTTTCTCTTTTTATTTTTATACTTAACTTTTATATACTAAACAAATTTGCCTTTGGGCTCTTTTGTAAATTTTTAAGTCAAAATGACTTTTGAGATAATATTACAATCTCCCTAACAACTGTTGTCCCAAGTTTGATCCCTTGTAGGCTTGTAATTTGTATTTGCTATTAAGTGCAAAATGGAGGGACTTGTTAAAAAAAAATTTAATATTTTCATAATATGCATTTAATAACTTAAAATCCCTCTCACCCGTTTGCTCTCTAACATTTTTTGCGAAGAACTTGAGCCTCTTTTTACTTATTTTGGTTTATACATATATATCTTGCAATGGATTCTGTTGGAATTGCGTAGTAGCTCTACCCCAATAATCTTTCATCTATAAAGTTTGCATAAGAAAATATAGCCAGAGCAAAGATAAAAACAAAATTATTATGTATTAATTATTTGTTTAAAAAGATATTTAAGACAAGAAATATTTTCAGTTAATGATTTCCAACACTTAAACCCCTTTTTTATTTTCTTGAATTTAGTACTACAAAATTTTTAAGCTAAAAACAATATTTTATATCACATTATTTACTACAAATATTAAACATCATATATCCCTTTTACATGAGATTCCAAATTTGAATCATTAACAAAATAAACATATTATCCATTGGTCATGTTTTCCATTCCTTTTCTTAAGGAAGCATGTTAAACATTTTTACTTAGGTAATGATATCCTATACATGACTAACTTTGTAGCCAAAAAAATAAAATTTCAATTTCATGCCACAATAACAACAATTTTCACAATAATCTAGTTGTAAATATAGAAGTTAAAATTTTAAAATATAATAACTTAGAGTCTAATGGGTTCACTGGAGTGATTTTTATTTTTTATTTTTATTTTTTTTTGTTAAATAGATGCCATAAAACTTGCATTTTGGTAGGTATTTTTGGCTATTTTCTTTATAAAAAATTGTTTACTATCTTAAACGTGAGCTTTTTTGTTTTCAAATTTAAAAAAATACACTTTTTTTTTAATTCTTGCAGAAAAATGTAATGAAAATTATTTGAAAAAAATTTGGAATCTTCTCTAATCATTTAGTGGACTGGTAATTCAAAATTTTAACAACAAATTGGTGATATTAAGGATGGAATAGCAAACTCTGAACCAAAAAAATGATAGAATAGCAAATTTAAAATGGATAAATATCTATTTAGATATTGCATATTTCCAAATTTCAAGAAATGTTAATCATTACAAAAAATTAGTTAAAAAAAGATTATTCTTTTTCAAATTAAAAAATCAAAAAAACCCATGAAGAGCATATAACAAAAATCAGAAAAAAGGACTATCGACTCTACTAATTTATTGATTTTTTTAATCAAGGGCTATTATTAGGACTGGGGATTCGATTAACAGATAAGTAAACTATATTATTAGGACTGGGGATTCGGATTCGATTAACAGATAAGTAAACTATATTATTAGGACTGGGGATTCGATTAACAGATTAAGTAAACTATCTTATCAAGGAGTTTTTCTCTCACCAATAAATACACACCCCAATTGGCAGACCAGAATTATGGTTCGGAAGATAGGGGACGACAATGTTGAATGAAAAGAAGAATAGTTATATTACATATGTGATATATTAGTTGATTTATTTAATATGCTATGAAAAGTTTCAACACAAAATGAATTGAAATTAATTAAGCAATTAAGTTCCTTTGAATAATAGAGATGACATAATCAATTGACACTTAGAAGATAATAATGGGTATGGAAAAAAAAAACATATATATGGTCAAACGTTAATTAAGTATAGAAATTGGTAAAAGGCCGAAGAGAAACAAATATTAGAGTTTTTTAAAAAATAATAATTTTAAATATTAAGTGCTATCTTATCTCGATTTACTAAATTTGTTACTAAATGTAAACGTGAATGAGAGAGAAAGAATGAAGAAAATTGTAAGACGGGAGAAAATAACGGAAATGTGATGAATTTATTTACTTTATATTTATGAACAAAGAAGATAGTGAACTAAAGAGCTAATATTAAGATATTTTTTCTATTCATATACAACTATATAATTAAGAGTATATTTGGTATACCGTATAAAGCCTGATAGTATAAACTAATACAATACATTATGAACTTATTACTTGTTTGGTGCATATAATGTATTGTATAAGCTTATACATCATATATCTCTTATACATCAAAATGATGTATAACCTAATCATGCCTTTGAGAGTGGGATTAGGCCTGATTAGGTTTTAATATATAAAGTCTTATTAATACTTTCTTATTTTAAATGATTAGGCTGAATTGAGTTTAATTAATACTAGTTGGGATCGGGTTAGTTAAATCATTTTTAAATTTTTTTGTAAAAATTATAAAATTATAAAATAACCCTAAAAAATAAAATTTTCATATAAGTCCTTATAAAATAATATTTTATAAAAATTATAAAATGATCCTAAAAAATAAAATTTTTATATAAGTCCCTATAAAATTACATTTTACCACTAAAAAAATTTTATATAAGTCCCTATAAAATAATTTATAAAAAAATTGATAGAATTGGGATAAATTACACAAAAACTAATTTAGTATCGAACTCAATCTAATTGGTTTAATATGAAGTTAAGATAGATTAGTTTCTTAAACTCATTAAGTTATTTTTTTAAATATTTGGTAAAAATTATAAATTAACTATTAAAAAATAAAAATGTTATATAAGTCTTCAAAAATTATATTTTGCTTTTAGAAAAAAATAAAATTTTTATTATGCTAACTGAAATTGACTAATATGGCCAACTCAATCTAATATACCCAATTTTTTTTTAGTTATTTAACTTAATATAACCCCACGAGATTATGTCACTAGGTAACTGTGCATTATGTATAGTCCTATTCACTTATTCTTTTTTTTTTTTTTTAAAAGTTAAAATAACACAATAAATTTATATAAATATAGTATTTTTTTAAGTAAAGGATATTTTTGTCAAAATAGTTGATTTTTATCATATTTAGTATTATATAATGCATTACTAAATAAATAATAATATTATCTGATACGATAAATTATTTTATACAGTATCATACCAAACACTGTATAGTATTAAAATTTTATCAGGTCTTATACTATCATACTTTATCATATCAGGTCTTATACTATTACACCTTATCCTATACATCGCACCAAACGGACCCAGTGTATAAACAAATAAATTAATACTATTTCTTATTTAAGAGAGGATTTTGTGAAAAAAAAAAAGAGACATAGAGACTTATCCCATATTTATTTCTCTCTGTAGCTGATAGATCTTCTCTAGGAAAAGATTTGTCAACTAGATAAATACATATTACATATACAGTGAATTGAAGATTACAAGCAATATTATGTTTATGTCAATTTCATCCACCAAAAGAAAAAAACATAACACGTGAAAAATATCCAGTTAAATAACCAGTCCATGTCTTGCGAAGTAAGCATGTGGGCAACAAGCTTAATTCATCATTTATCCAAAAAAAAAAAATGCTTGTGATTTGAGACAATTGAAAAAAAGTATTTGATTAAGTAATTTCTGTGGGGCCTACAGTTTTATGGGTCCCACAGAAAGATAGTATTAAAAAAAAGTTGAAAAAAATCAATTTGAGCAGGACTATTTGAGCAGTGTAAAAGAACAGTACATTTACTATAATATGTGATTAATCACATATTACATTTAAAAAAAAAAAAGGAAAACTGCCAACAATTTGCCCTTCTGTTGATGTGCCAAGTCCCAACCACCTATTATAAATAGCCACAAGATCAACCCAATTCACTACCAAGTTTCTAAAACCGTTTAACCCTTCTTTCGAGCCATGGACTATCCTTTACCCCTCCCTTCACCGCTTTGGTCTTATTTCATGCTCTTCCTACTTGCTATCCTCACACTCTTTAAGACCCAGAAATACCCTCACTCTACCCCTACACCCCACAAACACAAACTTCCCCCAGGTCCCAAACCATGGCCTATTATTGGTAACTTACCTGAAATGCTTTCCAACAAGCCAGTGTATAAGTGGATATACAAGCTTATGAAAAATTTAAACACCGAAATTGCATGTATCCAGCTGGGAAATGTTCATGTGATCGCAGTGACTAGTCCTTCTATTGCCTGCGAGTTCTTGAAGAAACAAGATGATATTTTTGCATCAAGACCTATTAGCATGTCATCTGACCTCCTCTCAGGTGGCTATATAACGACGGCTGTCGTGCCATACGGAGAGCAGTGGAAGAAGATGAAGAATATGATTAGCAAGGACTTGCTTTCTACCGTGAAGCATCGGTGGCTTCATGGGAAAAGAATGGAGGAAGCTGACAACCTCGTGCGTTACGTCTATAGCCTATCTAAGAGTCAGAATAATAAAGAAGGTGGTCTTGTGAATGTGAGGGTTGCTGCTTCGCATTTCTGCGGGAATGTGATTAGGAAAATGATCTTCAATAAAAGGTACCGTCGAATAGTATGTAATATATTATGGGATATAAAGTCTCACGTTAAAAAAATATTTCATAATGACAGCTACTGACTTGAGATGCATTCTAAGATGCATGTAAACAAGTTAGTATGTATTAATTAACTCTTTGGTATAATTTTTTGAAATCATAAAATGTTAAATAATAACCAATCATCCACATATATTTTTAGGTTCTCACACACCGCATAGAACTAAATATTATTTTTAAGTAACGTTTTATATAAAATTTTAATATATTATTTTGAATTTTTTAGTAACCCCATCATATTTTTAATAACTCTCCTTTATCTATTTTCTACAATAATTTATTACCTTTAAACTCTCATATCATGACAGCAAAAATTTTAAACACAAATCAAAATAAAAAAAATATTAATATAATGATATTAAATGACTTAAACTAGAACTTTTTTAGGCTAGTGAGCCAATAGGTCAAATGGCACACATATAAATTAACATCTGTTTTGTGTCAATACTTTAAATCACCATACTCTTATCTATTAAAAAATCGTCAAAATATATATACATGTTAGTATAAAAAATTATTAATTAAATAATATTAAATGACTTGAACCTTTTCTAGGTAGTGGTCTCAAAACTTTATTTTTCTTTTATGCTTTTCTAACAGGTACTTCGGAGAGGGTGGAAAGGATGGAGGGCCTGGTTTTGAGGAAATAGAGCATGTGGATGCACTTTTCACAATGCTCAAATACTTATATGCCTTCTGTGTTTCTGATTTTTTGCCATGCTTGAGGGGACTTGACTTGGATGGGCATGAGAGAGAGGTGAAAAATGCTTTGAGGACCGTGAACAAGTATCATGATCCCATCATTGAAGGAAGAGTCAAACAATGGAAGGATAGGATGAAGACCGAAACGGAAGACTTGCTTGATGTTATGATCTCACTGAAAGATGCCAACAATAACTCGCTATTGACGACGGAGGAAATCAAAGCGCAAATTACAGTTAACACTTTTCTACTTCTCATCCAATTTTTTTAATGCTTATTGAATTATCTATGGATTATAATTAAAAATGACTGAGAGTCAATAATTAAAATTTTTTTACATCTTACATAGCAAGTTTATTTATAAATGTGACTCATAAATAATATTTTAGTCACAGTTTAAAATATTTTTTTTTTTCAAACATATATATGCATAGTCACACATATCTTGGACACATGCAAAACACAAAGTATATGCATGCTATAGCTAGTAATAAGAGTTGCATACAACACAAAAGGTCATTGTTTTTCCTCATTCATGTTGAAGGTCATCTTTAAATTCGATTGTAAGTCTCGCATATAGTAGATATTAAAGTAAACTCAACTTACAACTTTTTTAATATCTAACTCAGATTATTTAAAATTTTTCATTGCTAATATAAAATACAAATTTTTGTTTAGAGTAATCATTTTCATTTTTTGAGAAAGATTCTAAGTCAATTTTGTCAATTATATCATTGAGAATGCAAAACCGTAACGCTAAACTTATAATAGTGTATTGATGTTAAATTTTGAAAGAAAATGAGAGAAAAAACATTACAAATATTTTAATGACTGAAGAATGATTAAACTAAATGTGAATAATTATATAAAAAAATTCTCCAATCTATTAGGAACTGAAATAAAGTTTTTCTCATAAGAGTAGAAATTTATATAACTTGTTAAGAAGTGATCAAAACCAAAAAAAATTTTTTCTTTTGCAGGAACTGATGTTTGCAACAGTGGACAATCCATCAAATGCAGTTGAATGGGCACTCGCAGAAATGATGAATCGGCCAGAGTTGCTTCAACAAGCCACTGAAGAACTAGACAGGGTGGTAGGAAAAGAGAGGCTGGTCCAAGAATCAGATATACCACAACTCAACTATGTCAAAGCCTGCGCAAGAGAAGCCTTTCGCCTTCATCCTATTGCTCCTTTCAACGTCCCACATGTCTCTATGTGCGACACAGTGGTTTCCAACTACTTCATCCCAAAGGGCAGCCACGTGTTACTAACTAGACAAGGGCGAAACCCTAAAGTGTGGAAGGACGACCCATACATGTTTAAACCAGAACGCCACCTCAGAGATGATGGGTCCGATGTGTTTTTGACAGAGCCAGATTTGCGGTTCATAAGCTTCAGTACGGGAAAGCGTGGGTGTCCGGGACTGGTACTTGGGACCACTGTGACTGTGATGCTACTTTCCAGGTTGATCCATGGGTTCACTTGGAGTGCACCACCTGATCAACCAATTAAGCTGGTTGAGTCTGATAGTGATCTCTTTCTTGCCGAGCCACTTGTGGCCATAGCAAAACCAAGGTTGCCAAAAGAGGTTTACCTCTGGGATTAATTAAGTCAAGATTTATTATAGCAATAAATGAACTAGTATTATGATCAGTAGAATAATCCAATAATAAGGCCGAATGTATGTGATGTTTATGAAAAAATGTACTATTAGAAATTGTAATTAATTTAAAATTATTATGAGATTTTACTTTATATTTTAAATTTAAGTGGTTCTCAGCTTGTTGATATAATGATAGAATCTAATCATTCGCAGTTCATAGTGGGCAAAGTTAGTACGATCCCTAGACTTGCAAACCCCAAATTTATATTAGTACGATTTCCAGACTTGCAAACCCAAAATTTATAACAAAACTATTTTGTACACCACTACTTATATAATCAGTGGCTGACGCGGTTCTCTCTCTCTCTCTCTCTCTCTCTCTCTCTCTCTCTCTTTATATATAATTATATATATATAAAACAGATATAAATCTTTGGGCTCTTTTGTAAATTTTTTAAGTTAAAATGACTTTTGACATAGTATTAAAATCTCTCTAACAACTATTGTCCGAAGTTTGATCCCTTGGAGGCTTGTACTTTGTATTTGCTATTAAGTCCAACATGGAGGGGCCTGTTAATTTTTTTTTTTAATATTTTCATAATATGCATTTAATAACTTAAAATCCTTTTTACCCCTCTGCTCTCTAACACTTTTTGCAAAGAATTTGACCCTCTCCTTGCTTATTTCAGTTTATAAATATATCTCTTGCAATGGATTCTGTTAGAATTGCAGAGTAGCTCTATCCTAATAATCTTTCATCTATAAAGTTTGCACAAGAAAATATAGCCAGAGCAAAGATAAAAACTAAATTATTAATTTTTAAAAAAAGATATTTAAGACAAGAAATATTTTCGGTTAATGATTTCCAACGCTTAAACCTTTCTTTTAAATGAATTGAGTACTACAAAATGTTCGTGCTAAACAAAAATATTTTATATCACATTATTTACTACAAATATTAAACATCATATATCCCTTTTACATCAGATTCCAAATTTGCATCATTAACAAAATAAACATATTATCCATTAATCATGTTTTCCATTCTTTTTCTTAAAATAGCATGTTAAGCATTTTTACTTAGGTAATGATATCCTATACATGACTAACTTTTAGCAAACAAAATAAATTTTCAATTTCATGCCACAATAACAACAATTTCACAATAATCTAGTAATTAAATGAGATAAACTATAAATAATCAAAACAAGTGGAAACAAACAAACAAACAGGATGACTTAAAAAATTTGGGACAATATCTTACATACAACAATTTAAACGCATTCTTTTATACATATTTGGGATTACATTATCTTGAGCTTGCTAATCTTAAACCAAAAAGTGATAGTTGGGACAGTTTTTGGGACCATAGCAGCTTAACTCCCAAAATACTTCAATTCAAGAGGTGAAATGTGCTAGTGGGGTAAGGAAGAAGAAGAAAGAATGTAGAAGACGACTTGCTTCTCCATCTTCTCTGTGAAAATGTGTATATGAAAAAATGAGCGTGGAGGAGGGGGTAGACAGGATTTAATTGAGAGAGAGGGTAGATTTTTTTTTTTTTGAAAAATGGATAATCTGGCTGCCATAGTAAATCAATCAAAAATTGTTATGTGGTACCGTAATCTGGTTGGCCAATCATAATGCTCCATGTGGCAGCTTCACACCTTCTTTCTCCATCCCATGTGACCTTTTATTTAAGTCTCAATTTATAGGAGCCCAATCAACGTTGAAAATCAATTGCATCCACAAAAGATATATATAACGTTAAAAATCTAGATGTCAAGTATTTAAGAATTTTTACCCTTGTCACACCTACGATGTAGTCACATGGCGTTAGAAAAATTATAAAAATTCAAATTTTGAAAGTAAAAACTAAAATGACGTAAAGTCATCACCAACATTTTTATTTTAAAAATAAATTTTGAAAAAAAAATTTATAAAAAGAATAATTTACAAACCAAAAATAAATTTGAGAGTCGGTTATAAATTAAAAAAGGTATTAGACATATCATAACACCTATTTTTAAAAATAATTATTATAAATAAATTATATATAATTAATATGACCTTAATATTATTTTAATTACTCTAACAATCACATGTAATAATAAAAAAAGGAAAAGTAATTAAGAAAAAGAGAAAATATTTATTTATAAAAGTAAATTTAATTTAATATGAGAATTTAGGATTTACGCATCTTATAAGAGAAAATTCATATAATTCGACCGAGTAAAAAATTCATGTTAGTTAATTAGTGTTTTTTAATTTTTGTGAAAAGAGAAAGGAAATAAAAGTTGTTTAGATTTTCACAAACACAACAGTTTTAAAATTTATTTGTATGTTTTAATTTGTAAAAAATTGAAATAATCCTACTTGTTTACCCTTTTTTTCCCTTTTTAAATATAAATTTTATGATTTTTATTTTTTTGATCTTTACTTATTACTATCATTATTATTATTATTATTATTATTATTATTATTATTATTATTATTATTATTATTATTATTATTATTATTATTATTATTATTTTTAATAGATTTTTATCCTTTTGATCTTTTTGTTGATGATTTCTTGTTGATTGATTTTTTAATGATTTTCTTTGTTTTATTTTAATTTTTAATTTTTTTATGATTTTTCAGTTTTTTTATAGTTTTTATTTGATTTTTTATCTTTAATTTTTTTTGTTTCTTTTGTTTTTTAATTTCTTCTTTTTGTTTTTGTTTTTGGTTTTTTTTTCTTTTTTTGGTGTTTTCTTTTGTTTATTATTATTATTTTCTTGTTGTGTTTCTCGGTTTTTCGTTTCTTATAGTTAAAGCTTTTTTTATTTTTGATTTTTCTTAACCTTCAATTTTTAAAGGTAAAATTCTTGAAAATTAAAATGAACAGATTTTTTTTTTTTTTGGGTGGGCCTCTAAATTCCAACTTGATTTTTGCTAATATGTTTCTTTTAGTTATTTTTATTATTCATCATTTTTTAAGAGAAATTTAGTCAAATAATCCAATGTAGTTCTTTTATTGGCTTTTGTTAAGAGCCTAATTTTTAAATTTTACGAATATACATTCATTTCCTATTTTTTATATTTATTATCCATTTTTATTTGATTTCAAAAGAGACTTATTTGACTTCCTCAAAAACTATTTTTTGTTTTTATTTTGAACCCTTCTTTTTGTTGTTGTTTTTTTTAAAGGAAATACATTTATATGTGTAAAACTATATGCCATTTTTGGAACTTGTTTTTTGAGAAACATTTGCTTTTTTTTTTTTTAACCTTGAAATTTTTCAAAATGAAATTATATCATTATGGGCCATTGAGCCCAAAATTTATTAAAAAAAATATTTTATGACTCAAAAAAGTAACTGTAATACTTTATATTTCTACCTCATTTCATAACATTTCCATACTTTACATTCATAGATTCCATGAAAGAGCAAGAAAAGGGAATTAAAATAATGTATTTTTTTGCGTTGTGTCGTGTATAAAAATTTCACTCAATGTCACGTAAACCATATGAGCTCATACAATATATTTTCATATTTAATTATATGAATACAACTTATTTGCATCATGAAAAGTGGCCTACACCTCAAGAATCACGAAGGGAAGCATGAAATATTCATATCCATTTTCGACTAGATTTGGCTCTTTTCTGACCAAATTTTAAAAAATTATAACTAATTCTAAAAAAATCAAAATCATGCATTCTTGACCATTCTGGAAAGCTACGAATGTCTACTTCATACTAAAAATATGTCCCGACCATAACATTCATCATAGAAGAAGTTTGACATCTGAAATGGTCTAGAGGTCAAACTGCTCACTGATGCTGTCACAGGTTTCTGTAGCAAAATTTGAAAATGTCAAATTGATTCCACAAAAATCTAATCCATGTAAATGATACCAATCTAGAAAGTTGTGGATGTTAGCTAGAGGGAAAAAATAACTCCATACCAGCTTAGGTAGCCTAGATCTCGGAATTCAATGGAACAATAACTGAGGTCGGGTAAAACTCCTGATACTAGACAGATTCTTTAAAAATTCATATCTCCTTCTCTAGACCTCTAAATAAAGTGCTTCTAGTTAGCACAATTCACTGGGAATGTGTAGTTTTTTTTATATAAAATTTTGTAAAAATTGGACATCATTTGAGCCTTGTGTGATAGATTTTATTTTTGGACCAAATGAATAGTGCATCAAACCAAAACTAAAAATTTTGCCAACTTTAAAAATTTATTAAATATTTTGTAAGTCTCCAAAAATTATGTTCTTTAACTTTTCAAAAAGCTTTCAATAAGCTCTAATTACATGCCAAATCTCAAATCAAGAAGAACTCATTTGGCCAAAAAGTGATATAAAGTTCCATTATGGTCAATTTTGCCTCTATATGAGGTACCAAAATAACCAAATGGCTTTCCCTAGGGTTTGGCACCTTTTGGGCAAGTCTAAAAGCATGATTAAGACTTGTGTAAATTGCCCAAATGGTCTTAAACTCTATGCATATCATTTTGACCATTTCATCCACACATATGCATAATTCTATTAAACCACCAATAAAAGCTAATTTGTCACCATATACTCATTTTACATTCTAATGACTATAAAACATATTCTCTTATTCATACTTAGCATAATATCATAATTACATATGTCTAAGAGGTCATAGGCCATATACATCAAGGGGTTACAACATTTGACATCATTATGGTTTTAAAAAGCAAAGACTAAGCATGTTGGTGTCAAACTCTTCTCTTCAAGGTAGTTGGCTTCCATTATCTTGTCCACTTGGTCTACCTAGTATATGAGATCATTGGAGAGGAGGGGATGTGATTTAAAGAATCTTAATAGCTCATCTCCCATTCAATCACATATAATGAATGCTAATAAGCCTCATAAATACATGTACAGTCATGTACACATGTACAAGCACTCAAGAAATATTTTCATCATTTAAGAAAGTCATACAAAGACTTGCTAAGCAAGTGAATTGGCCTAACCCAATTTCTTATAGATATTGGACTTGCCTCACCCATTCTTTAATGCATTTTTGGATTCAATCGTGGTCTTGAGAGCCCACTTTATTTTTGGGAGACTCTTTGCTTTATCTCAACCAATTTTAAGGGTTATTAGCTCATCCTCACCATGACTAAGGGTTCTTGGCCTCACTACACTCAAGTAAACCCAAACACATATTAAAATATCATATGAAACATAATATGTCATCATAAAACCACGATATATGAAATTATGCTATCATACTTTTTATAGTTTGATAATATATATATACACATATTCTAAGACAAGTTAAACATACATCAATGCATGAGAAAAGGTAGAGAGAGCTACCTTGTACATAATTACACACCTTTTCTCTTGAAATCCCCTCCCTTGCTTTTCCCACACACTCACAAAAGTGCGAGGAATATTTCTCTTGGTTTAAACACAATTTATAGAAGCCAATTAAGTTCATGAAACAAATTCTAAGGCCATACAATTTGCTTAGATATTAGGTTGTTCTATAAACCCCATTATGCTCCATAAATGTACCTAATGAAGCAACACCTCTCAAATAAATTCTAAGCTCTATTTTTTCCCTTCAAACATGATTCTTGACTCCTTTTAAGCGTCTTGGAGTCATCACACAATTAAAATAAAGAGCCTAGTTACATGTTGCTTCTTTAGGTCATAATATGGAACCTAAATCACTAATTTACTTTCTATGAGTTCCAAATTTTTTATAAGGCCTCCTCTCATTTTCATTCATCATATATGACTCAAAAATGGGTTTAGATAGTTTTAAACCCTCCATAGCTACACAAACCCCTTTAAACCAAGGCTATGGAAGAAATATGACTTTTTAGAGTTTGCTTTATTTTCTCAAGGGAGGATGCATATAGGGAGCCTATTAGGGATCTTGGGAGCTCATTTAAACTCTTATTTAGGCCTAGGAATCATCATAGAAAATCAGATTTTACAAGGTACAATTGAAACCCTAGAACTTACATCTTAAAATCTAATGATTTTTTGTTAATTCCCTTTGCATATTCTTAATTTCTACACTCTTTTTCCTTAGATTCACCCTTGGTTCTGTCTAAAAATCAAGTCCTCCTAGGATTTTCTCATGTTGGGCGAAATGGAGGAGGAGGGAACTAAAGATGACAACCATAGGAAAAGAAATCACTTTATTTTCTTACTTTTTCTCGCTTGAATCTTGTATTTTTTGAGCTCCTCTCTTCAAATCCGAATTTTTTCCTTAATTTCTCCTCTAAAATAGATCCATATACTTCATTATAATCATAGGAAATAAAGGAGAATGAAGGAAAAGAGGTTTGAAAGAGAAAGACCGTGAAAAACTACTAATTTTCATACCTTAAACCTTTGATTTCTCCTCCTCTTTGCCTTCCTCTTATGTGCCACTCTCCTTAGGGTTTTCCTCTGGTTTTGGGTAGAACTTGGTTGTGCAACATGAAGGGAGAATAAGGGTGTATCATATATATAGCCAGGAGGAAGTTACACTTTTCAAAAATTTCCATTCTACCATTCATTCTTGGCATTTTCATTTTTTCTTCGTTTTAGCTCCTTTTTGAGAACCGTCTTTTCCATTATAAAATTTAAATTTCCAATTTAGTAAAATGCCTTTGGAATCACTCAAATTGGAGCTAAAAAAGTCCACCAGATGGGCTTTAGCTGTCCTGGGCCTTGCCATAATTTTTAGGGCCTCTGAGAACCTTGGGAAATTCAAAACTTTCATTTAAAAAGCCCTCTTATGTGAATTCTAACATTTTTTCAAAATTACAAAAATGCAATTACGTTTTGTAAGCTTTTCGTGAAAAATTATTTCTTTATTCTAACTCCGTTTTTCTTTTTATCTGAGTCTAGGATTCTCATTTTTAGGAGTCTAAAATGCTTTCTAAATTTTTCGGGACCTTAACTACATCATTTTTGGGGATTTCTTTTTATATCCGATGAGTTTCGTTCGTTGACGGAGAAACCGTATGTTATAATTCTCACGTTTTCTTTTGTTTGCAGAGAACCAGATGTTATAGTAACTGAGGAGACTTGTTGTCACACGCAACTAGAGGTGTGCAAGGCTTGTCCAGCCTGGTTGCCCTAACTTAGCCTAAGCATTATCAAGTCAGGACAAGGTGGAGAAAATTTAAGAAAAAAATTTCAAGGTCAAGTCGGGACAGCACCTTGGATTGAGACAAGTTTCAGGACAACCTTCTGGCCAGGCCTGGCCCAACTCGAGGTATATATATATATATATATATATATATATATAAGACTAAATTGAATAAAATCCTTTTTTTAAAGATCTTTTTATAATTTTAGCTAAAAATTTTTAAACATATTTTATAAACTATAAATAGTTAGAGGGGTCAAGATCTATGCTAGGATTCTCTTAAATATAATTATTACATTCATGTAAGAAAAGTAAAATTAGAAAATGCATATTTTTTTAAAAAATTTTAGCTACTATATTTATATTTTCTTCCTATTTTTTCCCTTAAACCCATATTTTTTATGTCCATTGTATAAATTTTGAAAAAATATAAAAAATGGTTATATGTCCAAAATAATTGAAAAAATATAAAAATATAAATTTCTAAAATTTTAAATTCTTTTCTTAAAAAAAAAAAGAAAATTGTTCTAGTTGGCCCATCCTTGGCCTGGTCTTGCCTGATAATAATCGAGTCAGATTCAAGTTGGGTCAAACCTGGGACAAAAAATTTATCTTGAGGTTGAAATCAAGTTGAGACTTGGGTTAAAGCAATTCCTAACCCGTGCACACCCCTACACACAACCCTAAATGGCTTTTATATGTTTAAATAGATACAAAATCTCACAATTACTTTAAAAAGAATATAATAAAAAATAAAAATAATGAAATAAAATAAAAGTAAAAAATTTACGGGCATAGATAATTTGTGACATGCATGGCCTATACTAATGACTAACAAGGAAATTTGAAACAATCAATTTATATTTACTTGTTTGGCTTCATGCTTCTTCAACTTACTAAAACTCCAACTTATACTAATGCTCTATACTCTCTTGTTTTATTTTTTGTTAATTTAATTTTATTATTTTTAGAGTATGTTCGAACAAAATATAGTATTTATAATCTTATTCATTAAGTTTTTTATAGCGAATTAATTAATTTTTATCCTATGCTTTGCATATTATTTAATATGTGTGTGTGTGTGCAAAACAGTTATTTTTTTCTTTAATTATTGAAAATGATTATTTTATTCTGAGTAATCACTATGGACTTGTAGTTGAAAATTTTAAAACAAATTGGTGATACTAAATATGGAATATAAGTAAATTAAGAGAAAAAAAATAAAGATGGAATATCATCTTTCCCCAGAAAAAAGAAAAGATGGAATAGCAAATTAAAAATAAATGAACTATTTAGATATTACACATTTTCAAAACTTCAGAAACGATAATCCTTAAAAAAAAAAAAAAGGTAAAAGTAGTTGAAGAAAGATAATTCATTAATTTTTCATCATTAAAATTTTTAAAACCATGAAGAGCATATAGCATAAAATCAGTTAAAAGGAAAAAGAACTATCGAGTCTACTAATTATTTTTTTTAATCATGGGCTATTTTTAGTATTGGGTTCGATGAATAGAATAAGTAAACTATATATCCGATACAACCAAAGATAACAAAATAATCACAGCTTAGATAAAAATTCAAACACGTATTAAGGTATTTTTCTCTCATGAATAGATACACACCGTCAGTGGCAATCTAAAATTGAAGCTAGGGACAATGTTGAATGAAAATTACGAAAAAATTTATTGCATGTATGATATATTAATTAACTGTTCAATATGCTATGAAAAGTTTCTGCATAATGAATTTAAATTAATTTAAGCAATCAAGATCCTCTGAATATTATATGATGACATAATCAGTTGATATTTAGAAAAAATAAAGTGTATGAAGATCCATATTTATGTACATGTCAAATGAACTGTCCGCACTAGTTAAGTATAGAAAATTTTGAATATGGAATAATAAACAGATAAGAAGGAAATTGGTAAAAGATTGAAGAAAAACAACATAGAGTTCTTTTGAAAAAACAATAGTAATATTTAATATTAATTATCATTTTATCTTAACTTACTAAATATGTTACTAAATTTATACGTAAAAGATCAAAAGAAAAAAAAGGAAAGAAGTTATAAGGCTTGAGAAAATAATGGAGATGCAACATTTTATTGAAAATAAAAAAAATGAATTTATTTTAATTTACTTAAATAATATTAAGAATAAATAAGATAGTAAAAAAATTTTTTGCCACTAATAATATAGTTAGCTAAATAGTTAAAATTAAAAAAGTTCTCTAGATATTCACAACTATATATAACCAAGTGCTTAGATGAATCCAAGTACAATGAATTGAAGACATTCAAGTTCGGTGAATTGAAGACGTTTGGATGACTATATATAACATGTGAAAAATATATATCCATTAAATTAGTCTCATGTATTTCGGCAACTATATTACTTGTTGATTATATGCTTATTTCATCTTTTATTAAAACAAAGAAATTATCCCAACAGCTTGCAATTTGAGACGATTGAAAAAAATTAATTTATTTTTTAATATTATTTAGTTCCTTAATGAAATTATAATATTCATAGAAATATTCTTTGAAAACTAATCATATTGAACTGAACTATCTAAAAAATTTTTACATATTACATTTATAAAAACGAAAAAAAATGACAATTTGTTCTTTTGTTGACATATCAACAATTCATGCTTATGGTATTTAAATTGCTTCATTTGTCTGCTCAAAATGAGGTGTCATTAAAGTGCGTAGGAAGTGCATAGCAATATTATAAAAATCGGACTACATCAACTAGTTGAACCTTAAAATTGAAAAACAAATCACTAATATAGATTAATCAACTTACAAAATTGACCTTTAATGAAACCGGTCAAAAATTAATTAAATTAATCAATAACTAATAAAATTGGATAAAATCGAATAGGCTAACAAGTTAACTATTTTTTTTTAAAGGCCTTTCCAGCCTAATTATGTGAGCATGAGAAACAAAAAAGCAAAAAATAAAAAATAAAAAACTAAGAACATGAACCTTTCAACCGAATGCATGCATTTAAGAGGTTGGTTGGTATTTATAAGCTTTATCCTCTGCTGCTCTAATGAATATATCCAATTTGAGACTTTAGTGCTATAAAGAAGAAGTATATTTTTAATGTATATAAAATATCTAAATTTATATTTTAAATATAAATTATTTTTAAAAAATATATTTAATTATTACTAATTTAATTATAGTTAAACTATTAAACTATAAATTAATATTTTTATTAGTTTAAAAAACATTGATATATGAAATATTCTACACCACAATGTTCACAAATATTTTCAACGTGTGGGTACTAACAATAGAATTATATATATGGCCATTAAAACAATTATGACATCACTATGTCCCTTTAGGCTACCTAACTGCCTAGTAATATCAAATATAAATAGTCACCAAACTTTAATTTAATGGCAGAAGGATTATACTAAAAAAAATCATTTGATTTGAAAATTTTAACTTTTTGACACGCACATGTGCGTGCGCATGCAAGTACATATAAACAAAATTCTAATATATATAATTGTTAAAACATATTCTTCATATATGAAACTATTTTTTTAATGCGTAGCGTGTTGCTATGTGTTCTTTTTCTTTTTTCTGTAACTAAGCTACATGGAGCCACAAGTTGTGTCCCTTATTAATAATTCTTTCTTATTTTTTTAATTATATTTAAGGGACATGGAGCCTATGGCTCTGCATCCCTTTTATATATATATATATATATATTTAAAGGACATGGGCTTGTGGCTTTCGTCCCTTTAATTTGGTTTTATTTTTTTAATAATAGAATTGTATATCTATTTTTTATAATTTATTGAATTTAATTTTTGTAAATTGATTTTAACATCTTAGGTAGAAATATGTTTAAAATTTAATTTGTACACAGAATTTAATATTTTTTATTTATAAAAAAGTTAATTTAATATAATTCATTAAAAATGTTATTTATGTAAATTAAATTTTTTATGAATATTACTTATTTAAATTAAATTATAACTCAATATATATTTTTTAATAAATTTATTAATTGATTATAATGTAAATTGATATTGGTTCAATAAAGAATATAAAGATATTACAAAATGGATTTAAAAATATAACTGAATAATATAAAAGAAAAAAATAGACATTAAAACAAATGAAAGGAACAAGGAAAAAGTAATATAGGCTGTCATCTGTAATGATTGCTTATCCCACATTAAAATCTTTTTCTAATTTATTGTAGTCAACGTTATGCTAGCTATTCTTTCCTCTCTCTTTTTTTTGTCCTCCTCCTTCATATCCTTCCTCATCATCATTATCATCATCATCTATTTTTTTTTTCTTTTTTTGATGATTTACTTTTCACCTGATTATGAATCAACTAAAAATTTAAGTTCAATTGAGGGGATTGAATAAGTAAAATTAGTTAATTTTATAGTGAAAAAGCCCTATTGTGGTCGGTAAGACGATCTTCATTGTAAACACAATATTTTGTTTGGGTATGCTCCAAAAATAATAATAAAATTAAATTAGCAAAATATTAAAAAAGCAACAAAGGAAAAAGGAAAAAAGACAAATTTTTAATAGGCAAAAGTAAAAGGAAAAAAAGCCATTTCTTTTTCTCCAAATTTCAGAGCCTAAATACCCCCAAAAAATAAAAATAACAAAATAACAAAACAAAAAACACAAAAAAATAAAAAATAAAAAAAAAGAAAATCAAAGAAAAAAATCATTTTGTTTTCTCCAAATTCCAAAGCCTAAATAACCCAAAATAAAATCAAAATAAAAAAGAACCCAAAAAACACCCAAAAAAATTAAAAAAATAAGAAAATCAAAGAAAAATATAAAAGGATTAAAAAATGAACAAAAACAAAAAAAACTAAGGGCCTCTTTGAAACTGCTTTTGTTTTAATGTTTTTAAAACATATATTTTTCAAAAAAAAATTGTGAGAACAAAAAAATAAAAAAATTCATTTGAATCATTATTCTGAAAAATAGCTGTTTTCTATTTTTTCTCTAATTCTGTAGAACAAAAATTACAAAACATTTAAAAAGTGTTCTGATTTTTCTGTTTTTGAAAACAAAATTCTGTTTTTGAAAATAATTTTTTTTGTTTTACAAAACATTTTGTTAAAAATACATTATCAAACAAGTTTTTTTATTTTTTTATTTTATTTTTGAAAACAGAAAACTGTCCCAAAAATAAGAAACCAAACAAAGCCTAAGTTACTTGCTTTATTAGCCCAAACTTTTTTACCCTATATCCAAAATCGCAAAAGCCCAATACCATAATTGGAAAAAAAAAACTCAATGTTTTTAAAATTAGGCCGAGTATTGAACCGGTGAAGACACCGAAATTCACGGTTTATTGATTTAACCGTGGTTCAACTAGTAATAATTAAATATATATATATATATATATATATATATATATATATATATATATATATATATATATTAAATTTTAGTATAATAAATGATTATAAACAAATATTAACAACTTTTGAAACATTTTATTATTAATTATATAAAAATAAATCAAATATAATATAATATTTAAATTTAGTTGACATTTTAGTTTTAAAATTTGAATCTAAACTAACTTATCTATTAATAAATATAATTAACTTATCTATTAATCTAAAATAATTTATATTGCCAAAATGCAAGCAACCAATCTATTTCTATAAAAAATTTATGTGATTGTTGAATGTGCTTTATAGCTCAACGGGCACTCGTTTGTCTTGGATAGCATGCATATTGGAGTTCGAAACCAAGCACAAACATTTGTTTTGGAACCAACCTCATGATAAACATATTTATATAAAAAATTACATATATATATATACATATATTGAAAGTGCTTTACAAGTCAGATGGTGCGCATATATACTTTGGAGGCAACATGTATACGTGATCAAATCTAGGCAACAGTATAGGTTGGTGAATTTCTAAAGAAAACCAGTTGGATCCGGTTTGTTTGCAATGATTTGAGTCCAAAATCGGGCAGTTAGGCTTGAATTTTTTACCAAAGTTAATTGGTTCTTGAAAGTACCATTTTGTAGAGTGTTTTGGATTAAACTGGACTAGGGTCCAGTTCTAAGTTCAACCAACCGGTTAGATCTAATTATAATTACAATAGTTAAAATCATGTATTTAAAAATCAAATTAGACCAGCCGATTCGACTGGGAATCAATTCTTGATCCGATTTGGTTGGTTCAGAAAATTAACTAATTAAAAAATGGTCAAAATCGATGAAAAACTGGATCATTCAAAATCGGTTTAAACTGGTCTAAGCCAATTTCCTTTTTTTTTTTTTTTTATATTTTACTATATAATAAAATAATTAATCCCAAATAAATTTGACAAGTTAAAAATAGAAAATAGTTAAAAAAGATGAGGGAATTGAAATATAGAGAAATATTTTTTTAAGAAAAAGAGAAAATATAGGAAAAATAAAATATGCATATTTGGTTATTTTGTATGCTTACTTTCTATTATGTTTTATTTTCTAATAATATTTCTATCAAATATCAAGGTGCTTAGCCAAAATTACTATTTATTTTGTATTTTTTAATGATAAGTAGAATCTTAATATAATTTAGAAATTCTAAAAATTTAATATTAAATACTCTTAACTTTTAATCATAGATAATTTTTATTTTTTAATTAAAACATAAATTTTATAATATCTTAAGAAATATTAAATTAGTAATCAAATATTTAAAATTTACTAATATTTATTTGTTATATTAAAATTTTAATATATATAATTTAAAAAATATATATATTTAATTATAACTGGTTAAACTACGGTTCAACCATGGTTTAAACAATGAACCGTAAACACCTTCATCAGTTCAGTAATCGATCCAATTTTAAAAACATTGATTCTAACAAAAACAATATCTTTTCCCTTAAACTATCATCATTATGTTATTTATAATTACAAAATTTTAATATAATAGATATGAAACAAAACTAAAGTTCATATAATTTTTATTAAAATTATGTAAATATACTTCAAACAAATTAAAAATTATGTTATGTTTGATTTGTTTTTATGTATAATTAGTTATAACATATTATCACTGGTTTAACCACAGTTGAACTAAGGAACTATGAATTAGTGATTTTACTAGTTTAATAATGGATTCAATTTTTGAAAATATTGGGTTTACCAGAAGTTGAGTAAGGACTAATGAGAAGACCAAAGAGGAACAAAAAGGAAATTTCACTGGTTAATGTTAGTTATGTTATAAGATGTTATTATGAGGTATGGTTCATGATTGCATACAAAAATGCATACAATTTCAAGTTCTCACATGTTTGTAAATGAGTTTTATTTTTATTTTTTAGAGTTGTCGTGTGAGGCTTTTTGACTCCTCAGCTACATAAGGGATCAACGAAAGAATTATGTGTGACAATAAGTCTCTTGTGGTAATTATTGAGTCTTGTATTCATATTTTAATAAATTTCAAGTTCCAATGGCCCATAATGTATGGATTTTGTTTTTAAAAAAATATGCAAGCAAAAAGAAAAGGCAAATAAATAAAAAAATTCAAAAAAAATATGTAGTCTTGAGAAAAATAAAATGTTATTTTAAAATTAAAAAAATTCAAAAAAAAGAGAAAAAAAAAAGAAGAGAGAGGTTTCCTTAAAGAATTGAATATGTTTCTTTTAAAAGTATGTAAAGAATAAAAATATTCAGTGTTTTTGAAAAAAAAATTGATCAACAAAATTAACAAAAAAAATCAAAAAAGAAAGATAAAAAATAATAATAAAATTACAAAGAAAAACTTAATAAAAAAGAAAAAAATAAAGAATAAAAATGTGTCATTTTCTAAAAGTGTCATTTAAAAAAAAAGAAATATAAAAAAATCATAATAAGAACTAAAAAAGTAAATTACAAAAAATCATAAAAAAGAAAAATAAATAATAAATAATAATAATAATAATAATGGAAAAAATGAAAAAAATAAATAACAATGATTAAATAATAAAAAATATCACAATCAAAATAAAAAAAATAAAAATGAAAGAAATTAAAGAAATTAAAAAACTATAAAGAAAACAAAAATCAGTCATAAAAATTAAAAAAAAATTAATTAATTAAAAATAAAAAATAAAAAAAAATAAAAAATAAAAAAGATGCCATAAAAAAGAAAAAGTAAAAAGTAAAGAAAATAGTCAAAAAATTAAAAAATATATAAAATTAAAAAAATCCTAAAATTAATCAAAAATTAAAAAAATCCATTAAAAAACCAAATAAAAAAATATATGTGTAAAAAATTCAAAAATAAAAAAATAAAAATGGAAAAAATGAAAAATGGAAACCAAAAATAAAAAAAATTATAAATGAAAATGAAAAGAGTAAAGAAGTAAAATTAATTCTGTCTTTAATAAGTTAAAGCACATTATCCAATTTTAAAACCATTTTGTTTGTTAAAGCAAAAGTAATTTTTACCTTATTTTTATTTTTCAAAAAAATAAAAATAAAATAAAATAGCAACAAAAGACAAATAAAAAAAGAAAGCAAAAATACCAACTAATAAATATAATTTTTCGATTGAATTACGTAGACTTTGATTCTTTTTTGAGGATATGTAAACCCTAAACTTTCATCTTATGTCAAGTCCACTTTTGTAAATAAATTCTTTATTTTCCTTTTATTTCTTTTTGTTAATTGCTTTTCTTCTTTTTATTACTACATGTGATTGTTAGGGGAATTAAAATAGAATAAATGCCACATCAATTTTGCATAACTAACTTAGGGTAACTATCCTTTAAAACAGATGTTATGGGGTATCTTAACACTTTCTCCACTCATAACCAACTTTTAAATTCATTTTTGGCTTACAAACCATTTTTTTTAACAAAAAGGTTTTTCTAAAGTTTCTCTTTTTAAAATTAAAATTTTGGTGGTGATTAAACTTTGATTTTGGTTTTCATTTTTTTAAATCAAATTTTTAAATTTATTTTTAGTGCAATGCGATCGCATTTTGGATTGTTTAAGGGAAGTTTTGGTATACTTAGCACTAAATGCAAATGGATTTATAAATAATAATATGGCTAGTACCTCACTAGATTACATTGGTTGTGTCATCATTGTGGAAAAAGGATGACTCTATATAGAGAGATAGAGACACAAATGATGTATGATAAGAAGATGAAAAGGATGGACCAACACTTTCAATGTCTGTGAATGGTAGAAAGGAAGAAGAACTAGCATCTCCACCACTTGTTGGTATTGGAATAGAAGAATGGCTAGCATATTTGAAATCTCCTTGCATGAAAGCCATTGTGTAAGATGATGATAGCACATTTACATCAACTTCACCAATGTTGCCATCGAACATTGGTTCTCTAGATGAGATAAACATATGATCTCTCTTTCTTGGTCTAACTTGTGGCTTTAGAGGTTTGGGTAAATCGGGTGTTAGTAGAGTAGGTTGGGAGACAAGTATATCTCAATGTTTGCTTAAAGCACGCAACATGATTTGAATATTATTGCTTGTCCCTTGCCTTAAGTTGCCATTGTTAAGCTTTGAATAGTCAATGATAACAAGCTTGTATAAGTCCTTTAGTATATCAATTTGTGAAATAAAAATTAATCATTAAATATTTAGATTACATAAATATATATAGAATGAGAGAAAATACAAAGATAAAAGCTAGGTAAAATCATACCACAAAACCCTAGAAACCACTTGTAGGATGGATCCATCATTGTGTTTGCTAGCAATATCAGTGCATGTAATCTGACATATGATCCATACATCTATCTTCAAGGTCATTTTGGGCCACTACTTAAGGCTATGAGTTCCATGCTATAATAAATACTATATGCTCTTATTCCGAGTCTTTATAAACCTTTCCTTTTAATTGAAGTGTGTATAATGGTCCTATATTGAATGGTTTCTCAGGAATATGCTACATCCTACCAAACTACCAGAAAATGCAGTCAACATGATGTCGTTTAACAATCCAAAAGCATAATATAGGAACAGATGCACACCATATATCAAGCAGAGCCAAGTAATACTTAAAAATTAGTTGGAGGACATCTAGTGAGTCATATAAGAGCCAAATTATATATAGGAAAATTGTTAACTTGTGTTATAATCATAACATAAAAAGAAAAGTAAATCTTCAACCTCAAATCTCATTGTCCTTCATCTGACTTAGCAATATCCTATACTACTATAAAATTTCCATGGTTGGTTGGGGATGCTATAGGACATATTGCCACCTATAGGTTATGTGAGAACACATGTTAATTTATGTATCATTGACAAAAACATTAATTCATACATAAAGCCTATAAATGGTATGATGGGATAGATAACTATCTATATGTTAGGTATAGAAGTCTATGGAACAAGGCAGGGGAATCAATCCATGCCTATTGGTGAAGCAGGGTCAGCAATCACTTATGTTAATCTTGTCATAATGTGTGACATTACACATCTCTCAATATAAGTATGCCAATACTATTGAACCCTAACTATAGTGGCCAGTTTCTTTAAAGTTAGCAAGCAATGGAAGGTACATCAACATCAGATTATATTTAATCCTATCTGGCATCATATACCTCATGTCAAGCATAGAATGTATGCTTATATGAATTGTCGAATAGTATCGTTATTTGTGTTGTTTGGCAAGTTTGTAAATGCTTATGTAAGCTAGTAAATGCTTAACCTTTATCCCTCTAGTATCCCCCTGTGGTGGTGTCATACTTAATAACTCATTGCACATAAATGGTTAATTACAGTTTGTCCATCCAAATTATAGCAATATCTTAGAATGTAATCATACACTTACTCCTAGTAAGGTAGAAGGTGTGTCTCTTTAGCCACCACCTCTCAACAAGAGCCGACACAAGTGTGGCATTGAAGTCAAAATGTCTAAGTCTCAAGATGCCATAGAAACTAGCCAGTACGAGATATGAAACAAATACAAGAGGGATCAAATATATGATCTTCTTATGTGATTCGCTATATGCATATAATTCTATTTTCCTCTGTCATTATAGTGGAAGCATTGTCATAAATTCAATTAAACTGTTAAAAAATAAAGCAATTTTTAACTTATCTATCCTTACCAAATAGTTTCAAAGACGTGGTGAGACTACAAGTATAGTAGAGAATTATCTTTTGGTCCTGGATTAACAATATTGTAACAAACATCCATTATAAGATGCAAAAATTAAAATATCTATTATAAGTAATGCAAATAGATACATATTAGAAGTAATTAATTTTTTATCACATCAGTAATTTAATAAAGAAATATATCATAAGTAATTTATTTTTTTATCTTATTAGCAATTTAAAAATATCTCATTAATAAGTCGATTCAATTCAAATATAAGTGATGTGTAATTCAATGCAAATTCATGTTATATGTAATTTAATTCTACAATTATGATTATCTGCATGGGTGACAGAAGAGGCATGTGGTAGGATTGTGTTTGGCATGTTTGTAGAGCCTACATCTTTGCTGGTCCTTTAGACTATTTGGCCAATCCATCTTGTCTTGTATTTGTGAAGACTTAGGTCAACTTTTGTCATGAATCATTGAAAGGTTAGGGACCAATCGAGGTCTAATCTTGCAAGGTTAATAAACTTCTCCTCTCATTAGGTAAAACTTAGTCTTGTATACATTAAGTATAGTCTCAAATCGGAAGACATTGTCCATAAATTGTAGTAGGTTGATACAGGCCTTAGCACATGTTGCAAAGACATGTTAATAGAGATGTTTCTAGAGTTGAAACTCCATAGTTACATATCTAATTCATAAGGCTAATCTTACAAATTCACTTATATTATTTATTTGAGGATTATACGGCTCCTTAACCTCAAACTCTAATGACTTTCTATCAAAACCACATACCAATAAAGTAGATACTTTTGTAGTTCTTGTCAAAATTTTTTTTTTGAATATCTTTAGAAAACACTTTATCACCTGGATTTAGGTAAATGTGATTTATGTCTACTCAACTTAATATTTATTCAATTAGTATATGGTTGCCTTGACCAAATTGATTATAGGTAAGAACCTAACACATTTGAAGACCAAATTTATACACTTGGCTAAATTGTTGTCATTTGCCTTCTACAACACCTGTTCACATTGTAAATAAATGACCACTTGCTTTTTGATATGTCCTTTATTTAAATTGCTGCCTCTACTTGTAGTTGTTGTAATTGTGCAAACTATTCATCAACCAAGTAGTACTTGTTTAAGTATTCGATGTTGTCAAACTTTTTCTTCAATTACTTATTCTTAAATGTTATATTCAAATTACTCGTAACATATCACAAATAAAAGATATAGTATGCGTAGGGTGGTTGCCAACCATTTTGTGGGTTTGTAATGATGGCTAATATTCTTACATATTGATCAAATATCAAACAAATGTCCCACTTGTTTATCATAACTAGTTACTTGAGGTTATTATTAAGAAACCACCCCTACACTTTATGTGTTTGCCTTTCGACAATGGCAAATACAAAGGCCACAACTTTTCTTATGTCGTCTTGTGAATTAGCAATTAGTAATGTCTCTTTATACTTCTTATATAGAAATGTACTATTAACTTAGATAATTGACTTCAAGTAGTCAAATGTATTAATGTAAGGCTTAAATGTCTTGAACACCTTATGAAATATAATTATTGATTCCATATCCACTGTTGTCTATGGATAGCCTTTAGTAACAAATTCAAAATATGAACTTGGATTATAATGTTGCATGGCAGATAACTAGCTTAATAAAATGGCGTATGATCACTTCTAACAGTATATCCAAAAATGTTATGCATTCTCTCAATAACATCATGCACAGAAAAAGAGAAATTTTTTATTACCATTAACATAATATTCAATGATATTACATCGAAGTCAAACTTTGACTAATCTAGCAATAGCATGGAGGATACGCATGTATGCAGTTTGAGTATTTTGTAACTCACCAGTCATTTTCTCCCTTCGATTATTAGGCCTTTACTTACTAATTACATTGAACACCATACTTCGAACAATCATACTTGATGTACTTCATTAATGATTGGTACACCCTTAATGTGTGGTATGTGTGCACTAAGCAAAGCTTCATCACACGACTTATTAATTGCTTACTAGGAAATTGCATGCCGATGTATATCTTCTGGTCATCATTTAAACTAATTGCTCCTTCTATCTTGGATATCTTAGATTCATTCGCATCGTTGACATTAATCTATGATAGAAAGGCAAATGCTTGATTAGAATATTGGTTCAATAGAGTGGTTGGATCCCTATTAGCACTATCACCATCAACATCATTATCTACATATTTATTAGCATTTAGCATAGCATTATATTCATCCTCTGTCTTATATAGATCTATTATATCTTCTAGCACATCTTGGGGACTCAGAGGGTTAATCTTGCATATTAATAGTTTGGACAAATTCGACTGGGATATGTGGTCAACTAGTGCCCTTTGTTAGGTATTGAAAGGTTAGGGCTCAAATAAATGAACATCTCCTAGGTAAGAGCTAGACAAAGAGACCTATTCATTAAGTTCATCAATCTAACTTATAAGTAGATTTGTTAATGGTTCACATGCATCTTTCCCTTTGATACTTGAGCCAACAATGTTAGTAGAGATGTGTGCATATAGTTCCAGCGCCCCCAATTGGTTTAGGAAGTGTTGGTTTGCTTACTATATTGTTCGGACATTTGAGTCATCCTTTAAGGTACATGACAAGTATCAAGTTGGATCAAGTGATTGTGTGTATTGATATATCAACTTGGACATAAACTATCTTAATTCACATTATTGCTTTTCCTCGATTGTGGCTTTCAATTGCTCAAGACTAATGTTATAGTCAACTCTTAACAATTTTGATTTATAGCATGCAAATTTTGCCCCCTTGTTACTATAAAAAATTCTCCCATTTGTATAAATACATATAATCTCTTTCATCCTATTTATAGTGAATCCTATCCCAGCGTTTGTTTATAAACACATGTAAAACACCTTTATATTCAACATATAATTATGTAATAATTAAATTTTTTATTATACATAACATATTAATATTTCATAAATTAAGATTATATATATAAAGTTATATAAATAATTAATAATATAAACAATAACACTCTAAATTTACCATAATGTAAAAAAATTTACCTTTGTAAGAAACAAATTGAACAAGATAGGTCCACATAATATTTGTAAGCAACAACTATGTGAGAGCAATTACTCAAAATCAAATTTTTTGGATTAATAGGATAGGTCTTTAAATAAGATAAACTCACATAATCTCTGTTAACAATAGCCATGATAGAGTAACCTATCAATATAAACTTTATTATATTAAAAGTAAAAAGAATAATATGAGACCATAAATATATTTAATATTTACTACAATAAATTATTGCAATATTTCATTGCCAATAATAAACTACAAGAAATGAAAGAAGGAGCTAAAATATGTGAATCAAAGTCAAAACAATGAAAGAAAAAAATTGCGGTAAAATTATAAAATCCACCCACAAGATCATATATATATAGAAACTATTAAACACGAAATATTGTATTATGCATTCAGTAATTTTGAAATATCATTAATTAGATTGGTGATATTTTATTGACCTAGTGAATGATATTTCACTAATCCTTAAGTCAGTTATGTGAATCAAAGTCAAAACAATGAAAGAAAAAAATTGCGGTAAAATTATAAAATCCACCCACAAGATCATATATATATATAAACTATTAAACACGGAATATTGTATTATGCATTCAGTAATTTTGAAATATCATTAATTAGATTGGTGATATTTTATTGACCTAGTGAATGATATTTCACTAATCCTTAAGTCAGTGTTTTACTTTTTTATTTTAAAATTGGCTCTACGTTCCTTATATGTAAAATTTAAAAAATTTAAAAGAATGTAAAGCCTATAAAAAAAATAAAAAAATAAATATAAGGGATGTAGAGCCACCCATTAAGTATAATTAAAAAAAAAAAAAGAAACTATTAACTTTGCATCCCTCTGTTACATAAGAAAAATTATAGAATGCAAAGCAACACACTTTGCATTAAAAAAATAGTTATATATATATATATATATGAAGAATATATCTTGATAGTTATATATATATTAGAATTTTGTTTTTTTAATATATATCAAAAAGCCTAAAAGCTTTGGTTCAAAGAAATTGAATTTAAGTTTGAAAAGAATTTTAAAAAAAGAAACCATTAGAAAAAGGCTTAAATATAAAATGGAACCCAAACAACTTTTTTATTATATTGTTGTAATATTTTTAATTTTATTTCAATCCTTTTTAATATTTTGTTAATAAAAGTGCAAAAAACAAAGAAAAAACAACTTTCCTAGTAAAAATGTTATGTTAGTTAAAGACAAGTTTAGAATTAATTGGATGGAAAAAATTAAAAAAAAATGTAGCATGTATATAAAAACTTTAAGTTAAGGAGAGTGTGTGTGTGTGTATAATACTTTTTTTGTAATTTGCCTAAGTTAAGTATGATGTTCTTTCATACAATAAAAATTTATTAATAATTGAGTTTATATCAAACTTTTTAACACTATTTCTTTTAATATAAATGACCTTGCAGTCTGCAAAAGAATCATCTTCTATTTTATTCTTAAGCTTTTTTTTAATGATGTCAATAGGTGAAAATGACCTTAGTTTGCTCATAGATTGCATACAGAGATGGTGCAATGAGAAAGGGAATACAATTTGTGAAATGGGTCTCTAGGTATGAATGTTGATCATTTGTTTAGTTCTTTGTTTTAGTTTGTACTCTGCAATTTTTTTCTTTCTTTTTTTTTTTTTCCTTTCATAATGAGTAAAAATTCCTTTAAATGAAGCCCTTGTCCTAAGTTTGGTCCCTTTTTTTAAATTTTATTCATTCATACTTTATGGTAGGAAACGAAAATTACTAGGGTCATTTGAGTTAAGTTGCTTAAGACTCCAAATTGGACCTATTTTAGGGATGAAAATACCACATATTGCATTTGATATTTCTCTCATAACTTTGGAATCCAAAATTGTGGATGCCATGAAGTTGATAAATTAAGAATATTGGAATGTTAATCCTTGGGTAATGTAACTTTCAATTACAGTTTATTGTTATATTTTTGTAACACCATTGTTTTTTTTTTTTTGCAACCTAATTCCTCTAATACATTAATTTAGTAGGGTAGCTTAACATAAATACCCGAGCTATAGGGGATACAAATGAGTGGATTTGGTAGTAAATGGAATGATGAAAATGCATTTTAAAGAAAATTTAAGTCTTTATAGGATTTATCATAAATCTGATCCTACATTACATATCTAATGTTTTATGACTTGTATATTTTGAAGATGACATTGTTATTCCTAACTTGGTGCCATCCTACTCAATTTTCAAGTGAATTCATGTCCAACAAAAGCCTTGACAAATTTGTCTTTGGTTTGTTTACATTTCCCCCCTATGTGTTCTTTTTTCTTAATGAATAGAGCATTTGACAGTATTGAAGTGTGAAGTTTGAATTTATCTCTTATGTTAACTGGTCTTGTAGGTTGTAATTAATACTATGAAATTGATGAAGTAAATAGAATAGACTTTGAAACCTTTCCTTGAGCTCCTAAATTTATATAGCACATTAGATGAAATTTAAAATATGCAAAAGGGAATGAAGGAATATATATATAATGTGTATAAGGGAGGCTCATTTTTGAATAGATTACATATATATATAGAGAGACATGAAAAATGGAGTTATAAGCTATTGATTTTTCTAAAAAATTATTTTAGTAATAATTTAAACTATTACTAAAAATTTTGATTTAACTACGATTGTTACAAACTATAGCTAAACTATAAACCATTGCTAAACTGAAAGTTTTATGGTGATTTCAAAACTGTGGTTAAACCAAAGGCTAATTATAGCTTTTGGAAACCGTAGTCAAACTATTAATCATGGTTAAAATTGTAGCTAATCCCTAAAATAATTACGGCTAGGACAATTTTTTTTGATAGTGTAAGCAAAATATATGTAAAGTTCATAGTCATAAATGCAAAATATAGTTGTGTTAAATTTAAAAACCTTACAAATTCAAAAGATTAAAAATAAAAAGATTTCAAAAGTTTAGCCTCATTGGTTATTCTTTTTTTTATTTCCTATATTTGTTAAAAAATTTGTGATAAGTTAAAAAAGCTACCATATGAGAGGAGTAACGAGGGAGAAGTTGTTAATAAATGTCAACGGGTCGACTATTGTTGAGGTGACTATAATAGACGTTCAAAGTGCCTTTTATTGAATTCCATCTAACTTAATTAAATGAAGCACAAAACTTTAAAAAATTAAAAAAAAAAAAAGAAAAAGAGAAAAGTTGGCTTGGCCTTCCCCACTTAAAATTTTTGTTTAGGTTGACCTTAGGCTAAAAAATATGTGAGAAAAGAAAAAAGGCTTGCCCCCAAGCCTAATCTTATTCATATTTTTTTTAACAAGTCTAACTCATTTTTTTAACAAATTAAGATCATAATTAGATCTACACAGGGTCAACCATAGTTTTAGTTTTGTAAGTATTGCTTTTGTTATAAGACTAATAGAAAGATAAAGAGTCTAACAAGATCAAGAGAGAAAATTGAGAGAAGAAATGAGGGATACTTCTCATTCACTTTTTGGGGATGCCATATATTTAGTACATGGCTTCTATTTATAGGCCTTCAACCATGAAGGCCAACCTAAAAGTTATAATGATATAAATAAGAAAATTAATCTACATAATTGAGGGTTTATAGGATATATGAAATTAAGCATAAAAAGGAACCTAGAAGATCATTATTTAGGGATTATGGACATCCACATAACTATATTATTTACAAAACTTTTCTTTAGGTGTCCATTATTAAATAATGTGCCTCATTAAAACCTTATTAAAAAAAATCCAATGGAACCAAAACCTAATGAAAGAAAAATAATACACAATATTTTAATATCAATAATAAGTTGGCTCATTAAAGCCTTGTCAGAAAAACCTAGTGAGACAAAATTTTTATAAAGAAAAAAGAATACAATGCATCGTTTACTCCTCCTCATGACAATGTTACTTTATGTCTTTGATTCGGTGCATCTCAATACCGTATAATAATTTTTAAAATGTGGTAGTTGGTAATGCTTTGGGGAACAAATCTTTTAGATTATCATTTGAACAAATTTGTTAGATTATTACTTGAACAAATTTGGTAAATATCTACATCACCCTTATTTTGAAAATCATGAATTATAATGTTCTTGTACCAAAGGAAGAAATGCTCTTAATATGGGGGGTTTGTTTTGAAAGTTGACAACAATAATCTACTGTTGTTTGTCAAACTAAGAGAGGGGAAGGGGAACAAATTGTTATATGTTTGTTTCTGGGTAATGAGGGTTAATGTTATTACTAATTTTAAATGAAAGGCATCTATTCTAAGGAAATGTTTTGCCATGAATGTAATGTTTTCTTGAAAAAGATGGTAACGTAAGGAAGCTCTATTTCACAACTAACCTCAAGAGTTGTTTATTTACCGATAAAAAATAGGTTTGTTACTAGGTTTTTGTTTTTTCTTTTGGAGTTTTTTTTTTTGGAGGGGAGAGGTTGGTGTTTAATTTTGTTTAAAAAGTTACCAGGTATAGAATACAATTGGAGTGGACTTTAATTTGCTCTGTTAGATCTGTGTTTGTTGGTCTCTATATTTGACATTGTTTACATTGGGGTTATCTTTTTCTCTTTTTGAGTAAAATATTATGGTTATTTCTTACAACATCTTTTTTTTCCCTTTTTTTCTTTTTGGCTTGTTCTTGCTTTAATAAGTAATGACTTCATGGCATTTATTTTTCTTTTTAAATAATGTTTTCTAATATAGTACTATTGTAGATTTTGATTCTAGTCATAGTATTTTTTAAAGAGAATTATATTTAAGGACCCAAAGTTAAAAATATTTATTATAAAGGACCTATTATCATTGTTTTAAGATTGATTACTATTGATTTTAATATAAAACAATTGAATCCAGTGTAATAGATCCTTTCAAGTAAATTTCTTCACTTATGAGTCATTCTTCATAATTCTCCCTATTTTTTAAGGTTTGGAGCTTATCTAGAAGAACACTACTAAGAAATATAGTATTTCCTTCAATATTTGGTGCAATTGCATTGGATCCTGCTGATCATGTCTTTTATGTTAGCAATAGAGATGGAAAAACATTAATTGCCGCTCTTAACACTGAAAGGATCTTTAGTGATAATTATGGGATACATTCTCTAATTTAAGGTTATTTTTTCTCCTCTAAGTGTGCATATCATGAAACATAGACCTCTCTATTAGTTGTATACTGATATTTTCCCCCTATTGTTCTCAATCTTTCCCGTTTGCCTCAATTATGATAGTTTGTTATCTCTTTGCCATGTTATATTTTTCCTTATGTATATTCTATAGTGAAACACATGCTAACTTCTCTTTTTCTCTTTTTGAGTAAAATATTACGGTTATTCCTTACAGCATCTTTTTTTCCCTTTTCTTTGGCTTGTTCTTGCTTTAATAAGTTGTGACTTCATGGCATCTATTTTTTCTTTTTAAATAATGTTTTCTAATATAGTACTGCTGTGGATTTTGATTCTAGTCATAGTATTTTTTAAGGTTTGGAGCTTATCTAGAAGAACACTACTAAGAAATATAGTATTTCCTTTAATATTTGATACAATTGCATTGGATCCTGCTGATCATGTCTTTTATGCTGGTAGTAGAGATGGGAAAATATTAATTGCCGCTCTCAACACTGAAAGGATCTTTACTGATAATTATGGGATGCATGTTGTTGGTACATTCTCTAATTACAGGTTATTTTTTCTCCTCTAAGTGTGCATATCATGAAACATAGATCTCTCTATTAATGGTATACTGGTATTTTCCCCCTCATGTTCTCAATCTTTCCAGTTTGCCTCAGTTATGACAGTTTGTTATCTCTTTGCCATGTTATATTTTTCCTTATGTATATTCTATAGTGAAACACATGCTAACTTCTCTTGTCTGCATACATGCTTGCGTTGAAATTTAGATTTTGCCTTAGGTTGGTCATCAAATTACTAGGAGCACCTTCTTTCAGCCAATATTTGACAATTTAGTTGGCCATTGCTGCACTTTTCTCCATTGAAGACATTGTATATTTGTTTCTGACTGGCGATCGTAGTTTTACTTTTTCACTGGTGGACAACATATATCCTAATAGTTCAGCAAGGGTGGCTTGCATGTTTAGATTAGAAATATAGAAAAGCAAAACCCAATAATCATGATGACTACTAGAGTCTCGTACAATATGAAAGCCATTGTTGATATTAACTTTTATTATCTTAATCATGGGTTTTATTTATGAAATGTTAGAGATATTAATAAAACTAAGCTTGTGCCTTAAATGCTTAAGTTTTTGGATTGGAATGGTCATTTGATATAGTATCATAGCGTTTATGATTTAATTGATTAAGAGTTTGATCCTTGCTATTTTTATTCATAATTGAACTAAAATTTCAATGGTTCATAGCTGATTTAAATTTTTTGCCCAAATTATGGTGATTCTTTGCATTGTCCATGAGCCCAAAAAACTTTGGCATGGGGTGTGTTAGAAATATTAATAAAATTAATCTTGGGTTTTCACTCAATAGATTAAACTCGAGTTAAATGGTCTTTGACTTTGAGCAAGTAGTAGACATATGCTTGATTGGACAATAGAAGTTAACTTGCGGTTTTTCTAATTTTAATAGCAAGGCAGTTACTTAGCATATGGCGCGAGTGAGAATTTGTTAGCCTCTAGATCAGAGGATGGAATGGTTCGGGTTTGGAATGCAAAAACTCATAATATTGTCCATATGTTTAAACATGCAAAAGGTTTTATCCCAACTCTTTCTGATAGCAGATCTATGTTCACTGCTTATTATATTTTCTGCTGTCTATTATAAACTGTTATATACTGAATAAGCTTCTGACTCTGTCAATGTTCAACCTATCACTTTCCGTACTAGAAGTTAATGATAACTTACATCTCAATATGCATATGTCAAAAGCAAAAGAGTATAGATGATATTTTGCAATGCGCATGGACGCAGCTAACTGGCACGCACCAAATTGCAACACCTGTCTTAGTAAGATTAACACGATTTAATTTATAGAGTTAGCTCTTAATTATATATGTGCTCTTGCGAAATGCATATTATCTTCCTTTTAATTTTTTTAATTTCCACCTTCTGATTGGTACTGCATCTCAGCTCCTAATTTTATCTCAATGTTTTGGCACATGTTTTTATAAACGCAGGCTGATTATCTTTAACGAACTTAACCTGCGTTTGGAATTCATAGATTTTTTGGTACTAGTTTATTCTCAACTTTTTCTTTTTCTTCACTTATCACCCGCATGACATGCCACGTCCACCTTTTGTTTTCAGTATTGATTGTGGTTAACCATGCATTAATTCATTTTAATGTTAATATGCTGTGCAGGACTTGTAAATAATATTCTTGTTGTCAGAAAACAACTTGACTCAATTAATCTTCTAATTTACTAGCGTCCTCAAGAAGGCAGGGGTCCTTATTACCCCCTCCACTGAAAAAATATTCAAATTTAACAGATGAAGACTCAGATGTCAAGACTATTATTAGCCTCCAGGATGGCAGGTGCTGTATGGGTGTTTCATACATCTCTTCCCATTTGATATTTAATCAAATAAAGGAATTTCAGGTGTGTACGAGCAGACGATTTACCAACAGATATATTCTCATCGTTGAGCATCATTTTGCAATGATTTTTTTTCTAGTAAAATATTCATTATTTAATTTTCTAATTGTGATCAAATCTCTCTTTTTGACATTTTTATCAGCATCGGGATTCTGCTGCTGCTGAAATGGAGATGGATAGACTAAAAGGCGATTGCAAGAGGTCCATGCAAATGGTTAACCAATGGAAAAGAATGTACGAAAATTTGCAACAATTCTGTGAAAACGAGTTCTGGACTGTGTTCAAACAAAAACCTGAAATGAAACTGGCAATTAAGCCGCCTTATTTTTTTGCTTGCTCTGTTCAAATTTAGACTTTGAAGGTAGAAATTGTAAGCCTTAGGAGATCAATCTGGTGAGCTCTAGTTAATTTTGCTTCCTCTTGATACTTTTGATTGCTGACGCTGCTATGCTATAAGTCAGCTTTTTATAATACTTTTACATAGACAAGTAAATGCTACATGTAAACAGGGAACTGTTGCAAATTGAAAGGAAATGCTCAAATTTTGACTGAGCTTTCGGCAAATCGAAAAGAAAAAGAAAAGAAATTGGGTGACAAGTTTATGAACTCCATTGAGAAATTTTTCTCCTGAGAACAGTTTTTGAATAAGTTACCTAACTTAATTATCATATTTCCTTAGGCTCCGTTTGGTTCAATGGAGGGGAAGGGAGGGGAGGTTAATGGAGGGAATTTAATAAGTTATGTTTGGTTGGAAGAGAAGGGAGACCTTAGGCTCCGTTTGGTTCAATGGAGGGGAAGGGAGGGGAGGTTAATGGAGGGGAGGGGAGGTTAATGGAGGGAATTTAATAAGTTATGTTTGGTTGGAAGAGAAGGGAGGGGAGGGAAGGAGAGATTATTGTTTGGTTCAGGGGGAGGGAAGGAGAGATTATTGTTTGGTTCAGGGGGAAGGGAGGGGAGGGGAGGTAATTATATTTGGACAAATTTATCCTTTATATTATTTTAATTTTATTTTTTATAAAAAATTATTTATATCAATAATTTTTTAAAAAAATTATAAATTTCAATCTTTTTTTTTATTTTTAATTTCTGATAAAAAAATTATCTTAATTTTTAATAAATATTAATATATTAAAATATTAAAAAACTAAAAGGGGTAAAAAAGTAAATTAACATTTAAAAAATACCTCACCCCTCCCCACTCCTCTCCTCTCCTCCCCTCCCCTCCAAAATCCCCCAATTTGGAGGGGAGGCAAATTTGCCTCATTCCCCCTCCCCTCCCCTTCCCTCCCCTCCAATTTTATCTAACAAAACACCTTATCCCCTTCCCCTCCCCTCCCCTCCAAAAACCCCTAACCAAACACTCCCTTACTTTCTTTTACTTGGAGTAAGTTACGCGCCTCACGGTAAAAATTTGAGAGCTGATTCCAGAAACTGGAATTGAATATAGGAAAAATATAAAAAGTCTTCTTGAATTTTGGGCCACTTATAAATTGTTTCATAAATTATTCAAACTAAAAAATGAGTCCTTTAACTTTCAGACTCTGAAGAATATATTTTGTTTAATTTTTTAACAATTTTAATTTTAATGTTAATTTTTTCATAATTGACATGATAAGCTTTTATTTATCTCTAATATTAATGTGTCTACCAAAATTTGATAAATAAAGATTTCCATCCTTGAATTTCACACTAAATCTTGTGAAAAATAGACAAAAGGTCATATTTCTTGAAGTATAAAATTGTATGACTTATTTTTCATAATTTTAAAGTTTAGAAAACTATTTACAAGTAATAAAAAATTTAAGGAAAATTTTTGTATTTTTTTCTTGAAAATAATTTATCAAACGATTAAAGTCAAAAGAAAATTTCTTGCATATTAGCCTAAAAAAATATTATGCACGAGAATTTTTTGTTTGGACAAACTCCTAACACATTTTAATTAACCCAATTGTGCATCACACATTAATTTTCTTTTGTAAAAAAAATCTTATTAATAACATGGATAAAATCGCTAAGATGTCTTAAAGAGACACCTGGATTGTGTGCATGAACACGGGGCGTCCCATAATTGATGCGTAGCCTGAGGGATGGAGTAGGGGCACAGCCTAACAAAGCTCCTCCGCACATTATGTTGTTCTTGTTTTTTCTTATCGACTGGGCTACGTAACAACAACAAAAAAAAAAAAAGAAAGGGGAAGGGGGGGAATCAAAACACCTACCCAACATTTGTCCATAGCCCCTCCAACAGTTCGGCAAAATTAGGTGTAATTTTACTTAGATTTTTTAATCATGTATATTCATTTTTTTTCATCCTTTTTAAAAAATTGTTTTACATATTATATTTTTATATTGAAACATCTGATGTAAAGTATCTAAGGAGTTTTACCTAATTAATTGAGTTTTCTCCTCTTTTTTAAAGCAATTAATCTGTCACTAAATGTAAACGTAAATGAGAGAGAAAGAAAGAAGCAAATTGTAAGACTGGATAAAATAATAGGAATGTAATGAATTTATTTACTTTATATTTATGAACAAATAAGATAGTGAACTAAAAAGTTAATATTAAAATATTTTTTCTATGTATACACAATTATATAATTAAATGCATAAATAAATGAATCAAAACTCTCTCGTGTTTTAAGATAGAATCTTGTAAGGGAAAAAGAAAAAAAAAAGTTGGAGATTTGTCTCATGTTTATTTCTCTCTAAATCTTATTTAGGAAATGATCTGTTTGCTAGATAAATATACACACACAATAAATTGAAGATGACAAGTTACATAATATTTATGTCAATTTCATACACAAAAAAAATGTATATATATATATATAATGTGAAAAATATTCAATTAATTAACCAATCTCATGTCTTTCGAAGCAGGCATGCAGGCAGCAAGCTTAATGAATCTTTTATCAGAAAAAAAAAAAAAATTCTTGTAATTTGAGACAAATGAAAAAAAAAAATTGATTAGATATAGTTTTTAAATATTATCAATTTTTTAATAAAATTACAATACTTAAAAAAAAGTAATTTTATTTTAGAGAGTTAGCACGGGCAAGTTGAAAGTTGCCCCACAAAAGGATAATATTAAAAAAGTTGCATAAATCAGTTTAAACAGTATAAATCAACGGTGCCTCTGCTATTTTGAACTCGAGAGGTTCACAAGAGACAGGACAACAGAGACAAGAAAGGACAAAATGGTGAAGAAAAAGCTAAAATTGCCAAGCTAGTATTTCTGGAAGGGGACTTGACTCTTTGGTACCAGTGAATATCATGTGTTGTTGTTGCTGATATAGGCTTATGTTTTGGCCTTGAGGCAGCCTCCTTCTGGCCGGTGCCCAGCATTCAAGCTTTTATGTCAATCAATTACATCCATAAAAGATATATATAGAACGTGAAAATTCTGAAATTCATGATGTCATTTCCTCTTTTGGATATGTGGAGAATGTCATTGATTAATATATATATCAGAAGGTCAGTTGGCGTAAAATTTGTTTCTTTGTATTATATGTGAATGATATATTACTTGCAATCGATGATAAGTGGTTGTTATATGAGATGAAATAATTTCTCTCTACAAATTTTGATATAAAGAATATAAGTGAGATATCCTATATTATTGGCATTAAGATCCATAAAGTTAGAACTTAATATATTTTAGGTCTATTACAAGAAACCTATATTAATAAAGTTTTAGAGAGATTTTGGATAAAAAAATATTCACCAAGGGTATGTTTGGTACACCGTATAAGACATGATAGTATAAGCTAATACAATACATTATGAACTTATAACTTGTTTGGTGCATGTAATGTATTGTATAAGCTTATACATCATAGCTTTCTTATACATCAAAATGACGTATAATCTAATCATGCCTTGGGGGGTGGGATTAGGCCTGATTAGATTTTAATGTATAAATACTTATCAATACTTTTAATTTTTAATCCCTCACCTATGGAATATTCCTTAGCTAGATTGGATCAGTTTTAATTAATACTAGTTGAGAGCAGGTTAGTTGGGTCATTTTTAAATTTTTGATAAAAATTATAAAGTAACCTTAAAAAAATAAAATTTTTATATAAGTTCTTATAAAATAATTTTTGATAAAAATTATAAAATGACCCTAAAAAATAAAATTTTTATATAAGCCTCTATAAAATTGTATTTTATTATTAAAATTTTTTTATATAAGTCTCTATAAAATAATTTTTTTAAAAAAATTAATAGAATTGGGATAAGCTCTGCAAAAACTAATTTAAAATTAAACTTAGTCTAATTAATTTAGTATGAGATTAGGTTAAATTGATTTCTTAAACTAGTTAAGTCACTTTTTTTTTAATATTTGGTAAAAATTATAAATTGACTCTTAAAAAATAAAAAAAATTTATATAAGTCCTTATAAAATTATATTTTGTCCCTAAAAAAATAAAAATTTCATATAAGTCTTTATAAAATTATATTTTAATTATTTAGCTTGATGTAACTAGACGAGATCAGGTCACTCAAGTCACTAGGTTAGTCTAATTGGTTTAGTATGAGACTGGATTAGATTAGTCTCTTAAACTAGTTAAGCCACTTTTTTTTTTAATATTTGGTAAAAAATTATAAATTGACTCTAAAAAAATAAAAATTTCATATGAGTCCTTATAAAATTATATTTTAACTATTTAGCCTAATGTAACCAGACGAGATCAGATCACTTAAGTCATTAGGTTATCATGCATTATATGCAACCCTATTCACCCATATTTTTTTTAAAAAAAGTAATATAACATAGAAAGATATAGTATATTTTTTAAGCAAAGGTTATTTTTGTTCAAAGAGTTAATTTTTATCTTATCTAGTGTTATATAGTGCATCATCAAATAAATGATAATATTATCTTATACAATACATTATCTTATACAGTATCATACCAAACACTGTATAGTCTTAAAATTTTATCAGACTTTATCCTATCAGGCCTTATCCTATCAGGTCTTATACTATCAGACCTTATCCTATACATCATACCAAACAGGCCCCAAGTGTAGTATTTATAGCGAAAGGTGACAAGTTCAATTTAAGCCAGTGCTTGAAGAACAATTTAGAGATGGAGCAAATTCATAATATTCCATACGTTCCTGTTGTTAAAAGTCTTATGTATGCTTAGATTTATAAAAGACCTAACATTACATTTGTGGTTGAAATGTTAGGTTGATATCAGAGTAATTCAGATATGAATTATTGGAGAGTTACAAAGAAAGTCATGAGGTATCTTAAAGGTACTAAGAACTACATGTTGATATATAGATAGACTGAAAAACCTTGAAACAGTTGGCTACTCAAATTTGAATTTTGTTGGATATATTGATTCATGGAAATTAATATTATGTTACATTTTCATGTTTGTCAGTGGAGTCATATTTTGAAGGAGCACGAAATAGACTTTGATTACTACTTCTACCATAAAGGCCAAGTTTATATCATATTTTGAAGTAATTTCATATTGTGTTTGACTTAAGGGCTTTATGTTTAGGCTTAGAATTGTTAACACTATCTTTAGGCCATTGAGGATGTACTATGACAACAACTATTATTTTTTTGGCTAAAAAAAATAAGAGTCAAAGTCAAAGTCAAAGTAAATATATCGACATTAAGTATTTAGTCATTTGAAAAAAATGTCAAGGACAATAAAGTCACCATTAAACACATTAGTATTGAGTTGATTATAACTGATCGTTTAACAAAAAGTACGCCACCAGTAACATTTAAGGATCATGTATTTAGAATGAAACTTGGTTCCATATCAAGTTATTGATGTATATATTATTTTGTAATAAAGTTCTTATTCAGTTTAAGTTGTTCTTCTCATTTTATGTAACAATTATATTGTTATGTTTTGAGAATAATAACATTAAAAAGATCCAAATAAGCATATGACTTACTTATTAAGTTATGGTGAATTGAGGAAAAAAAATGTATTGTGATACATAAAAAGTAACACTTGTTTATAAAAGATCTACTGTTATGATTTATGCATTTAGTTTTTTTTTTCTTTGAAATATATTCTAGAAATCATTAAGTATTTTGGACCAAGTGGGATAATGATAACCATTACTGAATGTTGGAATTTTAAGTTTGTTGCCAACAATTTCGCAATTTTTGCAACTTCCAACATGGTCCGATATTGTGGATTTCGTTGATGGAATATTCCTCCACTTATGCATATATATAGGCTTCCTTGATGCCAATATTTTAAATACTGGGTCCCTAAGCTCATTAGACACACTTTTCAGGCAAAAAACACCATCGTTTCAGTGTATAATAGAGCTCAAAAGCATCTCAGTAGGCAAAAACAAATTGAGTTTGGATTTTTCAAAAGCAATGGCTAGAGGTTAGATTTTATTCCACATTTTTTTTGGGATATCATACATGAGATTTGTATATCTTATTTTAGTCTACGTAATATAGATGACATAATCAATTGACATTTAGAAAATAATAATTAATATGAAAATACATATTTTTATTTATATGATATATAGTCAAGCGTTAGTTAAGTATAAAAATTGTTAAAAGACTCAAGAGAAACAATCTAATATTAAAGTTTTTGAAAAAATAATAATTTTAAATATTAATTACCATCTTGTCTCGACTTACTAAATTTGTTACTAAATATAAACATAAATGAGAGAAAAAGAATGAAGCAAATTGTAAGACTGGAGAAAAAATGGAAATGCAATGAAGTTATTTATTTTATATTTATGAACAAATAAGATAGTGAACTAAAAAGTTAATATTAAGATTTTTGTTTTTTTATGCATACACAACTATATAGCTAAGTGTATCGATGAATGAACGAAGACTATCTCCTATTTAAGGGAGAATTTTGTGGAAGAAAAAAAGAGATATAGGGACTTATTCCATGTTTATTTCTTTCTGTAGCTGATAGATCTTCTCCTTCTCTGTCTACTAGATAAAAATATACGCAGCAAATTAAAGATGACAAGTAACGCTATGTTTGTGTCAATTTCATCCACCCGGAAAAATATATAAAATATGAAAAATATCCTATTAATTAACCAGTGTCGTGTCTTTCAAGTTAATCATTAATCAACAAGCTCAATTCATCTTTTATCCAAAAAAAAAATTGCTTGTAATTTGAGACAATTAAAATAAAATTGATTAAGTATAGTTTTTAAATATCATCAATTTTTTAATAAGATTATATTATGTAAAAAAGTAATTTTTTAAAAAAATTACCACAAACTGGTTAAAAAATTTCTGTGAGGCCTACAGTTTTGTGAGTTCCACAAAAAAATAACATGTAAAAAAAGTAACATAAATCAATTTAAACAGTATAAATGAACGGTATATTTGCTATAACTTATATATATATATATATATATATATATATATATAAGATTAATCATATAAAATTAAATTATATAAAAAAAATTCATATATTGCATTTCATTAAAAAAAAAAAAAAACTAGTAGCAATTTGTACTTCTGTTGATGTTCCAAGTACCCACCACCTACTATAAATGGTCACCAAAGTACCCCCAGATCAACCGCATCCATTCCTAAGTCTCTAAACCGTTTAACCCTTTTTTCGAGACATGGACTGTTCTTTATCCCTCCTTTATCCCTTTTGGTCTTATTCCTTGCTCTTCCTACTTGCTATCTTCATACTCGTCAAAACCCCAAAATACCCAAACATACCCCACAAACACCAACTCCCCCCTGCTCCCAAACCATGGCCTATTATTGGTAATTTACCTGAAATGCTTTCAAACAAGCCTGTGTCCAAATGGATATACAAGATTATGAAAAATCTGAACACCGAAATTGCATGTATCCCGTTGGGAAATGTTCATGTGATCCCAGTGACTAGCCCTTCTATTGCCTGTGAGTTCTTGAAGAAACAAGATGTTATTTTCGCATCAAGACCTATTAGCATGTCATCTGATCTCCTCTCAGGTGGCTATATAACGACGGCTCTCGTCCCTTAGGAGAACAGTGGAAGAAGATGAAAAAGATGATTAGCAAGGACTTACTTTCTACCGTGAAGCATCGGGGGCTTCATGGGAAAAGAATGGAGGAAGCTGATAATCTCGTGCGTTACGTCTATAGCCAATCTAAGAGTCAGAATAATAAAGAAGGTGGTCTTGTGAATGTGAGAGTTGCTGCTCGGCATTTCTCTGGGAATGTGATTAGGAAAATGATCTTCAATAAAAGGTACCGTCGAATAGTTTGTAAAATATCATGGGATATAAAGTCTCACGTTAAAAAAATATTTCATAATAATAGCTACTGACTTGAGATGCATTCTAAGATGCATGTAATCAAGTTAATATATGTATCAATTCACACTTTGATATGATTTTTTGAAATTATAAAATGTTAAATAATAACCAATTATCCACATATATTTTTAGGATCTCACACACCGCATGCAACTACATATTATTTTTAAGTAACATTTATATAAAATTTTAATTAAATATTTTGAATTTTTTAGTAACCCCATCATATGTTCAATAATTTTCCGTTATCTATTTTCTACAATAATTTATTATCTTTAAACTCTGATATCAGGACAGCAAAAGTTTTAAACACAAATCAAAATAAAAAATATATATTAATATAATGATATTAAATGACTTAAACTTGTACTTTTTTTAGCTGATGAGCCAATAGCTCAAAAGGCACCCATATAAATTAACATGTGTTTTGTGTCAATGCTTTAAATCACTATACTCTTATCTATTAAAAAAAATCGTCAAAATATATATAAGTATTAGTATAAATAATTATTAATTAAATAATATTAAATGACTTGAACCTTTTCTAGCTAGTGGTCTCAAAAATTAATTTTTTCTTTTATACTTTCCTAACATGCAGGTACTTCGGAGAGGGTGGGAAGGATGGAGGGCCTGGTTTTGAGGAAATAGAGCATGTGGATGCACTTTTCACAATGCTCAAATACTTATATGCCTTCTGTCTTTCTGATTTTGTGCCATGCTTGAGGGGACTTGACTTGGATGGGCATGAGAGAAAGGTGAAGAATGCTTTGAGGACCGTGAACAAGTATCATGATCACATCATTGAAGGAAGAATCAAACAATGGAAGGATGGGATGAAGACTGAAACAGAGGACTTGCTTGATGTTATGATCTCACTGAAAGATGCCAACAATAACTCACTATTGACGACGGAGGAAATCAAAGCGCAAATTACAGTTAATACTTTTCTACTCCTCATCCAATTTTTTAATGCTTATTAAATTATTTATGGATTATATTTAAAAATGAGAAAGAGTCAATAATTAATTTTTTTTTAAATCTTATGTAACAAATTTATTTATAAATGTGATTCATACATAATGCTTTAGACATAGATTTTTTTGGTTACACTAGTTCATGTGTGTGCGCGCCCGTCCATACGTATACATATCATGCATAAATACAAAACACAAAGCATATGTATGCTATAGCTAATAATGAGAGCTGCATACGTCGGAAAAAGGTCTGTTTTTTGTCGTTCGTGTTGAAGGTCATCTTTAAATCTAATTGCAAGTCTTGCATATGATAGACAGTGAAATAGACCCAACTTATAACCTTTTTAACATCTAGCTCAGATTATTTAAAAATTTTTCACTGTTAATATAACATAGAAATTTCTACTTAGAGTTATCATTTTTATTTTTTGAGAAATTAAGATTCTAAGTCAATTTAATCGATTGTATCATTGAGAATGTAAAGATAATGTAACGCCTAACTTATAATGGTAATTGATGTGAAAGTTTGAATAAAAATGTGACGAAAAAGCAACATTACAAATATTTTAATGACTAAAGAATGACTAAGCTAAATGAGAATGACTACATAAAAAATTCACCAATCTATTAGGAAGTGAAATAAAGTTTTCCTCATAAGAGGAGAAATTTATATAACTTGCTACAAAGTGATCAAAACCAAAACCTTTTTTGTAGGAACTGATGTTTGCAACAGTGGACAATCCATCAAATGCAGTCGAATGGGCACTCGCAGAAATGATGAACCAGCCAGAGCTACTTCAAAGAGCCACTGAAGAACTGGATAAAGTGGTAGGAAAAGAGAGGCTAGTCCAAGAATCAGATATACCACAACTCAACTATGTCAAAGCCTGCGCAAGAGCAGCCTTTCGCCTTCATCCCATTGCTCCTTTCAACGTCCCATATGTCGCTATATATATGTGACACAGTGGTTTCCAACTACTTCATCCCAAAGGGCAGCCATGTGTTACTAACCAGACAAGGGCGAAACCCTAAGGTGTGGAAGGATGACCCTCACAAGTTTAAACCAGAACGTCACCTCATGGATGATGGGTCTGGTGTTTTTTACGGAGCCATATTTAGGGTTCATAAGCTTCAGTACGGGAAAGCGTGGGTGTCCAGGAGTGGTACTTGGGACCACTATTACTGTGATGCTACTTTCTAGGTTGATCCATGGGTTTACTTGGTGTGCACCACCTGGTCAACTAATTGAGCTAGTTGAATCTGAGAGTGATCTCTTTCTTCGTGAGCCACTTGTGGCCATAGCAAAACCAAGGTTGCCAAAAGAGGTTTACCTCTTGGATTAATTAAGATCTATTATGGCAACATATGAACCAATATAATAATATGCAGAATAAGCCAATAATAAGGCTAAATTTGTGCGAAGTTTATGATGAAATGTATTGCGTACAAGATATTATAATTCACTTAAAATTATTATGAGATTTTACTTAATATTTTAAATCTAAGTGGTTCTTGTCTTCTTGACATCATGATTAGAATCTCTATAACTACTTGATCAAAATGTAATCACTCGAAGTCCTTGGTAGGCAAACTTTGTACGATATCTAGACTTACAAACCCAAAATTTATAATAGTACTACTTTGTACACCACTACTTGTATAATAAGTGACAGATGCGGAGAGGATCAAGGGATGTCATGGTCCCCTCAAGTTTGCTATTCTTTCTCACTCTCTTTTTGTATATATGTATATTAAATATCTTGGCCTCTTTTACGTTATATTTCTGACTCTTACCTTCATATATGATAGCTTAAATTTTTAAGTTAAAATAATTTTTGACGTAGTATTAAAATCTCTCTAACAACCGCTGTCGTCCCGAAGTTTGATCCTTTGTAGGCTTGTAGTTTGTAATCGCTGATTAAGTCCAGAATGGAGGGACTTATTAAAAAAAAATTATAAATTTTTCATAATATTCATTTAATAACTTAAAATCCTTATCAGCCCTCTACTCTCTCTAAACTTTTTTTTGAAGAATTTGAGCGTCTCTTTGTTTATTTCGGTTTATACATGTTTCTCTTGCAGTGGATTCTATTGGAACTGCGTAGCTCTACCCTAATAATCTTTCATCTATAAAGTTTGCATAAGAAAATATAGCCAGAGCAAAGATAAAAACTAAATGATTATTTATTTTTTCTACAAAACATCTAAGACAAGAAATATTTTCAGTTAATGATTTCCAACGCTTCAACCCTTTTATTCATGAATTTAGTACTACAAAAATTTCAAGCTAAACAAAATTATTTTGTATCAGATTATTTACTACAAATATTAAACATCATATATCCCTTTTACATGAGATTCCAAAATTGTATCATTAACAAAATAAACATATTATCCATTAATCATGTTTTCCATTCTTTTTCTTAAAAAATCATGTTAAGCATTTTTATTTAAGTAATGATGTCGTATACATGACTAACTTTCGGCAAACAGAATAAATTTTCAATTTCATGTCACAATAATGACAATTTCACAATAATCTAGTAATTAAATGAGATAAACTATAAATGATTAAAACAAGAGAAAAAAATACATACAGGATGACTTAAAAAATTTCGGACAATATCTTTCAGACAACAATTTAAACGCATTCTTTCTAAACATATTGGACTACATTATCTTAAGCTTGCTAATCTCAAACCAAAAAGTGATAGTTGGGGACAATTTTCGGGTCCGTAGCAGCTTTATACTCCCAAAATGCTTCAACTCAAGAGGCAAAATATACTAGTGGGGAAAGGAAGAAGAAGAAAGAAAGAAAAGAAGACGATTTGTTTCTCCCTTCTTCCATGTGAAAATTGAGTGTGTACGTGATAAAATGAGTGTGGAGGAAGGGAGAGCAAAAGAGACATAGAGACTTATCTCTAACTGATAGGTCTTCTCTAGGAGAGGATCTATCTGCTAGATGAATACACACGCAGTGAATTAAAGATGACAAGCAACATTATGTTTATGTCAATTTCATCCCCCCAAAAGAATATATAAAATGTGAAAAATGTCCAATTAATTAATCAAGCGGGTGTCTTTCGAAGTAGGCATGTAGGCAACAAGCTTAATGCATATTTTATATAAAAAAAAATTTCTTGTAATTTGAAACAATTGAAAAAAAAAAATTGATTAAGTATAGTTTTTTAATATTATCAAATTTTTAATAAAATTATAATACAAAAAAATAATTTTTATATTTTATATAAAAAAATTTAAACATTTTTGTGGGGCTCACAATTTTTGGGTCCCACAAAAGATAATATTAAAAAAATTACATAAATCAATTTAAATAGTATCAATCAACGGTACATTTGCTATAACTTATCTCTCTCTCTCTCTCAATCGAGAGGTTCACAAGGGACACTACAACAAAGCCAAAAAAGGACTAATATGATGAAGAAAAACGAAATTGCCAAGCTAGTACTTTTGGGAAAGAACCTCACTCTTTGGTACCTGTGATTTTCACGTGTTGTTTGTTGATGTCGATATAGGCTTAAGTTGTGGACTTGATGCAACCTCCTCCTAGCCGGTGGCCAACATTCAAGCTTTTATGTCAATCAATAGCATCCACAAAATATGCATATAGAACGTGAAAAATATGAAGATGGCAAAATAATCATGGGTATGAAGATACATGGGCCATTATTAGTATTGGATTTGATGAACTAAAGATAGCAAAATAAGTAAATTAGAGACAACTGAAGATGGCAAAATAATCACACTTTAGATAAAAATTCAAACATATATCTAGGTATTCTTCTCTCACGAATAGATACACATCCTCACTGGCAATCCAGAATTGAAGCTAGAGACAATAATGATGAATGAAAATTACGAAAAAAAAATTATATATTACATTTATGATATATTAATTAACTGATTTAATATGCTATGAAAAGCTTCTACATAATGAATTTAAATCAATTTAAGCGATCAAGTTCCTGTAAATAATATATAATGACATAATCAATTGACATTTAGAAAAAAAATGGGTATGAAGATACATATTCTATATACACGATAATCAAACTGTATGCGCTAGTTAAATATAAAAAATTTTGAATGCGGAATAATATACAGATAAGAAGGAAATTGGTAAAAGATTGAAGAAAAACGTTATGGAGTTTTTTTTAAAGAAAATAGTAATATTTAATATTAATTATCATCTTATCTTGGCTTACTAAATATGTTGCCAAAATTTATACGTAAATGATCAAAAGAAAAAAGGAAGGAAATTATAAGACTGGAGAAAATAATGGAAATGTAACATTTTATTGAAAATAAAAAATGAATTTATTTAATTTACTTAAATAATATTATGAACAAATAAGATAATGAAAATTTTTTTCGCCACTAATAATATAGTGAGCTAAAAAGTTAAAATTAAAAAAGTTCTCTTTATATATACACAACTATATACAACCAAGTGCTTAGATGAATCCAAGTTTAATGAATTAAAGATGTTTATGTCAATCGAAATATAGTGATATATTTCGACAACTATACCACTTGTTGACTATATGTTTACTTCATCTTTTATTAAAACAAAAAAAATTATCTCAACAGCTTATACTTTGAGATGACTGAAAATATTAATTTATTTTTTAAATATTATTAATTTTTAATAAAAATTATAATATTCATAGAAATATTTCTGTGAAAATTAATCATATTAAACTGAATTATATAAAAAAATTTTACATATTATATTTTATAAAAATAAAAAACTAATAACAATTTGTCCTTTTGTTGATGTACCCACAATTCATGCTTATGGTATTTAAATTGCTTCATTTGTTTGCCCAAAACGAGACTCCATCAAAGTATACGAAAAGTGTATAGTGCATTTTTCACGGGCTACTAACGTTGGAATTATATATAGTATCAAGACAATTATGACATCACTGTCTCTTTGGGCTTCTTAGCTGGCTAGTAATACCTCTTATAAATAGTCACTAAACTTCAAGTTGGTGTCGGTAGGATTATACTTTGTCATAAGTTAAAAAGTTGATACCATTTGATAAGTTTGGCTCAAAAAAATTGAATAAAGTTTGAAAAAAAAAATCTTAAAAAAGTGAAACCATTTAAAAAAGGATGAAATATAAAATAGAATCTGAAATTTTTTTATTATATTATTGTGATATTTTTTAATTATTGCCTAAATCCTTTTTAATATTTCGTTAATAAAAGTGTGAAAAAAACAACTTCCCTCACAAAAATACACTAGAATAAATGAAATTACTAATTATATTAGTTAAAGTCAGACCAAGAATCAAATTATTAGGAGATAAAAATTAAAAAATATTAACATCTCATGTATATTAAAATTTTAGGCTAAAAAGTGTATATATACATACATACTTTTTTTTAATTTATCTAAGTTGAGTACGACAGTCTTTTATATCATAAAATTTATGAGTTGATTTTACGTCAAACTTTTTTAAACTCTCTTTCTTAATATAAGTAACCTCATAGTTTGCAAGAAAATCATCTTTTATGTTATTTCTAAACTTCTGTTTAATAATGTTAATATATGAAAATGGCCTCTTATTTATTGCAGTTAAACTTGAAAGAATCAAGCAAAACAAATGATCAATCAAATAATAAGTATTAGACTTTCTTGTTCTCTTCAATCCTTCACATAACTTGAAAATTGTTGACAAGCTTTTGAAATTAAGATGTTAAGAAATATTGAGTTCATAATGTTGTGTTTGTTTTTTAAGATATAACTTCTCTTGTTCAATGAAATTATTAAGATATAATTTTTTAGACTCTTTTTTTACAGCAACTTCTCTTGTTGTTTCTAAAATTTATGACTTATACATATATCATTTATTGATTAGAATTAATTTCGTATTGTTAAATAATTTTATATAAACCTGTAAATTTAAATTTGATTTGTTTGATAAAAGAGAAACATTTAAGTTTTAATCATTCTTAGAGCGGAATTATATATATATATATATATATATATAAGGAATTTAAAAAGCTGCTCTCTGGTTGTTTCTTCATTAATATCAAGTCTAACAATCACGTTTTGGAATGATTCAGCCTGCAACTTGATAAAAACGCAATCGAGAGGTAGAACTATCAACAAATTTAGCAAGAGCAGTCGGAAGGGTCCGCCAAGGCATAGGTTTTAATTAACATTGTATTCAAGTCTATAACATTGTCGACCATAAGTTATGAAAAATGATTCGGTCAACTGCAGAAGATGAATTTTTAATGGAAGTTTTGATATGGAAAATATATTTTATCACAGTTCTTTGTTGCTCAACGCACAAGCCACAACCTTTAATTTGTCTGAAGTGGATCCCTGTTGTCTTTTTCTTTGGCATGATCTCAATTTCAATGAGACTTATATGAATACTAATAATTTGTTATCAAATAGTAAGCAAAGCATATGTAAAGTTCACAATCACAAATGCAGAATATAATTATGTTAAATTTAAAAACCTCACAAATTCAAATTCAAAAGATTTAAAAAGAAAAACCTTTAGAAAGTTCAACCTCATCGGTTATTCTTTTTTCCTATTTCTCATATATATTTGTCACAAAATCTGTGATGAGTTTAAAAAGCTACCATACGACGCGGGGAAGGAGGGAGAAGTTACCAATAGAAGTTAGTGGATTAACTCTTTTGAAGTTACTACAATGGACGTTCAAAGTACCTTTTCTTGAATTCGATCTAACTCAATTAAATGAAGTCCAAAAGTTAAAAACCAAAAAAAGAGGAAAGCAGGCTCGAATTGACCCTGGCTAAAAAAAAAAAGAAAGAGAGAGAGAGAGAGAGAAAACAAGCTTCGCCCCAAGCCCAATCTTACAAGCATTTTTTTTAACAAATTGGGCCTATAATTAGGTCTAAACAGGTTCAATCATAGTTTTTAGTCTTGTAAATATTATTTTTATTATAAAACTAATGGAAATGTAAGAAGTCAAAACAAAGGTAAGAGAAGAAATTGAAAGGAGAAATAGTAGAATATTTTTCATTCACTTTTTGAAGATACCATATGCTTAATATATAGCTTCTATTTATAGGCTTTCAACCAAAAAAATCAACATAAGTTTTACGATGATATAAATAAGAAAATTAATATATATAATTAGAGAATTATAAGGTATATGACATTAAGTATAAAAAGGAATCCTAGAAGGTTATTATCTAGGGATCATAGATATCCATGTAACTACATCATTTACAACATTCCCCTTTAGATATCTATTATTAAATAATATGCCTTATTAAATCGTATTAGAAAAAACTTAGTGGGACAAAAACCTAATAAAAGAAAAAGAGTATATAATATTTATATATAACGATAAATTGCCTCGTTAAAAATCTTATTAGGAAGACCCAATGGGGCAAAACCTTGGTAAAGAAAAAAGTACGACATGTCATTTACTCCTTTTATTGATAATGTCATTCCATGTCCTTAAATCAATATACCCTAATACCTTACATCAACTTCTTAAATGTGACAGTTGGTAATGCTTTAGTAAATAAATATACGAGATTATCACATGAATGAATTTTTTGAATGTCTATATTACTATTCATTTGAAGATCATTAGTTGAAAATTTTTTTGGTAAAATATTTTTTATTTTATCTCTTTTTATGTATCCTTCTTTTAGTTTAGCTACGCAAGTTGCATTATTTTTTTATAATGTTGTTAGGATCTTTTATACTAAAGGTAAACCACACATCTTCTAGGTATGTTGAATTAGTAACCTTTAGCCAAATACATTCTTGACTGGCCTCATACATTGCAAATATTTTTACATGATTTGATGAGATAATAACTAAATTTTGTTTTATGGAGTGCCATGATATAGTTATACCCTTTCATATAAATAAATATCTAGTCCGAGATTAAGTTTTATGTGGATTGGATAAGTATTTTGCTTTTGCATAACCAATCAATTGTGATCTAGAGTCAATTGAATAAAATAAGCTCATATCAATGATCCTTTGGAGATATCGCATTAGATGCTTTAACTTTGGTCTAATGTCTTGTTCAAGAAATACTAAATCTTGCTAATAAATTTATGGTAAATGCAATATTAAGTTGTGTTGAGTTATTAAGATACATTAATGTTTTTATAGTATTAAAATATGATACTTTAGGACCAAAGACTTCTTTATCATTATCTTGAGAACGAAAAATGGTCTTTATTCACATCTAATGATCTTACAATCGTTAAAGTACTTAGTGGATATACTTTATCCATACAAAATCACTTTAGGATCTTCTTAGTATAAGTGGATTGATGAAGAAGAATTTCGCTTGTTAAGTGTGTTAGGTTTTTTGGTGATCATATAACAACAAAAATTTAAATTTTTGATCACTGAAACCCTTTCCCAAGAATATGCATAGGAACATAAATTAAGATATGACAAAAAAATTACCTTTTGTTTGAGCTATGATCACACGCGTAAGTCCAGTGATCTGTACTTCTATGATATCCACAAGAAGTAGAAGACACTTTCTCTTACTTTGTGTTTTTGCTAGGAAATGACTCTTACTATCTAGGGTTAAAGTTTATTGAAGTTCTAAGTGAATTGAGATTTTGGAGCCACTCTTATGCTTTTACTTGTGTCAAATCTTTAGGTTTTATATTTTTAAACTTAGGGTTTAGTACTCTCCTAATCACACTCAAACTCTTAATTCCACTTAAACTTTTAAACCCTAGCCCAAGCCTAATAGAGGGTGAAGAGAGATAGACCTAAAATAATGTAACATTATTTAATATTACCTTAGTATTAAATAATACCACGTAATCATATTATGCAATTATATTATTATTTAATAATATAATGTGCTATGATATTATTTAATATTATTCTAATATTAAATAATATATTAAGTCATAATATAATCTAATTATATTATATTGGGCCTTATTATTAAGATTTTTAGTCCAACTATAACTCTAATAATATTATGATATTTTAATTTCATTCTTACCTTTTGTATGTGACTCTATAGATTCTTATTACATTAAAAATAACTTATTTCTAGATTATAGACAGTGAGTAGTATCTAGTAATACATCATGCCACCCAAATAATAAGAACTTTTATGATTTGACACATACCTATTTCGTGACCAATACCATGCAATTTAGTCCCTTTTGTACCTGTAACATCCAAGTTTTCGTAGAAATGATGACTCAAGATTTCAGAATTTTTTTAAGACTTCTCGCTAGAGCTAGGACACCTGTTCTCTATAGCCAGAATGCCTATTCGCCATAGCGATGATGCCATTTTACTATAGCGAGTTCGTGCCCATATAAAACCCATGAGACTTCTCATAATAGCGCTAGCTGTGGCGAGAACAGCTAGGAAGCTCTCGCAATAATGAGAGGTATCTCTCGTTATAGTGAAACTTGGTTAAGTAAACACCAATGAGGGATTTTAAATAAAAAACTTAAGTTACCCGAGATTCTCAGGGGCCTTAAAAATTATAGGAACCCTTAGATTGGTTTAAATCCCCTCCTATGTATGTTTTATAATATCGGTTAACTCGAACTTTGACTCCTCCATTCAAGAAGGTTTTTAATCTAAATTGAGTAATTTCAAAGCTTTTTTATAAAATGAAAGACCCATGTTTTATGATGGAAAAGATGGTTCTCGAAAAGGAGCTAAAATGAGCCTAAAATGAATTAGCCAAGAGAAGGGACATAGATAGAATTCTCAATGAATAATTTCCTTCCCATTTGATTTATATGAAGCATCCCACTTTTGCCCTTTCTTAACCTACGTATTTGTTCTGCCCAACAGAGCGTGAGACCAGAGAGAGAGACGCTTCAAGGGAGAAAGAGAAAAGGAAGGAAAAGCATGGAGAAAAGGTATGAAATATTAAGGAAAATCAAGCTTCTACCTTCTTGAAAGTTGATCTCCTTCTTCCTACCCCGCTTTCCATGGTTTTAGTTACTTATATGGATCTATTTTAGATTTGGTTCAAAAGAAAAGGTTAGACTTTAAAGGAGGAGGCTACATTAAAGGAAGAAGCCCTTAAAAAAGCAAAGAAACCAAGATAATTCTTTTCATTTTGTTGCTTCATCCTCCTTAATTCTTTTAGAGTGTAATTGGATCCTAATTGATGTGTCTAGGCTAAATAAATCCTACTCCACCCATTTGTAAGGATGTAGCTAAAGGAAAGGAAAAGAAATCAAGCAAAAGTATATGTGTTTGCACTTAAGGCAGCTCCCTAACCTTTTTCTCTTATGCATGCTTAGGTATTTTCTTGTATTTGAATATGTGTATATATAACTTTACCATGAGAAATATTTCTAGTGATTTTCTACAAGCCATGGTACCGTTATGTGCATAATATGTGTTTTATAAATGATGGTTGGCTTGAATAAACTTGGTGGAGCCAAAAGTTCCTTAATAAAGGTGAAGATGAGACAAAAGTCCCTAAGATTATATGAGACAAAGCCAAAAGTCTTAAAAAGAGTGAAGTTTAGTCAAAAGTCCTTTGAAAATAGGTAAAACAAGTCCAAAAATCCTAAAGAAAGGAGGTAAGGCTAAACCAATGTTCTTGAAGGCCAACATATGATATGTATAAGTTTCTTGTATATGAAAATGATTCTATGTATGATTATTAGTAGCAAAATGTTCATACGTGTATCCTTTAGTTTGAAAGCATGGCTACTATATATGATTGAAAGGGTTAAGTGCTATTGGAATTCCTAGAATCTCACTTTTCCCTCTCCATTACTTAAACATATCTAAGTAGACCAAGTGAACAAAGAATGGAAGCCACCACACTTGAAGAGAAGAGATGGACAAAAGAATTATATATCTAGTCATTTTATAACCATATTGTTGGTAAATGATGTAACATCATGATATATATGATATATAGCCACTTGTTCATATGTAAATATATGGATACATGATGTATGTATGAGAATTGGAAGCATACGAATGGAATTGTATGTTTTTGACATTGAATGGCAAAGATAAACATGTAAGACCATTATGTATGTCAAGTGGGAGAGTGATTTTGTAATATATGGATATCTAGACCTTTTAGACATTTTTAAAGGTTTATTTTGATACTTTCCCATTTGTTCAAGTGGTTTTAGAAAAGTTAGAAACTAAAATAGACCATTCTAGACCTTTAAAGAGGCATAAAAATACCATTTTGCAAAATCTTATATCACAAATCGACCAAATGAGCAATTTTGAGGCTGAAATTTTGCACATGTATAGAGTTTTTTTTTTTTGTCAAGAACCCCATTATTTAGAAGTCTATAAAATTTCTTATGATTTTTCAAAGTTTAGCTTAAAAGTTGGTTTTGGTCTAGGCACTGTTCACTTGAGCAAACTTTATTTTTGTATCATCTGAGGGTCAAATGAGATCTAATAGTTTTGAAATTTTATATGGAGAAACTAGACATTCATAGTGACCTTTAATAACTAAAAGCACCTTATTTGGAAACCTATAGAGAGAGAAATGAATTTTTGAAGTTTTGTATCAAAACCAATTATGCGAGCCAACCTTGTGTATTGTTTCATTATAATTCAGTTTTTAAATGAATTTAATGTGATTTAGACCTATTTTTTTCATATAGTTAACATCCATAGTTTTTCAGAATGGTTTTTTTTTTGTTTTGATTTTTTTAAAATTAGTTATAAATTTTTGAAGTTCATATTAGTAATTTATGATAGCAAACTAGGGCAGCTGGATTTTTAGTGCTTTTCTATTATCAATCGTTGTCCAACTGAGTTTTCATGGCCTGGAATAATTTTTAAACTATAGTAGACATCTAGAACTTTATCATTTATTGGATTTTTATTTTTCTAAAATTAATTATGCTTTTCCAAAATCGGTGGCCGAAACTTAAATTCTGGACCTGAGGCAAAAACTCTATTTTTCTGATGTGTGGCTTTCAAACCGAAATGAATGGAATGTTTTGCAATGGTTATGACTTTTTTAGATAGAATATGAGTAGGAGATGATATTGGGAAGTCCACGGGGTCCATGAGGCAAAATTCAAACTTGTAAAGTACTACGCAACATTAAATTATGTCATTATTTGATTGCTTTTCCTATGAATATCATACGTGTGAAGCTTGTTTATGGAGAAGATAGCTTAGGGGCTTAAAGTATTACAGTACCAATATTCAAATTGAATTTGAGATGAAATGTGTCATCCTCATTAATATTCAACTTAGATTTCTTGACAACGAGTTTAACAATAAAAAAATAAATGATCAATATCACATATTGATTCATTTGGGCGCATTCATGTATTTTTTAATCTCACTTAATCAAGAGACCCATAGATTTCACTCCTCCTATATAGGAAGGACAAATTCTCATCTACATTACTCACATTCCTTTGCATGATTCATAATATAGCCAATGTAGCCAATCACTGCCTTATTAGCCATCTCAGTCAAAGGCGATATAGGATGGTGTCAAAGTATTCAACTCCTCATATAGGGAACTATAGTGACTTCAGTTCGAAGGACTTTCTTTATTATGGTCATATGAGAATTGCCAATGACACTCTATAATCCATATAGCATTCTCATAGCAAGTCAATCCTATATATTTATTCTCTAGTAGTGTATCTATGTATTGACATGATATTATATATTTATGATTTAAAGTCATTGGTCACTATATATACTAGTCTTGATGTATTATTACTATCCCATATTGCAATAATACTTGACTAAGAACAATTTAAGAATAATAATTATTTTAGGGATAATTATCATATTAAGTTATGTTGCGCAAATAAAAAAATAAAAATATAATAATTGTATTGCCTAAAAAATGATATAATATATGTTATTACAATTATCTCATGATTAGCTGTTAAGGCATACACCAATAATATGTTTGATTTGTAAGTTGAAACAAAACTTTATTTTTCTAAAATCTTTCATTTCTAAATTTTTTCTTTAAATAATTAATTACTTTTTAACGTTCTTCAAGAGTTCCAATAATATTTAAATCATCAATATACACAGCAATTATGATGAATTCTAATCTAGATCTTTTTATAAAAACATATGGGTAAGCTGGATTATTTTTATAACCTTCTTTCAACAAATATTCACTAAGATGATTATATTATATGCACCTAAATTGTTTTAATCTATATAAGCATTTATGCAAATGTATTGAATAATTTTTTAGGAAATCTTTACATGCTTCTAGCATTTTAAATTCTTCAATAATTTTCACATAAATATCACTATCTGTGAGCCATATAATAGGTTGTAACAACATCTATTAGGCACATATCAAGTTTTCCATGTACTATTAGACTAATAACATATCCAAAAGTGATTGCATTCACTACAAGAGAATATGTTTCTTTATAATTAATGTTAGATCTTTTGTGAAAACCCTTATGCAACTTTCTTTTTCAATAAGAGTAATAGATTTCTCTCTAGTGCATTCATATATCTTCATGCATGTTATATTATATCCAATAACTATATTTAGTTTTGATTCATTCTTAGAATCAGAAAATCAATAGCATCAAAATATAATAACATACATAAGATAATAGGTTCATTGATTTACACCTTCAGATGCTTAGAGTATAAGTCCAAAAACTACATGAATTTAATTTTGTTGAAAATGTGTCTTTTCATTTTGGCCAACAATTTCTATGCCTCCATTCTTCGATCGATGTAGATTTAAGATCTTTGTTTTGTTTTATTATTTCAATAGTAATAGTTACCAATAACTGCACCTTGTCAATTTTATCTTTTTCTTGTAGTGACATAATTAATCGTGATCTCTTTATTTTCATTATGTTTATGTACCTTATCCTTTTCTGGAGTTTTATGATTAGTTTTATCATGAGTCTCTTTTGGACAACTCGCTTCCTCAATATGACCATTTTGATTATTTGCTACTTTCCATTTTAAAAGATTTTTATCTTTGAAACCGATTAGTTTAATGCGCTTCAGGCATAGCTTAATTTCATTAACACTAACCAATTGTGCTATTAGGACATCAATTCATCTTGGAGCATTTTCAGTTGGTATGTAAGATTTGGTAACTCTCTTTAAGTTAGTAAATGCATCTAGTAGTAGATTTACAGTATTTTGTAAATGCATTATTTTCTACTTCTAATTTACATTACCTTATATGAGGATTTAGATGATAGTGTATTTCATGTAATTTCTTTTTCTAGCTACTTATTTTCTCCCCTTAATGTTAGGAAAATCATCAAAATGAATATTGACAAACTGTGTCATAAATAAATCTCCAATTAATAGTTCAAAATATTTGATTATAGAAGGGGATTTATAACTAACATATGTCATCAACCTTCTTTAGGGACTCATATTTGTGCATCTATGGTAGAGCAATTAGAATGTATATTGTATATTGAAAAAATTCTAAGATGGAAATTATTTAGCTCATAACTAAAAGCTAATTGTAATTGAGAGAATTTATGATAACTTATTAGCTTAATGAGTATAAGTACTGCTACATGTAAAATTGCATATTTATATATTGAAATAGGAAATTTTATTTTTATAAGCATTGGTTTAGCTATTAATAAGAGGCACTTAATGAATGATTATGCTAGACTCTTTTTGTGTGTGAATATAAGCAATAGACTTTTCACTAGCATTATCAAGATGAGTTGTCTCCATTACATTATCCAAAAATTGTGCTTTTAAACAAATTATTTAAGCAAGTAAACTTACAAATGTCAGATTGTGAGTTGAAAATAAATACACATGTGACCATCTTATAAATGCATATATTAAAATCATATAATATTTGAATGGTTCACATGGTGAATGAATGAGCTCATATATATCATCTTGGATTTGTTCTAGAAATGTAAATGATTTAGTCCTAACTTTAGCTAGTGTTGGTTTAGTAATTAATTTTCCTTAAGAACAAACAGCACATGGAATTTCTTTGAATTAAAGAATCTTCTGGTTTTTTATGAAGTCTCAATAATTTTTGGCATTATAATTGATCCGTGATGGTCTAACTGATCAATATGCCAAACAATAAATATATTTAGATTCATAAACTTTTATTTTATTGTAAAATGTGTTTCAATTGTACTAATAATTATATATTACAAACTAGAAAACAAGGTAGATATTTTTTCCAAAATACATCTCTTTCCTGCTACAAAAGATGTGATATGTAGATATTCAATATTTTTTTCATTCATGGTCTTAATATGATATTCATTGCGGTGAATATCTTTGAAACTTGATAAATTCCTTTAAAACTTAGTAGAAAATAATGCATCGTCAATAATAAACTTTATCCTATTAAGTAATAATATAATAGCTTTTTCAAAACCTTTAATTAGTTTTGTATCACTCGATATATTATTAACATTCATATCACTCCTTATCAAATGAAAAAAATATTTTTCATTTTTAAGTACTATCTACAAGACAAATGTGTTTATTATAAATCTTGTATCAAATCATATAATATGAAAGCTCCATATTAGTTCTTCAAGAACTAAATTATATTTCATTTTGTGTAGTTTTTAAAGAACTAACACATATTATATGTTTATATATATATATATATATATATATATATATATATATATATATATATATATATATATATATATATATATATATATATATATATATATATATATATATATTATCACTATATATTTTTACTATTTATTAATAGTATGCCTTAATATTGCTACTGCAAGAACGCATTCAAAATATGAGATATGCAGTAATTAAATTTCTCTTAAGCATATTTTCATAATGTTTTTCCTTTGGAAAAATCATCACTTTTGGTTTATGTATTCTTCTTTCAAATTATTCTAAGGATCATGGGTCTATTTATAAGATATTATATGTTATTATATAAAATTGGCTAAAATTAATGATAAGCACTTTATATATCTTGCAAGAATGTTTGATTTTCTTTCTTTAAAATATTTTTCAAATTAATAACAATAAAATGAATTTAACATTAAATAATTATAATAAGTATTTTTCTGATAAACAAATTAAATACAATAAATTTATGAGAATGCATCATTTTCTTAATTCAAATATCACATATATGTAAGATATATATATATATATATATATAAATGATATATATATATATAAATGATATATATATATATATATATATAAAGAATTTAATTGTAGGCACGTATAGATTAAAAAAAAGTATAAAATGAATATATTTTATCTTTGTAGTCCACCATAATGAAGGTTAATGGCTATATATAGAAAGAAATTATAATTGATATCCTTTCTTAGGATTTTTAAATTTGCACATAAATTGTCAAAATAAAAAGCATTACTATCATAATATAACCATTTAACATTTTATAGTCTTCTAAGCTTCATAACCACTTTTGACATTTTTCAAGTTTAAAGAATTTATAACCAAGGTCTTTATGGCTTCTTGTCACATTGTTGTCATTACTTATAATTTTATTTCAATAACTATAACTAGTCATTATTGACTTTTAATGATTGATTTGTCTATAGGTCATAAGTGGTTATTAACTTACTTATAAACATATTGAATTTGGAGGATTTTCAAAACTTTGGTAGAATGAAATCTATAAACTATTAGCTTTTAAAGCTATAATAACAAATCTTTTATAACTACTAATTCATCAAAATATGCTATAAATTTTTCTATACATTTGCTTTATTCATTTAGACAATGGAATCATTAGTTATAAAATAACTAAAACCAAAAGTGATGTGACTATAAGCCATCTAATTATATTTAGTCTTTTGGTTTCTAAGACATTTGCCAATATTAAATTAATAATCATATTATGAATATAAATAAGCCTTGAATTTATAGATAATATAAAGTAAGAACAAAAAGTTTCTTATACCTTAATGTGATGAACAAAAAATTCCAAGGATTGATGCTTTACATTAATTTGTTAGAGACTCGCACTGATAACATGTTGTAAAAATAATGGAAATATAAGAAGTCTATCAAGAACAAAAGAGAAAATTGAGAGGAGAAATGGGGGATATTTCTCATTCACTTTTTAGAGATGTAATATGCTTAGTATATACTTCTATTTATAGGCCTTCAACTATAAAGACTAACTTAAGAGTTAGAATGTTATAAATAAGAAAATCAATCTACATAACTGGGAGGTTATAAGATATATGACATTAAACGTAAAAAAGAATCCTAAAAAGTTATTGTTTTGGGGCTTTAGATATCTACATAACTATATTATTTATTAATTTATTTTCTTTTATAGTTTCTTATTTATTTGTTCAAAGGCTCCACATTTAACGTGTGAGAAAATTGTAGTGTGTCCTACACAACATTTCATATAGATATCTCAAACTAGCATGATTATTTATGCTAGATGTCATTGTCTATTGATCCACTGCAACCATAGTAAATGTGAATTTGTGGTATAGATAGAAGCCAAACTTTAATATCAATTGCATCAATTGTCTATAGGATCAATTGCATCATTTCTTAAAATTTCTAAAACCATAAACCCTTTTCTTTTTAAGCTATGGAGTATTCTTGTTTTTCCCACCTTTCATACTTGTGGTCTTATTCCAAGCTCTTCTTATTTGCTATCTCTATGCTCATCAAAACCTTAAAATACCTTTAATTTACCCTAAATCTCATAAACACAAACTGCCCCCAAGTTTCAAAGTAAAGCCGATTATTGGTAATTTACTTGAAATGTTATCAAACAAGCTTGTGTCCAAATGGATACATAAGCATATGAAAAATTTAGACACCATTGCATGTGTCCAATTAGGAAATGTTCATATGATCTCAGTGACCAATCCTTTTATTGCCTACAAGTTCTTGAAGAAACAAGATGATATTTTTGTATCAGCACCTATTAACATATGATTTGACCTCCTCTCAAGTAGCTATATAAATCACTACAAAATATTAATTTTTACAATGTTAACATAATAATAGCTAAAATAATTGTTGTTAAACCAAGTTCTAAAGACAATTTCATTAAACGTGGTTAAAACATTGTCCTAATTATGGTTAATAATAATAATGATCAAAATAACTTATCCTAACACAGTTTATTAAATCATGGTTAGAGCTAGCATCCTAACCACGGTTAACATTTAGTTAGGATAATTCCCTTAACCACAATTGGTAGCAACCATGGTTACGCCAAGGTGTGTTCTAACCATAGTTACCATAAACCATGGTTTGGTAGTTAGAACAGCTTGTCCTAACCACACTTTTCAAAAAATCATGGTTAGGATAAGATGATCTGACCACGATTATTGATTAACTGTGGTTAGGATAATGTCCTAAACATGATTTACCAAAAATCATGGTTAAGACAATGCTAACCTCAATTTTTAGTAAATTATAGTTAGAATTGCTTATCTTAACCATGTTTTTCATGAATTGTGGTTAGGACCACTTGTTCCCCACTTAACAGCTAACATTCAACTTGACACAACACTAGATTCTTTGATCTGCTCTAAAGCAATGTTGCATGTAGCCTCTCAGCATGCAATTGAGAGTAGAAACTACAATTCTAGTGACTACGAAACCCCATTTTGCAATAAAAGTTGTAAGCTCTCCCTCCCTCTCCTCATTTCCTTTTCATGCAATATGATAGGTTACTTTGAAATCAGCCTTCATGCAACTTTGTCCCTTCTCCTGAACCACCAACTTGTAAGTAATGATGCCTTTTTTTATGTTGTTTGTTGTTGTCTATGACCTTGATCTTCTTTTCCCTTTCCTTTATATACTTCAAATTATGCCTACTTGTTCTGCTAACTGTCCCTTCCCTAAAAAACCTTTCATATATTTTTAATTACTTTCAAATGTAGGTTAGCAATTTCATTATGCTTTTGTTTATTGTTAATAAGCATAAGGAAAAAAATGAAACATGCCCCTATTAACTAAAGCTTTAAAAGTGAGAATGATATATTTTTATTCCTTGGTATTTTTTCCTCTTTTTCTTTTTTGGGAACGTAGATCTTGATGTGATATAGTAATAGTTGGACAAAGATTGATAGGGGTGCATTTATTTTGCATGCTCCATTTATTGAAGTGATGTTTTGTATGTAATTCTTAATCACATAAATTGTTTGATAAAAAGCTTTGGAAATTTCAACAAACTAGTTACTGTGCTATTCAATTGGACTCTGCATGGATGTTTTGCCTATTTAGGTCAGCTTTATAAATTTATATGTTTTTTGGTCTTGTTCTTATTCTTTCTTCATTCTTTTTTTTTATTTGGTTCTATTTATCCTTTTTAGGAACTTAAATTTTGATGCAACATAGTAATAGTTAGATAAGGATTAATGTGGTTATGTTAATGTGTAAATGCTATTTGTTGAAATGATGTTCTGCTATGTCTTAACCTTTTTTTTTTAAATAGACTTGTAATTCTAAATCTATCTTTCAAAAAACTTATTTGTTTGCAACTTAAATCTTTAATAAAAACATGAAATGCATAAAAATTATTTTTAAAGATTAAATAGTATGGTGCTGAATTATAAAAAATGTCATGTGTTATACTTTAATTAAATAATTCAATAACAAACACCTATCAAATTTTTAAAGTTTCCTTTTTCTTTTTATGGTCTAGTTTGAAGAAGGTTGAAAATTGATAACTTTAAGAACTGGTCAATGCTGGTCAACAACTAGGTCTGATCAGTCGATTTTTATTGAAAATTGGTGTCTTTTTTATTGGTTGAATTAGTTAGCTTCATCCAATCTCGAACCCTGTCCCTCGCGTTTGCATAAAGACGAATTGTCACTTCACCTACAAATGCTTCTCGTTATATATAAGCAAACTTTTATATATACACACAAATCAATTATTGCTGCCTAAATTTATATATGTAGCTCTTGGATTCGAACCCTGACCATGTGGTATTAAGAAGAAGCTATGACCTAGTCTGCCACCTTATGTTTATGGAAATAAAGGTAAACTTTTATATAAGTATACTTATAAAATATAAAATATAAATATATAATATATGTATACTATAGATATATATAATACATAATATATATATATTATCACTGATTTGGCTATAGTTCAATTACGATCGAACTAATAAACTTTGAACTAATACCTTTACCAGTTCAATGACTGGTCTAGTTTTAAAAAAATTGTTTCTAAAAGAGTTTCTTGGCTGATATGCTTTGTAGCACTTTTAAAAAACATATTGTTTTCATTTAGATTTCCTGTTTAAAAGGATATCTTAGTTGCATCTAATGTTCATATTTTTTAAACTACATTGCTTTATTCATAAGCTTGAATTTGATTTTATCTTGGTCCAAAGAAGTCATGTCCCTTAATTAAAGATATTAGTTATTATAGCTTTGGTTGTAAGGCAATTCTTTTTTAAGTTCTCAATAATTAAAAATATTTTTTCCTTTTTTATTTTTAAAAAATGGATAGGTTTTGGATTGTTAAATCCCAAAATACCCATGAATATTTAAATTGGCTAAATGGATTCTTAGACTTTGCATTTGCCAATGAGAATGTTAAAGGTAAAATAATATGTTTATGTCTGAAATGTTAGTTTAAGAAATGGTAGATTAAAGAAAATGTGTGTGACCACTTAATTCTTAAACCATTCCCATAAGTGTATTCATTTTGGGATAAGTATAGGGAAAGATTTAGACATAAACCTCTTATAGAGCCTCAGTCAAAGCAACAAATGATAGAAGAACATATTTGTAGAGATAATTCTATACATAACATAGTCCAAGATGCATTTAGGATTCATGAAAATGAAAGTATAGATAAGGCTAGGGGTCTGATTCCATTATTAAACCAAAGGATAAATAATGATGTGAAAAGGTTTACGAGTTACTTAATGATGGTTAATAGAATTTGTATGAAGATTGTAATAAATACTCGAAATTGTCTTTTTTTTGGTGAAGTTGCATCACATCAAGTGTTTATATCAAATAAGTGACAAGGCTATGTTAATGATATTAGAGTTATTGGCTGATGCTTTTAAACATGCAAATATTCCACCTTCTTTCTATGAGGCCAAGAAAACCATCAATAAACTAGGTTTTAACTACACTAAAATTTATGTATATTCAAATGACTACATGCTATATCAAAAGGAGGATGAAAATAAAGATGTATGTAAAAAGTGTAACACATTTAGATGAAAATCAAAGATTAAAAGTGAAAAGTAAACAAAAAAGCCTACAAAAATACTCAAATACTTTCCACTGAAGCAATGGCTACAAAGACAATTTATGTCCTTTAAGATTGCTAAACACATTAGATGGCATGCTGTTGATATGAACAATGATGGTATGATGAGGCACTTGAGAGACTCTTATGCTTGGGAAAGATTTAACATAATGAATTCTTAGCTTACTTTAAATCCTCGTAATTTATGTCTTAGGTTGGCCACTAATGGTTTCAATCTATTTAACACTTTAAGTACAAGTTATAGTATATGGCTAATGGTTCTTATGCCTTACAATATTCCTTTTTTGATGTGTATGAAACATAACTCATTCCTTCTTTCAATGATAATTCTAAGAGAGTGAACATTGAGGATTGATATAGATGTTTATCTATAGCCACTAATCGAAAAGCTAATAAATTTATGGAATGTGAAACCTTTGATTCTTACAATAGTGAACTTTTCAATATGCATGCAATTGGGATGTGGACCATTAGTGATTTTCTAAGGCTTCGAACATTATCTGGGTGGAATGTGCATACTGGGTTAACTTATCCATCTCACAATTTTGATTCAACTCCTTCATGACTATCTTATAGTCAAAAGTGGTGTTTTATGGGGCACTGGTGTTTTATGAACCCAAGACATAAATTTAGATTAGCTTGAGGTTAGCTTAATGGAAGGAAAGAAAAGAGAAATCCTTTAACAACATTAACTAGCTCAGAAATCTTAAGATAACTTGAGAATATTAACTTTGTATTTAGAAAAGAGGTAAAAGTTGAAGGCTGAGTAAAAAGACCTTAAGAAGTTGGTGGTGTAGATGGTGACACATTATAATGGTGTAAGAAGAGTATATTTTTTAAATTTTCTTATTGCATGAACCATTTGATATGCCACAGTCTTGGCATGATGCATATTGAGAAAAATATATATGACAATATGCTATTCACTTTGTTGAATGAGTCTAAACGATCGAAAGACTATTTAAATGTACGAAGACTATTTAAATGTATGAAACAGCTTTTAAGAAATGAATATTAAGTCTAATCTATGGCTAGATGACAATGGTGGATATCCCCCAGTGTTGTTTCATTGACATATGCAAACAACGATGTCTTTCTTAGGATTTTATAAAATATCACTATGTTAAACAGGTATTCAAGTAGTATTTTCAAATGCATTGATTTAAGACAACATAAGATTAGAGGCTAAAAAGTCATAACTCAAATATTCTTATTGAATAACTCTTATCCTTAGCCATAAAAAAGACACTCCCTAACTAATTGTCGACAGTCCTGATTAAATTGTGCTCATTCTTCAAACAATTATGTAATAAAGTATTAAGCCTAAGTGAACTTGACCAGCTTCATAATAGAGTTGTTCTCATACAGTGCCATTTGGATATGTTATTCTCACCTTTATTCTTTATAGTTATAGTTCATTTGATTGTATACTTAATTGAAGAAGCCAAACTTAAAGGTTTTATCCATTATTGATGGATATCTCCTATAAAAAGGCAACTAATACTTCTTGAATTATTCGTTATTATTTCAAATCATTTTAATTTCAAACATGGCATTTAATGCAATGAGTTTAATAGATACTTAAGCAAGTTAAAGTCATATATTCAAAATAGGGCATAACCAAAGGGCTTAATAACTGAGGGTTACCTGTTGAAGAGGTTTTAACATTTTACTCTAGGTATTTAGATGGAGTAGAAACAATCTTCAATCGACTTGGATGTGTAGATGATCAACCCAATATTGACCATCCAATTTTCACACTTTGTTTCCATTTGTTGAAAAACTAATGGGTGGTTTTGAATATATTATGCTTTCTCTAATAGAGAAATTACATACACACCATCAAGTCTTAACCAACTATAGAAAAGTGGATTCTTTTTTTTAGTGAGTAAAATATATTTGTTAGACTTAGTGTTTACTATATAATTGTATTATTCTAATTTCATTATGTATGTCATATAGGAAATTTAAAGACCATCTTAAGAGACAATTAAGAAGACATACATGGTCTTTAACAAAAATGTATAAGAGGGTTCAAAGAGTTTGTTGATTGGTTTTCTTGCTATATAAGTACATGTATATCTTTTATTATACTTCCCTTGATAAGCACTTCAACACTTAAACATCGTCATCTTTTTTTTTTTTCTTGATTCTAGATAAGAAATGATGTCAATATATCCTATTCAATTGATATGAAGTTTCTTACCTTGGTCCACTTGATAATGCAAAGTGATATAGTGCTTATAATATCAATATATTTAAATTCTAAAATTTAAAACTAAAACAAGGGTTGAAGACTCAAAATAGTGGAGTCCCTAGAACTTTTAGGACAAGAAATTATGCAAGTAGTAGTGATAGCAACATACACTTTGGCGGTGTGTCATATTATGAAAAAGTGATAGACATCATTGATTTAAATTATTATAGTTTATTTGTGGTAACCTTGTTCAAATATATGTTGGCCAACACAACTAATCTGAAAGGCTTTAAAATTGATGAATTGAGATTCAAGCTTATCAATTTGTCACAGGTGATATATACTGGTGACAATAAAGATAATGACCTATACATTCAACCTTCAGAGGCTCAACAAGTTTATTATATAGAAGATGAGCTAGATAAAGACTAGAGTATGGTCATGTACCTAAAGCCATGTGACTTGTATAATGTGGGTGAAAATGACAACGAAATTATTCAAGAGAGTGTGTCTTATCCAACTTAATAATTAGAAACATTATTCCTAGACTTGAAGTACATTTATGTTTGTTTAGGTCAAGTAATTTTTTAATTTTTCTTTTGCTTTAATTTGATTATATATATATATATATATGTGTGTGTGTGTGTGTGTGTGTGTACTTGTATGCCTTTTCTTATATATAATTGTATAGTATTTGTTAAGTTTTGATGGTTATATTTCAAGTTATTTGTCTTTGAAAACAAGAATGTTAAGGATGAAAAGGTTCTTGAAAATGGCTAAATCAGTCAACACTAGTTGAGGTGGTGAACCCAGCACCTCAAGTCCTATACCAAGTTTTTTAGTTAACGATGGTGGAGATTTGAGTTACCTAACTTCAAATGATCTACATGTCTATCCATGCAGCCTGACCTAGTTGTCTAAGAAACCTAATAGAAGTTTAATGTTAATGACTTATTTATAAAGGATAAACAAGAAAAAGCCGAATAACATGCACAGTTTAAACGATGACAACGAAGATGAAACTGGTTAGTTTAGGTTATTGGTAAGTAAAATAATAAGCACATTGTCGCTAATTTGTTTATTTCCAATTTGGTACTAACAAAAGACATCCATAAATGAGGAAGGTAACTCGAGGCCTATGCAGATGATAAAGACTATAGTATGGTCATATACCTATTTGTGTGACTTGTATGACATGGGTGAAGATGACAATGATATTATTCAAGATAGTGGGTCTTACCCAACTCAACAATTGGAAACATTATTTTTAAACTTGAAAGTACATTTATATTTGTTTAAGTAAAGTGATTTTTTAATTTTTCTTTGGCTTTAATTTGATTAGACACACACACACACACACACACACACACATACATACTATATATATATATATATATATATGTTTGTATGCTTTTTCTTATATATAATTGTATAGTATATGTTAAGTTTTGATAGTTATATTTCAAGTTATTTATCTTTGGGGACAAGAATCTTAAGGATGAAGAGGTTTTTGAAAAAGGCTAAATCAATCAATGCTAGTAGAGGTGGTGAACCCAGCACCATAAGTCTTATACCAAGTTTTCCAGTTAACGATAATAGAGATTTGAGTTACCTAACACCAAATCATCTACATATCTATCCATGTTGCCTGACCCAATTGTTTAAGGAAACTAATAGAAGTTTGATATTAATAACTTATTTGTAAAGGATAAACAAGAAGAGGCTGAACAATATGCACAATTCAAATGATGACAATAAAGATGAAATTGGTTAGTTGAGGTTATTGGTAAGTAAAATAATAAGCACATTTATTGCTAATTTGTTTATTTCTAATTTGGGTACTAACAAAAGACATCCATAAATAAGGAAGGTAACTCGAGGCCCATGCAGATGATAGTGCATGATACTTGGTCACTTCTTAAAGGGCACAAGGTCATAGTAGACTTCAATGAGGAGATCTAACTAATTAGATAAGGAAGTGGCTTACTTGGAGTTTTTTAGGTATGGTTAGCACTAACTTTTCATCATTTTCACTCATTCAGCAAGATTGGAAGACTATTCCATAAGGCTACAAGGGCGAGGTGTTTAAGATTCATGTTCAGGTAAGCATTGATTATTCATTTCTCTTAGCACCTTAAATTCATATGTTTACTAACTGTTGTATCTCTTGTAGCCTAGATTTGTTGTTGAGGATGTGCACAAGAGGATTATATATTAGATACTAGGCAATAGGTGGAGACAAAGATAATATAAATTATATAAAAATAACGAGACTTGCATGAAGAAGCAAATGATTCAAGATGTCCTAAAGGGTATAAATAAGGATCACTGGGCAAGTTTTGTTACTATTATTTTTAGGAGAAGACTCACGTAATCACACTTATTTTTTTAGATGTATCAATTCTTAAATGATCTTATAAATGTATTTGTCAATAACTAGGATATTGTTGAGAAGAATCAGCAAAATAGAAAGAACTTAACTATGCTTCATATGAGTGGCTCTAAAAGCTCTGCACAAAAAAGATTGAAATGATAAGTTGACTTTAGAAAACATAGTCATTTGAGTTTTAAATGCAATTTAAGATATGTCATGTGTGTCTTTAAGTTTTTAGGAAGCTGAGCGTGGTGGTCCAGTTATTTAAGGAGATGTGTGGATTATAGTCCGTAAACATCTTAATGGATCTTACATCCATCATGAAGTTAAAAGTGTTTATGCAAGTATTTAAATTATATGGGTGTTAACTTTTATTTTTTGTTGAAAGACTTTATTCTTAAAATGATTTATTATTTTATATTTGAATTTGTAAAAAAAGATTACTTAATTTTAGGCTAAGGACTCTTCATCCTAAGAAATTTCAAGCGATGATTTGTTAGCCTAGGCTTTGGGAACCCAAGAACACTATGGTTAAATCCAAAGAATGTGATTGGGGTCTTACCCATTTTAAATGTTTAGACATCAAACTCATGGAAATTAATCATTTGAGCCTTCTTATATAGCATTACAAAATGAGTTGCTTAACGTAAAGCACAAATAATGGAAAAAGAGAGCGACAACACCAAGCAGAGGCTGAAAGAGAAGAGTGACAATGTTAAATAGAAGTAGCTATGGCTTTTTTCCTTCAAAATTTTTAGAGTCGATTATCACTAGAACTTGCAACCATACAAGCTTGGGGGTAATTTTCTAAACTTCCTAATTGAATTATACATATGAATAGTTTTATTTTTTGTTTTTTATTTATTACTAATACTTTTTGTTTTGATTTTTAGGCTCTAAGTGACCAGGATAATGAACACTAGCTTGCTAATGATAGTTCTTCCCTATAGAAATGAATTTTATTTTATTTTTTGTTGCTACTAGTTGTTTTGTTAGTATTGATTGTAATTATGCTACAATTAGTATAATTTGTAATTGCAAATTATATTGTAAGTTCAAGAAAAATAAGTTACTGAGTATGTGGATGGCTTTTCTAAATTCAAGAAGAAGAAGAAGAAAATTTGTTGGGAATTGATATTAAAAATTGTTAGTTGTTAGAAAATTATGACACTGGTTCCTTAGTTATTGATCTTCTTGAAAATTATTTAACTAAAACTTATCTTTGGTCTTTTTACAATTATTGTTATAGGTATACAGAAAAAAAGAAAAATAAAAAAGAAAAAATGATAGTTTAATAGCTAAAAAAAATTTATCTTATACCAATGGCTCAAATTGCCACCATATTAAAGGTTTAGCCATGGTTAGCTTACTATAGCTAGATGGCAATCTAGCCACAGTTCATGAAATTATGGCTAGACCTTGGTTTGGCCATGGTTTTGTTAACTATGGCTAAACTAAGGTTTAATGATGATTTTTTCAATGATTAACTAAAAACATGGTTAAAGCTTTCTCGATGGGTGATTCAACAATGAATATGGAAACCATCGCTTAAGTCATTAAGAAACGATGGCTAAAACTGCATATTTTTAAGTGAATGGTAGTGCATCTCATGCCATTTGGAGAGCAATAGAAGAAGATGATAAGAAAGGACTTGCTTTCTACCATGAAGCATCAATGGCTTCATGGGAAAAGAATAAAGGAAGCTGATAGCCTTGTGTGTTATATCTATAGCCAATCTAAGAGTCCAAATAATGGTAAAGGTGCTCTTGTGAATGTGAGTGTTGTTGCTTAGCATTTACGTGGGAATGTGATTAGGAAAATGATCTTCAATAAAAGGGTTAAAAAAAGGTACTATTAAATAATTTGCAAATGGGATATATGAAGTCTCATGTTAAAAAGATAAATTTCATAATGAAAATAATATATGATTACTAGTGATTAAAATGCATTATAAGATGCATATATTTCATCAAGCTAATTAGCATAAATCAATTTACTCTTTAATATAAATTTTTAAAATTAAAAAATGTTGAATAATCCCCCATCATCCAAATCTTTTTGGAATCTCATTCACCACATATATAGAATTATGTACATATGATTTTTAAGTAATATTCAATTATATAAAATTTTAAATTAAATATTTTGAATTTTTGAGTAACTCTATCAAATTTTTATTAACTATCCATTATCTATTTTCTACAATAACTTATTATTTTTAAACTCTCCTATCAAAATAATTAAAAAAAATTGAACACAAATTAAATGAAAGATATATTAATATAATAATATTAAAAGACTTGAATTTGAATCTTTTTTAGCTAATAAGCTAATAACTCATATGACTCCCATATAAATTAACATATGTTTCAAGTCAACACTTCAAACGGCTATGCTTTTGCTTATTAAAGAAAAATAAAAATAAAAGGCTCAAAATATATATTCTAAGTTCATCTTGATACCAATGACTTGAACTTTTCTAGCTAATAATCTCAAAACTTATTTTTCTTTTACATTTTTCTAATGTGTACTTTAGAGAGGGTGGAAAGGATAGAAGGCCTAATTTTTTATTTATTTCTAAATGACAAATTTAAAGTGCTATGGATACTCATATTTCAAGCTTATTCAGCTTAAATTAGGTTATTCTTGCAAATGAGTATTTTTTATGTCCTATTTTCTTTCATACTTATGTTCATAAGTGAGTACATTTTATGCCCCATCTCAACCCACCATAACTTTTTTTTTTATAATTATGTTGAATTTAAGTAGTTCAAAATAATAGAGTAAAACCTTTATTGGTACTCCCATTACTTAAAATTAACTTGACTTTGGATTATGTAAGAAAAGTTAATTGGTTAGCTGCATGTTACTTTACTTTTATTTTTATTTATTTCTTTTTTATTGGTTTGCCTGAGCCTTAGTCGAAGACTTTGGAGCCTGCATCTACTTCAGTTAGTTATTAACATGCATTCTAGCAAGTTATATGAAAATCAATCATACTTTTAATACCTGAGTCAATAATCAAAAAGGTTAAAACAAGCAATTTTAAAGACTAAGTTAACTCCATGATAATTAATTACAGATAATCAACTACTTAAGCTTACCTAATAATTCAAAACATACTTAATTACTATTTCGGGACTTGCATAAGAAAATTAAGTTTGTTTTTATCCATTCTCACAAACTTAAAATTTGGCATTATTTGCAATGCAAGAATGAAAATAGAAAGAAAATAAACATAAGGGGTTAAAAAACTCCTTTATCGATAATGAAGGTTAATGTCATATAAGTGTATTTTTGCAACCTATTTGAACATTCCTTCTTCCATATAGTGAAGTCTATCTAAATGGAGTTCCTTCCACCATTGATCCTTAAAGTTTCATAAGAGACTATACAACTTAAATAGATTAAGCCTAAACAAAAATCAAACAAACAAAAAAATAAGGCAAAATAAAAAAATTATAATATAAAGATTGAAATAAAGGGGTGGAGAAGTAGTTCTAAGTTATGGTTGTTAGTTGAATTTTAAGAACCTTTAATACTAGGGTTTTGAAAGGGCATAAGTTACCTCTTTTTTAATTGTCTCCCTAACTAGATATAGTTTAAGTCGTTGGCCATTAACTTTGAAACATTTTGACTTATTACCAATCTCAATCACTCCATGTGGAAAGATCTTTAGTACCTTATAAGGCCTGAGCCATCTTGACTTAACTTGCTAACTTAAGTTGGGAATTGAACAACAAGATCAGTTGTCTTTCCTTAAATTTCCTCCTTAATATATGCTTATCATGCTAATTCTTAGTCTTTTCTTCATAGATCTTGGCTCTTCTAACTCATTTAACTACAACAATCTCTTCTCTTTAGCTACTTTTAAATCAAAATTGAGGGCTTTTATTGCCCAATAAGCTTTATGTTCTAATTCAACTAGTAAGTGACATGTTTTATCAAAAACCAACTGATATAGAGACATTATAATCATGTTTTGAAAGTAATCTTATAAACCCATAAAGCATTATCTAATTTGTGGGCCTAGTCCTTCCTTGATGAGCTTATGATTTTCTTAAGTTTCTCCAATTATCAATTAGAAAACTCCACTTGGCCTTTTGCTTGGGGATGATACAATGTAGCTACTCAATGATGAACCTAGTTTTTCTTTGAAAGCATATCTAAGTAATGTTTTCTAAAGTGGATGCCTCCATTAGTAATTATGGCTCATGGCACCCCAAAGCGTAAGAAAATGTTCTTTTTTAGAAACTTGATTAGCACTATGGAATCATAGTGAAAGTGGTTATGGCTTTTAACCACTTTGAAATGTAGTTTGTTACAACCGAAATGAATTTATTATTACAAGAGAACAGGAATAGACCAATAAAACCAATAGCCTTTATGGTAAATAATTCAACTTCCAAAATGTTATTAAGGGTTTTTTCTTGTTTTCTTGAAATAGTGCCATTAGTCATGGGCTAGTTTGAATTGCTAAGCATCTTGAAACGTTATGGGCCAATAAAAACTAAATTGCATGATCTTTTCAACCATCTTTGATACACTGAAAGGCTCATTGCCCTCCTTGACTAGCACGGTTCTAAGATGCTTGTCATCTCCTCTTGTGGTATGTAATGACAAATAAGGCTACCTGAACAATGTTTAAATAATAGTGGTTCTTCCTAAAAGTAATGTTATACATTAGATAAAAATTTTCGCTTCTAATGAAAACTTAAATCTAGAGGGAGGATCCCATATACTAAATAATTCACAAAGTCTATATACTAAGGAGTAGTGAGGGCCTATACAAATAATTGCTTATGGTGGGAATTCCTCTTAAATTGGTAACTCAACCTCTTTGGTACTTGCTTGTTGCTTCATACAAGACATGTGGTCAATGACCATATTCTCTATTCCTTTTTTGTCTCTAATTTTAAGGTCAAACTCTTAAAGTAGTAATATCTAATGTATCAACCTTGGTTACAATCCTTTTTTAGACAAAGATATCTAATGGCAACATCATTTATGTATACTATGGCCTTTGACCCTATGAGGTAAGATTGAAACTTGTCAAAGGTAAATACTATGGCAAGTAACTCTTTTTCTATTGTGGCATAATTGAGTTGGGTATCATTAAGGGTTTTGTTAACATAGGTGATTACATGTAACTTTTTATCCTTCTTTTGGCCTAACATCGCTCCCAATGCAAAGTCGTTTACATCATACATTAGCTCAAAAGATAAGGCCTGGTATAGGGTTGTCATAATTAAAACTGGGTTCAGTTCTCGCTTTAACTTTTCAATGGCTTCAAGACGTTCTTGGTTAAATTTAAATTTAACATCTTTATTAAGTAATTGATAAGAAGGTTTAAAGACTTAGAGAAATCTTTTATGAAGCATTAATAAAAATCGACATGTTCTAAAAAACTTCAAACTCCTTTTATAGAGCTTGGTGGTGCATTTTCTCAATTGCAACTATTTTCTCACAGTCTACCTCTATACCTCTTTTAGAAATCCTATGGCTAAAAGGATGCCTTCTTTCACTATGAAGTGATATTTTTCCTAATTCAATACCAAATTTATTTGTTCATATCGCTGCTGAATTATAGGCCAATTTGCTAGACAATTATTGAATGAAATCCTAAATATAGAAAACTTGTCCATAGAGATCTCCATGATTTTTTCTACAAAGTTTGAGAAGATGGCTATTATGTAGCATTAGAAAGTAGCTGGTGCATTACATAGGTTAAAAGGCATTTGCCTACATGTGAAGGTACTATGAGGGCATGTAAAAGTAGTCTTTTCTTAGTGTTTTGGGGCTATTAGTATTTGATTATTGTATGATTATCCATTTAGGAAGAAATAATAAAAGTAACCCATTAATTTTTCTAACATTTAATCTATAAAGGGCAAAGAAAAGTGATCCTTATAGGTATTACTATTTACTTTCTTGTAATCTATATATATCCTTTATCTACTTATTGTTTATGTGGGAATCAATTTATTATTTTCATTTTTAACTATTATTATCCTTCATTTCTTTAGTATCACTTACACTAGACTAACCTAGGAACTATTAAATATAAGATAAATATCCCAACATCTAGTAATTTTAGGACTTTAGCCCTGATAACCTCCTTCATATTCAGGTTCAACCTACTTTGGTGTTCTATAAATGGCTTATGGTAGTCTCCCATTAGAATTCTATGCATGCATAGAGAGAGGTTAAGTTCTTTTATATCTGACATAGTCCAACCAATGGCTCCCTTCATCTTTCTTAAAACTCTTAGTAGCTTTTTTAATTATACCTTAGCACGGTTGGCAAAAACAATGATTGGTAAGGTATTATTTTCCCTGAGGTAAGCATACTTAAGGTAAGATAGGAGTGGTTTTAATTCTAGCATTGGTGCTTTCTCAGTGGAAAGTGGGTGGAAGAGGTTTTCTTTTCCTTATATTTTCAAATGTATGCCACTTTTGAAATGGAAAGGGTAAGGTTGCCTTTATGGCATAGGAAGCAACTACAATCTTACTATTACTATCAATGGCGGTGGCTTCTGATAAGCAGGCTTCTAGAGGGTCATCAAATGATTCTCTTTGAATTTTTAACACTAGATCATCAATAATGTCCACACTTAAGCACTGTTAATCAGGGGATGAGCGTTTCATAGCTTTAAATAAATTAAATTCAACCTTTTCCTCTTCCACTCTTCCAAATAGTGCTTTACTGATCTGTTTGCCAAATGTAAAGTCATAATCGTAGGTTTTAACTCTCTTAAACCAAATCTCCAATAGATAAATAGTGACATCAAACTAACACTAGCACTTAAGTCACATAAAGCATGATCAAAGGCTACATTGTCAATAATGCAGGGACTAAAGAAACTCTTTGGATTAGCAAGTTTTGGTGGAAGCTTCTTTTGAATAATGGCACTACATTCTTCAATAAAGTGTACTGGTAGCATGCCTTTCTATTTTCCTTTATTAGACAATATTTCTTTTAAGAAACTTCACATAAGTGGGCATTTGAGCTAAAGTATCAACAAAGGGAATATTAATGTGAAATTGCTTAAATATTTTTAACAATTTCTTGAATTGCTTGTCTAATTTTTTTTCTTCAATCTTAGAGGAAAAGGCACTGGGGTATATATGGTTTGATTGGTACTTGTGGTTGACTAGGTTTTGATTGATCTTTCTCAATTTAAACTAAAGTGCTAGAATGCTCCCTTTTATCATTTTCACCTTGACTTTTAGAGAGCTCATCTTCCTCATGAGTCCTTATTATTTGCTTCCTATTTCTCAAAGAAATTACCTTACAATGCTCTTTAGGATTTATTTTTGTGTTACTAGGCAATTTTCCTAGAGCTTTTAGAGTTTGATGAATTAGCTAGTTGACCTAATTGTATCTCTAAATTCCTATCATTGCTAGCTACCTAATTTATCTAAGACTTTAGTTTTTCAAATTTTTCAATAGTCGTGTATAGGAACTTACAAAAGCAACCTCTAAGGATGGCTTATTCTCATTCATTTGTCGACTCGCTTATTTCTTATATTAATACCCTTACTGCTATGGAACATTATAATTTTGATTGGTTTCCATGATTACCTAGGTTAAGTTAGGATCATTTTGATGCCTAGAAAGTTAAAAAAAGAAAAAAAAAATTGTTACTACCCAAATTTCGTATTACAAGGGATTTATGTTTCACAAATTATGGCAAGGGAATATTCTCTAGTGGTTTCATTTAACTAACTCTTCACATATTGAAACCCAAATTACCTACTCATCCCTTGGAATAAGTAGGTGCTATCCCAACTTTGAGTCATCCAAATTTGATATTTTTTTTTAAAAAAAAATCTAGATCATCATTTTTTAAAAGTAGTTATAAGATTGTTTTTGTTTTTATTTTGTATTCTATATCCCTCAAAACAAATATATATATATATATATATATGTATGTATATCAAATATATGTAAAAAAAAAAAAAAGAAACAAATTTAGGTTGTTTAGATTTGATATGGAAGCCTATATGACCCATATTTGATTTTTTAAAATATATTTTAATTTTTTTTGGTTTTGAAGAATATAGGATGTAAGATACAAAATCAAAATAATTTTTTAATTATTAATGTAAAAAAATGATGATTTAGATTGAAAAAATAAAAAGAAAATATAAAAAATGCAGGACTCAAATTTAGAGTAGCACCTACTCATCCTTAGGCAATTCGGGTGCAAATTCTCACATACCATGCCACATTGCAGCTTATTTTGATATTACGCAGATGTTCAAATGGATTTTTTTTAATCTCATATTATATATAAATAAGAAAAATAAAAAAGTAAAGTTAACAAAAATTAAAAAAAAAACTAAAAAAGTAATCAAGTAAATTATATAAATAAAAAAGAATTATATTATTTTTAAAAATTTAATATTGAAATACATAAAATAAATAAAATTGCTAAAAATTTTAAAGATAATGGTGTAAATTATATAAATATCTTTATTATCTTATTTTTGAAAGTTTAATAAAGTGATAAACCAATAATAATAATAATTTGAGTGTAAATTGAATATTATAATTTATCTAATTATTAATAAAAATATCTCTTTAAAAATTAAAGAAATAATAGTATAAATTAGATAAATAAAAAGAAATTAACCTTTTTTACAAGTTAATTTAAAACCAATAAATTAATTAAATAGTAGGTGGGACAAGGCTAACCAATCTTTCAGCACAAAAATGATAAATAAAATAAAAACTCCAACCATATATCCTCTCGCAGTACAATATATAATTTGCAATTGTTTAACTATCATAATATCATATTCTATATAATAAAAATTGAAGAATCAAAGCTAAAGTTATAATTAACAAACCCTTTACATAAGAAGATAAATATTTAATTTAACCTAAACATTATATGTGTTTTATGTCTGTAACTTAAATTTTGACCAAAAGTAAATTTTTTAATTATATATGTTTTTTTTTTTTTTATTTTTTTTTCAAAAATTTTTTAAAACACATATACCAAAAAACTGTGACGGAAAATTTGGGATGTAGGGCCATTTGGCCAGAAACGCAAAGCCTAAAGAATTTTTACAAAAGAAATTTACAATCCATCCAAAAAGAGAGAAAAAAAAAAAAAAAAGTTTACAAATCCTTTACGAGATGAGGCGCACACAAATCGTCGGGTATGGCCGCCAGGGCTTTGCTCTCTGACTCCTCCTTCTTCCTCTCTTCTTCCACTGTGCGTCTTCGACTTTTGGAGCAGCACAAGGTCGGCTAGCGCCGTGTCAGTGACTCAGACAGTGAGCAGCGTCACGCCGCACCTCACCGTCCCCGGCAACTCTGTATCGTCTCTTCGCGCATAGCCCAGGTAGAATTGCAGGTAACTTGCCTCTAATTTTATTTTTAAATCTGATTGTGTATTTGTGTTTTTCTTCATCAGTGAGTTCTCCCACTGGCTCAGTTTCGCTGTATCAACTTTATTACTGACAATCGACAAATAAAGCATATTTTTTCACCTTTAATGCATACCATTAGTTGTATGTTGTATATTACTTCATTCCGTGATCAAACCGTTGCCAATTATATATTTTGCTTGGTCAGAAAATGGGTTACACAAGAGGAACACCGTGTACTTCTTACAAATTTCTCCTCATAATTTATTTCTAGCCAGTAGAATTGGAACATGCATGATAATTTCAAGCTTAAATATTCAATGCTTATTACAAAGTATACAGTGACCAACTAGCACTTTTTTTTTTTTTCCCTTAGGACAATCACCTAAAATCTAATATACAAGAAAAACAAGGTGAAGAATATTTATTCCTTCCTTGAAGATGCTTTTTTAGTTTATCATTAATAATTTAGGAGTTCCCGTATCTTAGTCTTATCGAATTAATATTTGCTATGTATGATACATGATAAAATTACCCATTAAATGGAGAATCTAGACTGACATTTTGTGTTCAATTATTTTGTTAAATTGCTAGTGCTCAAACTAAAGCTCTTAGCATTTGGTCTTGCCTTTGTTCAGTCAAACTCTGCAGAATATTTTCAACACTACTAGGATGGAGGTTGTTTTGGCAGCATCTTCTGTTGATGCTGGTATCGGCTGCTGGGACCTTCAGTCAGGGGCTGAGCAGCTGCGCTATAAATCTTGTGCTTCCCCACCTCATGGCCTCATTTGTGTAGGCGATCACTTCCTTGCATCTTCCCAGCTTCGAGACTCATCAGCCTCCTCTGGTTTTGTTTTCTACTGGTCCTGGTCCAAGGTCTTTCTTCTTCATTGTTTTTCATATATAAAGTTGTTTGAAACTTTGCCTCTTTTTATTATAGAAGCTGATTTTTATCTATGTATTTGTTTAGATGAATAATAATAATTAACACGTCATTGCTTATGGCTCTACAGCCTCAAGTAGAAGCTAAGAGCTTTCCAGCTGAGCCAATCAAGCCTCTTGCTGCTAATCACCTGGGCACTTATATAGCCGGTGGAGGTTTATTGGGTGATATATACTTTTGGGAGGTATAGTAACTCTTTGATGAGACATTGTACAGTAAAAGTCTTCTGGCATTAGGTTGGAAAAAATTATGAATTAAAATGAAAACTTAGTTTCTGTTGCCTTTTACTTTACTGACTTGCATTTTTTTTTTTTCTCAGGTTGAAACTGGCAGATTGCTAAAGAAGTGGCATGCTCATTATAGGGCTGTAACTTGCCTAGTATTTTCTGAAGATAACTCACTATTGATATCTGGTTCAGAAGATGGATGCATAAGAGTTTGGTCTCTGTTCATGTACTTGATTCTCATCTTTTCTCTTGCTCTTCTCCATTTTTCCATTTTTTTGGAGTAATGTTGCCATGTATACCACTCTCTCTTGATTCAATGGTTCAGGATATTTGATGATTTAAAAAGGCAGGAAGCAGGTCATCTTTATGAACATAGTTTTTCAGAGCACACCTTACCAGTAACTGACATTGTAATTGGCTATGGCGGATGCAATGCAATTATAATTTCAGCTTCAGAGGATCGGACCTGTAAGGTTTGGCTTGCATTTTTTTTTATGTGTCATTTTTATAGTATCACAACAGCTAAGTAATAAGGTGTGTCTAACAAGGAAACATATTTATTCTTTGCAGCTTGAATCACCAAGATCCACTTTTTTTTTTTTTTTAAGTTTTATTAGGGAAAGTTGCATCTAAGGATCCATATTATATAAAATTTATAACGGAGGACCTTAAAAATCAAAATTATTTTCAAGGATCATCATTACCATCAAGTTTTAGGGGATTTATTACCAATTTTAGAGCATGTACTATTAGGTGTGGGAAAGTTCAGCACTTTCTTATACCCAATAGTAAATCCCCTTAAAAATGGTGGTAAATCCCCTAAAAATTCATAGTAATGATGATCGTTAATGGTAATTTCAATTTTTAAGATCCTTCATTATAAATTTTATATGATATAGGTCCTTGGATGTAATTTTCCCATTTTATTATGTATTTCTTGAGGTTTTACATGCTTACAAGTTATAATTTATAATGTTCATGTGCCACAACAAGAAATGCTTCGTGATGCAGGGGGATTTGTTTCCAAAGTTGACAACAATAATCCAGTGTTGTCTGTCAAATCAAAGGGGGAAACAAATTGTTATATGCCTGTTTCTGGGTAACGAGGGTCAATGTTATTACTCATTTTAAGTGAAAGGCATCTATTCTAAGGAAATGTTTTGCCATAAATGTAACGTTTTCTTGAAAGATGGTAATGTAAGAAAGACTCAACTTCACAACTAACCTCAAGAGTTGTCTGTTTACCAATAAAAAATAGGTCTGTTGCTAGGTTTTTGTTTTTTACTTTTGGAGAAAAAGGGGGAGGGGGCTGTGTTTAATTTGAGTTACCAGGTATAGACTACTACACTTGGAATGTATTCTAATTTGCTCTGTTAGATCTGTGTTTGTTGGTCTCTATATTTTACAATGTTTACGTTGCGGCTATCTTTTTTTCTTTTTGGGTAAAATATTATGGTTATTTCTTACAACATCTTTTTTTCTTGCTTCTTTTTTTTGGGGGGGGGGGGGGGGCTTGTTCTTGCATTAATAAGTCTTGACTTCTTGGCATCTAATTTTTTTCTTTTTAAATAATGTTTTCTAATATAGTACTGTTGTGGATTTTGATTCTGGTCATAATATTTTTTTAGGTTTGGAGCTTATCTAGAGGAACACTATTAAGAAATATAGTATTCCCTTCAGTAATTGACGCAATTGCATTGGATCCTGCTGAACATGTCTTTTATGCTGGCAGTAGAGATGGAAAAATATTTATTGCTGCTCTTAACACTGAAAGGATCCTTAGTGATAATTATGGGATGCATATTGTTGGTTCATTCTCTAATCACAGGTTATTATTATTTTTTTTTCTCCTCTAAGTGTACATATCATGAAACATAGACCTCTCTATTAGTGGTATACTGGTATTTTTCTTCCCTCATGTTCTCAATCTTTCCAGTTTGCCGCAGTTATGACAGTTTGTTATCTCTTTGCCATGTTATATTTTTCCTTATGTATATTATATGGTGAAACATATGCTAACTTGTCTTGTCTGCATAAATGCTTGGGTTGAAATTTAGATTTTTCCTTGGGTTGATCATCAAATTGCTAGGAGCACCTTTTTTTCAGCCAATATTGACAATTTAGTTGGCCATTGCTGCACGTTTCTCCATTGAAGACATTGTATATTGGTTTCTGACGGGGGATTGTAGTTTTACCTTTTCACTGCTGGACAACGTATATCCTAATAGTTCAGCATGGGTGGTCTGCATATTTAGATTCGAAATATAGAAAAAGAAAACCCAATAATCATGATGACTACTCAAGTCTCATACAATATGAAAGCCGTTATTGAATTAACCTCTACTGCTAATTTGAATATGATGACCCCGCCTCGTTTTCAATATGAAAGCCATTGTTGATATTAAATTTTATTATCTTGATTATGGGTTTTATTTGTGAAATGTTAGAGATATTAATAAAACCAATCAAATTTAAAAGTTTAAGTTTTTGGATTGAAATGGTCATTTGACATGGTATCATCCACCTTTATGACCTAGGTGATTAGGAGTTTAATCCTTGCTGTTCCTATTTATAATTGAATCGAAATTTCAGTGCTTCATAGCTGATTTGAATTTTCTGCACAAATTATGGTGAGTCTTTGCATTGTTCATGAGCCCAAAAGGCTTTTGCATGAGAGCGTGTTAGAGATATTAATAAAATCAATCCCATGTCTTCACTTAACAGATAAAACTTGATTTAAATGGTCTTTAACTTTGAGCATGTAGTAGACATATGCTTGATTTGACCATAGAAGTTAACTTGTGGTTTTTCTAATTTTAACAGCAAGGCAGTTACTTGCTTAGCATATGGCACGAGTGAGAATTTGTTAATCTCTGGATCAGAGGATGGAATGGTTCGGGTTTGGAATGCAAAAACTCATAATATTGTTCGCATGTTTAAACATGCAAAAGGTTTTATCCCAGCTCTTTCTGATAGCAGATCTATGTTTATTGCTTATTATATTTTCTGCTGTCTATTATAAACTGTTATATGCAGAATAAGCTTCTGACTTTGTCAATGTTCAACCTATCACTTGCTGTGCTAGAACTTAACGATAACTTACACCTATCTTGCAATGTGCATGGAAGCAGCTAATATAGATGATATCTTGCTATGTGCATGGAAGCAGCTAACACGATTTATTTTATAGAGTTAGCTCCTAATTATATATGTGCTCTTGTAAAATGCATATTATCTTCCTTTTAATTTTTTTTAATTTCTACCATCTGATTGGTACTGCATCTCAGCTCCTAATTTTATCTCAATGTTTTGGCCCATGTTTTTATAAACGGATGCCGATTGTCTTTAACGAACTTAACCTACATGTGGAATTCATAGATTTTTTGGTACTAGTTTATTTTCAACTTCTTTTTCTTGACTTATCACCCACATGACATGCCACGTCCACCTTTTGTTTTCAGTATTGATAGTGGTTAATCATGCATTAATTAATTTTAATGTTAATCTGCCTTGCAGGACCTGTAAATAATATTCTTGTTGCCAGAAAACAACTTGACTCAAGTAATCGTATATCTTCTAATTTACAAGCGCCCTCAAGAAGGCAGGGATCTTTATTACCCCCTCCATTGGAAAAATATTCAAATTCAACAGATGAAGACTCAGATGTTAAGACTATTATTAGCCTCCAGGATGGCAGGTGCTGTATGGATGTTTCATACATCTCTTCCCATTTGATATTTAATCAAATAAAGGAATTTCAGGTGTGTACGAGCAGACGATTCACCAATAGATATATTCTCATCATTGAGCATCATTTTGCAATGATTTTTTTCTAGTAAAATATCCATTATTTAATTTGCTAATTGTGATAAAATCTCTCTTTTTAAAAATTTTATCAGCATCGGGATTCTGCTGTTGCTGGAATGGAGATGGATAGACTAAGAGCTGATTGCAAGAGGTCTATGCAAATGGTTAACCAATGGAAAAAGATGTATGAAAATTTGCAACAATTCTGTGAAAACGAGTTGTTGGACTGTGTTCAAACAAAAACCTTAAATGAAACTGGCAACTAAGTTGCCTTATTTTCTTGCTTGCTCTGTTCAAAATTTAGACTTTGAAGGGAGAAATTGTAATTGTTAGGAGATCCATTTGATGAGCACTGGATAACAACTTTGCTTCCTCATGAAACTCTTGATTACTGATGCTGCTATGCTATATGTAAGCTTTTTTATAATATTTTTACATAGACAAGTAAATGCTACATGTAAACAGGTAACTGTTGCAAATTGAAGGAAATGCTTCAAATTTTGATTGAGCTTTCAGCAAATCGAAAGGAAAAAGAAAAGAAATAGGGTGACAAGTTTATGAACTCCGTTAAAAAATTTTCTCCTGAGAACAGCTTTTGAATAAGTTACCTAACTTAATTATCATATTTCCTTACTTCCTTTCGCCTGGAATAAGTTGCGCGCCATATGGTAAAAATTTGAGAGTTGATTCTCGAAATTGGAATTGAATATGGGAAAAATGTGATAAGTCTTTTTGAATTTTGGGTCACTTGTAAATAGTTTCATAAATTATTCAAACAGAAAAATGAATCCTTCAACTTTTATACTTTAAATACTATAGTTTGTCTATGTTTTTAAACAATTTTAATTTAAATGTCAATTTTTTTTCATAGTTGACATGGTAAGTTTTTATTTATCTCCAATGTCAATATGTCTACCAAAATTTGATAAAATAAAGATTTTCATCTTTTAATTTCGCACTAATCTTGTGAAAAATAGACAAGAAGTTTTATTTCTTGAAATGTAAAATTTTGTATGATTATGAAAGTTTAGAAACCTATTTACGAGTAACACAATTTTAAGGAGAATTCTTTGTATTTTTTTTCTTCAAAATAATTTTTTCAAACGATTAAAGTCAAAAGAAATTTTTTTGCATATTAGCCTGAAATATTATATTATGCACAAGGCTTTTTTGTTTGGACAAACTCCTAACACGTCCTAATTAACCCATTTGTGCATCACACAATATTTTTATATAAGGCGTATGCGAAAAATCTTATTAATAACGTGAAAAAATAGCAAAGTGAGTTTTAAAAAGACAGCTGGAGTAGTGTGCATCCACATGGGGCGTGCATAATTGCCGTTGGGGCCGAGGAGAAGAGGAGGGGCACAGCCAACAAAGCTCCTCCACACATTCTGTTGTTCTCCCTTTGTGTTATCAACTGGGCTACGTAACGACGTTAAAAAAAAAAACCAAAATGCTGACCCAAAATTTGTCCATAACCCAAAATTAGGTGTAATTTTATTTAGATTTTTTAATCATGTATATATATATATATATATATATATTACACTCAATATTATGTTGTTATGATCCAAATTGTTAACTATGACTGGTACATAAATTAAGTCAACACAAAGCTAGCTTAACCTAACAAAGCCTAAAAAAATACCTTTATTCAATCATGATAAGATTAAGAAAATCTCAAAATTTATATCATATTTTCAAAATACATGATTTATTTCATAAGATCACTTTGGGTTGCTTAGAATTTGGCAAATCTCCCCTAACACAAATGCTTCATAATCTGTACAAACAATCTTAATCTAGCAATTAATATGTTTTTTTTAATTAAAAGAATAAAAAGAAAAAAATAGAATAAATACTTTAAACAGAGTATAATTTATCTGAGCTGACACTTATTAGCCACGATGTCATAGAGTTCTATATTATCATCATCTAGTAAGAAATTTGTCTAACATGTTTAAGACTCATTTGGAATCGTGGTAAAAAATTACGTTCATGTAGAAGTATTAATATCTTGCTTCGTGCCAAACGTGATTTTGAAAAGGATTATTGCGTTTTCAAACACACACTTAGAAAGGTGTACTAACCCCAAAACACTTTATTTGATTACTTATTAACATGAAAAGAAATATATATATATATATATATATATACGGAGTGGAATGAGCCTATCATTGATTTAATGAGTGCATAAATAACAAGGCATATGAAAGGAGAAACAAGCACACTTAAGTTTTTCCAATTGAGTAGCATTAATAAAATAAAATGAAATATCAATTCATAATATTCAAAAATAAATAAATAAAAACTTTTTTTAAGTGATAACCAATTGCAAAAAATATATAAATTTTAAAGATAAAAAAATAAAAATTATTGGATGAATATAATGTAAGAGGGCATATCACATCATTATTCACAATGCCACTATACTTATTTATTTCACATTTCAATTCAATACCATTACATTTTATTTGTTTTACATTTTAGTGCTATCACACTTTTATTTATTTCACATCTCAATATTATTACACTCCATCATACTTTATTTCTTAAGTTTCTAATGCCATCACATTGTTTGTCATATCTCATAACGTTATTACACCCTTCATTGCATTTTAATTTAATTAAGTACATGTAAGTTGTTACCCTCACTATTAGCTATAAGGTTTATACTATATCTCATCTAATACTTTTATAGATTAATAATAAGATCTAAGGAGGCATAGATAATCTATTCTTAAAAGCACTATCAAAGAAAAAAAAATGCCTCTATAAATAACACACCAAACATTCTATACTATTAGATACGAGACTTAAGTTTTAAAATTTCATAAATAACACACTAAATATCTTATACTACTTAATGCAAGACTTAAGTTTTCATAGCATAACCAAGAAAGAAGGAATACTCTCTTTAAGTGCCCACCAAATATAAATAATTTAAAAGAATTATTACAGAAATCCAAATTTAATTCAAGAAGTGAATTAAAAATATATTAAACAAAAAATATAACTTTAAATTATATAAATAAATCTTATCATAAAAATAAAGATACTTTAGTAGAAATATAGGAAAGCAAAATAATGATTCGTCATTCTTATTACTTTCCTCATAAAAACACCATTACTTTGTAAAATAATGTAAATAAAAACTATCTCATAAATAAATAAATAATAATAAAAATGATAGTAAAATAACAATAATTCAAATATATATTAATTATAATTACCAATTAATTATAAAAAATCAAATTTAAAAAAATTATATAAAAAATTACGATAAGATAGATAATATATATATATATATATATATATATATATATATATATATATAATTAATAGTTAATTACGAATAAATCAAATATAAGAAAAATCATATGGGGAAAATTATAATAAGAAAAAAATATTATATATAATAACTAAAGAAGATAATTTAAATAAAAGTTCATAGTATAAAAAAAATATGTATCAAGAGTTTTACTATCATCTATACTTTGCATATATGAGAACATGTTCGTATTACACATTCATAAATTTTATCATTATTTCTCAAATATATTGTAATTGAAGATTTTTAAAAGTTTAATATTTGTTTTGCCATAACAGCAAAATAAGAATTATTTAAGATGATATTCAAGGCAAAAAAAATATAAAGTGTAAATGAAAGGTATCACTTTACTATTTACACACTTATAAATAAATACTAATAGTATAAGTCTTTTTTATTGACCTAAAGCATAACCTCAATCGATAAAATATTCTCAACCATGTTTAAAATCACATTAAGCTTAAATTTATCAACAACTATCTTATTAATACTCTATAATATTAATTTTACTAAACAAAATTATAATAACTAAAGTCCTAAATTCATTCTAAATTCTCGATTATCATTATTAATCTTAGATCTAGAATTTTTTAAAGTTAATCTTTCATAATTTAAATTGAGTTTAGAAATTACTTTATTGAATAGGGAATTAAAAAATAGATATGTTAATTTCAGACTTGAAAGTTTAGAACCAAAAACTCTAAATTTCAAACTTCTTCAATGGCCAAATTTGAAAGAAAGAAGATTTATAAGTTTCAACTAGCAAAGATGCAAACAAAACAATCACGACACTATTTTTTCTTCAGGATGGAAGATGCTACACTTTTGGGTGAAAAAAGAATGCTATTGTAGGTTCATGTACAGTATATATTGTACTTTGGTTGAAAGAAGAATGTTAATGAAACTTTGTATTTAGTGGATGAAAGTGTGATGTGCTATAAGGAGAAAGGGAAAGAAGGAAAAAAGAAACTAGGTTTTTCTTCTATTTGGATTAAAATAAGATATAAAAAAATTATTTTTAAGCTCAAGCATTTAAATAAAATCTTATAAATATTTGAATTTAATAAGAATAATCTATTTTGAGACTTCAAAATATCAAAGAATTCTATTAGGCATAAGACATATATCTAAGTAGTTTCATAAATAAGTTTTAAGTTAATTAATTAATATTTTCTATCATAAGATAATTTATTTAGTATTAATAAATTATTTTTAGTAATAATAATAATATTATTGTTATTATCACTTTTTTTTGTTATTACATATATGACTAATTATTTTTTTAAATAAAAAATTCTGTTTACATATTACATTTTTATATTGAAAAATCTTATGTAAATTATCTAAGGAGTTTTACCTAATTAATTGAGTTTTCTCCTATGCTATATATATATATATATATATATATATATATATATATATATATATATATATATATATATATAATTCAATTATATATTTTTCCTTTTTCAATTATTAATTTTGAGCAACTTTTTTTTAAATTTTTGAAAATGATTATCTTTGTTCAAGTAATCATTTAGTGAACTAGTAGATGAAAATTTTAACAACAAATTGGTGATACTAAAGATGGAATAGCAAGCTTTGAATAAAAAATGACGAAATAGCAAATTTAAAATGAATAAATAACTGTTTAGATATTACATATTTGCAAATCTCAAGAAAAGTTAATCATTAAAAAAATAAAAATTAGTAAAAAAAGATAATTCATTAATTTTTTTCAAATTAAAAAATTATAAAACTATGAAGAGCATATAACATAAAATCAGAAAAAGAAAGAACTATTGAGTCTACTAATTTATTTATTTATTTTAATTAAGGGCTATTATTAGTGTTGGGGATTGTATAAGTGCATGTATATCTTTTACTGTTCTTACCTTCTTAAGCAATACTGTAATAAGGCATTCTCCTTTTTCTTTATTCTAGATAAGAAATGATGTTAACAGATCACATTCAATTGATATGAATTTCCTTGCCGTATGTTCACTTGATAAAGAAAGGCGATATATTGCTTACAATGTCAATGAATTCAAATTTTGAACTTTAACTTGAGACCAAAGATTGAAAACTCAAAATAGAGGAGTTTTTGGTTCCTTTGGGACAAGGAGTTACATAAGTGGATGCAATAACAACATGTGCTTGAGTGGTGTGTGTATTATGGAAAATTGTATGTTTTTATTTTCTTGAGCTTATATAAGCTTATATGTTATTTTGTCTTTATTAACAAGAATTTGGAAGATGAAGAAGTTCTTCAAAAAGTCTAAATTAATTAGCACAAGCAGAGTCTATGTGCCTAGCACAAGAAGTCCTTTGCGGAGTTTACCCATTAGTGATGGGAGACATCTAAATTACTTAGATCCTATTAATCTACCTATTTCATCCATATCAACTGTTTCAAATGTTCTTGATATCCTTGACTTCCAACTGAATTTGGATGTTAATGACCTATTTGTAGATGATGACCAAAAGTATCCCGAGCGGCTTGCATAGCCCACACAATAACCACGGAGATGAAATTAGTTAGTTGAAGTTATTGGTAAGTAAATTAATAAGTATCTTGGTGCTAATTTACTTATTTCTCATTTGTGTACTAACTTTAATTTAATAGATGAGGTAGGAACGGTGATGCATAAGCAGATGACTGTGCATGATGTTTGAGCCTTTCCTCCTAGGCAAAAAGTCATAGTATTATAGAACAATTCCCTCCAACTAATTGAAGATAGTGATGGATTGCTGGGTGTTTTTTTAGGCATGGTTGGGACTAATTTTAAAATGTTTTCATTTATTTACCTGAATTGGAAGAATGTTCCACAAAAGTACAAAGATCACATATATACTAATGTTATTTAGTTAACATTTAATATTCATTTCTCTTAGTACATTGAGTTTATATTTTTAGTAATTGTTGTATTTTATCTTATAGACTAAGTTTGTTATTGATGATATACACAAAAGATATATTTTATAGTCATTGGGAGCTAGGTGCAAACATGTACGGTATGAAATGTATAAAAATGATGGGACTTACACCAAAAAGCAAATAATTGAAGATGTTCTAGATGGCATTCATAAAGATCATTGGGCATCGTTTATAAACTATCGTTTTAGCGAGAGGTCTCAAGTAATCACATTTGTTTCTTAAGATGTATTACTTCTTGGATGATAAATATTTTAAGATGTACTAATCACATTTAATATTTTTTTAATAACTAGAGAATTGTAGGAATAAACAAACAAAATAGAAAAATGTTAACCATGCTACATATTAGCGGTTCGAAAAGCTTTACATAAAAAAAAAAAAGCCAAATGGTAAGTTCATTTTAGTAAACAAGCTATTTGAATTATAAGTTATTTGAATTTTAAACGCAATTTGAGATACATTACATATGTCTTTAAATTTGCAAGAAGCTGAGCATGGGGTTCTAATGTCACAGGGAGACATATGGACTATAGTTTATAAACATGATGATGGATCTTACATCAACAATGAGGCTAAAGCAGTCAATGTAAATATTTGAATGACATAGGTGCTAACTTTTGATTTTGATGAAAGCTTTTATTTTTCAACTTATTTATTGCTTTCTATATGAATTTATAAGAACATATTAGAATGTTTTAGGTTAAGGACTCCTCTTCTTAAGAAAATTTGAGTGATGGTTCATTGGCCTAAGTCTTGGGAAGTAAAGAGCACTGTGGTCGAATCCAAAGAATGAGATTGGGTGTTTACCCATCCCAAGTATTTGGATGTCAAGTTCATGGAAGTTCATCTGAACTTTCTTATGCAAAATTACAGGTTTATCTGGACTTTCTTATGCAAAATTGCAAAATGAAGTTACTCAACCTAAAGCACAAATAGCTGAAAGGGACGAGTGATAATGACAAGTAGAGGTTGAAAATGCTTTAATTGTTGAGTGATAACGACAAATAGAATCAACTATGGCTTTCATATTCTGTAATTTTTAAGGTACATTGCCATCGGAGCTTGCAGCCTTCCAAGCTCAAGGGATAATTTTTCAAATTTATATTTTAGTTGTAGCCATACGAATGAAATAACTAATAATATTTTGTTTTAAATTTTAGGGAACAAGTGGTCGGGACAGTGAACACTAACCAACTAACGATAGTTATTCTTTATAAGAATAGATATATTATTTGAATAAACTTTATAATTATATTATTTATTTGTAGATTAATGGACTATCAATGTATTTTTAATTTTAATAATATTATGGTTGTTGTTATTGAAAGTTAGTTCTTGTTGTAGGATATGGTGTTAAAAACTACTATTAAAAATTATTGCTAGATATATTAGTTAAAATTTATTGTTACAAATTTGTGACCAAAAAAAGTTGATTAACACAACTAATGATTAATGATTTTGGCCACTAGTTGTCTTAGCCACAGTTTAATCTAACCATGGCTAAGACAAATATAGCCATAGTTATATAACCATGTCTAATCCTTGCCATAGCCATTGTTACAGTAACTATGTCTAAAGCCTATAATCTTCTAGATTCTCCTAAAGGAAAAGAATTGGATGAAGAAGAATTTGATAGAATGATGGAAGAACATCATGGAGCATATTTTGGCTAGTTGTTATAACTCACACTACATGTTAAATATTAAGGAGAACTTTAAAGTGCAAAGTGTGACTTGAAAATAAATAATAATAATAATAATAATAACTATATTTCAAAAGCACTTTGCACTTTTGAGTTATAATTATTTTTTAATTATTATGATTATATTACTTATTATAAATTTATTTAATCAAAATATTAGAATATTACCATTTTTGCTTATTATTAATAATACCATTTATTTAAAATTTGTACTTCCAATTTTTTTTAAAATATTAACCATTTAATTGTTATTTTCTAATTCTATTACCTTTTTTTTAACTATTTTAATTGTATTACTTATTGTTAAATGTATTTAAATAGAATATTTAAACATGATCATTTTTCATTTATTATTAATATTATTTGGTTAAATTATGTATTCTCAATTTTCTTTTTTAAAAAATAAATTAGTAATTTTTTCCTACAAAATATTTAAGACAAGGAATGTTTTTAGTTAATGATTTCCAACACTTAAACCCCTTTTTTCATAGATTTAGTACTACAAATTTCAAGCTAATCAAAATTATTTTGTATCCCAATATTAAATATCACATATCCCTTTTACATGAGATTCCAAAGTTGTTTCATTAATAAAATTAACATGTTATCCATTAATCATGTTTTCCATTCTTTTTCTTAGAAAAGCATGTTGAGCATTTTTCATTTAGGTAATGATATCACATACATGATTAACCTTCAGCAAACAAAATAAATTTTCAATTTCATGCCACAATCACAATAATTTCACAATAATCAAGTCATTAAACGAAATAAATTATAAATGATCAAAACAGGAGGAAAAAATACATACAAGATGCTTCACTTAAAAATTTTCGGACCACAATACCGTACATATAACAATTTTAATGTGTCCATATTTGGGACTACATCATGTTGAACTTGCTAACCTTAAACCTAAAAAAAGTAGGATATTAGGGACAATTTTGGGACCACAGCAGCTTTCTAACCCCAAAATGCTCCAACTGCAAATTAAATATACTAGTGGACTAAGAAAGAAGAGAGGAGGAAAGAAGATGATGACTTGCTTCTCGCTTCTTCACTGTGAAAATTGAGTTTGTATATGGTAAAATGAGCGTGGGGAGGAGGTTGAGGGGATTTAACTGAGAGGGAGGGTAGGTTTTTTATTTTTTTATTTTTTGAAAAATGGATAATCTGGCTGCTGTAGTAAATCAACCCAAAATTGCCACATGGTGATGTGAGTTAGCCAATCATAAAACTCACATCCAGCGGCACCTTATCACTTTTTTCCTCCATCACACATAATTATCCAGGGTCAAACCTGACGAGATTGTAAAGTTTGTAAAGAGAGAGAAAGGGAGATAGAGAACGTGTATAAGATTTATTTGATTTTTTATTTAAAAACCATTTTATAGATTTAATATTTTAAAAAATATAAAGTCATAAATTAAAATTCAATAAAATGATTGTGTCAAGTATTGGAGGCCAACTTGATAGGCCACAGTATCTTGCAAATCGGGAATAATGTTAAGAAAAATGTAATGTCTCAAGTTGAGATAACTATAGCAACAACAACAATAATAATAATAATAAAATATATGATAATATTTGAAAATATGATTTTAGCGATGGAGCATTAACTTTGGTTAAAAAGCCTCATATGATATAGAACCACTGGATTTCTTCCATGGCCTGTTGAGATTTTCCTTTCTTCCCCCCTAATTCATATGTGGAGGGCAGTTGCGTCAGCGCTTGGATTTCTTATCGCAAGGCGTGCCGCCAACGAGGATCAAAAACCGCTTACTTTTAGGTTGAACTCACGAGGTTCACGAAGGGACTGTACAGAGACAGGAAAGACTACTATATGATGAAGAGAAAGAGGTAGAGTCCAAGCAAAAATTGCATGGCTAGAATTTCTGGAAAGGGACTTCACTCTTTGGGTCCAGTGAATCAGCCTTGACTTTATCAATCTTGTGGTAAAGAAAATTAAACGAGGTCAGGACAAAGGCAACACATGTGGACATCATCATTCCGTCGGTTGAGCTTGACGCAAGTTCCCGCTGGCCCGTCCCCAACATTCAAGCCGGACGTACCTCATCCACAAAATGGTATATAAAACGTGAAAAATCTGATGTCAAATATTTAAGGAGTTTTACCTGATTCATTAAGTTTTATGCTACGCAATGCAGATTATTTAATACATACATTCAAGCCGGACGTACCTCATCCACAAAATGGTATATAAAACGTGAAAAATCTGATGTCAAATATTTAAGGAGTTTTATTTACCTGATTCATTAAGTTTTATGCTACGCCATGCAGATTATTTAATACATACATTCAAGCCGGACGTACCTCATCCACAAAATGGTATATAAAACGTGAAAAATCTGATGTCAAATATTTAAGGAGTTTTATTTACCTGATTCATTAAGTTTTATGCTACGCCATGCAGATTATTTAATACATATATATATATATATACACACACACATTTGCAATTATTATCTCTATCCAAAACAGTTATTTTCTGGTTTTTTAATTTTTGAAAATGACTATTTTTTCCGGGTAATCACTTTGCATAATGGAATTAAATTAATTTAAGCGATCAAGTTTCTCTTAATAATAAGGTGATATAATCAGTTGACATTTAGAAAAAAGAAAAATAATGGTTACAAAGATACATATTTTATATACATTACAAACAAACCGCACGCACTAGTTAAGTATAGGAAATTTTGAATATGGAATAATAAACAGATATGAAGGAGATTGGTAAAAATATACACGTGAAAAATCTCCAATTAACTACGCTCTTGTATTTCGAGGACTATATCACTTGTTGCCTATATGCTTACTTCCTCTTTCATTAAAAAAAAAAAACTCAACAGCTTGTAATTTGAGACCATTGGAAAAAAATTAATTTAATTTTTAAATATTACTAGTCTTTTAATAAAATTATAATATTCATAGAAATATTTTTTAAAAAATTAATCATATTAAACTGAATTATATAAAAATAAAAAACTAATAACAATTTATCCTTGTGGAGATGTACCAACAATTCATGCTTATGGTATTTAAATTGCTTCGTTTGTTTGCTCAAAACGAGGCTCTATTAAAGCATTCGAGAAGTGTATAGTGCGTTAATTCTACACCAATAAATTCGCCTATACCAGAAACTGGATCCTCTCAATTAAAGGATCTGGTAAATTCGCGTATACAGAAATAGGTCCCTTCAATTGTAAGATCTAGTAAATTGCTCAATTGATCAAACTTGGTCATTGAGATTTGATTTGGACGACCATATCTCTTTTTTTTTTTTATTTCAATCATTATTTCTTTTAAGTTTGTAATTAAAAAATTATTTTTATACCACGATATGCTTCATTTGAAAAAATGAGACTTGGACTATTCAAATCAAATCTAAATAACTAGATTTGCTCAATTGAGCTGGATCTGACAATTGAGGGGAACTAGTTTCTAGATGTCACCATTGTGTGGTTATTAACATAGTTTTAAAGATTGGATCGGACTGGTTGATTTGAAGTTAAGAACTAATAAAAATTAAAAAAATTGATTAGGTTACTAGTTGAACCAATTTGAACTTTTTGATATATTATTTAGCAAACTCGCAACGGTACAACTCAAACTAATGACCCTTCTGCATGGCTGGCATGCCTCCTCCACAAAGCTAGAAAGCACCTTCAATTATAATGTGTAATATTTGATTTATAACTTTTATTATAGTTTTAATTTAGCAAAAACAATGTCTTTTTCATTAAACTATCATTATTATGTTATATATAATTACAAAATTTTAATATAATAGATGAGAAACAAAAATAAAATTCATATCATTTTTATTAAAATCATGTAAAAATATTTTAAACAAATTAAAAATTAGGTTATGTTTGATTTGTTTTGATATATAATTAGTTATAACATATTTTAAAATTTATCAATATTTGATTGTTATTATTCATTATCTTAAATTTTTAATATATAAAACAAAAAATATATATTTGATTATCACTGATTTAACTATAATTTAACTATTAATATAAAAATTAGTTAATGACATGTTGATTGTTGTTCATGATTCCTCTAGAATTGATAGGTTGAAAAAAGATCTTAGCAAGTCTTTTACAATCAAAGATGTAAGACCAACAAGACAAGTCTTGAATGTAGATTACTCATGACAAAGCTAGATTGGAAAGCACACTTGCTACTCATTTTAGGCTTAGCACTAAACATACTCCTTCTAGTGATGATGAGAAAGAACCAATGTAGTATATTCCTTATGCATCCATAGTGGGAAATGTGTGCAATAGTTTGCACAAGCTTTACAACAAAAACAAAATATATCGACTAAATTGTTAGATAGAGAAAATACTAATTCAGTTGAAAATGAAAATACATTATTTTTTGCTAAAAAGTCATTTTCCTTATTCATTACTTTTTTGCCAATTGGTAAGTGATTATTAACTAATTTTTAGTCAGAAGAAAAAAATAGTAACATCTCACTCATTGAACAATAACATCTAACTCGTAATGCTTTATAAGTTCTTGCAACTTTAAAAAAAAAAAAAAAGATTAACTAACTTTTGGTCAAAAATAAGTCAGTATATATATTCATTTCATTAGTTTATTTTATTTATAATTAATTTTAAAATTAGATAAATTGTTTAACTAATTTTTATATTAATAGCTGTTATACTAATTATTTGTCCATAATTTAATTAATAATATTTTTAGATTTTTCATTCTTGGTATTTTTTGTCTTTTAAATTTCATCTCTTCATCATGCAATTATTTTTTATCTGTAAATTTATAACATACATTGAAAATAATTAATTTATAAAAAATTTACAACCAACATTATAAACTCAAATAAATCTTTACCTTAGAATTAAGATACAGCCAAAATACAAGAGTAACAAGAGAGAGAAGCATTTAAAATGAAAAATAGTGGGAAAGATGAGAAAAAAGGAACAAAAGATGAAGCTTCCCACGCCTATGGCTTCCTTCACAGTGTTTCACAGCAAGACGATGACAGAGACTTGCAAGCACTAAAGCAAAGCGTTGATGGTGGCTAGACGGCGGCTAAATGAAGCACCATGATGTTACAACGTGAAGGCTTCCTTCAAGTGGACTCAAAATAAAATGCAAGGCAGATTTAGGGCCTAGGAAGTAGAATAAAGTCTCATGATTATTTAAGCTTAATAGGGATAATCTATCTCGGAGGTTTTGAGATACATATGCATCCCACTACGTATCAGACAAAAATTTAAGTAACTTTATAAGATAATTTTTAGGCTTTAAGGTTTGATTAAAATTAATTAATTAATGTTTTCTATACAAGATAATTTATTTTGCATAAATGAATTATTTCTAATTTTTCCTACTTAATTTCTAGAATTTCAAGGACCTATTTGCGAAAATTAGGCTTATTACATATAAAGTTTAAAATTAAAACTGGCATATGGGACTTTTGGTATTTTCTAAAAATTCAATTTTAATGCCTACATTTAAGCATTAAAATTAAATTCAAACAACAACTTTTTTAGATTACTTTTATATTTTTAGTTATATTTGTATTTTACTCGAATGAAACGTGACGTTGACGTGCATCCAAGTTTAGTAAATCGAAGAAGAAATGCAAAATCATTGAACCCGCGCGTCTATGTCCAGATCAATTACATCCACCATAAAAAAATGTAAAACGTGAAAAATAGCCCGTTAATTCGTCTGAAGACTGAAGTATTTCGACGTAAGAGCATATAGAAAACAAAGTGTTACAAGTCACTAATTTGAGACAATTAAACAGTTTAGCTAAGTGCAAATTTTAAGTACAGTAAGATTTCTTTTCAACATTTAATTTTTTAGAGAATTAATCAAAACTGAATTTTTCGGAGAAAAACTCACAAATTATATTTTATTTAAGAACAAATAACAAATAATTGATGATACTACAAAACCCAAGAATACTTTACTCTAGTTATAATATAACAATTACTAAATATAAAAATATTTTATTAAACATTTACTTAAAATATTAGCTTATTAAAAAAATTAATAACTTTTAATAAGGTCAATTTAATTTTTGAGTAGTTAATGAGTATAATTATAGGTAATAATTTAATAAAATAGATAAAATTTTATACTATATTTAATAATACTTAAAAATTATTATATCATAATTAAAGTATATGATGTTCTAAGTTTATACTATCATCACTTATAGCAAATATCTAAATAATCTATTATATATATAAGCCGTGGCTCGAGCACTATTTATTTGTTATTGTTTATAAGACTCTTTATAACGTCACGTCATGTGTATTGTTTATGTATTATTTTCTACTATTTAAGTACTGTTTTAATATTGTTCATGCATTATTTATTTATGTTTATTCATATTTTTTATTTTTACTTTTTTTTTGTGAGACCCCCTTTTTTTTTTCAATCTAGATTTGCAGGTTTACCGCTAGTTTTACTTATAATTGCCCTTTTTCTTAATGTACCAATCATTCATGCTTATAATGTTTTAATTGCTTTCATTGTTTGCTCAAATTGAGGCTTACTAGAGTGTGCGAGAAGTGTATGCTTTCATTGTCGGATGCCACACATGCATCAAGAGCGAAATCACTAGCCCTTTCGGCTACCCATTTCCTATAAATAGCCACCAAACTTCAATATAGTAGCCACAGGCTCAAACACACCCATCTCTTATAGTCTCTAAAACCCTAATCCCTTTCTTTTTCAAGCCATGGAATATTCTTTTTTCTCCCTCCTTGCACCCTTTTGGTCTTATTCCAAGCTCTTCATACTTGCTATCTTCACACTCATCAAAACCATAAAATATCCTCACTTTAAGCCGAAACACCAAAAACACAAACTCCCCCCAGGTCCCAAACCATGGCCTATTATTGGTAATTTACCTGAAATGCTTTCAAACAAGCCTGTGTCGAAATGGATACACAAGCTTATGAAAAATTTAGACACCGAAATTGCATGTATCAAATTGGGAAATGTTCATGTGATCCCAGTGACTAGCCCTACTATTGCCTGCGAGTTCTTGAAGAAACAAGATGAAATTTTTGCGTCAAGACCTATTAGCATGTCATCTGATCTCATCTCAGGTGGCTATTTAACGTCGGCTATCGGGCCATACGGAGAGCAATGGAAGAAGATGAAGAAGATGATAAGCAAGGACTTGCTTTCACCTGTCAAGCATCGGTGGCTTCATGGGAAAAGAATGGAGGAAGCCGATAACCTCGTGCGTTACGTCTATAGCCAATCCAAGAGTCAACATGATTATGGAGGTGGTTTTGTGAATGTGAGGGTTGCTGCTCAGCATTTCTGCGGGAATGTGATTAGGAAAATGATTTTCAATAAAAGGTACCTTATAGTTCGTAGTATATGATGCGATATAAAGCCATACATTGAAAAAGTACTTCATAATCAAAATAACATATAATGAATAGTGGCTTGAGTGCATGTCAACGAGAGGCAGTATATACGAACTTGTGCTTTAATATAAAATTTTCAAATTAAAAAAAATCCACATATATTTAAATGTTCACTCACCAAATAGAACTACCTATTATTTTAAGTATCTTTTATATGATTGATTTTTTCAATTGAGTTTTTTGAATTTGATTAACCCCATCATATTTCTAATTATTATCCATTATCTATTTTTAATTACAATAATTTTTATTTTTAAAATCCCATATAAAGACAAAAAAATTCTAACTGCAAATTAAATACATTATATTCATATAATAGTATTAAATGACTTGAACTTAAAATTCTTTTTTTTTTAGCTCGTATAAATTCTACACCTCATGACTCATAAATGACCTATTTGTCTTTTATACTTCTCAAACAGGTACTTCCGAGAGGGTGGGGAGGATGGGGGACCTGGTTTTGAGGAAGTAGAGCATGTGGATGCACTTTTCACATTGCTTAATTACCTATATGCCTTCTGTGTTTCTGACTTTGTGCCATGCTTGAGGGGACTTGACTTGGATGGGCATGAGAGAGAGGTAAAAAATGCTTTAAGAATCGTGAACAAGTATCATGATCCCATCATTGAAGGAAGAATCAAACAATGGAAGGATGGGATGAAGACTGAAACAGAGGACTTGCTTGATGTTATGATCTCCCTGAAAGATGCCAATAATAACCCCCTATTGACGTCGGAGGAAATCAAAGCGCAAGTTATCGTAAGTACTTTTCTACTCTTTCAATTTTGTTTTTTTTTTCTTTTAAGAAATTTTTTTCATGTCACTACCATGTTTTTAATGGACTAAGCACACTCAAACAAAGTGAGGCACAGTCTATCGAATGATGATGGCTCGTCTTTTTCTTGAACATATATGCACCAACGCTTCACAGTTGCACAAGCGAAACACAGGGCATGCGTACTATAGCGGATAGTGAGTTTTGGCCAACGAGATATTCCCATAAAAATGGTCATTCCATTTTTTTTCCCTTTTGGGCTCGTGTAAGGTCATCTTTATTTTAAAGCTGACCGTAGGAGTCGCATTTTATGGATAATGAAATAGATCCACCTTGTAACTTTTTTGAACAGCTCAAGTTATTACAGATTTTCATACTTAAGTAGACTAAATTGACCCAAGGATCATTTCAGCTTATTATTGTACCATTTCATATGCAGTCGTAGAAGATAAAGTAATCATACGAGCATCATATTATTAAATTAATTTTCCACAAGCCAAAGTTAATTAAAATTATCTTTAACTTTCATGTATAAACTGGTTTACTCTTTAAACTAGCTATAAGTCTTTTCAGGTTTCAAAATATACTTCTGTACATTACAACGCGAGATTTATAAGCTTACACTGAAGATAAATATATTGTGAGATATAAAATTCGTTTTCTTTTTACCATTAATTATAGGTTATCATGAAGATTATTATTACAATTTTTTATCAATAAAAATGTACGAAACATAAACATTCAAACTTTGACTTTGAAGTATATATACAATTATTGAGAAAAATTATATTTTGGTCCATCATATATAAATTGATAAATTTTCAATTTATCCTCTACATATAATTTATTTCAGTCTATTCTCTCAATCATCAAAATGTTTGCTGTTTTATTTCATCCCACCTCTATCTAAAATTTAACATCAATTCTATTTGGATATTATTTGTTTACCTAACATGCCATCAATTCTCACCTCAAATTTAATCTCTAAATCAGTATATAGATAAAAACTATTTATGAATGACTAAATTAAAAATCTCCTTAATTATTTGCAAGAATATAAAAAAATTTCCTCTAAATTATATACAACAACTCACCAAAAAGTGATTAAAATCAAAATATTTTGCAGGAACTGATAATGGCAACGGTGGACAACCCATCAAACGCAGTAGAATGGGCACTCGCAGAAATGATAAACCAGCCAGAGCTACTTCAAAAAGCCACCGAAGAACTAGACAAAGTAGTAGGCAAAGAGAGGCTAGTTCAAGAATCAGATATACCAAAACTCAAATACATCAAAGCTTGCGCAAGAGAAGCCTTTCGCCTTCACCCCATTGCTTCTTTCAATCTCCCACATGTCTCTATGTCTGACACAGTGGTTTCCAACTACTTCATCCCAAAGGGCAGCCACGTGTTACTAAGCAGACAAGAACTAGGGCGAAACGTTAAAGTGTGGAAGGATGACACTCACGCATTCAAACCAGAACGTCACCTCATGGACGATAGATCCGATGTGTTTTTAACTGAGCCAGATTTGCAGTTCATAAGCTTCTCTACGGGAAGGCGTGGGTGCCCAGGGGTGGTGCTTGGGACCACTATTACTGTGATGCTGTTTGCTAGGTTGATCCATGGGTTCACTTGGAGTACACCACCTAACCAACCAAGGATTGAGCTGGTCGAGTCTCAGAGTGATCTCTTACTTGCGAAGCCACTTGTAGCCATAGCAAACCCAAGGTTGCCAGAAGAGGTTTACCTCTTGGATTAAGTAAGTCAAGATTATGGCAACATATGAATCAATATTTATGATCAGGAGAATAACCCAACAATGGAGTCAAATTTAATTTGTGCAAGGTTTATGAAGAAATGTATGAATTGTGCACATACATGTGCATGTGCGTGTATACATACATTGTGAGTCTAGTATTGGAGATTATAATTAATAAAGCACAAAGGTAAGGAAGTATGTACTTTGACTACCGTTGCAAGACCCAAAGTTTATAATAAAATTAGTATTGGCCTTTACTTATATAAGAGCTTAGGTTTTTTTAATTAGTTGATATAATCCTTGACATGATCTTAAAAAATCTATAACAACTTAGTCTGAAACTCATATTTTATCTGCACAAGTGTGATTCATGTAAAGTCCGTGCACCTGCTCATGTAAACTAACAGTCATACTTTTATCCACACTGTTGGAGAATATGTGTGTGTGTCAAAAGGGGAAGAGAAAAAGAGGAGTCCCACATTGTTCAAACAAATGAAAGCCAAAGGGTATAAATATTAACATGTGATTATGGAAGAGCAAAATGGGCCTAGGAGGATAATGGACTCGCACGCACAAAAAGCTGGGCTAACATAGTTGAACTCAGTTGAAATTTGACGATTTCCCCCCCTGCGCGCAAAATATACACGGTGTTGGATAATTTTTATTATTGTCAAATTTTATTTTTTTGAAAATTATATATTTTCAAATAGCCTTCCAGAATATTCATAATTTTAAGGCTTCGATTATGAGTTCATTATGTGAACGTTTCTGAACGTTTTTACCAGTAATTACTAATCTGTTATTTGTTTTTATTATCTGATTTAATGTTTATTAATCCTCATGTGGGAAACCGCCCAACGTTCATAAACATCCTCATTAATATAATTAAACGTGGTCTTGTGCCTATAAATACCGCGTTGCTCATTGGGTTCGATGCACCATAGCTCCGGACAACATTTGAGTTGTTCTCTCCTCTTCTCTCTGTCCCTGAGTTTTTATTTCTGCTGTTCTGCTTCCCTATGACATCGCAGAAGAATCTGTTCAATCCTGGGGAGTGCCGTCTTGTGCCGGAATATCTCTTAAGGACAGTGTTCTTGTGCACGACTCGAATTTATTTTATTCTAACAAATTCCTTGTGTAGCTATTGATTGATAACAATCTTGAGAGATATGGAGTCACAATAAAACAATGCTCCTGCTTCTGATGGCCCTACCGGTGCTAGTATTGGTGCTACATCTTTTGTTCCGTTCACACTACCTCCGATGCCACTGTTTAGGCCACCACCAAATATTTCAAAAATTGAGATGTTCGATGGCAAAAATTTTCGAAGGTAGCAAGAACGTGTTTACTCTATTCTTGACCTACATGGAGTTGCTGTTGCACTCACACAATCTGAGCCTTCGTTAGATATTGACCAAAATCAAAGGATTACTTAGGAATATGCCAACAAGGTATGCAGAAGTACTATCATTAATACTTTTTCTAATGATCTCTTCGATGTTTACTATATGTACAAGGAAGCAAGAAAAATCTGGGAATCGTTAATTGCCAAATATACTGTTGAGGACATTGGAAAACAAAAGTTTGTTGTTGGAAATTACTATAGATGGGAGATGACCGAGGACAAGGATATTAAGCTGCATATTAATGAGTACCATAAGCTGCTGGAAGAGTTGAGGGCAGAAAAAATTAACTTACCTGACGAGTTTGTTGTTGGAATTCTGATTAAGAAGCTGCCTGAATCATGGAAGGACTACAAATAACAATTGAAACACAAATAAAAGCAATTGCCACTGTCGGACCTAATCACTCACATCATAATCGAGGACACAAATCGAAAAGAGATGCAAGCTGCAAAAGGCAAAGAGATGACCTCAAAAGTAAATTTGGTATAGACAAAGCAGTATGGCAAGAGGTATGACTCTAAAACAAAACCTGACTACAAGCCCAAGAATTCTAACCCCAAATTCAAAAAGAAAAGGAGTTACTTTGTTTGTGGAAAACCAAGCCACCATACTACTCAATGCAGGAAGAGGGCTAGAAATGACAATCCTCCTAGGGCCAATCTGGTTCAAGGAGATGAAGAAAATGAAATCATTATAGCGGTCATTTCTCAAGCTCTCTTGGTATCCAATGTGAAAAAATGGGTGGTAGACTCTAGGGCTACCAGGCACATTTATGCAAATCGTGAGATGTTTGCCTCCTATAATCCTACCAAGGAAGGAGAAGATTGTGTTTACCTTGCTGATTCCCGAACTGCAAAAGTTCTAGGAAAAGGAAAGATTGAACTGAAGCTCACATCTGGAAAAACTTTCTCACTCAGTGATGTTCTTCATGTGCCTGATGTTAGAGCCAATTTAATTTCTGTAACTCTATTAAGCAAAGATGGGGTTAAGGTGTCATTTGAATCTGATAAGATCGTAATAACAAAGAATAATATATTTGTAGGGAAGAGTTATTGTACTCAGGGGCTGTTTATACTCAATATTGCTGATATGAATGAAAATGCATCATCTTCTACTTACTTGCCTGTCTTTATGGTTGATACTTTTAATATATGGCATACTCGATTAGGACATGTTAGTAAGTCATATTTAAAGAAAATGCAAAAACTTGGTTTAATTTCTGAAATTAAAAATGATTTTCTAAATAAATGTGAAATTTGTGCAGAAGCTAAGTTAACCAAAAAGTCTCATTTTTCTGTATAAAGAGAAACTGAATTGCTTAGCTTGATACATACTGATTTAGGTGATTTGAAACAAATTATGACAAGAGGTGGCAAAAAGTATTTTGTAACTTTTATCGATGATTTTTCTAGATATACTAAAGTTTATTTATTGAGAAATAAAAATGAAGCTTTTGATAAATTTCTTGTATATAAAGTTGAGGTAGAAAATCAATTAAATAAAAAGATTAAAAGGGTTAAGTCAGATAGAGGAGGAGAATTTGTTTTATTTAATGACTTTTGTGAAAAAGAAGGAATCATTCACAAAGTAACCCCTCCATATTCACCTGAATCAAATGGAATAGTAGAAAGGAAAAATAGAACTTTAAAAGAAATGATGAATGCTATGCTTGTAAGTTCTTCTGCACTAGATAATTTATGGGGTGAAGCTTTGTTATCTGCATGTTTTTTACAAAATAGGATACCTTATAAGAAAACAAATAAGACACCTTATGAATTATGGAAAGGATACACACCAAATTTAAAATATTTGAAAGTGTGAGGGTGTCTTGCAAAAGTTTTATTACCTGATCCTAAAAAGAGAAAAATTGGTTCTAAAACTTCTGATTGCATGGATATGCTGAATATAGTACATCATATAGATTTCTAGTTTTGAAAAGTGATGTTCTTGATTATAACATTATTATTGAAACCAAAGATGCAGAATTTTTTGAACATATTTTTCCATTGAAAATTCAGCATATGTCTCAAACAGCTGAAAATTTTCCTTCTTCACCTAAAGTAAATGAAAGTGAAAATTTTGTTGAAAATTTAAGGAGAAGCAAAAGACAAAGAAAAGAAACTTCTTTTGAAAATGATTTTTATACTTTTATGTTACAAGATGAGCCATCAAATTTTTCTAAAGCAATTTCATCTTCTGATGCTCATCTTTGGAAAGAAGCAATTAAAGCTGAAATAGATTCACTAAATCAAAACAAAACTTGGGTTTTAGCAGACTTGTCTCTGGGAGCAAGACCTATTGGTTGCAAATGAGTTTTTAAAAGGAAATATAATCCCGATAGATCCATTGATAAATATAAAGTGAGGCTAGTAGCTAAAGGATTTACTCAAAAACAAAATATTGATTATTTTGATACTTTTCTCCAGTAACAAGAATTTCTTCTATTAGAATTTTGATTGTTTTAGCTTCAGTCTACAAGCTTTTTATTCATCAAATGGATGTTAAAACTACTTTTTTAAATGGTGATTTAGAAGAAGAAATTTACATGGTACAACTTGAAGGATGTATTGCTTCTGGATAAGAAAATAAAGTTTGTAAACTTATTAAATCATTATATGGATTGAAACAAGTACCGAAACAATGGCATGAAAAACTTGTTCAAGTCTTAACAAGTGATGGATTTTCTATTGTTGAAGTAAAAAGATGTGTTTATACAAAAATTATGAATGATGGTTGTGTGATTATCTGTTTATATATTGATGATATGCTTATTTTTGGTACAAGTATAAATGTTGTGATAGAAACTAAAAGGTTTCTTTCTTCTAAATTTGATATGAAGGATATGGGTGAAGCAAAGGTGATATTAGGTGTTAAGATCATAAGAAATGAAAATGGCATTTTACTGTCTCAAGAACATTATGTTGAAAAAATTCTTAAAAAATTTTGGATTCTTTGAAAAAATATCTATAAGCACTCCTTATGATGCTAGCACCAAATTAGTTAAAAATAAGAGTGATCCAGTAGCTCAATCTACATATGCACAGATTATTGGGAGTCTGTTGCATTTAATGAATTACACCCGACCTGATATAGCATATGCTGTGTATAGATTAAGTAGATATACTCACTGTCCAAGCAGTGAACATTGGTTAGCTTTGGACAGATTAATGAGTTATTTGAAAGGTACCATAAATTATGGTATATATTATAATGGATTTCCCGCTGTATTAGAAGGATACAGTGATACTAACTGGATCTCAAATTCAAAAGATACCAAATCAACTAGTGGCTATGTATTCACTCTTGGTGGTGGTGCAGTAACCTGAAAATCAGCTCAACAAAATATTATAGCGAGATTCACTATGGATTTAGAGTTCATTACTCTGGAATTGGCTAGTAATGAGGCTGAGTGGTTGAAAAAATTTTTGACAAATATTCCATTAGGTGAAAAACTAACACCATCAGTGTCATTACATTGTGATAGTCAATTGGCGATAGCCGTTACTAAAAATAAGACCTACAATGGCAAAAGTAGGCATATTCATTTAAGACATAATATTATAAGACAGCTGTTGAAAAATGGAGTTATATCGATCGATTTTGTAAGGTTAGAATTAAATCTGGTAGACCCCTAACTAAACCTTTAGGGAAGAAACAAATTTTAGAAACATCGAGGGGAATGGGACTTAAGCCAATTTGAAAATTAACAGTGATGGTAACCCAACCTCTGTAATTAGTGATCCCATGAAGGAGGTTCATATGGGTAAAAATAAGTCATTTGTTAATTCTGCTAGCACTTTATTATTTTGATCTATTCCTATGATATGAGAAAAAGTGTTAGGATGCATTGTTGGTGAGGCTGAGCAAAAGCTCTTAATGATTTCATATTCCTTATAGATGGTGTGTTCATTGCAGTCACACTTGATGAAATCACCTATATGAATGTGGAGTAGGGCCGCTCCTATGAGATCATGGCAAAAATCTCTAGAGCATTCATTAAAACCAAGCACGTGCAAGGCCGTAGTTTAAAGTACAAAACTGCGATAACAGTGGAAATTATGGGGGTATAAATTAACTCTTAAGGCATCTAGTATACAACGAAAAATTGTTGGTTCATAGAAGCTATAAGCTTCACCTACAACTTTGTATACTAACCTTTATTAGTCTAGGAATGGTTTATAGTTTGTAAAACACTATATTCAAAATATTTATACTCATATGTATAACTCAGATGATAGTGATCTTTTGACACACATGTGGGGGATTGTTGGAGAATATGTGTGTGTGTCAAAAGGGGAAGATAAAAAGAGGAGTCCCACATTGCTCAAACAAATGAAGGCCAGAGGGTATAAATATTAACATGTGATTATGGAAGAGCAAAATGGGCCTAAGAGGAGAATGGGCTCGCGCACACAAAAAATTGGGCCAACATAGTTGAGCTCAGTTGAAATTCGGCGATTTCCTCCCCCTGCACGCAAAATATACACGGTGTTGGACAACTTTTACCGTTGCCAGAATTTATTTTTTTGAAAATTAAATATTTTCAAATAGCCTTCCAGAATATCCACGATTTTAAGGCTTCGGTTATGCGTTCATGATGTGAACGTTTCTGAACGTTTTTACCGGTAATTACTAATCCATTTTTTATTTTTATTATCTGATTTAATGTTTATTAATCCTCATGTCGGAAACTGCCCAACGTTCAGAAACGTCCTCATTAATATAATTAAACGTGGTCTTGTGCCTATAAATACCGCCTTGCTCATTGGGTTTGATGCACCACAGCTCTGAGCAACATTCGAGCTGTTCTCTCCTCTTCTCTCCGTCCTTGAGTTTTTGTTTCTGCTGTTCTGCTTCCCTGCGACATCGCAGAAGAATCCGTTCAATCCTGGGGAGTAGTCTTGTTTTATGTGGCAGAATATGTTTCTGCTGTTCTAACAAATTCCTTGTGTAACTGTTGATTGATAACACACACGTGCGGCCATCGCCAGAGAATCCGTTGAATACATGGCCATGCATGCATGTACAAGTAGGTGCACGTTTTCCCTCTTCAGTATCCAACGCATTCCACGTCCATTGCCTAGCCCTTCAATAGGCTTTTGTTCAATACAAAGTTACAACCACGATAGATTAATGCAATCGGCTTAATAACTCTTTTGTTCTCTTTCCATATAAATTGTCACCAAACTTCCTTCACCCCTATACCTCTCACACCATTTGCAATTACATAACACAATTTTCTCTTGCCTCTTTCTTCCATCTGATTCTCATATTCGTGAGCTTAACCCAGCTCCTGAAGAAGAAAAAAGCCCAAGTTCAGAAACACAAACACAGACACCCTCCAGGGCCCAACCCATGGCCCCAATACAGCTGAATACATGGCCATCGCATGCATGTACAAGTAGGTGCACGCAAAAAATTTTCCCTCTTCAGTATCCAACGCATTCCACGTCCATTGCCTAGAGCCCTTCAATAGGCTTTTGTTCAATACAAAGTTACAACCACGATAGATTAATGCAGAATCTGAAAATCCAAACACTGATTAATAACTCTTTTGTTCTCTTTCCATATAAATTGTCACCAAACTCTGAACTATCCTTCACCCCTATACCTCTCACACCATATGCAATTACAATAATAATAATGGAATTTTCTCTTGCCTCTTTCTTCCATCTGATTCTCATATTCGTGAGCTTAACCCAGCTCCTGAAGAAGAAAAAAGCCCAAGTTCAGAAACACAAACACAGACACCCTCCAGGGCCCAACCCATGGCCCCTAGTTGGGAATCGCCCTTAAATGCTAGCAAACAAGCCGACATTCAGGTGGATTCTCGTGTTGATGAAGAAAAGTGGCACGGAAATTGCATGCATCCGTCTGGGCAACGTCCACGTCATATCTGTGACCACCCCCCACATTGCTCGCGAGTTTCTAAAGAAACAAGACTCTGTGTTTGCATCGAGATCACCATGAGCATGTCCAACGAGCTCATGTCCCGGGGGTGCTGGGCATCTAACGTCTGTCTCGATTCCGACTGGAGAGCACTAGAAGAAGATGAAGAAGATTATGAGCAACGACTTGCTCTCCAGCCTCAAGCATCAATGGTTTCATGACAAGAGGGTTGAGGAAGCCGACAACCTCGTGCGTCACGTTTACAACCAATGCAGAAGAAGAAATGATTGCGAGGAGGTAAAGGAGAGGGAAGACATATTTGTTTATTTTATTATTTTGTGATTTAATTACTATTCGATAATCAATATTTATGTAAGTTTTTTTGAGTAAAATTCATTAATCTGTTTTATGAATAAGTTAAATTACACTTAATATTACTTTTGTTTTAAAAATATTATTTGAATCCTTGACATTTAATATATATATATATATATGACATAAATCTCTCGTATTATTTACTTTTCTTCACTAAAGTTAATTAATGCGTTCCCCCTAATGCATAAAAGCACTATTCTCTTTTCTCAATTTTTAAAATATTGTCACTTTTTCTAATTGTTTGCTATATTTATGTATGTATTATATATACTATTTGTTAATTAAAATGTTTAACGAAAGTGGTGCATAACTATAATATCAAATTATCATATAAAATTATAATTTTATTGTTAATTAATATGAAAATAAAAAATAATTAAATAATTTTATTTGTAAAAAGAGCACATCTTGTATAAAAAGTTAATTTTATATTGTCATAAAGTAATAGGAGTTTAGGGATGATTTTGCATTATATATATATATATATCAGATATCAAAGAACCAAATGATACTTTTGAAATAAAAGAGATATTATGTATAATTTAACCAAACCTTTAAAAAGATTAAGATATTTTATTGTATTTTTTTGGGTGTTTAATTATAGAGATATTCATGGATGGTCATTATAACTAGACTGATCAATAGGTATCGTAAAAATATCTGCTTGCAAATCTGGGGATAAGATTCAATAAATGGGTTTTATTTATGGATTTAGGTTCCGGCTAATTTTGGATTTATCACTTACTCGGGTCCAGGGATGGAAATGGGTTTAATATTTTTGTGCTTAGGCCCCCATACCCTGACTATATATGGCCCATCCCTAGAGATAGTCCTTAATTTGCATTATTTTATTAGAATTAAAATTTTTATATTTCATAATTAGGTCAAACTTGAATACAATTTTTTAAGTATTTGTTATCAAAATTTTTAGGGGATTGTGACATAATGATATTTTTTTATAGCTCTAACATTATATTGATCTTAAAAGAAAAAATCCTCTATATGTTATGTTTAATTAAAGAGTCTGATAAGAAATATCTAACAAAAACTTTATCTAGGTTTTGTATATTTCTTATTTACGTTACTTCCAGATAGTTATTATCGTTATTTTACTTATAATAATTAATATGTTGATATCGAGTACGAATTTTTATTATTGCTCTTGTTATCTGTCTTCCATTCAGCATTTCTGTTGGAATGTGATAAGGAGGCTGATCTTCAAAAGTACTTTGGGGAGGGTAGGGGTGATGGAGGACCTGATTTTGAGGAGATAGAGAATGTGGAGTGCTTTCTCACCAGTTTGCCTTTTGTGTTTCTGATTTTCTGCCATGGCTTAGGGGACTTGACTTGAATGGTCATGACGGAATTTTGAAGAAGGTTACTGGGATTATAAGGAAATATCATGATCCCATCATTGAGAAGAGCATTCAACAGTGGGGGATGGAAAAAACAGAGATGAAAGAGGACTTGCTTGATGTTCTCATCTCACTCAAAAGATGCTCATGATAAATCATTGTTGACTTTAGAGGAGATTAAATCTATGATTATGGTATCTCTCTCTTCTTTTCTGTATATGTATATTCACTCACAATGGTTTTTATAGAAATTAAACAAAAATAAAAATTTTAAATAATTTAATAAAATATTAGATTAGAAAGTTTGAATTCTTCAAACTCTCAATTGTTGGATTATTTTAAAATTTATGATAAATAATTCCTATTGTTACACATATGAATCTCAAAATATGATCCAATAATTGAAAAAACACAAGTTTTCTATATCATCAACTCCTAATAAGTAAGGGAGAATATTGTATTTATTGAATCAACATGCCAACTCTTCATTTAAATAAAATAATTTCTAAGCTTTTTAACAAAATTTTTAGTTTTTGAATTATTGTTAACAACCAAATTGTGACATAAGAAATTAAATGTATTAGATAACCATAAATTAATATGATCAAGATTATTAATTAATTAATACAAAATTATTGAATTATACCCTTTTTTATAGGAAATGATGATTGCATCGTTGGACAATCCATCAAATGCATCTGAATGGGGACTTGCAGAGACGCTAAATCAAAAGGCCACTAAAGAACTAGATAACGTGGTTGGAAAAGGAAGGCTAGTCCGAAAATCGAACTTCCCCAAAGCTCAACCATGTCAAGGCTTGTGCAAGAGAAGCCGCTGGCCTTCAGCTCATTGTTCCACACCTCGCTTACTACATCATCCCAAATGATAGTCGCATGTTGATAAGTCAATAGAGGCTTAGACAAAACCCTAGCATTTGGGATGAGCCTCTCATCTCAGGTTCAAACCAGAACGCCATTTTATCAAGAAAGATGGGTCGGATTTAAATCATTGGCTTCCGGTTTGAGAGAACCGAGTTTGGATTTGGTGACGTTCGGTACTGGGAAATGTGAGTGTCCAGCGTTCGACATCAATGACTTTGATGCTTTTTGCAAGGTTAACCCATGAGTTCACTTGAAGTGTACCACATAATGAGGCACGAATTGATTTGAGTGAGCACAAAAATAGTTTGTTGCTTGCTAAGCCACCTGGGGCACTAGCAAAGCCTAGATTACCACTCGAGGTCTATTGCAAATTATCCTAGCTAGGAAACTGTTGAAGCAAATTAATATTCAATTTGTTAGATGGATTGATTATTATGTCAACAAATTAATGTTTCTAAGTTGAACTCCAAAGTTTGAATATCAATGAAGAGTACCCATTTGCTTTTGCAAGTATCATAGTCTTATCCCTTTTTCCTAAAATAAAATATTGATACTAATAAGGAACATTCTGGGTTGAATTCGACATCGTAACTCGGAGAGATTTCACTACACAGTAGGTAAAGTACAATACCCAAGGGACGTAGTATGGCATCATGAGATTGACCTCACTAAATCGCCCCTTAACCCACAATCTCAGATATGTAGGCAGCCATCTTAATATATCTCTAAACTAACTGATTGTGCATCCATTTTTGCAGTTTGATCCAACTAAGCGTTGCCAGGTGGGGCTTGGATATATCCAATTGACCAATGAAAAGACCACAGTGCCCTCGAATTTTCTCTTATAACCTCTAAAATACGATTCACACTCTCATATACTTTAGTACTTTACACTTTCATTGCAATCACTGACTTGAGCATTGAAGTATTTGTCAATCCCTCATACTTGCCATGAGATATTGCGCCAAAGAGACCTAGGAGATTGCACATAAACTCTTGTCAAAGTACTATTCACCCAATGCCATGTGTATATTAGGAACAAAGACCTTGTTGATCAAATTTGCTAATATTGCTACGGTTGGGTATTTTTCATTTGATCATATAATATTTATTTATCAAATTTGTTTGAATTCTCTAGGAGTCCATTTGGCGATCAACTTTTCCAAAAAAATTTTTAAATACATGAATTTTAGATGAACTTCTACTCGCTCTACAATAACTCTCATCTCCTACGCTGATCATGAGATTGCCTGCGAAGGTTTATTGCGACGCTAGTAGGCAACTTGGGAAGCAAATATCCGATTTGTCTAAGATATAATGTTTATAACATCCTTGTTTTAGTATAACTAAATTCCTATGTAGTTGTTGATCAATGATGAGTCCATTTTTCTGCATTTTAGGAATCAAAATTTTGTCTACTTGTTCCTGAAATACTTTGATATCATATATATTTTCGGAATAAAGAAGACTAAAAAGGTTGGAGTTATTTACCTTGAGTTTAAAAGATAATTTTGTGGTAAAATTTGCGATATGTACTACTGTCTACTCAATAAAAATTTATCCACTCAATTAATTTTATGATGTAATGTAAAACAAGTCAATTATTAATTGGTAGACAAACAACGTAGAGAATGGCATACGCCACAAATAGTACTATAAAATTGTCTCAAAGTTTAAACTGATCACCAGCATTTTCGTGATATTCGTTAATATCGCTTATGATGGGTACTAAACTTATATTAATGTGTCTGTACTGGAAAAAATTAAACATGAAAAATTTTACCCCAAAAAAAAAAATGGACACGCTGCATTATTGCCCTACCACTCATGTTTCCCTGGATTATTGTTTGTTTCTTCTGTGTCATTATTTGTGTGAGCGTAACTCCTCCGGGTGTTTGCTAATCTTATAGTGTTGAGAGTTGTAAAAATCATCCAATAATCACGTTTTTATTAGAAGACTTAATAACTAACATCCAAAAAATATACTTAAACATCAACTGCACATAGAAGAACACAAAGTAAACTTTTTCCTACCTATCATTATCTGAGAAACAAGAAATGAATACATTGTCCAAAAAGAAAGAAATGTGTAAACCCATCTCCATGTGGATAAAAACATCAAAGACAAAATGTGACCAGAATTACATTCTTTTGACGGTAAGAAGAAACCACATCCCTTGAAGAAGGAAGTAAAATATATACTTTAAGATAGGAAAATATAATAAAAAGATAATTAAGAAGGATTGTTCTGACTTGAATTGGGATCATAGTATACCTCATCGTCTCTTCTTTCCCTCTCCCAGACAACTGATGCGAAACTTCCCCCATTACAGAAGTATCTCTGATCTTCTCCAGAAGGGCCATTTTGATTCATATAGTCCTGTAATGGCTCCTGTAATGGATAGTCTGGAGCTTCAAGATGACCATTCATGCTCGGTGCATCAACTTGCATGTCTTCGTGATCAGGATGACAATTCAGATCTATCTGTCCAGCACTGGACTCGCCCACCTCAGGCGGTCTTCTATTTATGCTTCCCTCTTTCTCCAAACGACTTCTGTCTTCTCTAGGTGCTCCATTCATATCTGACTCATCTCTGTGATCTATCTGTCCAGCACTGGATTCGCCCACCTCAGGCAGTCTTTTATTTATGCTTCCCTCTTTCTCCAAATGACTTCTGTCTTCTCTAGGTGCTTCATTCATATCTGATTCATCTCTATGATCCATCTGGCTAGCATCTACTTCGCGCTCTGATTGGCGTTTCTTCTTACGCAGCATAAGGGTTTTGAACCGCCTTTTCACAGTCATGCACACATTGCAAGTACAAGTGGGATGATGTCTTCCCTTTCCACTTGGTGGCTGAATGCAGACAATGCAGGTGCAGCCAGGACGGTGTCTAGGATGTTTGGTGGTGGCTCCAGCTGATGACTTGGAAGTGTCACCAAGATCATCTCCCAAAACTGCCACGCTAGCAAGAGCATGAGGGCCTGAAGGTTCAAGTTCTTGAAGTGACTTGTTATTTTCTACAATTCTTCGCTTCTTAAAATCTGGCAAACATTCAGGGCAGATAGAAAGATTCAGGAATTATTACACTAGATCTTTAAGGATAAAAAGACAAAAACAGTAAAATCCAACTAACAAGAACATTGAGGAAGACACACAATAACAGCATTGGAGGACTCATTTTGAAAGTTAAATTGCAGCCCAAATGGTAATGGAGATTTCTGCCCCCAAAAGAAGACACCATAAAAATGTAAAAAAAGATAAATAAATAAATAAATAATAAGGAAATTTTTTCATTTACTATTTTGAAACTTTCAACACGCACACAAATATAGAAGGCACTCAATGTCCATGTAAACCACACATACAGCACCACACTTCCAGAATTTGAGCATAGGCAAGCAAGCAAAGAATTTGACAAGCATTATATCAATGTTTATATCAATAGACACATCCCCATATTTTTATGAATGTAAAGATCTTGCATAGATGTACAATGCACTGGGAGCATTCAGTCCCTTGGGCTGCAACACTAACTTCAAACCCTGTTCCAAACATAACAGATCCAAAGCTTAAGTGAAAAACAGATACTATAATCATACCTTCTTTGGTTTTCAGAAGATTTTCCAATTCCTTAGGATTCAACTCCTCAGGTGCAGAACACGAAGACCTGAAAGAACATTTCCCGCATTAATGATAGTCTCATTATATGATCAATCTCTCATGTCAAGAAAAGGTCCAAAAACACAAAATAATGTTGTACCTGCTTGCATCCCAGACATTTCCACAACAAGTCCACTTGGGAGGTAGAAGAACATCTACAGGCAGCCTTCGCCATTTAGAGCAATCATCACATGAAGCCCATTGCTCCTGTCCCCTGAATGGAAGAGTTAAACACATTCAAGCACAAGTAGCATATTTCTTCACCACATCCATATGGCAGATCCAGGTGCTCTCAAGAAGCATAAATAAGTTCTAACACCTGCTGATTGAAGTATCATCCTTGTGAAAAATGTCCTATTTAGAAGTTTGTATATCATAAATTTGAGAAACAAGATAATTGTTTTATATTCATACACACACACTTTAATTAAGCCAAATATGAGGAACTTGATTTAGAGGCATCAATGACCACATTTATGCACTGGACTTGATTTTCACTACAGCCTCAAAATGAGCAGTTGGCCCTTCTCATTCCTAATTATTAATCATCCTTGCTGACCTTGGCATATCAATACTTGCTGAGTCATATGATTCTAGTTCCATAGGGTATAGATTGAAACCAGCAACTTACCATCCACCCATTATCAAGCCATAGATTTATCAAAATAGCAACTTATCAAGTTGCTAAATATTATCTTATTAACAAACATGGCCAGGGGGAAAAAAGGGAAATTTCCAATTTAGTTCCTTTCAACAAATAATTTTTCCAATTTGGTTCCTAACCATATCTAACAGAAAAATTAAATATCAATAACAACTAAATAACCAGATTTGATCACAAAATTATCCACTTCAAGAAACAAGATGGAATAGTTTGTGTAGCCCAAATTGATTCACTTTGAAAAACATAGCAAGCAAGCCCAAGTGACAAATACCATCAAGAATAGTATCCAGTTAAGAAATTCTAGTGCTTCTAAATACAATGCTAAATATACAACAATAAATATTGCAAATAAACTTACCCAGATGGACAGGCACTGAATATAGTTCTCTTCCCAAAAACCGGGGGTTCCTAATCGAAATGAAGGAGAGAGATCACATAGATTAGCCAAGTCACATAGAAATTTAAACATTATCTCTGAACAATATCAGTTCATATTCAACCTATGATAAAAAATCTGCAAATTAAAAGCATGCATTAATTTGACAGTGACACACATACATTGTACTCTTCAAAAATGTGGTCCTCAATTGTAACAATGCTTGGCTGAACACTGGGTGGTGGACGAAGTAAGTCTTGTGCTTCCTCCCACGTAAGTCTCAACTCCAGAGCATCTTCACAATAAATGAGCAACCTCTTACTTTTCAGCCCAATATTCCGAGTCCTCTTCTTCTCTGAAACCGAAATTGATTGCTGCAGTGACTCATTTTTTGTCATCTCCCTACAATTTTCAGGTTTAGGCAAATCAGCAACCCTGCTACCCAAATGCAGGTGTTCTGATTGTCCATTTAAGTGAGATTCCCTGTTCCCTTCCATTGACTGGAGAAGATCAGAATAACTACTTCCTGAGGGCAGGTCCTCAGTTGCACCAGAAAACGTAGTTTCCTTTGTTGTAATCCCATTAGAATGTGCAGACATAGAGGCATCCTGTTTAAAATAACCTCTCATATTCAAGAATGGAACAGAAGAATACAGATGTATTATATAAAAAAGTGGCTGCATATAGTAAAGTGGAAATTTCTATTTCACAACCTGTGTTTCTACAGAATTTGATGCCTTTCTGAAACCCATAACAAGTCCACCCCCAGGATCTATCTTACTAAATGTTACTGCAATTTAAAAAAAAAAAAAAAAGGATCATATAAATTGAAACGTAACTTCAAGTTTACAAGACAAATTTGGCTCTCCGTATTTATCAACAGTTCAACACTACCTTAATAATGGACAAATACTATATGTGTGATCAATTTCATCAGGGTATAAATTCTTCCATTTGTTCTTAATAGATTAAAATATCAGAAGTCAAATATCAAAAAGCATAGCCATGTTCTAGATGATGTTTTAAAAAATCAATAGGACAAATGACTGCAAGAAGTACAAGCAAATAATGGCACATATGTATAATCAGCCAACACATCAAGGCATATTCATGGGTCATACATAGTAATGGCGACAATTGAAGACACTATGAAAGGATTTATGGCCATAAAAATGCATTAATTTTGATTTGCGTGCTGACACAAATCAGGATAAAAATGTTATCATAACCAAAAATTGAAAACTGGTAATGCAATAGGTAGTGCACCAATTTCTTCTCTAGATTGATGTATACCAGTATCACCCGCACATAATTGCATTGACTGTATGCAAGGGGTCACACCCTCCAGTACATACATCCTGCTGTTGTTATTAGGCCAAAATCTGAACTGAAACGTCCACTCGTTCCCCTTCACATCATGCATTTGCAAAGGAAGACCTTCTGATTGAGAAATGGGAGGAAAATAAGCCTGCAATTCATATGCTAGTTTGTTAGGTGTATTGGAATTACAGGGTAAAGAGATTTTTCTTGTAAAAGAAAAAATAAATAAATAAATAGTCCAATATAGAATACAAAGGGATAGAGAAGCAGACAAGGGAAATAAGGCATCAAAGAAAACAAAGTTCTAGACTTACTTCAGCACATGCTTTTGGAAGAACTAGGCGCCCAATTCGACCTGCATCACTGGCACTCAACACCTTCTCAAATAATGGCACTACAGTGGACTTCAAACTTTGATAACATTAAGGGAAACTAATGATCAAACAACCTGCTATTACCAGAGTTCTGTAGATGTGCAAAAGAGCTAAAAAAAAAAATCTAAAAGGATACTTTCCAGACAATTGCTCCAGCTCTTCATCAGTAATCCTAGGCCAGTATCGAGGAAGTAATTGATTCTTGCCCCTTCCGTCAGCAGGTGGCCGGGCAGCACGCGCCTGAGAATTCATTCCTTTATTTGTTTCTACGCTCATGGTAAGCCCAGTCTTCAATGGTTTAGGCAATACAATGCGAGACCTTTGCCCTTGATGAGAGGAAGGAGATGGTTTGCCCTCAGGCCTTTCGTCTACAATCTCTCCAGCAGAAGCAAGGACAGAGTTTGCTGATGGAATTCCCAGGGACATATTCAAAGATGGTTCTGCAGGTGGTTCATGCATATTTTTAATCTCCCATGTTGGTCTGTTATTTCCTAACATAGGAAATTTTAGAGACTGAATAGATGTTGTCATCATATTTGAAAATCCTGAATCCATATCCCTTGTCAGACACTTGACTTCTTGGCTGTTTAACCCACTAGATGAAATAATATTATCTCTCTGAGGTTGAGGCCAACGGTTAGCTTCACTAGCTTCAACAATTCTGCATAATTGCATAAGTTTTCCTTCACCAACACTATCCACAAGCAGTCTACCATCAATATGACCAGGATGTTTATCACTTGCATTTTTTATGGTTGATATAACAGCCCCATTAGGTTTTTTAGTACTCTGCATCTGCAAGAAAAAAAAATTAAATAATAGGAGCCTGAGAACTTTCTATGTCAGACAGTCAAATAACATAATATGCCTACGTGCAGTCTCTCTTCAAAACTATTGCTTACAACATCTTACACCACGTAAAGTGGATGGTGAAATAACTGCAAGAACAGGGTACTAGGCACAGAATCACTAACAAGAACCAACAAACTGTACACCGGGAAATCATTATACAAGAACAATTATCCAGATTGAACTTACCAAACAAAATTGGGAAGCCTTTATACAGCTAATGCAACCTATACCGCCAAAATCAAGGTAGTCGAACAAATACCTAGATACTATGCATCCACAGTGGATAGGCTGCCAAACCAAGTCAAATAGATTTAACAGCTAAGGAGAGAAGGGGAAGGCTCGAATAGAATTTTAAAAGAAATAAGATTGATAAACAATCATATAAAGAAAGAAACAATTATCAGCTTACCTTATTGCAAAAGCTGCAATCCCTCCAACCAGTTTCTTCACGGTGGAATTTAATACAGAAAACAGATCCCTCATAGGCAGATCTAAAGTACACGGAGTGGCACATCAAAGATGGTCCACATGGGAAATTCCAAAATTAATTAGCAAATTATTACTAACCAAAATGCACGTCGAGATTACCACAAAGTACAAAAGAATGAAGAGTGGTAGTGCATGTGCTAATGATAATTTGACAACACAAACTAAAATATGCAGTGGGCGCTACTTGTTGATAAGTACTATTTGGGAACCTTGGTTGTATAAACTCTATGACAGAAGCAGGCAAAGAAACATTGGATTTATAGCAGCCAGGTTGAATTAATCAAATGGCGATACCAGCTACAAGAATCAAATTGAGAATATCAAAAAGTAAGAAGTATTAAGAGGAGTCACCATGTATACAACCAGGTAATACACAATTATAAAGTCAGTGTGTCACATAATCTTAAGTTACACATCAAAGTGAAAGATCTAATGCTTGTGACTGTAAACAGTCATGACAGCAATCACTTATACTAGAGTTATAATGAAAAATTAGAAATGCATAATTCATTTTGCTGCACTTACACGGAGTCATGGGTGTCAAGCTTGGATTCCTTCGAAATTCTAGTACCATTGAAAAAAGCCAACAAATTGGTCAACAAAATATATGATGTGAAATAACAATAAAGATTTTTTTTTTATGCTAACAATTAAGAATAGTTATATTATGAGATATGTACGACAGAACACACTTCCTAGTTCAATGTTCAGGGATATTACTCAAATTAGATACATTGATCCCCATGCTCATAGAAAAACAATTTAATAAGTTCTATTCTCAAGCTGACTGCTAGAATAAGTAAACAAGCAAATTCAAAATACTTCAGAAACTAAGATATATGGAATGGCAAAGTACTTCGAAAGCTGATTAAACCTCTCATATTTACGAATCTTTCATAATTCCATGCTTTTAATTTGTAACTTTTTTAACACATATGAAAGAAGAAGAACAAATGAACAAAAGAATTTAACCAACATCAGAGCTTGGATTCGTCATTTTCATTAGTAAGGACTACTACTGATATTATATAATTATACATTCATTGACTACAATGCGACCAAACTCCTTATACTAGGCATCCCCCTATAAATCAAAATCGCAGAAGGCCAAAAATGTTTAACCTTACAAAGCCTATTTGAACCAGAACCAAAAAGAAGCAATAAACACACGACCCATAATCCCAAACTACCCTCGCAGCGTTAAATAACCCCAATAATAGCAAATAGATCGAATTTAAAGCCCAAGGGCAGGGAAAGAGATAATTTACCCGCAGTTGTTGCAGAATTGAGCGAATCCACCAGATCGGAGAGGCCATCCCTTCTTCCATTCATGAGCAGTGGCCGACGCAGAAGAAACACTTACGCAAATGTCAGACCCCATCAATTGGAAAATCAATTGCTCTCCCAGCTCCAAAATAACTCTGTAAAAACAAACAAATCACAATAAAAACCCTAAAACCCCTTTAGAGAAAACACAAAATCCAATCAGCTAAACCCATCGTCACAAAAACTCACGCACGGTTTTTAAGATTTGCAGTGGGAACAGCAAGGGGATAAGAGCAATAATACAAAACCAACCTTATCCCAGAATATTCGAAAAAAGCCTAGGAGTGGCTCATTCACACGAACAAAACACAAAAACCCAACTTCTCTCCTCTTGTTACCCACTCAAATCTCTGCAACCACACCGCTCAAATATGAAATTTTGCTACCAGCATAGGTGAAGAACAGAGTCAATCAAAGTCAATGAAGAAGACGCAGCCATATATCACGGAAAGCACGAACGTAACGGCAATCTGGGTTTTGTTTCAGAGGATGTGACTCATATATGGAGAGAGAAAGAATGAGAAAGCGTAAGCGTGTATGGGCTTGAGAGAGAGAGAGTGCATGCAAAGCAACAGATGCATAAAATGCATGCACGACACTTGAACACACACCACCGCTTAGCCTTAACAAGTCGTCCCCTCTTTTACTATGTTTTACTTTGCAGAGACAAGGATACAAACACCCGCGGGTTTTGTTACGTGGAGTTTGGGATTTAAAAGGAATTATAACTATTGCAAGAGAAACAAAAAGTAATTATCAATTTTACAGGGAAAGGTATTACCTCACTTTTGTAACGTAGCTACCGTTTAATGCACCTGACTCCACTCGCCCACAAGGACCTAAAAAAAAAAAAACAAATACCTGACTGTATTACGACCAGGGCTTGACCAAATGCGTTTAACCTACTTATGATGTATCAGTTATGGATTCTTCTTTATTTGGAATACGGCTATTACGGTTTGAAAATTTTACTTACTTTTCACACATTAAATTATTTGACTTAAGTCTAATTTTTATATTTTAAAAATAATATATGACTTTTTAAATTATAATCTAATTATAATTTTGATAAATAAATTTTAAAATATAATACTTTACATTCATATATTATCTAATAAAAATGTAATGTATTAATTAAAATTGACTATGAAAACGCCATGCGAATCTCATGTGGTAGATTTATATTATCTTTTTCAATTTCTATCTTTCCACTTATGAATCCACATTTTTTTTAAACTTTTAATTTTTTAAATATTAATTTTAATTAATATTTAATGTTTTTACTTTTTATGATAATTTAAGAAATAAAATATTATATTTTAAAATTTGCATATCAAATTATATATAATTTAAACAGTTATATATAGTTATTCCTTTTTCTTCTCAGTAAATTGTTATAATGTATTTTTACACATTTAATTATTCATTAAAAATTAATAAAAATATAAAAATATATCAATAGCAAGAAAGAAAATTAATAGAAGAAAGAAGAAGATAATTTTTATTTACTTAAATAATTTATATTTAATACATAACATCTATTTACAAGCTTTCAACAGATCACCTATAAATTACAATAATATAAATAAAAATAAAAATATATAATTATACAATATAAATTATTTAAAAATTATAAGATATATACTATACTTTATCCTTAGTACATAATATTTATTTATAGGCTTTCAATTATAAAAGTATACTTATAAATTGTAATAACGTAAATAAAAATATTAATTTACATAATTATATAATATAAATTATTTAAATATTATAGGATATATATGCGATTAAATATAAAAAGAGATCTTAAATAATTACTTTTTTAAAGTTATAAATATCCACACATTGATATCACTCATAACATTATTAAAAGAATTATTATTGTGCAGATAAGGTTTTTATCAATTTATAAAGAAGCGCCTCCACATATAAGATTGAGCGTGAAATTTGATCAAAAACTTTTGTTCTCTGAATTTTCAACTCATAATAAACAACTTTAAATGTCCTGGACCATATATATTGGAAATGTGTCTATTTTGTTAATTTATCTTTCCAGATATATGCGAATTTCATTAAATTAATTTCAATTACAATAAGATTCCATGCATGTTAACAAATAATGTTAAATAAGTCGAGAAAGGAAACTAAATTTTTACGGTAAAATCTCATTCACCTACTAAGCCAATAAATTAAAACAAATCATATACTGACAGAAATAAAATTGTTAATTTTCCGGTCCTTGTCAATCTTTGCTTATGATTACACTCTTCGCAGCATAATGGAAGCAAATGGAACCTTTCTGAATGGGGAAATGATAATGAAAAAAATATTATGTTGACTAATATAGTTAATTAGTTATTAAATCATACGCATATAATTAATTATCCTCATATGAATGTGCGATTCAATGGATCCCTCGTGACTGCATGCAATGAGGTGGTTTGAGATTCAAAGATGCTTTTGTGGGGTAATTATTAAGGTTTTTATATTTTATGTAATCAATTTGGTAAATATTCAACACTTATTGCTTCATGAGACTATGTGCATCTATCAAATATTTGAATTGATTTATTATGGCTTGCGTACGTCGCCTGATGCACTTCAAATTAATGTTTTTAAAATAGAATTAGTGAAAATAATGGTTTACAATTTATTGGTTGAACTATATTTAAATTGGTAATAATTAAATATATTATTTTTTAAAAAATTATTTATTAAAATTTTAATATAACAAATAAATATTAATAAATTTTAAATATTTGATTACTAATTCAAGATTTTTTTAGATATTACAAAAATTAATATTTAATTTAAAATAAAAATTATCTATAATTAAAAATTAAAAATATTTAATATTAAAGTTTTAAAATTTCTAAATTATATTAAGATTCTACTAATTATTAAAAAATAAAATAATAATAAATAATAATTTTAGCTAAGTACCTTGATATTTCAGAGAAATATCATTAAGAAATTGAACATAATAAAAAACAAGTATAAAAAATAATTAATTATGCATATTTTATTTCTCTTATATTCTCTTTCTTTTTTTAATTTTTTTTTCATATTTTAACTCCCTCATCTTTTTTATTACCTTTTATTTTTAATTTTTTAAATTTATTTAAGATGAATTATTCTATTATATAAGAAAAAAGTTTTTAAAAAAAGAAAATTAGTTCAAACCGATTTAAACCGATTTTTTTAATTTGATTTTCACCGATTCTTGATTGATTTGACCAGTTCTTGATCAATTTTTTTATTGATTGATTTTTCAACTCAACTAAACCAGACCAGGAATCGGCTCCCGATCGAATCGACCAGTCCAGTCCAATTTTAAGAATCATGCTTCAAATCTTTAAATTAATTCACATTAGAATAGATTATATAAATCTCTTAAATTTGTTGAAATTATATAAATCTTCTTGTTACTTTTAAAATATACATATTTTTTTAAATAAAAAATTACTTTACACTTTAAATTAATTCTAAATTTTTTAACTAAAATATCTTCTATTAACTTAAATACATTTTTTTAAACTAAAAAAATTTACTTATTTAGGCTAATAACTAATATTTTATTCAAAAAATTTAAAATTAAATTAAAATATATAATAATTTTTATTTTAAGAAAAATTTGTGTATATTTTAAAAATAAAGAGAAAATTTGTATGATTTCAACAAAATTAAAAAAAAAATCTATATAATTTAATCTTCATATTATTGGCGCATGAGAGAGTTTTGATTGTTAATTAAATAATAGAAGCTTGTTTTCAAGAAATTAATTAGAAGCGATCGAATTGATATCCCAAATTTGACTTGCATTTGGTTAGTTGTAACATGAACAATAATTTAATTATTTCTATATATACACTCAAGGCATTAATTATTATTTTTCTTTGTGTTGGACCAACAATATTTTGGTTGTGGTTCCAACGTGCTGCGGCTGCTAAACAAGAATAACACCCAAACCAAATTGATTTAATTAATCAAATTTGTTTTTTTTATAGGTTTTTAGCATATCACTTAAAAATCCAAGTCAATCATATTCGAGTCTGATTGTTAGAATTTTGTGATTGGGTTTATTTGCTAAACTTATTTAAATTCTTTTTGTCATGACGGATTAGAATAGGATGGATGCGCCCATCATACAAATGTATCTTAAATTAAATACAAATTATTATTAAAACTTATTACAGTTATTGCTATATATTGCCACCACCTTTAAAATTTCCACACTGACACTTGCAGAGTTTATGTCATTGAGAATTTACATGTTGTTTATCCTATATGAATCAAGAAACAAAAGGAAAATATTAGAAAAAGATAATGCGGTTTTAAAAAAAAAAAAAGTAATAATAGAAGGATGAGTTAAAATTATTCCAGAAGGTCTTTTTTATCAAGAAAAAGGGATGAAATGCAAACTAACAGTGGAATATACCGTTGATATTTGTTTCTGGTCAAAGAATATACCACTGATACGAGGCGGCAAAAGATCCCACAGGATTTAATTAGGGTCTAAATTAATATCCGGTCGGTGAAGGACATTTTCATTAAAATTTTTAATTTTTCTAAGTGGTAAAAAAATTATTAATTTTTTATATTTAAAAAATTGTATAAGGAATATATGTAAATAAAATAATAATATTTCAAAAAAATAAATAGACATATTGTGGTTAATAATATAAAGAATTAATGCTGATTTTTTTTAATACATAATGCTGAATTCATTTGGATCTCCCTCCCATATAAATCTATTCTGCATTTTTTAAGAAAAAAAATGTTATATCTAAATTTTTATATCTTTGATATTATATTTGTCAATTAAAATATGATAAGTTTATAATTTCTTAATAATAACAAAATATGTGTATAAATTTTATAAACAAAAATGTATAGTTTTTCAATTAAATTATATATTTATTATGCTCTAATTAAAAAATTATACATTTATTATATTCTAATTAAAAAACTTAATATTAAAGATATAAGAAAGTAGTCTAATTTTTTTTAAACTACTTATCAATAGGTATTTAATAAATGCCATCAAATTATGTCAATACTTTTTTATGCATTTTCAGCGTTGAATTAACGTTTCGGACCACCATATCTAGACTTTTGGGATCCTTAATTTCAACTAACCATTGTTTTTGCAATGATTTTTTTTTTTTTTTGGGTTTTTTTGGGGGGGTGGGGGTGTGGAGCAGAAAGGATCTTTATTGATAGTTTTTCCACTTGATTGTTTTATATTTTTATCGATATAATTCGATATGTACACCGTAACTGAGAAGTAATATCAAACATAATTAAATTTTGAATGTTAATTAATAGCTAAGGCATTGTACTCTCAAATATATCTTGACTATTTGGGTTTAAGCGAACAAATATATAAAAAAAAATGTTATTATCCTAAATTTTATGTTTATGTGAAGAGTGCATTTTTAAGATCGTTAGTATAGGGACATAATCTCGATTAATACATAAACTAACCCTGAATATATATTTATGAATAAAAAAATTAGTGTACATACTTTTGAACTCACACTATAAGACCATTTTTAGTGTCACAATCTTTGAAAAAAAGTATCTTTAATTGTTGATATTTGGGATTTAATGGTCATTTAATTGTCAGTAAGTGTTCGAAAAAATTGTTATCAATAATTAATGACCGTTAACAAAAATTGTACAATATTTTTTACAGTTACTGAATGTCAAAGATACTCTTATCAAATTTTTGAACAATTTTCGATAGCTACTACACGCAATGGTCAAAAACAATATATTTGTCAACAATTACAAATTCAAAATACATCTTAGAAAATACAGTTTCAACAATTTTAACTGTCAAAAAATCATGCAAATAAATTTTATTCCAACTTCCCTCTAAATTGTTCTTTTTAAGTACGTAAGTAATTTTTCTGTTAATAATATTATTTATGGAAATATTTATATTAAAACAGGTTATGTAAATAATTGTTCAAACTTGTTTATATATCATCGACCAAAAATTTTCTTATCCAAATATTACAAATGAGTAATGTATTAATTATTCACACGGAAACAAGAGAGGGCCTTGTTCTTTCAATCTAAGGTTTGGAGCATTTTTGAATTGCATTTGTAGCTGTTTCATGATAGGATATTTGATTCAACTTTGCGGAGGAGTGGACTCGCTGGCTCAAGATTAGGCTCTTTATAGTACTATCATAATTAATAAATTGATGGATCCCTTGATGTGGTTTCCAAATTTATTTAAACAGTGAAATTGTGATTGTATAACAACTAATGCTTGAGACAGTGCGTCCCTCTCTTGTTCCTGCATGAACAGGAGATGATCCCTTCTCTTAAAATATAAAACTCTTTCATGTCAATCTGAATATTTACAATTGGCTAAAAAATTTGAATGTTCTCTCATTTCTAATAAAATTTCTATGCTCGGATATTCTGAATAAGTAAGTGCAAAGTAACTTTAGAGTTATAGAGCCAAGAGAGGAAGACATGGAGCAAAGACAACGCACCAAGCATACAAAGCAAAGCTACTCGTCAGTCATCTCTACCCAACTATCATTAATGGTGGGAAGAGAATGCCAATCATGCCCGCTCTTAGCACCAATTTTCTAACAGCACAAAATTGAAAAGACTTTTTTTTTTTATTGACAATCAAAATTAAGAGTGGATGAAAAGACTTTTTTCAACAGAAAGTAACGGTCATTAAAATTAGTTAATTGAAAATACTCACTTTTCTTATAGTGATCAAAGGACATTGAACATAATTATTTAGATAAATTAAATATTAAATTACGTATTTCCACTAATTTTGGTCTTAAATTTATCTGAAATTACTTGCTTCTTTTATTTTAAAAAAATTCAAAAAAAACCTTTTTTGGGGGTTCGTAAAAGACAAAAACTTCAGCCCCTTTGCATTTAAAAAATAACATTGCAGAATAATTTTTTATACGAAAAAGAAAGCGTATCCAACAGAAAAACAAACATGAAAAGAACTCAAACTGTAAAATCTGAAAGGTTACGTGCATTGATCCTGAAAAGACTACTGCAGGTGCTTTGGAATGCACATGAAACATGTTGAAGGAAAAAGAGTAGTCATACGCCAACAATCCTCTCGTAGACACTGTAAAGCTGTGGGCAATTAGTGTTTAGTAGCTAAAATATTATAATGATATTTCGTGAATAGCAAAATAGCGTCAGTGGGTAGCGTGACACATTCAAAATAAGTTGTTGCTGGAGAAGAAACTGTAAGGAATTTTGAGCTAAGGAATTTTGAGCTACCTCCTATGGTACTCTTGTACGAGATTGATGCAATCTATCTACACAAACCCATTGTCGCACAATGGACGCATCAAATCAGGCTATTATATGGACGCAACGTGGCTTGCGCCGTCTATGACAAGGACCATTCCAGAACAATACTTGACAGCCATTTGAATATCTTGAATTTGGATTCTCTCTATTAATTTTTTTTATTTATTTTTTTATTAAAATCTGAATTTTTAAATTTATTAACCACTAATAATTAGTAATAAAAATTTTAAAAGATACAATTTTAACTATTAAATTTTAGTCTAGAGACAACAAAAAAATAGTGAAAAGAATCTAAATTCAAACATAAACATTTCAGAGTAAATAAACAACTAGAGTTACGTTTGGAATTACGTTCCGAAATTATGTTTGCACAAAAACATTATTTTGTTACTTCACATGAAACGTGATTTGGAAGGAATAAAATGCGTTTTCAAACACACACTAGTCCAAGTTGGTTATGTCATTATGGATCCTGGGATCTTTAGTTGATGCACAGTCCTATATTGCTTGTATAATCTATGAAACATGTTGAGAGCAAATTCTAGGCGAATATTAAGAGTATGAAATACTTGTTTGTAATGGCAATACCAAATAACGTAATGAATCAAAGAATGATTGCAGTGTGGGCCATTATGTTCTCATTAGAGGAAAAACAATTTTGGAGTCAGTTAGTAATGTCCATGGGTTGAAGCTGATCAACACACTATACTAAAGGACATTCAAACCAAATCATGCTAGCAGAAGGGCATTGTAGAAATAAATGATTCACTGTTTCCTCCATTAACTGACAAAATGGACAATACACTGTAAATGATGTGCCTTAGGGTATATTTAGATAGAAGTTTTTAGAAGAGAAGGGAAGAAAATAAGATGTTTGGTTGAAAAAATTGGAGGGAAGGCCCCTCCCTCCCTTCCAAAATTTGGAGAAAGGAATTTTTTAATTAGTTATTTATTTTATTATCTCTCAATATTTTTAATATTTTAATTTTTTAATATGTTAACATTTAATAAAAATTAAAATAATTTTATTTTTTCATCAAAAATTAAAAATAAAAAAAAAAGATTGGGACTCAAAATTTTTTAAAAAAAATATTAATATAAATATTATTTTATAAAAAAATTAAAATAATATAAAGATAAATTTATCTAAATATAATTACTTCCCTTTCTCTCCTCTTCTAAACCAAACAATAACTCATTAAACTTCCTCTTCTCCCCTCCCCTCTCCTTCCCTCTATTAACCTCCCTTCTTTTTTTCGCTGTTGAACCAAACAAAACTTTAAGGATTGAAGTAAGCATAAGAGCAATTTGTAATTACTTCCATAGAAAAAAATTACTCAAAAAGGGAGGAAGTCACCACAATTTATCCCATGTTGAGAAACCAAGAAGAATATGTGAAAAAGAAGTTGAAGACTATCTATGCTTAACAACATATTGAATTACATCATTACTAGTCTGAATTAAGTTATCTTGGATACTCATGGAAGAGAAAGATAAGTGTGAAATTTAATGAACTCATAGAAAGTTACTAACGCTTGAGAATTTTAAAAATCATAATCATGAAAAATAAAGACACCCACAATCACTTATGATGAAAACATATTTAGTTACATGAGCTACCAAATATGATAATTATAAGAATAATGGGTCAATCCCCTAATTACCATTGAAAATTATCACTAATCACTAGATTAGATTTATGAATTCCCTCCACATGCAAGCCATTGCAAAATTAATATTGAGTTTGCTTGATTAGGAATTTTGGTAATGTTTAGGTTGCAAAGTACATACTAATTATAAAGAAGATTCAACTCCTATTGAATGTCATGATCTTAGCCAATAAAACCTAATTACAAATTTGCATATGCTTAAATCTAACTCCTCCTAAATGACGAGGTAAAAGAAGGACTTTTTAACAAAGTAATGGGTCTTAGATTTCACATTTGAATGACCCAAAAACAAAAAAAAAACTCTATCTTTATATCAATTTCATGATAATAATTTTTAAATAACGTAAAACAAGATAAGGGAATCAATAATTTTCTATAACAAAAACAATAATAAAGCTTGTGTAATGGTCAAATCAACCGCTTATCCTTTAGTTCATAAATTAGCTTACAAAACACCCGCTCAAAACTAAGTCTTTCAGTATGTGGTGCTCAAAAAACTCAATTGGTTGCATTAACCCTATTGAATGCTTTGATCAAATTTGAGTATTTGACTAGTAGCCTTTATATGGGTAAGTAGCTATGCATTTCAACAACCTAATTATCTTGCATTTGACCAATCATTTTATGACTTTGTACAATTTTTGCATTAAAAAAAAACACTTATCAGACTATCTGTTTTCTTTTTGGAGCATATTAAAAGACGTTTTAATTAATATTTCTATATTATTTATTTATGCATTAAAAAGTAAAGGAAAAGTCTGCATAATTTGATCTAAATTCAAGATAGATTTTTTTTTGGATAAAAATTAAATTCAGGAAAGATTAGAGTAATTTTATCAAATTTGATTTTATGATGAAAACATATGACCAAAAAACTTTTCAAATTCTGTTAAAATATTTTCATAAATACCACTAAGGAGGAAAATAAAAGTAGTTCTCGTGTTTAACGGATACCCAATGAGTCAACAATGAACAACATTACATAACAATGGATCCGTATTTGACTACACTAATGTATTATATTTCATATATTCTACAGATGTACATTATAAAAAGAAAAATAGGAAATCCATCGGCATGGAGATCGAATTTAAGAATTTTTGTAAATTATATTCAGATTCTTCACCACTCAACTGTGATTAGTAACTTAGAATAGTTTATTACAGAAGTTTGCAAGACGAAAAAGATAACTATATGCAATTTAAAAAATAAAATAAAATAAACTTGCACGCATTGATATTGCTCCTGATTGTTTTCTCCATTATTAATTAATTTTTATAATTGATCCTGCCATGGGTCCCATTGCATCCTTTTCATTGTCTAATTAGACGTTATCTTTAACTCAATTAACTCCCCCCGCACCATGAAAAATATTGTACTTGCTGACCTGATGTTTGCTCACAAGGCAAAACTTGGGAGCTGGGTCTTGTCGGCTTCTAGGCCCATTTAGTAGGCAGAACGGAATGAAAAAATAATTTTAAAAATTAAAAATAATTTTTATATCTTATTTTAAAAAATAAATATTATTAAGTAATAATTATAAAAATATAATAAATATTATATACAAAATTAATAAAAAATAATCCCTTTCCTGTTTACTTATTAAAGGAGGTCTCAATCCTTATCACACTCTTTGTTGTTCTATTTACCTTATGCCTACATAAAATTGTTATATTTGAAAAAAAAATGTAAATAGAATGAAATAATTACATTTGTTATAGTATAAAAAAAATGAGAATGTAATTTTATTTGTATATTTGATTAGATAAAAAAGTACATAGATAAAAAAGAATGATTGAAAGATGATTGTATATCCTGACTTAAAAATAGTATTAGAATTAAAAAAAAGTAATAAAAATAACATAATAATATATCTTGTAAAAATTAAGTATAATAATTAACTTCTATCTGTATGCTTATGAAATAAAAATAAATTTTGTATCTAATCTTGCAAAATGTGTACCAAACAAAATTATTTAATAAATCCTTTTTCTTTTATCTTTGTCTACCAAATGGCCATTTGTGTTTAATTTTTGTTGTTTCTGTTGTTTTTTGTGTTTTTGTTTTCTAGACTTCCCATGTTGATTTAAATTTTCTTACTAAAAAAAAGGACTATAATTCTACTTTGGCCCTTCATGAATAAGTTTTTCTTTTCCATTTTGTTATTCATAAAATTATTTTAATATTTTCTCAATTTGATCTATCACATGAGATATTTCCCAATTTAATTTCTTATAATACTATTTTCTCAATTTAGTTTTTTACATATAGATATTTTTTAATTTAATTCCTCACAAATAAAATTATTAGAACATTATTTTGATTAATCTACTGTTAATAAAATTAATAATCAATCTACATATTATATAATAATAACTATGCAATAACTTATATAAAAATGTTTTATATGTCATTATATTTGTTAATTTCATGAATAATAGATTAACGTAAAAATATTATCGATAACAATTTTATTTGTAAAGAATCAAATTGAATAATATTCATATAAGAGAGACTAAATTGCAAAATATTTTATTTGTAAAAAAGATCAATTAAAAAGATAATTTTGTGTTTTAAAAAAAAAGTAATAAATTAGATAATGTATATATCCGTATTTGAATATTAAATTATGGCGAATTGTATTTAAAGTCACCGGGCAGAATGCATGAAAGCGATGGCTCCATTTGAAGAGTAGCAATAAATTCTTTTTTCTTTCTTAAATACTATATTATTGGTGTGAAGTGTGAACGGTAACCTAAATGGAGGTCATGATGATGCCACTATGAGATGTCAAGACAGTTTGAAATTTGGATTCCTCTTTAAAATTAATAAATAATAAATAAAAAGTTCATTGTAAGATCGTGAAAGGCCATATGAATTTCCACATGGAGATCCATGCACCTTTCACACACAAAAACCCAAAAGAAAAAAGAAAAAAACTTAAGTCAGAGTATGAAATTAAGATAGGCATACGTTATTATATTGCTTGTTTTTCCTTATCATATTTAAATGGGAGTTTGAACAACCACTGATAAAAGCAACATCAATATATAATGTCCGGAGATTACTCAGGACGAATTGGAAGGATGGAATGTGACGAGGACCAACAATTTAGGTTCAAGGAGCTCAACTGTGACATACGCATTCAAGATAGAAGTAACGAGAAACATTTTAGTAACAAATCTGACTATATAACATATATAGAGCAGATTCTTTACACTGAATAGCCATTTTTCTGCAAAGGCCTTAATCTTTTTGACGGATGAACTATTAAAGTCTTGGTACGTCTCAACTCTCACGCGTCCTTTGGTAAAAGATAGAAAGGTTTTCCTTTTTCATTTGTATAGAGTTTATTATATTTTTTAATTATTATTTAATAACACTTATTTATTTTTTTATTATCTTTTAAAATAAGGATATAATAATATTTATTTATTTATTTTATTATTTTTATTTATATACTTAACATTTTATATATCAAACGACTTCTTAAAATTAATAATTATTGTTATTAACTTATCCTACGAGTTAATCTTGTTGCAAGAGTTTGGCTTTAAAGACTAACCTTAAAAATCTGTAAAATTGTTATATAAATTATTCAATTTAATAATTATTAAATTATTTTTATCCTTATTTCGAATTTAAATAATACAATAAATTTTTAATAGTTTAGTTAAAAAAATTAGTTGACTTTAAAGATATATTTGGTATCCTGTGATTAAATATAAAAAGCATTGCAATATTAATTAAAATATTTATTATATTTTTATAATTATTACTCTATAATATATATTTTTATTATTTTTTAATATATATATATATATATATATATATGAGAATCATTTTTTATCTATTTCATTCAATTTTTTTTTTAATTTTATTTTTATTTTCATTCTTAACATTACATCAAATCAAATATAAAGTTTAGACCACCCCTGTCCTAGAGTTGAAAGGCTAGACTAAAAAACTTGTTTAAAAGCTAACCATTGTTTTATTACCTCGGTTCTATATTTTTTAACAAGACTGAAATGAAAAAAAAAAAACACATTAAAATATAGAATAAATTACACATGTTTTTTTCTTAATTTGGCTAAAATTGTATAGACTCTTCTTTATTTTTAAAATATACATAAAACTTTCATAAAATTAAAAATTATCTTTTATTTTAATTTAATTTTAAATTTTGTTTACTAAAATACTCTCTGTTTAAAAACATTAGTTAAACAAAATATATACGAAGGTAAATTGTGAGTATTTTAGCAAAAAATTTTAAAATTAGTTTCAAACATAAGATAATTTTTTTATTTTAAGAAAGATTTGTGTATATTTTAAAATTAAAAAATTATATAATTTTAACCCCAAAAAAAAGTATGTATAATTTATTTTAAAATATATATAATTCTAAATTTTTTGCAATGCTTTCATTTAATGACCAAACACTATCAACAGTGCCAGAGCTCTGCCAATACATTATGTAGCAGCGTGCGGCATTTTGCAAATTATCTGATCTTATCCTTCTACTATTCTATCCACAACGGCAAAGTGTACAACACCCAATATAGAAGGCCCTGATACGACAAACTTTAAAGCTCCAGTTAGACAGGATTAGGAAATAGGTGTTAATATTGTTGTGACAAAGAGAGTAAAGGATAGAAATGAAAAAAAAAAATTTGTAGATAAAAAATATTTTTAATATATTTATTTTTAATGATTGAATAATAATTAATAAATAATATTAAATAATGATTATAAAGACAAAAATAAAATTTTACCAAAATTTTAACTTTCCTTTCCTTTTTTCATGTCCAACCAAACAATTAAGGTTTAGTAAGCAGATGTTTAATCAGCGGATTCAATTTCAATGCAAATAATATCAAAACCAAGATTGTGTGACTGCATACAACTTATGAAACATGAACAAAGAAGTTGTATTATACATATCAAATATTTATACGAAAAGTTTAGATTTTATGTATTCATAATTTTTTTTAGTTTTTTAATTTCAATTTTTATTTTTTTAAGTTGATAATTAAAAAATTAATTTCATTCTATATTATACATATTTCAATATAAAAAAATTGGTGCTCATCACCGTATCCAGACTCATATTTATATTAGTATCTAAGCATCCAGGCCACAACCAACGCTTTGTTTGCAAAGTCCTAAAACACTCAAGTAAATAGAGTAGTAGACACCCATTTCCCCACAAGTAATAATAATAATAATAATAATAATAATAATAATAATAATTATTATTATTATTATTATTATTATTATTATTATTATTATTATTATTATTATCCAGCTATAAATTGCTTCTTTTTCTTTTGGCCATTTTTTTAATTTGCAAAAACCAGAAGCTTCATATCATAAATTAATCAAACCCATTAGCAGACAAGCAATATGCTCGGCTAGTATTATCAGAAGCAGAGCAACCGAAGTATATCAACTTAGAAAATTTGGAGCCCAGCAAGCCAACCATACATATTCAGTCTCGGGGAAGTTGTTGTGGGGCTTTAACACAACATGCATATTTTTGAGATGTAATCAAAATCGTTTATTTAAATGATTTAAATTTTAAATTTTTAAATTTTTATCTTTTATTAAAATAATTAATTTTATTAAAATTTGCAATAAAAAATTATTTGTATTTTATATTATGTATTCTTTAAAATTAAAAAACTAAAACTTGAAAAAAAAAATAGACTGTCTAAATTTAATTTGATGTAAATCAGGTGTGATAAAAAAATGCACAGATAAAATGTGCAGTGAATTGGGATCAATTGTTGTGGCACCAAGAAGAACTTGATAATCAAGACAAGGCACGAATCAACTAGACACCAGTAATTAAACACTTCATTACTTGCTCGTAAAAGCATAATACTAAACTTAAATTCTTTAGTGAAAATACATAAATAATTATAAGATAAATTACTTTTTCTTCTCTTAAAAGATGATCAAATTACATGGTATTTTTCTCTTTTTTTGCAAATTACACTGATTTATCTAAAGTCAAAAAAATGTATTATACTAACCTCTACTATAATAAAAAATAAATTATAATTAGACTAATTTATCTAAAATATTTTTTATATTTATTATTTATATAATACAACTAATATTAAATATGTATTTCAAAAATATAAAATAATCCATTTTCAAAATTTTAAATAATAATATAGATATTTTTAAAATAAAAAATTTTAAAAAATATTTTTGTAGTAAGTTATTTTTAATAAAAAAAAATTAATATTATTCTTGAAAGTATTTTAACTATCTTTTAGTTTTAAAGGAATTTATATATATTTATATAACAAGAAAAAGAACTATGTAATTTAAATTTTAAAAAATAATTTATTCATAATTTTGTTACAATCTGTATAATTATCTTTTGATTATTTCACTTATGTTCTGATCACTTGTGGGTATTTACGCTGCTTAGGGTGACCTATTGTCCTCCTATCCTGTCATATACTGCAGCATGCTTGACTCTGTATTGTAGAAAACAGAGACACTAGCACTCCTTTATTTAGGCTGTCACATTTGTTAGACTTACACTGTCATTAACTTGATTTATTAGACTTTCACATTTTGTCTTCAATAAGGAAAAAAAGTGACGACATTTCATGATTTAAGCCATGGTTTAGCCTTTATGTCGCTGCCATCATAACTTATTTTGGTGACATATTCTTGATCTTCAGAACAGAGTAACACAGGAATGAAATAGGAAGAAACAGAAGCAGCCTCCTTCAACTATATTTAAAGCAAATGTGTGAGATTCTGGATTTAATTGTTCCGACTCCTTTGATTACCCTTTTGTCCTCACAGTTAATAAGGATTGTTATGAAACTGTACATCTGTACCTCATGGGTGCAATACCTATCTTGATAATATGATTAAATTTGCCTACGCAGCTAATTCTTCCAACAAGGACAACCCGTGTGAAACTTGGTTTCTATTAAAATATGCAAGAGATATCTGAATTTGTTCTTTTCACACTTTGGATAGTTCTAGTAGCTCAGCCAACGACATAGCATGTGTGCTCTTTTTGCACAAAACAAAAATTAAAAATTGTCAAATGATCGCATAGTTATGACTCTGCTTTCAAAGTCTATCAGAAATATTGAACTTGGAGAACAAGTATATCAAATCCCACATGAGCAATGACATCATCATAGGTAAACCACAAATCAAAGTTGTCAATTTTGCACAACTATAAATACCTGGAATACACAAAGGCACAAACAGAATCAAAAAGGCAATTAATCATTTGTAGGTAACTATCTACGTACTCTGTTTGTAAGGCAAATGGCTGATCAACAGGACAGTGTGGTTGTGTTAGATTTCTGGCCAAGCTCTTATGGGATGAGGGTGAAAATCGCTTTGGCTAAGAAGGGCATTGCATATGAGTGCAGGCAAGAAGACTTGCAAGCCAAAAGCTCTCTGCTTCTGGAGATGAACCCAGTTCACAAAATGATCCCAGTTCTGATTCATAATGGAAAACCCATCCATGAGTCCCTCAACATCGTTCAGTACATTGATGAGAACTGGAACCATAAGCCTCATTTGCTTCCCTCTGATCCTTACCAGCGATCCCAAGCCAGGTTTTGGGGTGATTACATTGACAAGAATGTAAGTATATCTCCATAGCTGTACTCCTACTACCCTATATCACTCTCCCCCTTCTTTCGTTTATTTCCCTTTATCTCTCTACATTATTATAAAATTGGAGTAAATTAATGTTTCCATTCCCTAAAATGGATCTTGCTTCTCAATTTGATCTCTAAAATTTAATCATGTTATTCTAGTCTTTTAAAGAGTATTTAATCTTCATATTATTAGGGATAAAGTAACTTGGCCTAATATAAAATTAATATAACTACTAAATGTTCAATTGTCATTGAAATATGTTAGGATAAAATACTGTATCATTATAAATACTGATAGTATCATACTGTTTTGTTATTCTAACATGAGACATGACATGTTCTAATAACAATTGGATATTTAGAGAAATAAGGAAGATATGAAAGAGAAAATATTTTTTAAATGACTAGAATAAATTGTTCACATTTTAAGGGATCAAATTAAGATAAAATATATTTTTAAAGAACAAAATATCAATTCACTCATAAAATTATTAACCAGTCTTCACTAAAAAAATTTAAATTTTTGGCTTAAAATATTGTATAATTAAGTGATCAAAAGTTTAATTTATAATTAAAAAATTTTGTGTAAGAGAACTTATTAAAGATTATAATACAACTATTCATAAATTTTTATTTAATTTTGAGTTACGAGGTTCTTTCACGTGTCTCACAACCAAATAAACAATCACAAGACAGGCATAGATAATTTGGTGGGATGTAAACGATGCAGGTATACAGCATAGGAAAGAAAGTATGGACAGGGAAAGGGAAAGAGAAAGAAGAAGGGAAGAACGAGTTGATAGAATGCCTGAAGATGCTGGAAGGGGAGCTTGGAGAGAAGGCTTATTTTGGAGGGGAGGAGTTAGGGTACGCGGATGTGGCCCTTGTTCCATTCAGCAGCTGGTTCTACAAGTACGAGACATTCGGGAATTTGAGCATAGAAGCAGAGTGTCCAAAGCTTGTGGGTTGGGCCAGGAGGTGCTTGGAAATCCAGAGTGTGGCTAAGTCACTGCCTCACCCTCACAAGATATATGAATTTGCCATCCAGTACAAAAAGACACATGGGTTGGACTAGAGAATAAAGAAGAGGGGAAGGACGCCTTTGGCTAGGAATCTAATATTAATGCGCGGTAATATAAAATAAAATAAAATAATTAAATCACTAGCTGTGATCTAGAATTAAATTTGTGTTCGGTCTACCAACTTAAACAATCCAATTGTCCGTGAACAATTAAGTATCACAATCTACTATGTGTGGTTTTTTCTATTTTCTTTCTTATACTATGTGTATGTGTGGTTTTTACTTCATGAATATGAGCCCCCCCCCCCCCCCTTTGGATTCATGTATCTTGGGTGAATAAACATGTTTCCTAATGAATAGCATAAAGATACTACATAGGGTATGTTATGAGAAGTCTTAATTTAAAATTTTCTGGCATCCTTATGAAAAAAAATTAAATCAATAAAAAATTAGTCTACCTAAATATTGGGTGCATGGTTGTTATTCCGATCTTCATGAGGCTGAAATTTATATCCGGTTAAAAAAATTTGGCTCCAATTAATATCCAGTTATGTTCTGATATTTAACGGTGTAATTTTTTCTAATGTATTGGACATATGATGGAATTTTAGCAACCTCTATTTAAAAAAAAAAAAAAAAAGTCCATAACTAGTTCATGATACTTCAAATTCATAATTTTCAAAATCATTATATTGTTTTTAATGATAAGAGTATCCCCAGGCCTGTTTATGTGTTAATTGAAACTAAAGATGTGTTCTCAATATAGGCATAATACATTTAAGAAAATAAACTCTTTGAATGCTAGTCTCAAAACTTTACCTAGGTAATCAGGATAAAGAATATATTTTCTTAATTGTTGAAAGCTATCATCGCTACACATGTTTTCGTAATGAAGGTTTTAAAATTTTCAAAATATTTCAATTCACTGAAAATTTTATCTTGTTAATTATTTAAAAAAATATGATCTTCAATAAAAAAGTTCTTAACTGATATATATATATATATATATGCACACATACTAATATATGGCCTTGAGACCTTCTGGTGTCTTGGCCCCAAAATTATGTGTTAGAATATGAAAATTTAGCACTATCTTTGGAGATGACTATTCTTGCTGAGGGCAAAGTTTGATTCATACTTGGTGGTCTCTGGAAAATATAATATAAATTATAAAAATAAAAATAAAAATTAAAGTCCATGTGAGAGGCTGAGAAGTTAAATAACTATCCAGTATTTTATATATATTTTTAAATATAAAATTTATTATTATTTAATTTTATATTCAAAATTAAGAATATATATTGAAGTAATTTTTCGATGCAAATTTTTTTTTAAATAGGAATTTATTTTTTAAATAAAATAAAATTAAAAAATCATTCGTTAACATACTCATTGTCATTGTCATTACTTTGGGCCAAAGTTCCCAAGTTTCAAGCCCAACCCAAATTTAGAAAGCCCATAGACACCACGAAAACCGATTTCACACGCACATAGAGGAAGCAGGAAAACCCTAATGGCGACTTCGCTCCTTTTATAAATAGCGAGTGTTACTGCTATAATCTTCGGCTGCTAAGATCGTCTCCTCGCTTCTCCAAAGGTTCTCGCTAGAGCTCTTTCCTGCTAGAGGTTCTCACTACAGCTCTTTTCTATCTCATAGTGACAAGTATTTTATTCTGCATCATTTCTTCCTGCATCTGTAAATTGAGAATCAACCTTTTCTTTTTTGGGTTTGTGGTTGAATTATGAGCGTTGCATCTGTGCATAATAAGCCGATGCTCTGGATTATAAACAAGGAAGGAAGCATGGTAGTGTGCACAGAAATTGAGTCATCTGGGTCAACATGTCTGCTCTCTCTGATCCCTGATTTGAGGGCCTGGTTGCGACCCACATTGCGCAAGTTCTAAGTTATTCGTTAACTGCCAATTTTAATGACTCTGATAAGTGTTCTTATTTTTTGAAAGGAAACAAATCTTCATGTTATTACTTAAATGAACTTTAAATCAGTTGACTTGGAATATTATGTGCTTTTTTATGTTTGAACATTATGCGTTTTGGTATTTGTTGTTGTTGCAAAGGCATTCCAAAGAGTGAGCTTTTGGTGTTTTATTTTTTCGGCCATGAGCTGGTGTTTTGTGATGCCAATCGAAACAGCGTATTTAAAATTTTAAAATGTTTTCAAGAACCTTCATGATTCTTAAAAATAAATCCAACAAGAGTCTTGTGCGAATTCTTATATCTTTATTATTGAAAGTTGCATATAATTTTATAAATTTTAATTAAATTATATTTATTTTGGTATTATTTGGATATCTATATATCGAACTGCATTTAGTCTGACCCTCAGGAGGAAAACACTAACGATCAGACCTGCCAACACTTGAAACTAGAGACCTCGTAATTCCTTAGCTTCTTCACAAAGGAAGTCCTTAGGACGAAGCAATTTAGCGTTCTGGACACCTTTCAAACACAAATGTGTACTTCTTTGCACAATGGCTGCTTTAGCATAATCATCTAAACCATTTTCTGCAACAAAAATTATCATACCACCAGATATCAAATCACGAAATGGTGCTTCTCAAGTTCTCCAAGCCCAGTCAGACTACGAAGAAAATTTCTGGAGAAATTGCACAGTGCTTTTCAAAACACATTTTCCATAGTGGATAAGACCGCAAGAGACCCTGGGACTCAAATTACAGACCACAGAATATACCATGGAAGCCTTCGAGCCTTTTCTGCACTCAAGTCAGAATGAGAATTAAATCTTTAACACTTTAAACTTTCAAATTTAAAAGACATCTGTAGACCTGCTCTATGAATCTATTCTAATTATCAACGTAGTCTTATAATTTTAGGAGGGATAGGGATTGTGTAATTTGTGATATCAGAGTTATTGACAGATCGGGAGGCTCAATTAGGTCAAAAAGAAAATTAAAAGATTAACTTTCATTTGGGTAACTACCAGTAAAAGAATTAAGAAGCGAGTCATATATGTATCCCCAATTTCCAATAGTACGCGATAAGCTTGTGGTTTTACACACTACAGCCCATGTTTCTTTTCTGTTTTGCATTAACTAAGGCAATATACGAAGCCAAAGAAATTGAAATTGAGGCTCGAAAGAGTAGCCAATCTATGATAGCACATATATATGTGTGTGTGTGTGTGTGTGTGTGTGTGTGTGTGTGTGTGTGTAGCAAATTCCTTTCCACTTTTTGAGAGATGAATTTGTGCTAAGCTTGTGGTTTTACACACTACAGCCCATGTTTCTTTTCTGTTTTGCATTAACTAAGGCAATATACGAAGCCAAAGAAATTGAAATTGAGGCTCGAAAGAGTAGCCAATCTATGATAGCACATATATATATGTGTGTGTGTGTGTGTGTGTGTGTGTGTGGTGAACCATTTTGCTTGCCTTTATTTTATTAACCACGTTTGGTAGCAAATTCCTTTCCACTTTTTGAGAGATGAATTTGTGCTATTGCTATTCCATATTTTAGTTAATTAGATGATAACTCTGTTGCTAACATTTTATCTTATTTTTCAGAAAAATGGCTGGTGTTCTGTCTCAGAAGAAAATGGCTCGGTATAGTACCGCTTCAATCTGTACAGGCATTAACCTTAGCACAGAGTGTATTAAACTCTCAATTAACCTTCATAAATAGCATACTAAATTCTCAAATAAGGCATACTACATTCCAATATTTTTAAAACTAAATTAGTCATTGAATCAGTGAAAACAATACTAATTCATGGTTCATTAATTCAATCGTGTTTTAAACGTTGGCAAATTAGTCATAATTAAATATATATTTTTTATTCTATATATTAAAAATTTAAAATAATAAATAATCACAAATAAATTTTAATAAATTTTAAAATATATTATGATTAATTGTGTATAAAAATAAATTATACATAACAGAATTTTTAATTTGTTTAAAATATATTTACATAATTTTAATAAAAATCATTTGAATTTTATTTTTATTTCTCATCTATTATATTAAAATTTTAAGTTTAAGTTATGGACAAGACAATAATGATGGTTCAATGGAAAATATATTGTTCATCATGCTAATAGTCAAAATTTTATTTAACTATTGGTTATTTTATTATTTTAAAATAAAACTATGATAAAGTATTTTGAAATATAACCATAATAAAAACTTTATATTAAGTATTAAATATTATAATTGAAAACGTATTCTAACTCAATGGTAGGGATGCGTTTACATGCCAAGAGAACTTGAGTTCAAGTTGCAGCATTACCAACTATGTTAAATAAACTGCAAATTAGTTCAACCAATTACCTGATTGGTTTTTTTGGCTCTCATCGATTCTTGATCAATTCTTAAGTCATCTTATTTTGAGAACCAATTGAATTGAACCCCAGACTAATTTCTTATCGAACTAATCAGTTTGGACTAATTTTTACAACAATGCTACATTCTCAAATAACTATAAATCATATAGAGTTCAATGGTTTTACCTAAATTTTTGCGCAAATGGCCATAATGGGTTTAGGCAATGGTTTAACATGAACCATTGCTTGAACATGAGAAAAAAGTGTCAAGGGTATATGGTTTTTTTTTTCTCTCTCTATAGGCTAAGATAGAAAAATATATAGAGAGTATACTTATTGTGAGAGAGTATGTTAAGGTATTTCATAAAGAAGTTAGTGGCCTATCCTTAAATAGGGGTCTAGAGTTTGCCTTAGATATCCAAAACCTCTTATAGGATGGCACATGTAGAATTAGGTGAGTTAAAAAATCAAATTGAGGAGTTGCTAGAGAAAAGGTTTATTAGACTCAACATGTCCCTTCATTTTTCAAGAAAAAATAGGTCATAACTCAAATCTTTAACCACAACTGACGCATAAAGTAAGCCCACTTAACCTAACTTAGTCTAGCAAGTTTAAGGAACGTAAACACTTAACCAATATAACAACTAGGACAAGTTAAAGTTTTAAGTTAAAATCATAAATATTAATCTTATTATGCAATCAAAACTATTTAGGAGTTGCCAAATATTTGATGGATCAATCATTCACAATTCAATATCTAACACTTTTTAAAATAAACAAAAAAATAATAATGAAAAGAAAAATAAATGCTTTTAAAAGACTATAGCCATTTCAAGGCCTGACACCATATTATCTAGCTTGATGCTTAATAATAATGACATTATGAAATCTTACATCACTATGTTCTAATAAGGAACTTACCTCACATATCTAGGAATAGCCTTAAAACACTTTACTTAACTACTTGTTGATCTTAAAAAAATACAAAAAAAAATATAAGGAATAGTGTGAGTCTACTACTGATGAGTGAACAAATAATAAAATGTACAGAAAGGGAAACAAATGTATTTAAACTTTTTGCAATCAAGTAATATTAATAAAATATCAATTCATAATAACATTTGAATATAAATAAATAAATACTTTCATTCAAATAGTAATTAACTTTAGAAAATATAAATTTTTAAAGGTAAACAATTAAAATTTGTTAGATGGATAGTGTGTGAAAGGGTTAGCCACTACACTTTTCACATCTTAGTATTATCAGCTTTTCTTATTTTATAATATGAAAGTGCTACTATGTATATTTCAATTTAATCAAGTACATCTAGGTCATTACTCTTGTTATTGATTATAGGATTCATATTATATCTCATCTATTACCTTTCTAAATATATAATATAGATTAGTAATATGACCTAAGGAGGCATAGTTGATCCATCCTTAAAAATCGATGTTAAAGGAAAAGATTATCTCTATAACTACCACACCAAGTATCCCATATTACTCAATGTAAACTTAAATTTTCAAATTTTATAAGTGATACGTTAAGCTTTCCATATTATTTGATATAAGACTTAGGTTTTCATAGAATAGTCCGGGAAAGAAATGTTCTCTATAAGTACCACACCAAATATAAATAATTTTAAAAAATTATTACAAAAATCCAAATATAATTAAATAAGTGATTTAAAAATATGTTAAACAAAAAAGCATAAATTTAATTTATATAACTAGATCTCATTACAAAAATAAATATACTTTAATAGATATATAAGACAATAAAATAATGATTCATCATTCTCATTACTCTACTCATAAAAACACCATTAATTTTTAAAATAAAGTAAATAAATATTATATCATAAACAAATCATTAATAATAATAATAATGACATTAAAGAAATAAAAAATAATTCAAAGATATATATTATATAATTACCAATTAATTAAAAACAAATTAGTTTTAAAAAATTATTAAAAAAATCAAAATAAGAAAAATATCATATAAGATAGCTAAAGGAGACAATTCAATTAAAAGTTCACAGTATAAAAAAATAATATATTAAAAATTTTACTATCATTTATACTTTGTATTTATAAGAACATTCTCATATCACATATTTATAAATTTCACCCTTATTTATTATATATTTTGAAATTGAAGAATTTCAAAAAAAAAAACATTCAATTGAAGAATTTCAAAAAAAAAAAAAAGAATTTAAGATTAGCTTCCCCATAACAGTAAAATAGAAATTATTTAAAATGATATTTGAGGTAAGAAAAATATAATCAATATGTAAATGAAAAGTGCCTCCTTATTATTTATATAATCACCATTAGAGATTAATAGTAGAAATCCTTTCAAGGCACAACCTCATTTGATAAGATATCATTGGCAATACCTAAAACCACATTGAATATAAAATTATCAACTAATTATCAGATTAATACCCTATAATATTAATTTGACTAAACATACATTATAATAACTAAAGTCCCAAACTTACTCTAAGTTCTTATTATCACCACTAACCTTAAGTCTAGAATTTTTTTCTTAAATAAAAGTTCTTAAATTTAGTTTGAGTTTAAGAATTATCTTATGGAGATTGTTAGATAAGAATTTGTGGATGAATTCACACTTGGGAGGATGGATCTCAAAAGGCTCCAAATTGGTAGTTTCAACAATGGTGGAAGCTACAACCTTTTTGTGAACAGCCATAGCATGAGGGTGGTGGAGCAGAACATGGTGGCGATGGCTATAGGAGGTGGTGGTGGTGGCTAGAAGAAGGGCTAAACAGTGCCTACACAAGGGATTTGTTAAAGAAAGGAGAAAGAAGATGATGAATAATTATGAAGGCAAGGACTGCGTCTACAAAAATGGGGGTAGAAAGAAGAGGAAAAAGAAGAAAATAAGAAAAAAGGAAAATAAGAAAGGGATTTAGGATTTCCTACTATTAGGATTAGAATAAGGTATCAATGAATTTATTTTAAAGCCCAATAACTAAAATAAAGTTTTATAAGTATTTGAGTCTAATAAGAATAATCTATTTAAAAATATAAAAGAATCCTATTAGGCATGAAACATGTATACAAATAATTCCATAAGATAATTTTTAGATTTCAAAATTTAATTAGAAGTATTAGTTATTGCTTTCTACTATAAGATACTTTATTTTGGCGTTAATAGTTTATTTATTATTATTATTATTTTCTTTTTTTTTATTATAAAGTTGTTACAAAATATGTAAGTATGAGGTTATGCATTGATTATAAGCAGTTGAATTAGGTAACTATTAAGAAAAAATATCACTTCCTAGGATAGTTAACCTGTTAGATTAGTTGTCAAAAGCTACTATCTTTTTTTAAGGTAGATCTTAGATCAATATATCACCAATTGAGAATTATGGTCGAGGATATCCATAAAATAGTTTTTAGGACTAAGTATGGCCATTATGAGTTTTTTGTCATATCTTTTGGTTTGACTAATGGCCTGATAATCTTTATGAACTATATGAATGGAACATGTAAACCTCACCTAGATCAATTTGTTGTGGTACTTATGGATGATGTCCTTATATATTATAGGAATCCAGAGGATTAAGAGAGACATCCTAAGATAATGCTCTGAGTCTTGAGAGAGAAGTAAATTTTTGCCAAGTTTAATAAGTGTGAGTTCTGGCATAAAAAGGTTAGATTTTTAGGATATGTTATTTTTATAAGGGATATCAATGGATCCTTGTAAGATTGAGGTAGTGATGAGTTAGGAAAAGCCTGGATCAATAACTAAGGTTAGGAGTTATCCAAGATTAACTACGTATTACTATAAGTTTATTAAGTGGTTTTCTCAAATAGTTATATTGTTGATTAGGCTAACCAAGAAAGATAAACCTTTTAAGTAGGATAAGAAATGTGAGAAGTATTTTCAAGAGTTAAAGTTCAGGTTAACTTCTACCTCAACATTGATAATCCTAACTTACGAGTGACTTTTGTAATGTATAGTGATACATCTAAAAAAAAGTTGGGGTTATGTATTGATGTAGCAAGAAAGAGTGATAGGCTATACTTTTAAACAGCTTAGACAACACAAAAAATTACTCTACTCATGATCTAGAGTTAGTTGCCATAGGTTTTACTTTAAAAATTTGAAGACATTACTTATATGGAGTGTCATTTAAGGTCTTTAATGATCACAAAAGTTTTAAATATTCATTTGATCAAAGAGAGTTAAATATAAGACAGATGGCGTAAGTAGAATTCCTTAAATATTATGATTTTGTTCTTAAGCATCACTTAGAAAAAGCCAATGTTGTAGATTGGCTAGTATGATGATTAACGAGTAGTAGTTGATTGAGGACTTAAAGGATTTGAACTTATCTATCTATGTTACTTTAAGAAGCTTTTGGTTGATGAGTGACTTTAGAGACTAGATCAATAGTCCACAAGTTTAGAATGAATTTTTTATGGAAGTTTAGGAGTAGATTCCTTTAGGGAAATTTTAAAAGTTTACAATTACTAAAGATGGTGTGATCTTATACCAAGGTAGGCTGTGCATTCCAAAGAGTAATGACCTAAGCAATATGGTTTTAGCTTATGCTTATAAAAGTACATATATCATTCATCCAAATGTTACCAAAATGTATTTGAATCTTAAGAAAATCTTTTGGTGGCTTGGCATGAAATTAGATGTAGCCAAATATATATTTAATTGCTTGACTTGTCAAAAGGTTAAGATAGAATATCAGAAGCTAATTGGAATGTTGCAACCCTCAGAAATACTCGAATGGAAGTGGGGTGATATCTCTATTAATTTTGTGATGGAGTTATTTAGGACATTTTCATATTTTGATGCAATTTAGGTCATTGTACATAGGTTGACTAACTCTGTGCATTTCTTACAATTAATTATACTTATTCTTTAGACAACTTAGCTCAAATTTATATTAAGGATATTATAAATGGACCAAGTAACATAGTGTCTGATAAAGACTCTAGATTCATCTTTAGACTTTGAAAATCTCTTTAAGGAGCTCTAGAAACTAGATTGAACTTTAGTACAACCTATTACCTTAAGTCAAACAGACAAATTGAATGGACTATTCAAAACTTAAAGAATATGCTTAAGTCATGTGTGTTAGATCTTAAATGGAGTTAGGATGTGTATCTACTATTAGCTAAGTTTACTTACAATAATAAATACTATTCTGGCATTCAGATAGCACTTTTTAAGACATATATGAGAGAAAATGTAAGTCTCCACTTTAATGGGAAGAGAAGCCTGCTAGGTCCAAATATTGTAAATTAGAGCAATAAGTAGATAGAATTTATGAAGAAGAGGTTATTTACTGCCCAAAGTTGGTAGAAAAGTTATGTAGATCAAAGAATGAGACCTCTAAAGTTTGAGATTGATAATGATGTATTCCTTAAAGTCTTTCGAGTCACAGGTGTAAGCTAGTCATTAAAGTGTAGAAAACTTAGTCCTCAATATATAAGTCTATTTCAAATCCTTGATTAGGTCAAACCAATTACATATCACATCACCTTGCCACTAAATCTTTCTCAAATTCATAATGCTTTTCATCTATCTTAAAAAGTTTCATCCTGATCCTTCATATGTCATTGAGTTTAAGTTAGCACATTTGCAAGATAATATGTCTTTTGTGATTGAATTGAAAGGATTTGTTGACTATTAGCTCAAGCAACTTAAAAGGAAAAGTATATTGTTGGTCAAAATGGTTTGGAATGAACTATTCCTAAAAGGGGTAACTTGGTAAATTGAAGAAGACTTGAGAAAGTCATATCCAAACTTATTTATTTAAGGTAATCTAAATTTTGAAAACAATTTTTTAAAAGGAATAAAGAAATGCAATATCCCAAATTAATAAATTTGCTAGAATAATAAGTAGAGAATTATTGAGAATTTAACAATTTTAAAGGTAAGGGATGTGTAATACCAATGTTAGAGTATTTACTATTTTATTAATTTAGAATTGAGAATTTAGTGAGTATTTTATTATTTAAATAATTAAAACATATTAGAGATTTATATTTAATTATTAGGGAGCAAATAAGTGGCTCAATATAATAAAAATCATTGAAGATTCTTATACTAAATAATTAGTAAATGGCACCATTTATGAGTTAATATTTATTAGATATTTTATTATTTTAGTGATCTATAATTATTTGGGTTTTATTTTGGATGATAAAAATTTAATATGTTTAAGAAATAAAATAGGTGGACTAGAATATCTATTAGATTAATAAAAGGCCCATCAATTTATTCTAGTTAAAATTAAAAAAAAAATAAAGATCACAATCATCTATTTATAATTATCATAGCCTAATAGATATTTAAGTGAGTTACCATGATTTAAGGTGAATTTTAAATGAATATAACCCAAAAAGTCATAAAATTAAGGATTTAGTATACTATTAATTAAGGTTAATTAAGAATTTAGTATACTATGTGCTAAGATTAATACCTATATTAATTGAAATATACTAAGGCTATGAACATTATATGTATAAGTTAAGAATGACTAACTTTGATATAAATGCTTAAAGCCTAATATTAAGGTTTAAATAACAAGGTATGAAATTGATTAAGAAATCAGCACTTCTAACAAATAAGGCTAAGGTGATAAAAGAGTGTTTATTAGGATTCACTCATGATAAGACTTCAATCCCAATTGTGAAGGGGAATATTGAGAGTGCTATTCAGTTTAGAAATGCAAGCAATTAGTAGTGGATTATTAAAAAGCTAAGGCCTATAAGTTATTATGGAAAAGTGAAAGGTTAGTATGCTAACTACCTATACCATGGACTATAAAGGGTATGGTAAGTGAATTGTGTATGAATAGTTACAATGTGTGTTTTTGGGTTGGCAAGTTGAGCCATGATGTAATAGATTGTTAAAACCAAAGGGGGACAATCCTACTTTTTAAATCACAAAACCATAGTCATATTTTTGCTTTAAGCTGATAAAAAGTCAACTAGTGTCCAAACCCAATTTAAGGTATGTTAAAAATTAAAAATCAAATTATAAATGCAGTATTTGATTATAGGGCAACTTGTTCTTCTATTTTATATGACTATGTGAATTGAATTATTGAGTTTGATAATGAATCTTTTACTTTTGATTTAGTTTGTATCCATTTATTCGATATTGATATCATTGTTAATATGATTGGTAATCTGCAAATAATACTATTCTTGATAGTTCTAAAAAGTCTATATATTTACCTGCTTGTGTATCTAGTATTAGGACCTCTGCTATTTTATCTCATCTATCTAGCATCCAAGTTAAGAGATACCTTAAGATAGCAAATCCAAACTCTAATACAAAAAATGTAACACCTAACTTTTAATTATTTGGTTTAATTCTATCTTGAATAATCATTCAATAATATCTAATTGTGGATGCTAAAACCTAAATCAACAATACTAATTATATACATAATAACTTGATCAATTAATCCAAAATCTAGCATAATATTTTCATATTATACTCTAACTCAAATATTCAACATAAATCTCAAATAAGTAATAAAAAATACGTAATAAACTAAAGTGCTGTATCTCTGAATCTCTTATTACATCACATCATATCTTATACTTTACTACATCACATCTACTAAATAATTTTAGCTAAGATATTCACTATATAACCTTTTTTTCTCGATATTTGCCTTTCAACTTGAAAATGTCAAATTTAGAAAAGACATAAATGAGATAAAAATCTCAGTTGCTAACGAAGTATTAAAACAACATTTTCAACCATAACTATAAAGCCTTTGACAAATAATTTAATTCCATAAAATGCATGCACATCTTACATATTTGCTATATAAATCGGCAAACTTTCACACTCATTTCTATATCTCAAAATCTCTCATTACATCACATTATATCTTATACTTTACTACATCACATCTACTAAATAACTTTAGCTAAGATATTCACTATAAAACCTTTTTCTCTCAATATTTGCCTTTTAACTTGAAAATGTCAGATTCAGAAAAGGCATAAATAAGATAAAAATATCAATAGCTAATATAGTTTTAAAACAACATTCTCAACCATAAATATAAAAGCTTTTCACAAATAATTGAATTCCATAAAATGCATGCACATCTTAAACATTTGCTATATAAATTAGCAAACTTTCATAATCACTTCTATAAAACATTTTAAATAAATTAAACATTTATCTTAATAAATTCTTTTAGAACATAAAATATTTTTTAAAAAATTATATGCTTATTAATAAAAAGGCAATCAAATAGGCATAATTCTTGACCAAAGTCCCAATCTCTAAATAACTCTGCTATATAAGTCAAAGTGCCCTCACTCAATTCATCTCATACTAAAAAGAGATGTACAACATTAAGCTTGGTCTTTAACTATTAATGATCACTATCAGTATGCAGGCGCACATCACCTCATCCAACACATTTGGCCTTTGGCTTAACCCTATAAGCTTATAACATACAATATTTCAACAAATCTTCATAATCATCATCAAGTAAAATAATCTACAGTAGGTATTTACTACAAGGTTTACATCACAATGACAATATTTATGAGCATACATCTAAAAATATTGCATAGCAATAAAAAACATTTCACTTTAAGTAAAACAACAACCCCAAATCAAGAAAATAACTATTTCATTACATAAAAGCAAACTCATAATTTTAACATAAAATTTCAATGTACTCATACAAATCAAAGCACTATTTTAATAAACTATTTTTCTCAAATATTTGAAGTACAAATAAAATATTTCATAAAATTTATTTCACAAAACATGAGAATACATTTAAAATTATTTTTATAGACACTAATGATCTTGATTTGAAGTTAAGATAACACCTACCAAGTAATCCTCCATTAAACACAAGTTAACAATCTACAATAATAAAATATAATTAATATATAAACATAATAAATTCAAATATTATGTAATTCACTTTTAAATAATATAATTTTACTACTTACCACTATTAAAAATCCTTTTAAGCTAATAGCTATCCAATTCACACAACAACCATACTAATCCAACACTTTATATTTAGCAAACCATATCAAAGCATTTAATTAAACCACCATTCTTAATTTAAATCCATTAAATATATAAAATAATAATTATAGAATTTAAAATGTACCTTAATTCAATTTCTAACTTGACATTAATTTTACCTAGGCATTTCATTAAACACTTAGAATACATAAAAATTAATTAATATAAATCAATCATTTCAACATCAATCCAATCCAAAGAAATGAATTAGTAAAGTAAGAATTATACATCGAATTACCCAATTTTAGCCTCATTTTTTAAAATCTCCAAGTAGCATCAACTTAAAATTTCAACATCAACCATTTAAAAATATGATCAATTTAAAAAAAAAAAAAAAAAAGCCAAAGATGAGTAGAACATTTTATTCTCCGCTCACATTTTCTAAATCCTCCAAGAGACCATCTAAATTTGAGGTCAAAGTATTGCATCCATAAAACTACTTTAGTTTTTAGACTCTCTCTCTCTCTCTCTACGTGATGGAAGACAATATTATCGCTTTCTTCCCTTTTTGGTGCATCTAATATAGGGTAATTATTTTCAAAATAGAAAATAAATCAAAACAAAATAAAAGATGACATGGGTAAGTGTATGGTCATGGGACTTAAGCTTTGGGTTAAATTCATTTAAAATTATTTTTGAGTTATAGTAACTTATTTAAATATTTATTATTAGATTATAATAATTTTCATAGCTATTGAGCTTTTATTTTTATTTATTTAATTAGGATAAATTAAATTAATTAGGCCTTTTATCATTTCATCTCATATTTTTAAACACAGTATTGTAAAATATAATGATCCATTTATCTTATTTCCTAACATTTCATTTAAGAAAATAAACCTCCATAATTTTTTAAGTATTTAAATAATAAAAAATACCTAATAAATCCTTAATTCTAATTTAAATGAATAAATAATAAATAATACAATAATACAAATATAACACGTCCCTCTTATTATAATAATAAGTAAATCCTTATTAATTATCTAATTAATTATTCTAGCTAATTTATTAATTTAGGATGTTGCATTTCTCTCATTCTTTAAAGAAATTTTGTCCTCAAAATTTAGATTACCTTAAATAAATAAGCCTGCTTGTGACTTCATGCCTTCTTTAGTATCTCAAGTTGTTACTTTTATGGATAATATCTTCCCAACCATTTTGACTAGTGATATACTCTTACATTTGAATTGCTTGACATAATAGTCAAACACTCTCTTTGGTTCTACCACAAAAGATATATTATCTTGTAAGAGCACTAACTCAAACTCAATGACGTGGAGGATTAAGATAAGATTTCTTAAGTTAAGACATATGAAAGGCATTATAAATTTGAAAAAGATTTAATGGTAAAGTGGTACAATAGGTTATCAATATGATTGAATTAAGGATTTAAAATGGACTTATGTATCAAGAATTAAGTTTTATGGACGTCAATGACTAGCTTACACCTATGACTAGAGACAGTCTAAAGAATACAAGATCTTTAACTTCAAACTCTAAAGATCTCCTCTTTTTTATTAATATTATTTCTCTGTTTACTCTGGGTGGTAAGTAACCTCTTCTTGATAAGCTCTATTTTCCCAAAGGTTTGATTTATAATATCTCGACTTAGCAAACTTTTCTCCCTTAACTTAATCCAATAAAGTAGAGACCTATACTTCTTCTCATGCAAAGCCTTAAATAATGCCATCTAGATAGTAAAATGGTAGCTATTTTTGTAAGTGAAGTTAGCTAATAGTATATATGAATCCCAGCTCCTTTTAAGATCCACTACATATGCTCTTAATATATTCTCCAAGGTCTGAATGATCTACTTAGTTTGTCCATTTGATTGAGGGTCATAGGTTATACTAAAGTTCAATCTAGTTTTTAAAGCTCAGTGAAATGATTTTCAAAATCTAAAGGTGAATTTAAGGTCTCTATCAAATACCATATTATTAGGTACCCTATAAAGTCTCACAATCTCCCTAATGTAGATCTAAGCTAACTTGTCTAAAGGATAAGTAGATTTAATTGTTAAGAAATGGGCAAAATTAGTTAGTTTATCCATAACTACTCAGATTGCGTCAAAACTTAAAGACGTCTTAGGTAAACCCATTACAAAGTCCATAAAGATACTATCCTACTTCCACTCAGGTATTTTTAAGAGTTGCAACACTCTGGGTAGCTTCTAAGGCTTTATCTTAACCCTCTAACAAGTCAAGCACTTAGGCATTTATTTGGTTACATCTAATTTCATATTAGGCTACTAAAAGGTTTTCTTAAAATCTTGAGACATCTTGGTAATACTAGGGTGAATGGTATATCTACTTTTATAAGCTTTAGTTAAAACCATATTTTTCAAGTTATCACTCTCTAGAATACACAACCTATCCTGATATACCATTTTTGGTAATACTAGACTCTTGAAATTTCTTTAAAGGAATCTACTTCCTAGCTTATCTAAAAAATTCATCCTGAATTAGGGTACTTTTAATTTAGTATGTAAAATCACTTTGAATCATAAACTCACTCAATTAAGGACTTCAAGGATTAATAGAAATAGATAAGTTCAAAACCCTCAAGTCCTCAATCAATTGTTTCTTTTTAACTTTCTTCATATCCATAAAGATTGATTTCCTATTCAAGGCATCAGCTACAATATTGGCTTTTATAGAGTGATTCTTTAGAATAAAATTATAGTCCTTATGGAATTCTATTCACCTTCTCTACCTCATGTTCAACTCTCTCTTGTCAAAAAAATATTTAAGTTTTTTATGATTACTAAATACGTCAAATGACACCCTATACAAGTAATGTCTCTAAATTTTCAATGAAAAAACTATGGCAACCAACCTTAGATTATATGTAGGATAGTTTTCCTCATGTGGTATAAGTTGTTTAGAGGTAAAGACTACCACCCTTCCTTACTGTATTAGTACACACCCCAAACCCTTCTTTGATACATTACTATAGACTACAAAAGTCTCCTTTAAGTTAAGGATTATCATTACTGGCATATAATTTAATTTAACCTTTAGCTCTTAAAAACATTTATCACACTTACTATCCTACTCAAATGACTTATCTTTCTTAATCATCATAGTCAAAGGTATACCAAATTGAAAAAACCCTTTACTAAATCTTCAATAATACTCAACTAATCTTTGAAAACTCCCAACCTCAAGTAATGACCTAGACCTCTCCTAATTCATCATAGCCTCAATCATATTAGGATCCACTACTACCACCTTTACAAGGATAACATGTCCTTGAAACTTAAGCTCTCTAAACTAAAATTCATACATACTAAGTTTAGCAAAAAATTATTTCTCTTTTAAGACTTGAAGTACTATGCTAAGATTTCTCTCATGATCCTTATAGTTCCTAGAATACCTAAGAATATCATCTATAAATATTACAATAAACTAATCTAGATAAGGTCTAAAGATCGTATTCATATAGTTTGTAAAGATTGTTAAACCATTGGTCAAATAGAAAAACATAACTAAAAACTCATAGTAACCATAACTAATCCTAAAAGTTATCTTAGAAATATTCCTAGTCTTAACTCTCAACTGATGATATCATGACCTACAATATACCTAAGAAAATAATGTCAACCTTGACAACTGATCTAATAGGTCATTTATCCTAAACAAATGGATATTTATTCTTAATAGTAATATGGTTCAACTGCATATAATTACTTATACTCCCATATTTCTTCTTAACAAATAATGTTAGTACACCCGAAAAGGATACATTAGGCATAATGAACAATTTCTTTAATAGTTTATCAATTTGCTTTTTCAACTTAACTAACTCTGCAGATGCCATTTGATATGAGGCTTTGGATATAGGTGTAGTAATAAGCACTAAGTTTACAACAAACTCTAACTATCTATCTAAAAGTATACCACTAACTTTCTTAGGGAATATCTCATGCTACTCTCTCATAATTGCATATTCACTGTACCTTGTTCTATCTAAGCCTCCAAATAAAAGAAAGCCATATACCCCTAACATCTTCTTATAAGATATATTTCAACTTAAGTGCTAGACTAATAAGATAAAATAGTACAAGTCTTAGTACTAGATACATAAGCAAGTAAAGATATAGACTTTTTAGAATAATCAAGAATAGCATTATTTGTGGAGAATTAGTTCATAGCAACAATAACATCAACATCAATTAAAGGAATATAGACTAAATCAAGAGTAAAAGATTAATTATAAAATTCAACAATACAATTCAGATAAGCTTTAAAAGTTATAACTTTACCTCTCATAAGAGTATCAACAAGTAAATTAAAAGATAAGTCACTCACAAGCAGACCCAAATGTTTTACATAATCATATAAAATAAAGGAATGGGTTGCCTTAAAATTAAATAGTACATTCATAATATGCTTTTTAATCTTAAACATGCCTTAAATTGAGTTCAAGGATTGACTAGACCTTTGTTGACTGAAAGTAAAAACATGATCCTGGTTCTATGGCCTCAAAGGTGGAATTGCCTCCTTCTACTCTAGACTATTCTTAATGCAATGATTAGGCTTACCATATTGAAAGAAAATGCCCTAGTCTATGCCTTGGCCTCTCTGACATGGCATATTACCATGGAATCTCTTGCATTTCTCATAAATCTTATTGCTAACAACCAATGCTTTTCCTTTACCCTGATAATCCCTATGCTTGGGCTTATTGTCCCACCGTTGATTACCCACTTCCTTTATCTGTAGAGTACTCTACTTGCTTTTCTTTCCAAGTAGTGAGTTGGATAGTTCAAGTACGAACCCCAAAATCTCTTCTTCAATCACTTTAGTCTTATTGGCTATCTTAGTAAAACTTTTAATTTCATAACTTGCCACTTGAGCTTTTACCTATAGCTTTAAAGTCTTCTAGAAATTTATAACCTTCCACTCCTCATCATGTGTATGATTTAAGTAACTACAAAATTTTAGATAACTACCCATACTTCTCTTGGTATTGGCACACACACACAAACATATATATATATATATATATATATATATATATATATATATATATATATATATATTTCCCTGCTCAAGTTTTAAAAATTCTATATCCTTTACCCTCTTAACATGATCCAAGAAGTACTTTTTAAAGAAAGATGCTTGAAATATAGACTAAGTGAAGATCACCCCTTTTTTCCTTTCAATAACCTCTCTTAATCCTTTCATTAATCCTCAACTACCTTTTCTAACTTGTAGACTGCTCATAGTGCTCTTTCTTCATCTAAGCATCATATAAGCCTAAAGATCTTTCTAGCTGCTTAATTCACTATTGAGCTACAAGTGGGTCATAAGCTCCTAAGAATGACAAAAGATTAGTTTTCAGAAATTTCCCAATAAACTTATATTTTAATTTAGCATGTCCTCCTACATGACCTCTTACTTGTCCTCCCTTAGTAATAGCTTATCCTTTTCTAACCACTGGTTTATTCCTTCCCTCTCATTCAACCTTTTTATCTCTCTTAACTTTCTCCTTTAATTCTTAAAGTAAATGAGCAATCTCAGCCAAGACTGCTTTTTAACTTACCATCCTATTAATCGTTCCTTCCATGGCTCTTGCATGTTCTCATTTTGCTCTCATTTGTTAACCATACCTAACTTATGAACATAAAGGATCAAGGACTTAATATCTAAAATGCCTCAAATATCACAAGTACTTAACACACAACTTACAACATCTATAAATAACATTATAGATCACATAAAGTTCAATGGTTTTACCTAAATCATTACTTAAGCTTAACCCATGCTAAGGCAATGTTATACAATGCTTAGATGAAGAGAGAGTACTATTGGTAGTTTACAAGTTAGAGAAAGCAACTAAGGATTGGTAGAGGAGTAAAAAAAGGTTTTTATAAGAAAAATGGGTGATCTTGACTTGGGATATATTTCAGGCATCTTTCTTCAAGAAGTATTTCCCATACCATGTTAAAAGGGCAAAGGAAATAGAATCTTAAAAACTTGAGTACAAGCAACTATCTAAATTCTATAGTTATTTGAATTATATATACAATGAGGAGTGGAAGGCTATAAATTTCCATAAGAGTCTAAAGCCAAAGAAAAGAGCTTAAATGGCAGGTTATGAAATTAAGAGTTTTGCTATGTTGGCTAATAAGGCCAAAGTGATTGAAGAAGGGATTTTAGGGTTCTCACTTGACCTATCCACCCCACTATTGGGAAAGAAAAATAGTATGAGTACTTTACAAATAAAGGAAATGGGGAACTGTTAATAGGACAAGAAGCCCAAGCACAAGAATTATCAGGGTAAAGGCAAAGCACTAATTGTTAGCAATAAGGCTTATGAGAAGTGCAGGAGATTCCATGGTAATAAGCCGTGTCTGAAAGGTTAAGGCAGAAGCCAGGGCACCTAATTTTGATGTGCGAGGTTGGTCATTACATTAAGGATTGTCCAGAGCAGAGAAAAGTCCCACCTCTAAGTCTAGAGAACCAAGGTCACATTTTTTCTCTAAATTGGCAAGAGGCCAATCAATCTCTGAACTTAATTCAAGGTATGTTTAACATTGAAAATCAAATTGTAAATGCACTATTTAATTTGAAGGCAACACATTCCTTTATTTCATATGACTATATGAAATGTTTAAGTTTACTTACAAATAACTTACATTTTGATTTGTCTATCACTATTCTTGCGAGAGGTAAAGTTAGAACTTTTAGAATCTATCTAAATTATATTGTTGAATTTGATAACTAGTCTTCTACTTTTAATTTAGTCTGTATTTCTTTAATTGATATTGGTGTTATTATTGGTATAAACTAATTGTTTGCAGATGATTTTCTATTTTATTGTTCTAGAAAGTATATGTCTTTACTTATTTATGTATCTAATGTTGAGAATTGTATTATTTTATCTTATTTATCTAGCATCCAAGCTAAAAGATATCTTAGAAAGGGATGTCAAGGGTATATGGTTTTCTTTTTTTGCAAGCTAAGATAAAAGAAGGTATAAAGAATATAATGATTGTAAATGAGTACCTTGAGGTATTCCCTAAGAAAGTTAGTGGTCTACCCTTAGAGTTTGCCATAAACTTAGTATTTAATACTAGACCCAAATCCAAAGCTCTGTATTAGATGGCACTTGCAAAAGTAGCTGAGTTGAGAAAATAAATTGAAGAGTTATTAAAGAAAGAGTTTATTAGACCTAGTACATCTACTTAAAGTACATTAGTGTTATTTATTAAGAAGAAAAATTGGAGTGTAAGATTGTGTATAAACTATTAGCAATTGAACCAAGTGACTAATTACAACAAATATCCACTGCCTAGGATAAATGACTTGTTAGATTAGTTGTCAAAGGGATTGTCTTTTTTAAGATAGATCTTAGGTTGGGGTGTCACTAGTTGAGAGTTAAGGCTAAAGATATTTCTAAGACAACTTTCAAGACTAAGTATGGTCACTATAAGTTTTTTATTATGGATTTGACCAATACTCTGTCATTCTTTATGGACTACATGAATATGATCTTTAGACCCTATATAGATCAATTTGTTATGGTATTCATAGATGATATCCTGTATACTCTAGAAAGCTTAATGATCATGAGAGGCATTTGATGACAATGCTCTAGGTATTGAAAGAAAAGTAACTCTTTACCAAACTTAGCAAATTTAAGTTTTAGCTTAGAAAGGTTAGGTTTCTACAATGTTTTATATATGCATAGGGGGTAACAATAGATCCTAGTAAAACTGAAGCAATGATGAGTTGGGAGAGGCCTAAGTCAGTAGCTAAGATTAAGAGTTTCTTCGAATTGGCTAGGCACTACCAGAGATTCATTAAAGGGTTTTTCCAATCAATAATATCTTTGCTAAGCTAACTAAGAAAAAAGGACCTTTTGAGTAGAATAGTAAGTGTAAGGAATGTTTTTGAACGCTAAAGGTTAGGTTAACTTCTATCCCAATGTTGATAATCCCTGACCCATAAGAGGGTTTTTATGGTATATATTAATGCATCTAAGAAGGGTTTGTGGTGTGTAATAATGCAATAAGGAAGAGTAGTAACTTATGCTTTTAAATAACTTAGACTACACAAGGAAAACTGTCCTACCTATGATTTAGAGTAAATTTTGGAGACATTATTTGTATAGGGCATTATTTGAGATTTATAGTGATCTTAGAAGTCTTTAATATTTATTTGACCAGAGAGATTTGAGCATGAGGAAGAGAAGGTAGGTAGAATTCCTTAATAACTATGATTTTTTTTTTTCTAAAGTATCACTCAAAAAAAGCCAATATTATAGCCAATACCTTGGGTAGGAAAACAATCTATATGGCTATGATAATGGTCAAAAAGCAACAATTAATTAAGGATTTTAGAGATCTAAAGCTATCCACCTTTTATTAATCCAAAAAGCCTTTGGTTGAGTGAGCTTAGGATTTAGAGTGACTATCAGGAGTGCCTAAATTTAGGATAAATTTTTAAGAGAAGTTAAGGAGCAGATTCCTCTAAAAAATTTTAAGAGTTTAGTATTATTAAGGATAGTGTGATTTTACACCAACATAGGCTATGCTTTCCAAGGAATGATGACCTAAGAAATATGGTTTTAGCTTAAACCTATAAAAGCAAGCATCCCATTCACCCAAGTACTATCAAAATATATTTGGATCTTAAGAAAACTTTTTAGTGGCTTAGTATGAAATTAGAAGTAGCCAAATATGTGTCTAAGTGCTTGACTTGTCAAAGAATTAAGATAGAACATCAGAAGCTTGCTAAAGTGGTGTAACCCTTTGTCACACCCAAAAATGCGACTACGTGGCGCCTTTAACGTAAATCAAAAATAAAAATAAAATCTCTTGAAATATATAGGGTTCAGGAGTCGCCACCGAAGTTTTAATTTTTTAAAAGGCAAAACTTTGGGAAAAGCCTTTTTGTGAGAAAAATGACTGCGAATCAGAAAATAGATTTGGGAGTCGATTGTGAGTGGGGAAGGTGTTAGGTACCCTACTACACCTGTTCTTAAGAACGGTTGTGCAAAATTATCATGGCCTTTAATCTATTTGCATTCTCCTTAAACAATCACATGTATAGAACAGAAGAAAAAATTTAAGGAAATGAAATTAAAATAAAGAAAAGGGAATAAAATGAAATTAAAAATAATTAAAGAAATAAAATTCAGAGAAAATGTTTATTTACAAGGGCGGACTTGACCTAGGATAAAAGTCTAGGACTTACGTACCCTTCGAAAGGGATCAAAGTCCACGTAGTTCGGTTGGGAAATTGTATTTGATTGAAGTTTCATTTTTTGTTTTTTCATTTTATTTTTGTTTTTGTTTTGTTTTTTTTATTTTTGTTTTTTTTTTGGTATGTTCTTTATTTTGAATTATTTTTAATTTAATTCTTTTTGGTTTGGGTGTTGTTTTTTTTTCGTGAAAAAATGAAGAAAATAAATTACTTTTTTCTTTAACAAACAAAACGATCTTTGAAATTGTTTGATGTGTTTTGATTTGTTAAAGGCAAATTTAATTTTACTTTTCTTGCACTTTCATTTTTTCTCTCCTATTTTCTTTATCATTTTTTTTTTGTTTTTCATTTTTTTCATTTTGTCTCTTTTTTTGTTTTGTTTAATTTATTGTTTCTATTATTTTTTTGTTTTTTGTTTTTTCATTTTGTCTTTTTTTTGGTTTTGAAATTAATTATTATTTTCTTCTTGTTTTGTTTTTTTGTTTCGATAAATTTTTATTAATTTTTTTATTTTTTATTTTTTTTGTGAAAAGCTAAAGAAAATAAAAATTACTTTTCCCTTTTACCAATAAAACGAATTTTAATTTGCTAAAAGTAAAATTCATTTTACTTCTTTACCTTTCTTACATTTTTTTAATTTTTTATACTTTTTTATCATTTTTCTTGTTTTTAATTTTTTCCTCTTTTTTCTTCTTTTTTTTTAATGTTTTCTTTTGAAAACAAAATTACGTTTGGGCCATTGAAATCCAAGAATTATTAAAATACAAATTTGATACTTAATAGATACCAAGGAAGCTTATTACCTCACATGATCCTTAGGTTTTTCCTATGTGCCTGAAGGGACAAAGAATGCCACACGGCTATTCTAAAAATAAAATGTGACGAAACACAAAATAAATAAATAAATAAATAAAACATTAGAACAAGTAATTTGTGAGGATGGGTGTTTAGTGTTCAACCATAATCCACTATATTACTCTTAAACATATTTACAAGAGTAGAAGGAGAAATTATACAACTATAACTCAATTGCCTCTCATCCTTTTGGTTGGATTGATGATTAGTTCCGTAGGTGTTGCCCTGCCAAGTTTTATGTGATTCCACTTTTCATTCCCTTAATTGAATTGATGAGAGACTCTCTACGTATGATTCCACATGTTAAACAGTAAAAATAAACCAGCGTTAAAAATGAAACATCAACTTAAAAGGAATAACAAACATCATGTCTAATAATACATTTTGCATCAGACTCCAATAAGAAGCGAAACTATAGTAACCACCATCTTTCAACAATATGTTGAAATCATATAAGATTGGCATACCAATTGGAAGAATGACCTCAATTAATATGAGCATGGGATAGAAAATAGGTAATCACAGGAAGTCCAAATTCAATTTCATGTACAAGAATCCCTACCTGTTATATGTACCAAGATGGAACCAATCCAGATCTTGAGTCTAAGCCAAAAGCTATGTTGGGTCCTAGTGAAAGATTCGACTAAAGGATGGAATAAAAAAAAATCAACATGTGGTAAACAGAGCTGGTAACATACGAAACCACAAATTAAGCAACTTGGCCAGATTTCCACGGAGCCACTCACAACCCAAGCAATTAACAAATAGAGCAAGACAGCCGAAATTCATTGTTGGAACTTTAAACCCACGTAAATTTGAATCATGCACTCAATCAAACAAGAATTTAAAATTCATTTTCAGTTACCCATTTACAGTCAGGGCATCTTAATCATAAATCCATGCAAGATACAAGACAGGAGTTAGACCAAGCCAGGTTCATATAACAGCAGGACCAATAAACCTCAGCTCTCCCTAATCGCAACAGAACAATATGACTAGATAACAGCAGAAACTAATAACTAGGCTAACCATGTTTATTCACGGAGGAATCATCATACAGATTCAGACACCAACAACAAAATCTAGCTATTCATTACAAGCTACAATTCGTGCAGACTAAAGCCTCATATTCACATCTGCATGCTAAACAGTGGCACGCACAGGAATTTTCATTAGAGATTAATTACTAAACAGAGAAACAAAAAGGAGCGGGAATTTTAATCAATCCATTGATCCAAACCCCTACTCTAATCAAATGGTCAAAATGAAACCGAACCTCAGCATCTTAAAACGGGAATACACCCTAAGCTTTATAGATCCAGGAAGCATAATTTCTCAGATTAAGCCAGACAAATGCTATATGACAAGCTAAGCAATATGAGCTTTTAAAGCTTTGAATTAGAAATCAGTATCCAATAACCACAGGATCAGACCATATTTGAGATACAGAAACCTTGGGTTCCAGCACCTAAAATCAGAATACACTTATAGCTTCAAAGCTTCGGGACATAAAAGGGGAAGCACAAGAAATATACCTTTCAAGTTCTTGCAAAGAAGTGGGGTGTGTTCTCTTCTTCGACACCGAGATTCAGTGGACTAGAATCTCTCTCTGTTTAAAAAGCTATCACCAGCGACGTTCCTCTCTCTCGGCCTTACTCCCTCTCCTTGATTCGAAAAAAAAAATCCTTGAATCTCCCTTCTGTTGCTCTCAATTCCTTCCTCTATCCCTTTCTCGAAACCTCTCATCTGCCTTCTTTTACTCGTTCTCCATGCCCCGTCTCTCTATTTCCTCCTTTTCTTCTCTGTGCTCAGAGTTGTTTTTTTTCTCTTCGTTGTCTCTCTCTCACTCTTGGTCTTCTTCTACTCTTCTCGTGTACTCCCCCTCTCTGTGCCTCCCTCTCACTTTCGGTTCCTCATCAATCCCTCTGCTTCTCTCGTTTGTCTCTCTTTCTTCTATCTCTCCTCTCTCCCTTAATCTTTCCGCTTCCCTGTCTCCCCCAAATCCTTTCGCGTCTCCCTTCTCTGCCTTCCGTGCGTCCACCTTTTTCTTTTTTCCTCTGCGCTTAGAGTCCTCTCCTTCTCTGCCTCCCTCTCACGTCTGTCCCCCCCTCTTTGTTGCCGAATGCTGCCACTTTATGGGGAGTGGATTGCCTCGTTTCCTTTTGCAAAAGCTACTCTGATTCTCCTCCCTCTCACCACTTCATTTTCATTGCTCCAGACTGCGCAGCAGGGCCCGTAGGTTTTATCGTGTTTCCTGATCTCTCTTTTCAATTTTTTTGTTTTGTTTTTTTGTTTTTTGGGTATTGGACTTTTGATATCTAGATATTAGGCAAAGGAATGGGTTTTAGGTTAGGATTTTAGACTTAAATTTATTTTGATTTTATTTTTGTTTTATTTTGTTGCTCTCTTTTTTTAATTTTTTTTAATGATTGAGATTTTTATCTTTTTATTTTTGGTTTCATTTTTCATTTTTTTTATGGACTTGTGGCAATTAAATTCAAAATTCGAGCTAAATATAAACAAATCTCTTTTTTTTTTATTCATCCATCTTGGGTTAATATTTTTTTATTATTTTTTATTTTATTACATTGGGTTATTCATTGTTGTTAGGCTAATATTAGAATTTTCTTAACTTTTGATCTTTTAAAAATTTTGTTTGCCTTCGCCTTCTTTTTTTTTTTTATTCTTTCTGATTTTTCTTTTTTGATTTGTTTTTTTTCTAAAGCTTTGTTTTTTTTCCTTTATTTTTTTTTTCATTTTCTCTTAATTTTTGTCTTCTTTCTTTTCTTCTCTTTTATTTTTATTTTTATTTTATGTTTTTATAATTTAATTTTTTTGTTATTGTTTTATTCTTGTTTGTTTTCTTTCTAATTTTTTTTAACTTTTCATATTTTTTTTTTTTTGGTTATTTGGGCTTTAGGAATTTGAGAGGAAAGAAGGCTAATACTTTTTTTTAATGAATTTTCTTTATTATTTTATTTTTTGTATTTTTTTGTTTTCTACTTTTATTATTATTTTTTAGTTTGTCTGGACAAAATACGGTGTTCACACCCTTAAAAATATTTGAATGGAAGTATGATGGTATCTCTATGAATTCTGTGATGAGGTTACCTAGAATATCTTTAAGTTTTGATGTAATCAGAGTTGTTGTGGATAAATTGACTAAGTCTGGACATTTCTTGCTAATTAAGTCTATTTATCCTTTCGACAAGTTAGCTTAGGCTTACATTAGGGAGATTGTGAAGCTTTATAGGGTACCAAATAATATGATGTCTGATAAAGAACCCGAAAACATCTCTAGCTTTTGGAAATGACTTTAAGGAACTCTAAGAACTAGATTAAATTTCAATATAGCCTATCACCCTTAGTCAAATAGATAAATTGAGTAAGCCATTCAGACTTTTGTAGATACATTGAAGGCTTGTGTGTTAGATCTTAAAACAAATTAGGATGCATATCTACCATTAGCTAAGTTCTCTTGCAATAATAATTGCTATTCTAGCATCCAAATGGCACCTTTTGAGGCTTTGTATGAAAAGAAATGTAGGTCTCCATTTTGCTAGATTGAGTTAGGGAAGAGATGTTCGTTAGGTCCAAATATTATATATCAAACCTTTGAGTGGATAGAACTTATCAAGAAGGGGTTACTTACTATTCAAATTAGATAGAAAAGTTATGTTGATTGAAGGAGAAGACCCTTAAAGTTTAAAGTTGATGATCATGTGTTCCTTAGAGTTTCGGTAGTCACAAGTGTAGGCCAGTCATTGAAGTCTAGAAAGCTCAATCCTAGATACATAATTTCATTTTTTTTATCCTTAAATGAGTTAGACAGTGGCCTATCGTATCACTTTGCCACCAAATCTTTCTCAAATCCATAATGTCTTTCATGTGTTTCAACTCAACAAGTATCATCCCCGATCCTTCACATGTCATTGAGTTTGAATTAGTGCACTTACAAAATGATATGTCTTTTGTCGTTAAACCGAAAAGAGTTTTTCATTATTGGGTCAAGTAATTCAAAAGCAAAGGTATACTACTAGTGAAGGTAGTTTGGAAGATACCATCTCTAGTAAAGGTGACTTGGGAGACTAAAGAAGACACGGGGACATTATAACTAGGCTTATTTACTTGAGGTCATCTAAATTTTTAGGACAAGATTTTTAAAAAGAAGAAAAAAATGTAACATCCCAAATTAATAAATTAGTTAGAATAATTAATTGGAGTATTAATAAGGATTTATTAAGTATTATATATATGGGGACATGTTTGGGATGAGATAATATGACACTATTGAACAATACTTATTGAACAATGTAGCCATGGAATTATAACTAATTTATTAATTATCCTACATCTTGCAAGGGGATTGAGAAAAAATTCAATGAGTGTCACAAAAAAAAAAGTGAATCTCACAAAAAAGAAAAAAAAAGGAAGGAAAAATAGTGTATGAACAATGAACTAATATAACGCTATTGAATAGTACTTATTGAACAATGCAGTTGTGGAATTATATATATATATATATATAATTGGATTATTTGTTATTTATTTATTTATTTTAAAATTAAATATTTAGTGGGTATTTTATTATTTAACTAGTTAGGAAATTATGGAGATTTATTTTATTAAATGGAATGTTGGAAAATAAATAAATAGGTGGGTCATCATTTTTATAACTTGGGTTTAAAAAAAGATAAGAAATGATAAAAGGCCTAATAGTTAGATTTAGCCTAATTAAATTAATAAAAACAAAAAGTTTATTAACTATTAAAATTATTATAGTCTAATAGTAAATATTTAAATGAATTACTATAGTTCAATAATAAATATTTGTCATGAATTATTATGACTTAAAGTAAATTTTAATAAATTTAACGGAAGACCTAAAACTCATGGATTAACCTTTACCCATTCCACTTCAAATTACACAAGTCATCTTCTTAAAAAGTTCATTTCGCCTTCTTCTCCTCCAAGTCATTGTACTTCGGAAATTGCCAATTTTTATTATAAAAGGATGTTACTAACAGTGACAGCCACGGTTATGAAGTAATTAATGAGAAGTTTTAGAAGGCACAAATCAATTTTTTATGGAGATTATAAAGTTGTGGGCTAGCCCTAAAATAATTTGGTATTTGAACTTTGATTTCATCAAAGAAAAGGTTTTTGAGTGAGTAAGAGATTGAAAGGACATTTAATTTTTGCTTTTTATTAGAATCGGATGAATTTGATTTAGAAAGAACGAAATTGAACTTATAAGAGGAGAGAGTGATTTTAGAGAAATTGAGTGAATGATACCCATAATACCGGCGAACCATAGCTTTCATACTCGGGATTTTCATAACGAAAGGACTTGTCCATCTACCAAGTCCGATTGATCAAATCTACCTAACAGTCCAATAAACGATCCGTGTTGCAGCCGAAGTTGTTTCTGGCAATTTACATTAAAGAAACAAAAAAGCGCCATTATACCTATAAAACTACAACACATCACAGCAAGAATTTTTTACTGTAAAAAGATTCATCGCCGATTCTCTAAAGGAAAATTACATCTAAAAATTGAAATTTTATAAAATTTTATAATAAAAAATCTTAAAAATTAAAATTACTTATAAAGATCATAATTACTATTAAATTTTAAAAGGTTTAATATTAAATTTAAAAAATTTATTATTAGATTTAAGAAAGTAGTAAAATTTTTAATATTCAATCATAAATCCCTTAAACTCAATAATAAAATTCTTAAAATTTAATAATAATTATGATATTTAGAATTAATTTTAATTTTTAAAATTTTTTATTATAAATTTTATAAGATTTGAGTTTTCGATATAATTTTTCCTTCTCTAAAATGTGTAAATTATAGTACATCCAGCCTGTCTTACTTTTTCTTTTTCTAGATTTTTGTGTGTGAAAAGGACTGTGAGACTCATAGCTTATGTAGCCCACTCAAATGGAAGGAATCGGACCCTCTTTATTACTGCAGGGTCTTACAAGCTCTCTGCTGTACTTCAGGTGCCCTACCTGCTCTTTCTGACTCTCTTTCCGGGACCCTGCACCCATGAGAATGGGGCAGGAAAATTTTCAGGTAGAATATAATTCAAGGACATATGGCTAATCCACACTTAAAATTAATTCTTGTATAAATACCGAAATAGATGCTTGCTCCTTTGATGGCATTGTAAGGTTGACACAGGCATGTTTAGTGTACCGTCATCTGAAGTTTAATATTTTAGACGTCGCGCCTCCAAAATTCATATCCCAATTCAAGTGCCAACAGTGACCAGAGCTATCGTACCAAGATTTCATAAGGCCGTGGAAGGAAGTATGGACTTATTCTAAAAGCCATCTCTTCAAAACCATCATTTCAAGTTGGTAGATTTACAATGAGACATTCAGAGACATGAATTCATTTGAGCCATTTTCACACCTATCTTATATTTCTTAAAACCATATAGTTCCCCATTCCCAAATAACAGTCCAACACTGATTAAAATACACTAAAAAATCAAGGGGATCATATTATTCAACTAAAACACTAAAAAGACCTTGGCTTTGCGACAATAGTGGAATGCTTCAATATGTGCAAGCTAAACTGCCCTCCTTTCTCAGTGGTGTCAATCTTGGACTGCCCAGGAGGAGGCAAAAGCTCAAAATTCTGGACCAAACGTCCCAAAGTAATCCCCAGAATAGGCAATGCAAGTATAATTCCAGGGCAGCTCCTCCTCCCAACACCGAAAGGAAGGTACCTAAAGTCGTTCCCATTAGCCTCAACCTTGGCTTCCTCTTCAAGGAACCTCTCCGGCCGGAACTCGTCCGGGTTCTTCCAGTGAGCCGGGTTGTTCGCTAGCCACCACGCGTTCACCAATATCTTGCTCTCCGCCGGGATGTCATAGCCGCCGAGCTTCGCGTCGTGGAGGTTCATGTGGGGGACGAGAAGTGGGATAGCCATTCGGAGACGAAGGGTCTCCTTGATCACAGCCTGCAAGTAAGGGAGCTTGTGGGTGTCTGGCTCGGTCACCGATTGGCCAGGTCCGAGGACGGTGTCAATCTCATGCCGGAGCTTCTTCTGGATCTCTGGGTGGTTCACCAGCTCGGCTATACCCCACTCAATTGACCATAGGGTTGTCTCAATTGCTGTTACGAAACAAACAGGACATTGTGACTCATGGGGTCGCTTTTGATGTAAGAAATAGATAATTATGGTGATGAACAAACCAAGATAATCCCGTAATCACCTTAACCCATGGTATTACGTATGCTGACTCACTATGTGTGCTACGAATAAGAACTAAAAGTATAAAATTGGGTACCCAGAAAAGTGAGCTAGTTAATAATTTATTGATAAAATTATAAATATAAAAATTTGAAATTTAAATCTTAAAGTATATCTAAGAGTAAGCCAAAGAACCCTATCAAATCACGAACAAGAATCGTTCAATATTACTTTTATCTAAAAACCTGGCTTCAGGATCCTGAAGTGGGGAACTGGATATAGTTTTGTCCTTTTTTTTTTTTAAGATCATTAATACCAAGTCGATGCCGCCTCAGCCCCATCCCAATCCATCTGGCGGTGGAAAAGGTAGGTGGTCCCTCTCAGTGGCGTTTATCATACCAACCTGGAGACCGTGCTCTCACCTAACCCTGCAAATTGGCTTTTATGGCCAATCCGTCTTGACTATTACAATTTCACAAACGCCCTCCACTTCTGACAAATTATTCCCCACTGATTATGCCAAAGTTGTTCCCAATGTCATCAAGAAACCCAAACAAGACAAAAGAGAGTGATTCAGTTAAATTTAGGTACCTAGTTCTGGCAAATTGGCTTTTATTCTTGATTTACTATAAAGTTAATAATTAATATATATCACTTTTTATGTTAAAATATTAAAAGTGCAAAAATTGTATATCAGTGTAACGTAAATTTAAGACTTTGCATCTCCAGAATGATACAGAAAAAATAACAGTGTACAAAAGATTTATTTCTTTTTTTCACTTAAAAAATATTTTATTATTTATTCACTTCACGGTCAATTCTATAAAGTCTGTAATATACCCAATCAAGTTTAGGGGCATTTTAGAACTTTCACTTAAGTAGCGATCTATCCACCTTCATTTAATGGTGATATCATATTCATGATGTGACCCTTTCCCCTCCTTTAATCGAGAAAAGAAAAATAGAGTAGATTATTGTTGCTTATTTATTCACCGTTATGTTTGGTATTCTCATATGTTATAGTATTATCAGTAACATTAGTACTATCATTAATATATTTGTATCTTTTAGTGACTCTATATGCATTCATTTAACTATTAACTATTTAGTATAAATTATGTAAATAATATTATTTTATATTATTATATACTTGACCATTCTCCTATTCTGTCACAGTAGAATTGATTTCAAAGTGCCCATAAGAATCATCGGAAATGGATTAACTTGAGAAGCATACTGGGCAGCAATTTGCACTGTGTGCATAGATTTAGAACATTCAATTTTTGTTTTTTAAATCTTAATTATCTATTTTTTATTTTAAAGGAAGCAAAATTTAAAATAACATAATTCTGTCTAATAAAATTGGAATTTTTATTTTTATTTTTTTAATTTTTTAAAATAAATAAATTATAAAATTATTTAAAAAAAATTAAAATTTAAACTATTCAAATATATAAGAATGGTCCAGAGTTCAGCTTCGGGGAATCCATTTCCAAAATCATCACAGTAAAAATCTCAAGCATCTTCCAATAATTAGAATCTAAATCCTGAAACAGTAATTCCCCCTTTTGGCTAGACCAAAGGGTGCTTTTCTTTTGAACGTCATGCAGATTAAGACTATTATTAACTTCTTTAAGATAAGAAAGACAAATAAAAAGGGACAGAGGAAAAAACATATACCAGCGACGTTTATATTCTCGACAATGTACAGGACATTGTCCTCGTTGATCTCGCCCTTTTTCTGCGCGTCCAAGATGTGGTCAATTGCACATTTCAGTCCTTCGTTGTTCGTACTCTTGGGGCTTGCCAGTTTCCTGTTATGGTTCATTCATTAACATCCGAGGACAAATAAAGCATCTAACAATTCATCATCAAAGCCGAATCACCCCAAAAGTAATTATTTAATCAATTTTGGAAATTTCTCTTTTCGTTATTTAGGAACGTAGCTTTTATTTACTTATTTATTTCATCGTGTGATATTTACCTCGTAAGAAACAAAAAAAAAACATTAAAAGAAAAAGGAAGATTTTTCTCCTTCTTTATAACAGTTAAATATATTTTTTAAGTATTTGTTATTATATTTTATTAAAAATATACTAAATATAATTTTCAAACTTCTTTATACATTGATAGAAAACTTGATAATAAATAATAAAACCAAAAAAGATCTTGTTGTTTAAATTTTTAATCCTCTCTCTACTCATTATGTTATTTTATTGAAAAGAAAAAAGAATTTAAAAAATTAAGAGTGCATATAAAATTTTTTTATTCATTCTTTTTTCCTATTTTCTTCTAATAAAATAGTATTTTACTTACACTCAACTATAAAAAATCTAGATTCATATTCGTATGGTGCATTGAAATTTTTTTTTTCAACTATAAAAAAATGTTTCGTAGAGATATCCCTATGTAGTTTGTTGTCTTTCTTTTTCCCATAAAAAAATTTTTCAAAAAAAAAAAAAGATCTCTAGGCGTAACGTTTGGATAGAGGGAACAAAAATGAAGGAAAGAAAGAAGCGCTTACTTCCGCTCGTCAACGAAGTAGTCTTTGAAGAGCTGCAACCTTCTCTCCTTCACTTCCTTACAGATTTTCAGATAACCTCGCAATAAAGGTCGGAGAATGGGAATAAAATCGCCATAATTATACTCAAAGCTTTGAGCCAAACGACTCCTCTCTCCATTCAGAGCCTTCAGCTTCTGGAACAGCGGGTCATCCTCGCTCTCGAACCTTCTATCGAACATAATCCTGTACATGTTGTTGTACATCATCAGCTGCAACCGCCTCCTCAGCACGATCCCCTTGGTCGCCGACTCTGGATTCCTCTTCACGTCTTCCACCACGCTGGCCACCTCATTCTCCCACCCTTCCCTGTACTGCTGGACCACCTTGTTGGTGAAAAACGGCACCGTCATGATCCGCCTCATCTTCCTCCAGTGCTCTCCGTACACCGTGAACACCATATCCTGACCCTTACCCGTGAAGATGTCGAACACCACATTCCGAGTCCTCGATCCGAACTCCACTCCCTGTGTGTGCAGCACATCCTTCGCCAGCTCCGGCGACGACACCACCACCAGGTTCCGCTGCCCCATCCGGAGCAAGAAGATATCGCCAAATTTCTTAGCCAAATCGGTCAAATTCCGGTGGTTTAGGTCGTCGCCGACCTGGAGCCAGTTGCCGAAGATGGGTACTGGTAGAGGACCCGGGGGGAGCTTGAATCGCTTCCCTCGGATCTTGGAGACGGCAATGGCAACCACGACGGCGACGAAGAGACCGATTAGGGTCTTCTCCAAGAGGAGGAGATCCATGGTAGGTGGACGTTAATGGAGTCTATAGTATAATTTTGTGAAATGAAGGTTTGTTGAGAGGTAGAGTGGATGAGGTGTTTTATAGGGAAATGAACAGGTGTGGGTGTGGTGGGGAGGTGGCATGCGTTAGGTGGACTTTGTGGCATGTCGAAGTGGGAGCGGTGGGACAGTTGACGGCGTTAGTTGACGGTAATTTTTTGACGGTTAGGAGAGAACGGGGAGGGATGCTGTGTGTGCGTGCTTGTGTGTGTTGTAGTAGGTAAGGGGGTTGGTAGAGCCGTAGAGGTAAATGAAATCAACTTTTAGAAATTTTTTTACAAAGAAAATGTCAAATTTTGCCTGGTGTGGGGCCTACCAAGCGTTACGAGTTACGACTTCGATAGCCACTAGCATTTTGACATGTAATTAAGTTGACGTAATCATGACATTTTGCTCAGAATCACCGTTGGCTGTGGCTTAAACGCTCTAATATTATAAACAAAAATTATATATAATTTTTTATATTTTTATCATTAAATATTTTCATAAAAATGTAATAAATATATAATTTTTTAATAATGTAAGACAAATATATAATTTTTATAAATAATTATACAATTTTAAATTTAAATATAAAATTTTTATAATATTATTAAAAATTATATATTTTATCATATTTTAATAAAAATATAATATTAAAAATATAAAGATATAGAACTAATCCTCATTTGGTCCTATCAATAAGTAAGTGTTCTTTGCATTGGATTTTTCTCCTTCAATAGATACCAATAAACAAATTTATTTGTTCAAGTGGACAAATAAATAGAATAAAACTTAGCAATATTTTAGATAAATACTATTAAGATATTTAATTAAAATATTATAAGTAAAGATATCAAAATGGGTCAAGTTGGCTCATTATAAGTTGTGAGTTATGTTGACTTAATGGTTTCTCAATTTTTTTTTTATATATTTGAGGATTCCAAAAATTTAAGTTTAAATACAAGTTTAAAATTGACTTATTCTTAATTATTTTATCGTTTAACCATTTTTTATGACATATAAGAAAGACAATAACTCATATGTTTAGCCATTTTTTCTTTTTAAATTTTTGTTTTATTGCTAAAAGTAAAAAGTTAATTTATGATTTACTTATTTGTTATCTTTACTTGTTAGAGCAAAAAGTCAATCTTGTTCCATTTCATTTCTTAACTTTTTAAATGCATTAATAGGAATAAAACAATTGGAGAAATTACTACATGATGCATATCTATTGGACATCCTCTCATTGTATAAAACCATGAAACAAAATAAAGATGGCGCTATCCTTGTTTAAAAGTCTTTTAAAACTAGTAAAAAAATAATAACTACTTTACTCTTCCATAGCTATTTATGAACCATGATGGACTAATTGATTAAGGAATAAATATGGAGCTATTTTACAACAACTAGAAAAATTGGATGTCTATATAAAAAGAAAAATACATAATAGAGACAACCAAAAAAAAAAAGTTATTTCATTATAGAATTTGTTTTAATTCTTCTTATTCTCTTTATTCTAAGTTTCATCTTTGGCAAATATGTAATTTATCTAACTATTTGATAATCAACTTGAGAACATACTTGTAATCACTTAATTTATAAGAATCTTTAAAACTTCATACATTTTCTATGTAAATCTTTTTTTGAAGAGGAGAGTTAGTTGGTATGTAAACTATAAAATTATTTGCAAAAAATTTTAAGTGAGCTTGGAAACCTAACTATTTGGTGTTGTGTATTTTGATAAAATATTAAAAATCTATTAATATTTGCAAAGTGATTAGAGGTAGATTAAAAAATAAAGTCACGATACATTAGATGTACTTCCTATATCTTTCGACTTGTAATTACTATTAATACATTCTACTTGAAAACCGTTATCAATAAAGCCTTATTCTATTTCTTTGATATTTAATTGTTTAGTTATATTTTTTAACATCTTATCAACAATATCTTTATTTTTTTACAAAGTCTACGATTCTGTATATTAGCTTGAACATATAGTTAGTTATTTCAATTTTTACCCAAAAAAAAAAAAATCCATTCATCTCTTTATAGGTGCATTCTTCAAGTTATAATGAGTTGGCCTATTTAATCTATTTATTTTAAATGAAAAAGAAAATAGGCAACTCATTTAACATATAAAACAATGAAAAAAATCATATTCGGTACAATTATAAATATTTTTTAAAATTTAAACACTTTTCTTATACAATTAAAAACTCAAACAATTTTTTCAAAATTTCACCAACCAAAAAAAAAAAAACTATGTAACTAGTTCAAAATTTTTTACAACTAAAATAAAATAAGTAATAAAATTCTTAAAATTTCTTCATCAAAAGCATTTGAATATTGTCTTAAATGATTAATTGTTATAGTAATAGTTAAAATATCATTTAAATGTTTAAAAGTATTAACATTAATTTAAAAAAATAGCCAAGATATGTGAGTTGGCCTATTTAACCCATGTACTAGGCTAACATAATGTCAAATTTATATGGGCTGATAAAATATTAACCTAACTCACCAAATTGATGGATTAAATAGGCTAATTTGAAAATTTCAACCTATTTTGATGACTTTAGGTAAACTTTCTTTGAAGTTATTGATTAAGTCTTAAAAAGAAAAAAGCTGCATGTGTTAATTTTTATTAAAAAACTTAATAATAAACCTTATAAAATTTTACTTATATCACAGTCTATGTAAATATTAGACTCATCATGCATACAATTATGTTTTTGTCAGTGTCAATCTTTTTGAAGAATCACACTTTAGCTTTTATTTCCAATTATAATTTGCAATTTTGTATTTTTTTTATAAAACAATTTTGCAATTGTTATATAGTACGGTAACAAATTAGTGAATTAAATTTTTAAAAAATTATAATATTATGTATGTAAATATTTATTATAATATTCTCTTATTAAATATATCACATCTAATATTTTACAGTCTAATAATATATATACTTTTATTAAAAAAATTCACATATTATAACTTTATTTTAAAAAATAAAAAATATATATAATTACTTAAATTTAATTATAATAAATAACTAATTCGTTAAAATTTCAATCCATCGTAATTTTTTAAAGAAACGTAACTAAAAAGAGGCACCTTATTGCGGACTTATGATAGCACCGAATTAATGTGCTATTATTTAATTAGCGTTGGCTAGTTCTTGTCTTAAGGGCACGCAACCACCTCCAAACGCAATTGGTGCCTTTGCTTTTGCCACTCGATCCCCTGATGATAAAAATTGGTGATTTCATAGCTTTACCGATTCGTAAAACCAAATTGTAAGCTAACATAAAAAATTAGTAAAATTAGTATTTAAATTTGTAATGATAATATATCACTTGCTCAGCTTTATCACACAATTCGCTTAGAATTATTCTTATCATTAAGTTAATATAAACAGTTCTCAGTCATTAAAAAATTTCTGCCTTACTTTTGGAAGTGAGACTATTATTAATAAGTATTCTAAATTAATCTAAAGCCTAAACATAGTCTGAATTATTAGCAATTTTTTTAAAAGAAATACATTGATTAATTCAATCATGTTGTGAATTTTGTTAACCCAGTATTAACAAAATTGTTTATAAATATAAATTTTTTTAACGCGTAATGTTAATAGTTGATGTAGATAGTAATTAACAAAAACTTTTGGTAGGCTGAATTGATTTTTTTTAGATTTAAGTTAATTTAATGATAATTTTTCAAAGGAAATAAATTAATAAAACAAATATCTTTTTGAGAACGAATTAATGTGCTGTTATGGGGGAGTTAGCAAATAATTAAGCCGACATCTATTAAAAAGCTATCGTGTGAATTTGTCAACCAAAGTGGGACTGTGGAGTATGAAATGGATGCTCCCAAAAATAAAATAAGTACATACTTATCACCTCATACTGCTATTCCTACCAGGCCTGCTTCATGGTTGACCTTTTTCCGAAACCGATTAGTTCTTCAGATTTGATTTTAATATTTTTTTTAATTTTTTTAACATATTTATTTTATTTTATAAGAAATAAAATATAAAATAAAGATCGTTCAAATCCGTCTGTTGGATGCGATTGGAATCCAATCTTTTCCGCTATTACCAAGTCCAAAAATGCAAAATTGTCATGATATTTGACTAATCTAATTAACATAATCAGATCAGTCAACATTTTTAAGTGAAACATTAATTATAACTGAAGGCTGTACTTTCTGGCCAAAGTATAAACCCGAAGGGTGTATGCAAAAGGAAAAAAAAAAAATTGGGGAAGGATTGTAATCCCTTAAGAAATAGGTCTTAAAGTTAATATTTAGATAATAAATAACTAAATAACTGATTTTTTAATTGAGAACAGAACTCAATAGAAATACAAAACAAACAATATATAGTAGACAATTTAATGATGTGAATACTCTCAGAAGCAGGCAAACACAGACAAAGCACCGGTTTTGCTTACAAAATGTTATCAAGCTTTATAAGACTCAAGAATTTTATAGGTGAAAAATGACTTAATTGGCTTTATCAATATGTAGTTACTAGTTATAAATTAGTGATAATGTGAAGTTACTAATACGTTGAGTAACTATTATTAGCATCTTATTCAAAATATTAGCAATTACATATTATTACCATTTAAGAATCAGTTACCAATATATTTGTGATTAGAACTATTACCAACACATTTTCAATAGCCATAACCAGCACTATGTCCAACTATTATTAATGTACACCAATATATTTAATTTATTAATTTGCATCCACAAAGTTATCTCATTTCTAATGTCTGTAAAAGGACAATTAAATAAAGTTCAAAATATGCCCTTTTTTTTTTTTTTTCAATTAGACTTCGTTGGAACTAAGAGTGCACTTCCATACATGGCTTTGTCAACTTATACCTTTAAGGTTTAATTTTAAAGTGCTTAAGAAATTAAAGCTTAAGTTATTAAGAAAAAGAGGCTTGTTAAACGTGACGGACTTTACACAAATACCAAATAGGTCCAATTGTGTTAGCTTTTACGTGCAAACTACTTGAAGCCCCATTTTTTTTTATAATTTAATTTAGAGTTCGGCTTTTGCCAAAATCGAACTTTTTTAGTGAAAAATTAGGGTAGCCTTCATGTTTCAAAGTTGTACTTGTAGCTTTACAATTGCTTTCACAGATTTTTACGCAACTAAACTTATGACCCGTTTCACAATACATTAGAAAATCACGTTTAAGTGAAAGCTTAAATTTCTTGCTTCTATAAAAATCATGTTTAGAGATGCTTCAACGATTTTTTAAACATGCTATTAATTTCCGAACCAAATAGTTTAACAATATTTAAATAACTTACTTATTCAAAATCAATGCTTACAATACTTCGACGAGAGGTCCCATCTCGCAACGTAGCTGTCTTTGGTTGCGTTTGGATCTCATCTTCCCCTTTGGCTGCTTGTACGTCTACTTTGTATTTATTTGTTTTTTGGGGAATTTAACAGTATAGAAACTTTGAGGTTCTCAAAGGTTGACACAACAAACACACCGAATTTGAGAATGAGTTGGAGTGAATTTAAGCCACCTTGTATGGTTGAAAGTTTTTAAAGGCACAAAACTATTTTCAATGGAGATTATTAAAGTCGTCAGCCAGCCCTAAATTCCTTTAGTATTGAACTTTTATTTAATCAAGGAAAGGTTCTCCGAGTATGAGGTATACCTCTCGGAAATCAAACATATTTAATTTTTTAAAATTAAAATCTGAGGAATTTGATTTAGAAAGAATCAAATTGAACTTTTAAAAAGAGATAATTTTAGAAAAATGAATGAATGGTATAAGGGTGAGGTGGAGGTATGAGCATGGGTGGTATCCGATCCCTATAATATATTATATACAAAAAAATAATATGCCGATAGACCTCAGAGCTTATACACCTGTTTATTTTTTTAAGGACAAATATATACTTGGTTACGAAGAAAGGACTTGTCCGGTGTCCATCTACCATGTTTGATTGACCAAATCCACCTAAGCGTCTTATATCATTGATTCTCTAAATTTTTAGAAAAGAGAAAAGAAACAAGAGTGTACAAGATTATTTATGTTTATATGACTTATTCTTGTTTGACTGTTTAATTTTAGATTAAACTATGCTAATTTTATTTAATGATTAATTAAATTATATCATATTTATTTTTTAAAAAAATTATACTTGATTTCTCTCTCTCTCACACACACACACACACACATTGTAATTTTTTTAAAATTTATTTTCAGTCAAAAAAATTAATCTTTTGCATTATATAAGATTGTAATTTTTATTCTCAATATAATAATATCACTTAACTAATTTTATTTTTGGAAAAAAAGATATTATATAAAAGTTTAATTTTTTTTAATAAATTCTAAGACCTTTGATCTCTTAATCTTATTTGATGTTTCATTTTTTGTTTATTAACTTTATATAGTTCCAATTCAACATTTCAACTTTATTTTAAGTTTTATTTTTATATCTTAACTTCATTTAATCTATTAATTTAATTTAAATTTTATTTTTATCCCTTAATTTCATTTGATTTCAATTTAATCTCTTAACTTCATCTTATGTTTTACTTTTATATATCCTCTAATTTTATTTTATTCTAATTTAGTTATTAATTTTAAAAAAATTACTCAAATATTTGTTCTTTCAATACTATTCAATTAAAATACTTAACAGAAAGTTGTATGTGGCTCATTGGTAAAATAAAATAAAATTGTTAGTTAGATTAAAGTAAATTACACAAAAATAAAGTTGGAGGACAAAAGTGAAATTTAGAATGAAATTAAAAACTAAACTAAAATCAAATAAAAGTAAAAAATATAATAAAGTTAAGTGATGAAAATAAAACTTAAAATAAAGTTAAAGAATTAAAAATGTATTTTAGTGTCATTTTTAAAAGAAGATGGATATCAAATATAATTTAATCAAATCTAAAGAATGATTAATTTAATTTACTCTAACTTTTATTTATTCAAAGAAACTTATTATACAACTGAGAATTGGTGAATGAAAAAGAATTTATAGGTCAAGTAAATTATAAATAAATATATATATATGTTATACGTAAGTTTTATTTAAAATATCTAATACATTTAAATATTATTTATAATAAATTTTGGGTATAATTTTTTTATAAACTAAGATTTCATTTGAAAATGATATAGTGGTTACTTCTTGTATTTTTTTTATATAAAAAGCTATAATTGTATGTTGGGTTAAATTTTTTTAATGATATTTTATAAAAGTTACAGTTACTTTTGGAAAGCATCCCAAGGGGTGATTTTCTAAAACAACAGTGATTGCAGGGTTTTGATATCGTCACTTCTAATTAATTTTTTTAATTACCGTTTCTCATCAAAACAAGATATCATTTTTTTCATAAAACGCAACTCAAAACACTACTAAGTACACAAGTTTTAAATATCTCTTCCGCCCTTGCCAGGAAAATATATTATTCTAATTCATTTTTCTTTTTATTCGTTTTATATCGAATAATTATTTATATTGGGATTCTCTCTAGCCGGTGGTACAAAATAATTTTTTTTCCTATCAGCCCGTAAAAAAGTTGCACTGTTAAGAATGATGCTTGTGTGACTGGCATTCTAATTCACACTCTTCAGATAACAGAGCTTAATTTTCCTCACTTAATGACGCTTTGTTTTGGAATAGAGACAATGAAAATGGAGTCAAATTAAATTGGAAAGGTAGGCTGTGATTTTTCCATCATTTTGTTTGGATGTGACAGATTTGGAATTTGAAAGTTGGCAGGAGTAAAAAAGAGAAAAAAATTATAAACCAGACAATTGCAATTTTAAAAGGATCTTACTACATAAATATTTTAATATCTTAAGTACTTAAAATTATTTTATAAAAAATTGAATATAGTTTATAAGAAATAATATTTTTATATTATTTAAAACATATAAAACTCATAAATTTTATTTTTTTGGTTTATATTTGTTAATATACACGAGTCTTATAAATAAGTTTTTAAAACTTTCAAAAATAAAAAAGAAAATTTCATGTACCGAACAGCAAGTAAACACCACTTGACAAGCTGAGCTGCATATGTGCTACATAAGTCAGTCGGCATAATTTTCTTTTTACATGTTTTTACTTCTATCTATTACAATAATATGATGAAAAAATATTATTTGAACTAGGCTCGGGTTCAAAATAATTCAATTTGGACCTGTTTTATATTCATATTTATTTAAACAAAGCCTTTTTATCGAGTTTTTTTTATTCATACCTATTTTTTTTTTTAATTAAACAAACTTTTCAACCTATAATCAAATTTATCTTAAATCTACGTCACAGATAATTTTCTTTTGACTCAATTATGTTTTTTTAATTTTATAATAGTTTTAATTCCATTCAATTAATTTAAAGTTTCATAATATTATCTTCATATTTTTTAGAATAATTTCAATCTTGTCTTATTATGACATAATTCATAAAAAAATGAATTTCAAACCGCCTAGAGGACAAAAAAATGAGATAAGAGAAGTGGAACTTATTACAACGATGAGTCCTACTAAACCCCACCGCTTCTATTCAGACAAACTCTCCTTTGAACATAAGAAGCGGTGACCCATCAAAGATACCAATTTATGTACTCAAATGTCATTCATTATGACTGGGGAGAAAGCAAACGTGAAAGTTCAATGGATCGTGGGTATTTGGCAACTTGTAGCATGTTTAAAAACTCGATAGAAAATCATGTTGATATGGAAACATTAAATTAAAATTTTGTGAAAAACATAGTTTTAGAGAAAGAAAATACGTTTCCAAACACGCTATCGGTGGAAGGCGAAATCAGCATATTTGAGGACTTCCCTAACCTCAAAGACCAACCATTCTCACTAAGAATTACGTCGATGAGCTATCTTGTGCTAATTAATGATATGTCAGCACGTAGAATGGGAAGCCTATAATGAATGAGAGAGGCCAGGAGAGGAATGAGTCAAAATTAGTGCATCAAAAGGACATACTGGTGAAGCTTATTGCAGTGGTGTGATAACGCTAAATAGATTCTTTGAAGTACTATATTTTGTGGTGTCAGAAAAAGATAAGACTGCCTGTTCATTTGCTCTTTAATGGCACAAAAATACAATACGACAAAAAATCCAAATTAATCAAAAGAAATGAAATTGAAAGATGGATTAAGGACTTTTGGTAGTTGTACTGCCATCAAAGCTAAGTCTTAGGGAGTTCTGAAGGCACAATCTTTTTATTTAGTATTTTATGCTGCAAAATCTAAGAATTCAAAATAATTTTTATGAAGAATGAAATATGCTAATAAAATGTCACGATTTGTAGGAAAAGGTATAAAGGCTAAGTGCATGTTTGACTGCGTGTTCAAAAAAAAAAAGTTACGTTTAGCAATCACTTTCATGCAAAAGTAATACTTGCTTTTGATCAAACTATGTTTAAAGAAAATAAAAGTTAAACCAAATATATACTAAAGATTGATTGAAATTGCAAGTTGTAAAAATGGCAATAGAGTCACCTAGTCCTCATGAAAAAGACGAGAGAGAAATGGCGCACCTAACTCATCAAACTTAGCTCCAACTTCCTCTGAAAGAGTCTCTTGAACTTACTCTTGGGATTAGAATTCACCGACACAGGAGACTACCATCTTATTTATTTTATTTTACGGTCATATCTCGCCACGTCATCCTCTATGCCAGTGCTATATTAGCTGTTCATTCAGATTAAATTCAACTTCTTTAATAAAAACATTTCTTGAAGCGGAGAGTATAGAAGATAGGGATTGAGCTCATTTACAAAAGAAGGATTATGTGGGTCAAGACTCTTGAACTTCAGAAATCCTTCCTTTGATTTACTTAATACTTCAGGTGGATTAAAGTATTTAAATTGATAACTTTATAACTCAAAGTTTAATAATTTTTTTAAGTCTTATGTGAGCTAAAGAGATGTATATTGACTTGGCCCTTAATCCAATTCGTCTTAATTAAACAATTAAGAAACTTACATCAAAGGGTTAATCGGACTAGACGAAACTTACTTGTTCACTCATTTGTTTTAATTATTTTTTTATGCTTTTAAAATTTTGAAAATAAGAATTAAAATAATAATAATTTAATCCACTGAGCATGAGAGTTAGAATCGACTTTGCAATTTGATAAGTATCAAACAATTAAATCCAAATAATCTGAAAGATTGATTTAGTGATTAAAGAAGTGTTATTTTTATGTTGAGTATTTAGATTTAAATTTTAGAATTAACGTTTAACAGAATTTATTTTCTTTAGTGTACCAAGTTGAATGTATCTTTAAAATCTCTGAAATATAATCTTTTATTAGTGCCTAAAAAAAAAACTCTGACCATCTATATAAAGAAAGGTCGGATGTGATCTTATTTGTAATTTTCTTATAAAAAATTTTTACAGATCATATTTTTATTAAAATACTTAATAATAAATATCTTATAAAATATCATTTAAATTTCATTTGATATATATTTTTTGAAATAATTATATATAATATTCAAATATGAGACATAATTACATAAAATATATCAAGAATATAAAATATACAAATAAACATGATAATAGAGATACCTCCTAAATGAAAAGAAAAAGTATAAATGGGAAGGAGCTTGAATGTGTTGGACGCAAGTTGCAAATTTTATGAAGTCAATATGGTTATTTTATTTGAATTATCCTTATTTTATAGTTTTATTCATTCTTATTCTTTAAGAACTAGTCTTTTAACGTGAATGTAGTGACTTTTGTAATGAAAAAAATTGTGATAGAGAAACTCAAGTAAAATATATTTATATGAACTAATTTTAAAATTTGAAATTATTTTTAAAAATTTAAAAATTAAAATTTTAAATTATATAAAAATTACAGTTCAAATTTTAAAATTATAAATTTTAGTCTTTAAATTTTTAACTATAATTTTTTTTAATAATTGGAGTAGGTTGCATAGCAGTTGAAGTGGGATCTCTCCCAATAACCCATGTCTTGTAAAATTGTATATAAAATTATTTTCTATTAAATAATAAATATTACAGCTATTTGAGACTAGTCTAAATAATAAAAGTAGAGTGAAAATATAAGTAATGTAAAGAGTTCAATTCCTTCCATATAATATCATAATAAAAAAAAAAAAGATAATGCAGTTTCATTTTGCTGAAAATCCTCTCCATTGCGAGTGGTGCAGTGCGTGGCGAATTGCGTAAAACTCGTAGCCGTTAAATTTATTTGGTGGTGGATGTTGAGACACGTGGCAGACAACACAATTGTAGGAATAAAATGCATTGTGAAATGCACCGTTTTGGAAAAAAGGTATATGCGCAACAAAACTCTGCGTTTTGGGTAAATGGGATGTGTGTATATTGTTCTGTTTCCTTCTGCCGTTTTGCTACTCTGTTTTTGCTTTCATTTTCAGAGTTGTGGAATGCTATAACAAGAAGATTAGAGGGATTGAAGAAAAATCATTATTTTCTTTTTAGCAAGCAAAAGCTTTTGGTGAATTTTCTTAAAGGGGAAAGTCTTTTTAGAGTTGTGGAATACTTTTGGCGCCATTTATGATTTGGTTTTGAGTTTGGCAGATAACAAGAAGATTAGATGGATTGAAGAAAAAACACTATTTTCTTTTTGATAAGCAAAAGTTTTTTTTAAGTGGATTTGCTTAAAAAGTAAAATCTTAATTCTTTGATATCCTTAATTCGTTAAGAAAAATTGAAATGACTCCTGTATTTTATTTCTTTTTTTTTTTTACTTTTTATCAAAATGTATATCATAATCACACTTTGAAATAATTACATCATCAATTTTAACCTAATTCAATTGCAATTCAATCATTATTTATGTAATACTCAAAATATCGCAATTCAATCAATCAACCGACTAAAGAAAAAGAAAACTTAAGAAAAATGTAATAGAGAAATAATAAGTAGAAAGGGTGTATTTGGAGAGAACAATGAGATCAATAATGGCTCCGATAGCTACAGCAAAAGAAGAAAGCAAAAGGCTCTGCTTGACCTAAGAGATAGAACAATTTCAAAGTAGCCTATCAAAGTAACTTGACGTCAGGTGACTACAATGAGGCTATATTCGCTAAATTGGATAGTCTCGATAAAATGAATACGCTGGCCTTGGATAAGATAAGATTCAGATGAGAGAATAGCTAGAGCCTTTTGGAAATTACAAAGACCAGGAGGGAGAGAGATGGGCCCAGCGTTGCTATTTTATGTGTGTATAAGGTCAAATACCCCACACTGCATCTCGTCCTGCATTTTATTCACGTAATTGTGTTGTCTGCCACGTGTCTCTACATGCACCCTCAGATGAATTTGACAATTACAATTTCACGCAATTCGCCACGCACTGCATGCTTCGCAATGGAGAGGATCAGCTTCCAGCTTTTTCTATTCTTTAGTCAGGTACAGTAGACAATTTGCCAATCCCAAAGAGAGAGAGAGAGAGAGAGTGAGAGTACCTTCAGAGCATGGAGTCTTTTTTTTTTTGGGTTATTTGTAAGTCTCCGAGTGTCTAGTACTTGGGGTTACGGGTTGGTGAAGAAGCTAGTCATATACATGCATTTCTTTAGACTACCAGAAATTACAACAGACCCCTTACCAGCTGCTCATCAATTTAATAGGTTATACAAAAGTCAAAATAATCATATATTATTGAAATCCATAAAATTTATCAACTTGTATTTAACTACGCAAAATTTTGAAAGTATTTTAAAGATTTGATCAGAGTAATATAATATTTATCTTATTTTAGATCTTTAATGTATATTTATTTATATTCTCTCTCTCTCTCTCTCTCTCCCCCCCCCCCATACACACACATATTCATCAATATAATATGTCATAAAAAAGTTTAAAAAAAAATGGTTCCAGTAGCACTATATGATTCTTGAATTATATTAATAGTTATGTAAGATATTTTATTTTTATTTTGATTTTATATAAACAAAATTTATATGGATGAGTCTCAATTTAAGAAAAATGTGCTTATTATAAATTTTTTTTAATAAATGGATTTGAGTTTAGTTATGAAAAATTTCCCACTCATTAAATATGAGTTTAGAAATGAATATTATAATATCATACACATTATTATTTCTGATTCTTTTTAATATTTAAAAGAAAATTAAGTGTGCATTCAATTTGGTAGAAAAGTAATTCATCTCCATCAATTGTGTGTAATGTTAGTTATATCTTTATAATTATTATTTAACAATTTTTATCTCTTTTATATTAGTTTTTTAAAGTAAGGATAGAAGAAATACTTTTCACCCTCAAAATCATTTTTTTTTTCATTTTTCATTATATTCTTTCCCATTTTATATATCAAAAAGGGTCATATCATCTGACATGTTAATGTTTTATAATTTCATCCGTTAGTTTTTGATTCTTCCCTTAGGTCTTGTTTATAGTGGTTGGTTCCATGTTGATCTTCTATGACAGTGTAGTAATTTGAGTAAATTATACTAATTTTTTTTAATATTTAGTTGAATTACACTTTATACTTTTCATGTTTCAAAATTTATAATTAGACATTCGATATATATTGCAAAAATTTGCACTTATAATTTACTTTTTATCAATAAATTAACTTTTTATCTAATATGTGTTTTTCTTTTCAGTAATAAAATTATTTAATTATTTTTATTGTCATATTAAGAATAACATTATAGTCTCATATTATAAATTAACATCAACTAACCTATTTTCACTATCATATTAAAAATAAAACAAATTATTGTATTGTGCAAAAAATTAATTTTATTGGCAAAAAGTAAATTGAAGAGAAATTTTTGCAATATATATCAAATATCAAAAGAATGAAATGTAATTTGTAAAATAATAGGGATATTAGGTATGATGTTGCCAAACCTTTAAAAGGTTAGTGTAATTTATTCTAATAATTTTACTCAAAGCAACAAAATAAAAAATTAATAAAAATAAAGTTCAAACATAATTAAAAGTAAAGAATAATTTGGAATCAAAATTTTAGATGGAGTGATGTGTGTGTGTGTGTTCCAAGTTGTAAAAATATATTTGACATATTTATTTAGTATTATAGTCAAAATTGTCTTCAAGCTTTATCCTATTCTAAATGTCCTTTTTAAAGATATTAATGATACATTCTTTCGCATCGATTTAACACATTTAAAATTTTTCTTCTAAAATGCTTTCATAAAAAACATAAAATCTAATTTGGTAAGCGAAAGTCCTATATACTCATGATGAACTTAGGTTATTTAAATGTGTTTTTTTTTAATATTGACTTCATTCTTTATACACACACACACACACACACACACACATATATATATATATATATATATATAGACTTTTATTTCTAAATTTTTTAACTAAATTTTGTTATTATTAGTCGATTAAATTATTCTTTTAGTTCTATAGTTTCATTTATGCGTTTGTGTGTTATAAGTTTAAAAAATATATTTGACATATTGATTTAGTAATATAGTCAGAATTGTCTTCAAACTTTATCCTATTCTAAATGTCCTTTTAAAAGATATTAATGACACATTCTTTTACATCGATTTAACACATTTAAAATTTTGCTTCTAAAATGCTTTCATAAAAAAATAAAATCCAAATTGGTAAGTGAAAGTCCTATACACTCATGATCAACTTAAGTTATTTATATGTTTTTTTTAATATGAACTTGATTATATATATATATATATATATAACTTAAAGCCTTTTATTTCTAAATTTTCTTGAACTAAATTTTGTTATTATTAGTTGATTGAATTATTCTTTTAGTTCTATAGTTTCATTTATTATTTTTTAATTTAATCCTTATAATTTAAAAATTTGTGATTAAATCCTTATAATTTTAAAGGTTTTGAATTTAGTCTCTGTCAATAAACTTTTGTTAATATTTCATTAAATTATACTGATGTAAACAATAATATACTATTTTAGTACTATTAATATACATGATTCAAATCAATTTACCTAAATTACTTCACATAAATTTTGAATCACATGCTATATGTAAATTAATTTTATTTTATTATCCATTTTTATTTTTATTAGCATAAATTATATACGATGAGAGTGTTAAGATGACATATTAATGGTCATTATCAAAGAAAAAATTTCACAAAAATTTGAAAAAAGTTTAATGACAATAACTAAATTAAAAATTGTTAAAACTATAAGCATTTAATTATAATTTTTTAAAGTATAGAATCAAGTAAAAATTTAAGTGAAAGCATAAGAAATAAAATAATAATTTAACCTTTATTAGTTTCACTTGATGTTGCCATTTGGTATGACTTGTTGGAAGAGGTTGAGCAAAGAGAGAAAAGCACAGATGTTTTGGACCACCTTCGGCATCATCTTAACACATTTTGTGGTGGGGAAAAAAGGGTAAAATAATGGTACAAGAAAATGATGATAGTCCACTGGTTTTGTTTTGGATAAGCACGAAATTAAAAATCAAACCTCCAAAAAAAAAAAAAAAACAAAGCCATCATTCCATTTGCAAGCAACCTAGATATTTTAATATTGATGTCTACTCATTGTTGACAAGCTTTTCTACAGCTTTTAGTTGTTAGAACGACAATCGCTAAGTCGCCATTTTCCTCCTTCCAACTTGCTTACGAGTTGTAATTAATGTATCATAGTGACATATGTGGATGCTGATGGGTAAATTTGGAGACACTTTGACGAGTTTAAACACTAATTTTATGAAATACAAAATTGAATAGTTTAGTGAATAATTTTAGATTTAAATTTTTGTTCCGTCATATAAAAAGATAAAATTTTTTGAAGTCAAACTTTTGATTGAATTGGAAACTTTGAGTAATTAAAATGTACATAAATTATACAAAAATCATTTGATTGCAATACCAATAAATCAACTAAAAACTTATTTCTAGATAATTTCTCATATTTCTTAGTGATTTTTTCATCTCGATAATATATCTCCTTTCAAATAGTCAGCACCATGAATTCGGCAAAAAATTAACATGTTTTTCATATCAAGTGTTACATTCTTTATTTTTATCTCTCAACAAGAAATATGGTCCATCCTATAGAATTATCTTTTCAGGTACAGGTCCTAAGTATGGACTGTTTAAATATCTCTTGGCGAAAATATTTTTAACAAGTTTATTATCGGAAATTTTGCAATAATTACGTGATATTATGCTTATATATCTCTTATACTATAAGAGCATGAGTTGTTCACAAATTTATTTTACTAACGTTGCCCTTATTTAGTTTTTAATTAGTCATTTATCCTAAGTCCACGAAGGAGTTCCAATACTCAACCCTTTTTTTTTTGTACGTTTCTTTGTGCATATCTAATTTAGATGGTTAAAGATTAAATTTAGACAATCTAAATCTTTTTTTTTTAATTTTAAATTTTGGTAAATTTTTTATTTTAGAAAATATAAAATAAAAATAATTTTTAACTATAATTTTTTTAAAAATTAATAATTTTAATTTAAAAACAAAAAAATATAAATATAAATTTAGATAATTTAAATAAAATTAAAAGAGTGTAAATTTTATTAAAAAATGTGCAAATTGTGAGAATTGGCTTGTGCTCAAAAAGATTCTAGTGATGTGTGAGGTGCAAATATGATGCCTTGGGACGAGGTTTCTTTGCTCCTGCGAAATAGGCGCACACAGTGCCCTTATTTTAAAGTAACATTTGAACAATTCAGATTTTATTATTTTTTAAAAAAAATTAAAAATTTTTTAATTTTAAATAAAGTAATATAAAAAATAAAAATAATTTTTTATTATTAATTTAAAAAATAATATTTTATACTATATATATATATAATAATAATATTTGAATTGTCCAAATTTAATTTAGTCGTCCAAGTACTTCTGATTTGAAGTAAGAAACCGCTACCGATGTCCTTGCGTCTATGACATGTCATATGTAATTTTAGTAGCCATCATAATGGCCGATGGATAGATATGGGTAGAGATCATATGGGTTCGTACGTTGCATTTCAGAATATGCTATTTGCCATCGTCATTCTTTCTGACTCTTCCAAGCGGTAGCTATCGTAGTGCCAAAAGAGGTTGCCTACAGTTTCTATTGGCGAAGTGTTCTTCCTTCGTCTATTATCTCTTTCTATTGCTTCTCTTTATCTCTTAGATGCTCTTGTCTACCTTTCTCAAATACTAGTTCCACTGAGATATGGGCACGGCGAAAATCCTTTAAATTCATGGATTTCTGAGACTGGTATTTAAGGACTTGCATTTGAAAATTTTTTAATAAAAATGGGGATAGAAGAGAAAATCTCCCCAATTATAGTTTAGGAGCAAGGACAGAGATCATATTTTCTATTTCACAAGATCTCATCCCGTCATTATTTATATATAAATATCCTTAAAATTTTTATTAACATGTATTATTAATTTTTGTCTTTTTTGGCTATTTTATTCTTTGTTTATATTTATATTAATTTAAAATAAAAAAAATTACCCTAAGAATTAATTAATATCTAGTCCATCACTCCCTCTCCACGGTTGAGATCCCTATGGGGATCTGTGGAGACACAGAAAATGAGGATGGAAAAAAATTCTTCCTATAACAGAGATTGGGAATGGAGATGGGAACAAAAAAAAATTACATAACAAGGATGAGGAACAGAAGGACATTCCCAGCCTCCACTCTGCGTAATTACCATTTCTAATTATAAGTGTTTATTCTATTATGAGGCAAGGTCTCTGTGATCAGGAATGATTATCTGCCACGTGAGAATTCTGCAAGGGCAATTAGGATGCATTGTGACCTTTATTATTTCATATGCTCTCTGGATTATTCGATTAAAGTTGGAGGCCACGTCACATCCCATCTGAAAACATTTTTTATATCAATGCTATCATACGTGAAAGGTGGGTGTGTTAGGAGTAGAATGACTTGATAAATGTTTGAGTGCAAATAGCAGAATGGGTAAATACTGAACAACACAATTATTGTTAATGACAAAGACAGATTCAGGTTTAGTTCAAGCTTCCCGTCATTTGCGGCTCGTTTGGTTGCGCGGGAGAAACGGAAATGGAAAAAAAAAAAATTTGTTGAAATTTTATTTTTACTTCCTCTAATCATTATTTAATTATTATTTAATATTATCTATCAATCATTATTTAATTTTTAAAAATAAAAATATTATAAATATTTTCTATCTCTGAAATTATTATTATTATTATTTTTTTCATCCTTAACTTTCTGCGTAACAAATAAACATCTCATGGCCCGTCTAACCACTTACCACTGCAAATTTGCAGCCACTTGTGTTGTTTCCACCATCACACGGCTAACATTTCTAATTTTCTACTTCCTCACTTCTAAAGTTAACATAATGTGAAAGTTAATGAAGTTGAGTAATTTTTTTTTTCCTATTTGTATCTACACTAGGGTGTGTATGCAAATCTGTATATTCATGTAAAGTTTATTCGGGAATTGATGGGGGTATAAATTTAA